>CM076582.1:1299308695-1300514819 GCA_034641835.2 Pinus albicaulis | reverse complement strand
TGGTTGCTGATAAGTATCCTTTGTACTCACACATGGATGAGTTGGATGTCATTTGATTCAGAAATAAATCATGCAGAGTGTGTTACTATGGTTGAGAGATCTTTTGCCTACATATGTTTCTTCATGTTAAATCTTGAAGATCATGGTGATTTTGGACCACATGGATGATTACTTGACACCTATGTGAAGATGTTGTTCCGATATGAGAATCTCTCTTGGAAAGATTGTATTGATGCTGCAAAGAATCTGAAGGCTTGGTTACTATTGTACTGATGCCACAACCGTTGGATGACGCTTGAAGACACAACTACACCATTCTATCTATCTGTAGTCCAGGGAAGCATTCAAATGTCTCAGAAAGAAGCTGAACACTGTCTTTGCCTTACAAAGAATCAGATCTGGTTGAAATTTAGAAGATGTCTTGGGATACGCGGGTTTTCTGAAACACAGTCGCGTATATACGCGAGTTCCTGCAAAGAAAACCGCGTATGACTGATTGCTGACAATTTTTGGTTGGTTCAGCTCTCTTCAGCACAGCTACAGTGCTGTTTAGTATCTCTGATACTGTTTGGTATCTCTGGTGGTATTCCAGTTCTCATAATTCAAACTAAGGGGGAGCCTTAGTCATATGGAAAGGATGCTTGGATGCACAGATTCAGGGGAAGCATCAACTTTGCCGAGTATAATGCATTGTTGGCATTATGAAGGTTTTGAAATATGTTCTCTTTCTTGGTTTCTGCAGTGTTGGCCTTAAGCCTATATTGTAGTTTGATGAAAAGGTCTTGTTGAGACCATATTTGTGGTATGTTATTCGATCATGTAGACTTGTCAAATTTGTAAACCCACTTGGTTGGGTAGGTAAGGTCATTTTGTAAGCCACTTGGTTGAGTGAGTTTGAGTCAAGTTGTAAACCCACTTGGTTGGGTAGTTGAGTCTCATATGTAAATCATGGATGGATATTTGATGTAAGTATGAGTCTTTGGTGATGGGAAGTTCATAGAGTCATGTACTTCATTGACAAATATGTTTGGAGATTCAGCATGGACTCAGGGGGAGCTTGGCCACTTCAGCACATATCAGATCTGCAGACTGTTTCTTCCACATGAGGAGAAAAGGGGGAGAATGTTGGTTTTTGATCCGCCCTTTGCCCTTGATGTCAAAGGGGGAGAGTGACATGGTGTTTGAATAAAGATAAGATAATGATGTGACATATTTGGGAGAGTGACATAGTATCTATCTGCTGTGGTAACCAAACACCATCGTGGTTGCCATCAAGTCCAAAGGGGGAGATTGTTGGAAATATGATGCAGAGTGTTGTCCTTGATGGCAACCCACTGAATGAAGATGAAGACATGCGACTGATGACATGTGTTGTCCTTGATGGCAAACCACCTGATGAAGTTATTCTTGACTTAATGGGCTTGGTAAATGATGTTTGTTAGAAATATGATGATGAGTGTTGTCCATGAATGGAAACCCACTTGATGAAGATGATGAAAACTTACTTGATGAAGTTGTGCTTAAGAGAATGTGTTCCTGATGAAGAAAATATGATGTTTCTACAGTGTGTACAGAAGGCTATGAAGAAAGGATTTCAGAATGTACTCAAAGTATGATGAAAAAGAGTATGTTTCTTGGTATACGCGGATTGGCCTAGGGAAGTCGCGTATGCACGCGGAAAGGAACGTGCCAAGTAGCGTATGGGCTAAAGCGCTCAAAAAGTGCAAAACCAAGGGTAACCACCATGGTATTGACCCATTGTATTGGGTAATGATCCGCCTAATTGACCCCGTCCAGGTAGTTTTGGGCTCATGGTATTGTTTTGGCCCATGGTATTGAAAAAGGGGCTCATGGTATTGAAAAAGGATAAACCTATATAAGGAGAAAAAATTCATTGTGCATAACATGAGTGTGGGTGCAAGATGTCTGAGCTTGAATGAATACTTCTCTCTGAAGTATATCTGAATGGAAAGGGTTACACTTGAATGATAAATCTGAATATATGATGCACCAATGATGAAGAAGGGGATCTAGATCTAAATTGCTCTTGTATTTGCTAGATCTGATTATGGAAGGCTTAGATCTGTGATGAGGCGAGCATCTAGGCGAACATCTGTCTGAAGCAAAAGGGTAGATCTGAACTGAATATCTGATCTGATGAAGTATGTTGCTCTGTAATGATTGAAGATCTATACGCTACTTCGCCACGGAGGAAGCGCGTATATACGCGGCTTCAACAAAGAGAAAGCGCGTATGCGCAATAAAATATACACTAAGGTATACGCTGGTTTGTGTGGACGGAAGCGCGTATATACGCGACATCAGAGAAAGGAAAGCGCGTATGCAAACTAGGGTTGCTGAAGCAAAGGGTATGGAAAGAGGTTCGGTGCTGATATGATGAAATGTAGCTGTAGGTGCTGTAGGTGTTGTTCTATTGAAGTAGTTTGAATCCCGATTGAAAATTGATGAAACGTGGTCCATAAAGTCTTCCCGAAAGGTTGTGTCGGTCGGTGTGTCCCTTCCGGTGGTGGTAAGCGAGATCGAGGTCATGGCTCGATTCCAAGAGAAGGTTGGTAAGATGGTCGGGGGTTGAAGCTCCCTTCCGGAGGGCGGTAAACGAGCGCGGTGGGTGCCTGCGTGCTGGTCAAGTCTGCGCCAGCACATATGTTGTAAGATGTTTTCTCTATAATAAAATATTGAAGGCTGAGCAACTGCAGCGGTGGTTTTCTCCCGATTTGGGTTTCCACCTAAAAAAATCCTGGTGTTCATGTGTGATCCTTTGTGTGATGGTTTATTCTATTCTTACTGCACATGTTTACTGTTTATTGAACATCTGATGAATGAATGATGGAATAATATAAGTGAAGATTTAATGACAGATCTAGATCTCTGTGTATACGCTAGTTTCATAAAGGGGATCCGCGTATATACGCTAGTTTACTAAAGGAAAGTAGCGTATGGATTTTAAGGAATGAAAAAGTAAAGTTGCAAATATACGATAATCTTCATTACCCCCCCCCCCCTCTCGGTGTTTTTCCCAACGGATGAATATGGGGGCATTCTGTGCCGATTAAATGACAATCATTAATGCTCCTCTTTAGCCACTCCAAATTTTTCCGATCCTTTTATTTTGTACACATTTGCCTCTGATAAATCTTACGCTATGATTCTCACTCAAGCAAATCAAGACAAAGCAGAAGCCCCAATTGCTTTCTTCAGTTCAAATTTACAGGGAGCTGAGTTGAATTACTCAGATGTGGAGAAACAAGCTTACGCTGTTTTTAAAGCAATTAAGTATTTCAGACCCTTTTTACTTAAAACCCATACAAAAATCATTGTACCGTTTCCAACGGTAAGAAATCTTTTAGTCCAAAAAGATGTGGGTGAGAAAAGAGCTAATTGGATTACTACCTTACAAGAATATGATGTTGAGATCAAACCAGCAAATATTGTAAGAGGTCAAGGCTTTTGCAAAATACTAGCTGGAGCATCACAGATTTCTGAGAAATCATCTGAAGAGATACAAACGTATGAGGTAAGCCTAAACGATGTTGAATCATTATATGCTGATATCATTTTTTATCTAAAGAATGGATATGCTCCTCCAAATCTTGATCACACCAAGAAAAGAGCTCTAAGGTTGAAGGCTAAACAATATCAGCTTGTAAATGATGTTCTTTTTAGAAAGAATTACGATTCAGTTCTTCTTAGATGTTTGGAAAAATCTGAAGCTGAAAAAGTCTTGCAGGAACTTCACAATGGGCCAGCAGGTGGACATTATACTGGAGATGCTACTGCACATAAAATCCTTCGCGCAGGCTATTACTGGCCCACTTTATTCAAAGATTCACATAGCTATGTAATAAGATGTCAAATTTGTCAAACCGCAGCTGGAAGACAAAAGAAACCATCATTGCCATTACAACCAGTAAACATTGAACAACCTTTTGATCAATGGGGATTGGACATAATAGGTGAGATCGTTCCTCACTCTTCTAGGCAACATAGGTATATCATTACCGCAACTGATTATTTTACAAAATGGGTAGAAGCAGTCCCTCTCAAGACTGCTAATGCTGAGCATATCATTGAATTCATAGATCAGTTCATAATCACCAGGTTTGGTTTACCTTCTGCTTTAGTATTTGACAATGCATCATATTTTTCTGGTAATGCTATGACTGAATTTGCACTCAAGAGAGGTTTTAAACCTAAATACTCTGCCAACTATTATCCACAGGGAAATGGGTTAGCTGAATCCACACATAAAAACATAATCGGAATCATTAAGCAAACCATTGATCAAAATCATAAAAATTGGCATAAGTCTTTAATATATGCTTTATGGGCAGATCGAATAACACAGAAGGCTTCTATTGGTACTTCTCCCTTTAATTTAGTTTATGGGAAAGAAGTAGTTCTTCCAACTCATTTAGCAATTCCTTCTTTGGCCTTAGTTCAATATATTGATGAAGTACCAACTTCTTCCTTGCAACTAAGACAAATGGAAATAATTAAGTTAGAAGAACAACGAGAAAAAGCCAAAATAACTCATGCTCATCATCAAGCATTAGTAAAATCTTCTTTTGATTCAAACATGATAACTAGAAAAGACTTTCGGGTTGGAGATCTTGTTTTAAAATGGGACAAGGCTCATGAGGAAAAAGGAAAACATACGAAATTTCAACGAATGTGGCTTGGTCCTTTTCAAATTGCAGAAATCATAGGTCCATCTACTTTTATGTTACAGGATTTAACAGACAAAAGAGAATCTTTACCTGTTAATGGACAAATTCTCAAAAAATATTTTCCATAGGAGATCATTCTTCTATTTTGTATATTAGTTTTCTTTATTGTCAAAATAAAACGAGTTGTTAATGGTTACATTTGGAATTTACAAAGAAGATATAAATTCTCTGTTTAAATTTTGTTTCTTCATTTTTATAAATAGAATTCTTTTCAGAATATTGATCATTATTATTCAAAGATACAGTTAAAAACTTTAGTCTTGAAATGATACTAGTTTCAACTTTGAAAACTTTGATGAAAGGCAACTTTTAGTGAAAAATTGTTTTATATCAATTCAATGAAAGGTATCAATAACAAAACAAAGTTTCTCTATAGAAAATTTCCTTCCAAAAAACTCTACTATTGTCGTCCAGAGCTATCTTAAGGAAACAATGATATCCTCCCCACTTAGAAAATTACAATGTTCAAAGAATTATCCAATAATACACTTTTTAACTTAAAGAGTAAGAGGTCTCATCACGAGCCGACTTATCATGATCATAGATATTATAGCTTGCTGACTTTGCCAATACTACATACCATAACAGGGCAATGACTCAAGATTGTTGCAATCAAAAGACAAGGGGTCTCATCACGAGCCAGCTTGTTCAGCAAAGTTATAAATCAAGTGAATGGCATTGTCATGAGTTGGCTACCAAACCAAGACATTGTTCTTTAAGAATAAAAAAGAAAAGCAAAAACAACAAGTGTGAATATGGATTTCTCTTTGAAAATTTTATATTTCTCTAAGTAGGATACAGGATCATTGCTGGGTAACAGGTAACCCTGTCGAGGCTATAAATGCTTGCTGGCAGCAGTGACTCTACCTACGACAAATGAGCATATTTAAAGCTAATTTATAGAGAAGCCTTTGTTTTTATCTTTTTAAACCAAGTAATGACTGATGTAAATACAAGGACTAGCTTGAGGAAGTAAATAATCAAAAGTTGAATATAGAAGAAATGAAATATCATTTATAGATTCGAGCATAATGTACTTTGTCTTTTTATAATAAAGCTTGATTTTATGAAAAATTTTATGTTTTGAAAAGTTTAGAAAATTCAAAAGAAAAGCAGAGATAACTGGTTCTTCCAAGTGAGTCGCCAATGTTGTGGCCAGCAAAAAACCCCCTTCTTATTTAGTATTAGTAATAATACTAAATAAGTGGGGACCCTTAGTCAAAAAATCCAAAAAATTAATTAGTGTTTGTTTCCTTTCTCAAATAAAACTTACTATTATAACTTAGGGAAATTCCTTTGAAAATCTTTAACATAAACCTAAGTTTATGATAGATCCAAGTATAATCCTTCTTTGAATAGAAATACCGCATCCATCGCAAAAAAGTGGATATCATTTATCAAAGCATAATCTTTTAAAATTGCGATTCCGTGATATTGCGATAGCGCGATCCCAAAGAACTAGACATTAAAGTATATATCGCAAACCGCATATCGCAAAAAAGTTGTTTAATAAGTTACATTTTGTGAAATTGTGATTTCACGATTTTGCGATATTGCGATTTCGCGATAATATTAGACTGCAATTTGTGGATTTTACGATTTGCGATTATTGCGATCTGCGATATTGCGATTTTGCGACATTGCACAGCAAATCGCAGATCGCATTATCGCATATTCTTTTAGCGCGGTGTCCAAAGTAAATCTTTTCATAAATAAATATCCGTTATGCGCTTTGATGTCAAAATTAATGAATGGATTGTTAATCATTGATGGAAAGGATTTTGTTTTGATTGAAAGGTTGTTTCACGTTTTTATCCGCCTTCAGCATTTAAAACTATCCTATCACCTTTCTCATCTCATTACTCTCACTTAATTCGTAACACCGCAGGCGCGAAGGAGAAGAAGACTATACAAAGTATTCACAGAGCATTATGGGTAATAAAGAGAAAGTTCCAAGTGCTGAAAACAAAGAGATGGCTTCCCTGTATGCGGATACTGCTTGCAATAAGGATGCCGGTATCACTACCTGGGAGGGCATGCATAATCTGCTCGAGGAAGAGAATCCCAGGGTAATGGAAGTCGCGGCTGCTGTTGGATCAAGTAATTCCTCTGAAGCATCTCTTACGGAATTGGCTTGTTCATTCCTTCACAGAATAGCAGCAAGACCGAGAATTCTTCCGTATACGGATATGATAAAATGGGTGCTGGATAACACCGATATTTCAGACAGAAAATTTAGAACTCCAGGACAAGAACTTATCGGGTCATTCACTACAGAAGATTTAAGGCTTATGTATCACTTACCGGAACCTCAGGCGACCTACAACAAACAATTTATGGAGAAATTCTCCAAATAAAATGCAAATTTGGCGGAATGCACCAAGGAATGGACCAAGAGAGAGGAACCATTGAAGAAAAACAAACACGGTATGTACAGTACTGGTTCACTCACCTCTCCATATTGTTTTTGCTGCTGCTATGTTATGCAGGCTTTTTGTAAAGCCTGACATAAATATGGTCTTACCTGAATGGCTCCCTTTGTTGAATGCCGCTGTTAATGCTATAATTGTGGACTGGGCCAAAATCTTGTCTGATAATTTAGCCACTGCCATTTTTAATTACTGGTCCAAACAGACTATTTCCCAGAGGATTTATCCTCCTTTTTATCTATCTTCCTATGTTATGGATTCAATTTGTTTTGTTTCTAAATTCCCTTTGATGGGTTGGCAATGGACAATTCATGATCCCTTGCCTATTCATGTCTATCACAAAGAGTTGTGGGAATCAAAGTTTGTTCCTCATTTTTACAAAATTTTCCATGGCATAATGCTACCTCTGTATAGAATATTGTATAATAAGGATGCTCCAAGGTTATCCCCGGAAGCAGAAGTCGAAATTCTCCCTGTCGTAAGATGGTTTGGAGAAGAGTTGTTTACTTATGTGAGGGTTTTTGGAAGTTCTGCTTCCCCCCATGTTTTACCCCTGTATGTTCTGGATAAACTTGTAGCTCGGGAGATTGCTTATCAAACCTGTGGTGAAGGAGGTTTGACAAAGGAATTAAAGGAGAAGAAGAAGGGCATTTGGCCACAATTTCCCGTAGCCCATGGAGAATTTTCATTGTTTGATGTTGGTCACGCATTCAAAGAGGTAAGCAATATTACATGCTTACAACTGTTCAATTTTTCGAGAAGGTTATTTGATCCAATTGATGTTGTTAAAAATTTCACCACTGCAATCAAAGTAAGAGTGTTTGTTGGAGAAGAAGATCCTTTTGATGATATGTTTCAAACAAAATGTTCATTTAAAGAAGTTTTGCATTTAGCTCAAACACAGTTATCCCCAGAAGATTTTCAGGAATTTAGAGTTTACAGAGAAAGAAGACTAACTACTGTCCCTTTGGAAAATTTACGCTTGGAACCCGCGAGGGAACCTACTCCTAGTGTCAGTCTTAGTGGCAGCTCAAATATAGAAAATTCGAAGTCTGACAAAGAGACTTCAGAGCATTCTAAAAATATTGATAATGATGAAAGCTCAGTGAAGGATACAACTCAATCTAAAGATCTTTCACAACAACAGACTGTTTTCACTCCACAGTTGAATCTTCCATCTCTCAATGTACAGCAACCAACAGTCAGGACTGAATTGGACAAAGAATGGGAAACTTTTAATCAATTGCTTAATGTAGAAGGACAGAATATACAGACCCCTGTACAGACAACAAAAGTTTTGAGCATGGGAATAGGTGGCATCATCACAGAAACCGAGCATATACCTATCACTCCCTCTTCTGAAATTGTACTCAATATAGAGGACATTCCTCCTCTAGATGTATTCTACAGCCCGCAGTATAAAGCAGTAGTGAGGAAGCAGAAAAAAAAAGATAAAGTTAGAAAGCTCAATCTCTACTGAAGAAGAACAATTGGATGTCTTATGGAAGGATCCTACTACGGATCCGACTGACAATCTTGCCAAACTATCTCAGATTACAGGAGCTTATGCTTCAGCAACTATTGATAAAGCATCTGAGGTAAAGCTATTATTAAATGAAAAAGAAGATCAGATACAAGCTCTGCAACAACAATTGCAAAAAGCCTGTGCTAACAGTGAAGCAAAAATAAAACTTGAAGAGTTACAGCAAGAGCTTCAAAAGATGCAAATTGATTATCAGAAAAGTTTGGCAGATAAAGAGAAACAAATACAGAGTATCCAAGAAAAGCACAAAGACGATCCTAAGCTTCCAGAGTTTATTACAGAGTCTGTTTCCTTGAACAAACAACTACTGCAGCAGCAAGACATATTATGCCAGAAAATCTCGCAATACAACTCTTTTTGTCAAGAAAGTGATAAAATCACTAATCATGTCGTAGAATTACGACATGATTATGAGTTAACTAATGAAAGAGTTACTAATTATATGGCATGGCAAAAGACAGAGGAGGAAGAAGAGCAGGAGCACCGATCATCAAGGATAGTCATAAAGAACTATTTTTCAACAATTGGGATGTACAGCTCAGAGAAGCAGAAAAAGCAGCAGAGGAAGCAGCTACAGCAGCAGGAAATATTACTGATTGTGTGAATGAAAATTTTCACAAAGTT
The DNA here is from genome assembly GCA_034641835.2 of Pinus albicaulis. Taxonomy (NCBI): domain Eukaryota; kingdom Viridiplantae; phylum Streptophyta; class Pinopsida; order Pinales; family Pinaceae; genus Pinus; species Pinus albicaulis. The sequence continues at coordinate 1,300,505,475 of CM076582.1, read as the reverse complement.
AATTTGATTTCATAGATTACTCCGGGACACCTTCCGCAAGCACAACAATTACAAACAGAATGGAGGAAAAAGGTTGATGAAAAGGCAAAGTCAATTCAAGAACTGACAAGCTTAAACTGGGATTATTACTGGACATATCTAGTAAAACCCCATAGTCAACGCAGTGCGCTTAATTGCATCATTAATTCTGCTGAGAAAATGGCTCCTACACTTGTCGATTCTGTCTTTTCAGGGCAATTGAAATCTGAAGTCGGTCAACCGCCTCTTCTCAAAGAAATGCTAGATGCTTGCAAGATCAAAGATCAAATTCATAAGTAGATAGCTAATAGTCTTTATTTTTAGATTTAGTTTTAGTTTTACTATATTTTTGCCTAGGAAAAGGATGGTCATTTAAACCGAATCCTAAATTTTTGTAATAAACTATTTTTAGATTTTAGTTATTAGTATTTAAACCCTTCTCATGCATTTAGAGAAGGGTCCTGAAATTTGTCAAAAACTTATCCTCAGAACATGCACTTCTGCACCCTCAGAGGAGGTTTTGATAAATGAATGGAACGAGATTTATTGATATATGTGTCTAATATCTGTTACTGATGTTGCATTTCTGTACTCTTGATAGATGTTGGATTAAGAAAGAGATAAATCATTATTGCTTCTAGCTCATGAGTAGAACCAGTTATAAATGGTATTTCTATCTCTTAACTGTTTCTGTTTCTGTGATAAAAGCAATATTTATGCTTAGTTGTTTATATGTTAATGTTTGAATATCTGAGTTATCATTTGGCATTTTTGTACGGTGATAATTATTTATTTGTACTTGATATATGAATAGCTTAAATATGCGATATGTTTTCCACAACTGTTTCATCTAACTTTTTATGTGAAATAGTTTATCTTTATTGAATTCTTTTCTCATAATAATTGAATGATCTTTATTATCAATTGTTATCTGAAATCCTTTTAGATCGCATATATTGAAAGATTACATCCCGGGTTAGTTTAGAATTAGATATTTCTTAGAATACAATTTGCATATGAATAGATTAGAAATAGATTAAAAGCATTTTACTTAGGAATTTTAGAAAAGAAATATCAAATCTCAAACACACACACATATTGGGAAACTGGTCCCATTATCCCGAGTCGGACCCACTACACCAAACGGAAAAGGAACTGCTAACCAAGGTCTGGACTGGGTGGGTATCCCCCTTGTTGTCGACCCCATTTTCAGGGCTTCAACGATACAGGTTAGAGAATAAAGTCTGTCAAACAGCTTAATCTTGACAGATGAGTAGACTAGGTAGAGAATAAGAGAGTTCATTAGCCTAATCCGAACACTTGGAAGTGATAAGGGTACAAGTAGATAGTTTTTTATGCTTTCAAAAGAAAATAATGTCAAGGATTTTCCAATCCAAGTGCACCCGGAAGAATAAAAAATGTTAAGCAAAGTAAGATGGGTTGGTAGAATTGATATTGAAGCAATCATGTTTTCAGATTTTATAAGATCATAGCTTCAAGAGAACATCAGCAAATGAAGGAAGAGGGATCTGCCAAGTACAAGTAAGGTACTGGTCTTCAAAAGTCATAGATCTGAACTCTGAGGTCCTAGACACCTCGTGAAAAGGAGTTGTCCTCCCCAAGTGGAGCCACTGTTAGTCATCAGTAATTTTTACTATCTGTAGATGACTAAATATTGGTTCTAGATTTCTAAAAACAAAATTCCCTGAATATTGTGAGTTTTAGAAATCTCACTGCCTTCATTATCCTTACAGAATTTTTTTCACTATTCTACCATTTTTCCATTCCATGGTCACCCTGCCACTCCTAAAGGACTCCTTATGGGCTTGTTCCACTCATATCCATCCTTTTGTCCCACTTGTGACCTCATTACTCTGTTTTTTCCCTTGCCCATAAATCTACTTTGCATCTAGGGTTACCTATAGCCTAACTCATTCCCATGATTAACCAGGTTCCTCAAGCATTGATGGTCTCAAAAATATCTCTGTAGGCTCTTTAGATAAATCAAGTACATTGGATTTTGGATCTTCAATACACCACTTTTTACACTTGAAGACTCGAAGCCAATTTTCAGTCAAAGACCAGGTCAAAGATCCTCCTACTAGGTCAAATTAGGGTTTCATATGGTCCAAGGTCAATCATTGTTGTTTTAGAAATTGTTTTTCTTTGTTAGAATATGGTTCAGAGGTCTTGAAATGTTTTGACATGGTTATTCAAGAAAAGATCTGAAAGTCTCCAAAGAAGACTACCTTGTCAAATTCAAGTTCCACAAAAGGTAAATGTACTTGGCACTTCTGCAGGAGTGTCAAGAGGTCAATCAGCAAAATAAATTGATAAGGTAAATGGTATGTTCCTAAAGGAAGATATATTGCAGTAAGGAAGACAGGAAGCACTTTGTCTTAGGGAGAATTAGGATTTTGTGAGCTTGATTGGGCCAGCATTGTGCCAAGCAGGGATCACTTGCAGTAAATCACATGGAGGAGGCACACCAAAAACCAAACATAAAGAGAATTTTTTAGAAATTATTGATGAAAAAGGGAAAAATGTGAGGCAAACTGGACAAAAATGAATGAACTTAAAAGGGCTATAAAGAACTTAGAAGACAGCACTGATAGTTGTTTTCAAGCACTCCAGACACCTAGGGTTTTGGGAAGATGGTCAAAGAAGGTGAAAAGCATGTTTTGAACTCCATGATGACAGCAAAGAAAGATTTTGAAGATGACATTGTTTGTAAAGATTCCAAACTTGTCCAAAGAAGTTTGTCATGCCAAAAATGATCAAAAGATAGTTTAAGCTCCATGGTGTAGGTAAAAGGATTGTGAAGGTGCCAACGTGTGGAAGCATCCTAAAAAATTTCCAAGCTCAACCTGTCATGCCTCAAGATCAGTGAGAAAGGGAGAATCAATGTTTTCAAGTCACCTACAATCAGAAGAGTAAAAAAAGGTAAAAACATGATCAGAACTTCATAATGAAATCAAGAGTGGGCTTTGAGGGTACTGCCATAGGAAATGCTCCCATAGGTGTTTTAATGAGCTTATCATGACAAAATGAGCAAAGGGGAAGTCAAATTCATCCTTTTAGAAAACCTGCATACAAACAGTGTAAAGTTGTTAATGAGAAAAGGTAGGAAAGACAAGTTAAATACTGTGATGAAAAACACAGAGAGCTTTGAAGATGCCATTGTATGCAGCCCTCCAAAAAGACATCAAATGAACATGTCAACTCTCAAGGAGAAAAAAGAAAGCCACTTAAATATTCTTATGTCACCTGCAAAGTAAAAGTGTTGAAAAACATCAATAAGCAAAAAGAAGAGTTAACTTCATGATCTAAGTCACCTGCAAAGCAAAAAGGTCAAAAAGTTAGTGAGATAGGCAAAGAGTGGAAAAGGACTTAAAACATTAGGAAAGTGGGGTTTCCAAGTTAATAATAATTCCTAAGTCTATAAAGGCCTATTCTACACTTCAAACAAGTTATTATTGCCTTGCTAAGTCATCGAAGCATTCAGGAGAGAAAATTGTGAGTTTTTCGGGTAAAAAATTGACTAAGTGTTGAGGCACTGCACATTCAGGTCGGCACTGCACCTCTAGAATTTTCTCCCGTGCATTTTATCAAAGCGCTGCATGCTTGGAAAAGCATTGCGTGCTTTCCCATTTTTTCCCGACAGACCCGACAAGGACCTTGGCACCGTGCGCCTGAAACAAGGTGTTGTGCCTTTGCCAGACCTGACCCACCGTTTGCCTGGGCACTGCGCCTTTGGCCAGGAGAGCCTTCCAAGCCATTTCAACACTCAAATCAACTCAAAGTTTCTTCAAACTGCCTCCAAGGGTTTTTCAAGCATCTTTAAGGGGTAAGTATAGGACATCAACTCCTCTCCAAGTTTTTGTTATCATTTGATTAAAGGAATGGAACCCTAAGGACATAACCTAAATGTCATGCTTAAAATCACTGATTAAGCCTCATTCATCTGCGTGCAAAAATATTTAGTGATAAACAGAGGGTTACATTGTTATAGATTGTTCACTCATGTAAGTTTGTGCCTATATTTACTCCATTCACTAAATTAGTCCCTTACATTACAAAAAGATTGACAAATTCATTACCTTCCTTCATATCCATTTGCCATCAGTGAAAGGTGTTTCAACAACAGAGTTTGACATATTAGCTAGGTTTCCTTCAAGTTATTTACCCTCTAATTCTGCCTAATTTACACCCTCACTCATCTCATTCACTTACAGAACTGCCTCCATTCCACCATCCCCTCATCTCCTTTCCATTTGCAGCCTTAGGGTTTCAAAGGCAGAGTGGTCAAGATGTAAGACAGAGAGGGAAGTGGTAGTGAAGGAGAAGGCCAAGTGCCAAGGAGGCATCAACACAAAGGTGGAAAAATAAATAGGTTTGAACCCCTCAACACCTTAGAGATGATAACATCTCCCATGACTATTTCATGTTTCCAGCATGTGGGATGTTATGATTTTTGTGAAAGGGTACAGCAGGTGCAAAACCACCCTGAGTTAACTAGGCTCTTCATACTGAACTTGCATGAGAAACAAGTTAACCTTGCAGGAGTAAACTTTGAACTGTCTTATGATGATATTTCCAATGTCACTAGGATACCTAATGTAGGGGAGAAATGGTTCAAGCAGACCAATATTGACATGAGCTACTATGAACCTTTCCTAAAGCCTAGATACAAAGACAACTGCAAATCCATCTTTCCTTTCTCACATTTGCTGGAGAGATATGCACCTTTGATGAGAATTATCATGAAATATTTTACATGTGAGGGAAGGTTCTCTAGGCTTTACTCCTATCACATTAGGTTGCTGATGCATTTTACTAGGGTTAGGATGCTACACCTACCTTATTACCTCTACAGAAGCATTGACAAGATGTCCTATATTGTATAGAAGAGATATTTCCCTCAGCAGATGCAAAGCTTATTTCATCACTCTTTGATTAAGATGGTTGTGTTGCACCAATTACAACAGAAGGGAATTCCATGGGAGGTTTTCATTGCCCATGAAGTGTTCACCAATCCACAAGCCCATCCTTAGAAAAATATTCCTTCATCATCTCATCCTCCTGTCCCTACTCCTCCATCATCTCCTGCTGAACATGTTTCACCATCTACACATATTCCTTCATCTCAAGACAACCCTCCTTCATCACCCTCTCACAATGCATCAGAAAATGAGGGAAGTGACAATGAACAATCAAATGACAATGAGGGAGAGGGAAACAATGATTCAGGCAATGAAGAAGAATGAAATGAGGAGGCAGATGTTAATTGGGAACAAAATGAAGAGGAAAACAGTGAGGAGTCAAGCAATGAAAAATCAGTCAGTGAAGAAGATGAGGGCAATATAGAAAGCAGTGAGAATGCAGAAGGAAATGAAGAACATGGTAGTGAAACAAATAGCCATGATGACAGTGAAGACAGTGGGACAAATAGTGATGAAAAACCTAACAATGAGGATAAGGAAAATGAAGCAGATGCCAATGAGGAAGAGAACAGTAGGGAATCAAACAAGGAAAAATCAAGCAGTGAAGAGGAGGCCATTGAGTCTAAAAACAGTGAGGCTCATAGTGGTGATGAAGGTAGTGTAGAAAACAGTGAGGAAGCAGAAGACAGTGAGGAAAAGAGCCATGAAGAAAGAAGTAAGGAAAACAACAGTCAAGATAATGAAAGAGAGGTTGATGTCAATAAAGCCAATATCAGTGAGACAAAAGATATCAGTACAGGAGAAAGCAGCAAATAAAGGAGCAATGATGTTAGCATGGAGGATGCAAATGAGGTAAAGAGCATTGAAGGAGAAGGCAATGATGATGTTGACAATGATAATGACAGCAAGCATATCAGTGATAAAGGAGAGAGCATGGAAATAGATGACAATAATGATGTTGAGAGCCATGAGAACAGCCATGAGAGAAGCCATGAAAGTAGAAATGATGATGATGGAAATAGGTCAGAAAGCCAACAAATCAGTGGATCAAATGAGGAAAAAGAGACAGAAAACAATAGTGCTAATAAAACCATGAGGATAGTGAGGATACCAATGCTGATAGCAGTCATGATGGTAGCACTGGTGAAGGAACTGAAATGATCAAAATTGAACCTTTTCCTTTAACTTACCAAAGGGGAAGTAGGCATGTGTTTTTTGCCTCTAAAAGGCAAGGGGCCATGCCTTCCACTTCAACCAAGCAGCTTGACAAAGGCAAAGAAAAGGTCATTGATGAAGGAGAAGAATACAAACATGAGATTGAACAAGAATTTTAACTCATTCATGTTGAAAGTGATGATAAAAATGAAGCAAGGATCTCAAGCATGTTTCTCAAGAGCATAGATTCCCAAATCAAAGATTTGCAAGCCAATCTAGAAAGGGCTAGGAATGTCATTCACTATTATGAGATTGAAAACAAGCAGATAGAGGCACAGAAGGAAATATATGAGGTCAGAGCTATCAGAGCTCAGAAAGAGGCTACAAAATCCAAGGATAAGCTAGATGAGACCTTAGATAGATATGGAGACACTGATGAAGAGGAAGAACAACTTCCTAGGAGAAGGCCAAGGACAATTGGCTTAAATAAGGCCTTAGCCAAGGAGAGAGATCAAGAGGCAGCCTTGGAAGAGTAGGTCACTCCAAGTGAGTTGCTTGCCATGGATATTGACTATGACTGGGAACCTTGGATTGAGAGGGCTAATATGCACTTAGAGGGTCTATTGGAGAAGACAAAGATGGATGTTGACGTCCAAAAGAAGATGGCAAGGCACTATGCCTTCGGGAAAAAAATTGCAAGGGCCAAGCTCAAAAGAGCCCTTGCTAAAATTCAAGCCCTCAAGGAGGAAAAAGGCCAAGAAAACCTTGAAATCCTAGTTGATGCTTCCCTACAGGCATCCCAAACACCATGAGAAAGACAATTTCAAATTTTGGCAAGTTTTTGAAAATTTTGGTTTTTGACTGATTTAAAGTGCCAAGGGCGCAGCGCCCCTAGCGCTGTGCTCTTTTTTGATCCATCCATTGGAGGAATGGTTTACATCTTTGGGTTAATCTTTCCAATTACATCATGCACACAAAATTTCAAATCAGTTGGAGCATATTTGGTCTTCCAAAAGTGCGAAAAACACCCAAAAAACCACCTTTCTGCCCTATTTTCAGGGTTGGCGCTGCACCTTGAGCAGTCTTGGGAGATTTGGTTTTTGAGCAGGAAAATGGACACCAAATGAAAAAATAAAGGCATTTTTGGAAATAATACTTGACAAGCTTTCTAATGAGCTATCATGGAGCTCATTTGGACACCAAGAAGGCCTTCAAAACTTAGCTGCAAGATGACCTATTTTTCCGATGCCGGTGCTACGCCCTTGGACCTCAATGCTGCGTGCTTGCTTGCAAAGTCAACAAAACACACTTGAAGATATTTTGGAGTTATTGAGGAGCCTCAAAGTCATTTTTTTCCAAAGTTATGTGTTAGAAGTTATTTTTCATTTATTACATTAGATATTTTGTGCCTTGGGCCTTGCATGGTCTTAATGGACAAAAATGGAATTTATGATGTATTTATGACATTTTGGAAACCCTAGTTAGGGTTTTTGTCCTCCTTGCTAGTTAAATACAACATTTATGCCTCATTGTACATGTTGGATGATTATTAAGAAGAAAATCATAGATTTGAGATTGAAGAGAAATTGGCTTTGGTTTTTGTGGATGGCTTGATTTGCTTGACCATGGAGCAGGCTCACTTAAAGGATTCATGAGCATATTTAATGGTGATGTGTTCCTTATTCAGTACTTATTTTCTTATGTTATCATTTTTTCTCACCTTTCTCATGCAGTAGGACAGAGAATTTAGGTTAAGAAATGTTGTTTAGAGGCACCTTAGCACTGTTTTCTTCCTATTGTTTGTATGTTTTCCTCTACTAGGTTAGATTAGAGAATTCTTGAATGCTCTCTAGTCCCACTTAGTTTTTTTATCTTAAGAATGATTCAATGAAGCAAATTTCAAAGTAGTTTCATGGTTAGCCCCGCTCTTTGATATTACTTAAACATTGTTTTTAAGGTCTTGTTGATTAGGTTTAGCTAAAGAGGTTTATGATTTTCCATGCGCTTTTGCTCATCTTAAATGGTTGCTTTGGAGGTCTTTGTTGTGTTATTAATGAAGTTAGGAGTTCCCTATTTGTAATCTTTACTATATGTTATCTTAATTTTATTTTTTTTCCTGAAGGTGAAATCACTAGAGGACTTACATGCTTTTTTCTCTTTATGGTTCACTGAATTATTGCCTTAATATTTACTTGCTAGGGTTTAGTCAAAGAAGTTATTGGAATGCCCTGTCTTTGGTTATTTCTTCATGCAGAGTGATTTTAAAGGTCATTCTTGTTAAAGAATTTGTTGAAGGATTCTTATCTACCCTTTGCACCTATTATGTTCACAATTTGATGTTCACTTCACTCACATAAGCTTTTAGATCCATTTGACCTTTTTAGACTTGCCCTGTGATACACCCTTGACCTATTGTTAAAATTTTCAAGACCTTTTGTAGACTCCATAGCCCAATGGCTTAAACCTCTCTCACTCTATCTATTCTGCTTGACAACCCACCCACCCAACCAAACAAACAAACAAACCCTAAACCTAATAACTAGCCTAAAAGCAAAACTCTAAAATCAATCAAGTTCACATCCTTTACACAAAAATAGAGAGAGCCCTCTCTGAGTCTAGGAAGGCTAGGTCCTAGGACTCCAAAGACTGGTTTGATGTTACCCCTGTACATTTGTTCTTGCCAATCTAATAAATTACGGGGACCTAACATCTTCCACACCTAGAGTATCTTAAACTAAGGAGTCTTCTTGTTCTAGAAATTTGACTACATCAATTTGAACTACCCAACTTGTCATTGGGAGAGGGCTTGGCTTACCATGAGTTACTTGTCTTGAGTTAGGTGGGATTAGATCTTCTATCTTTGGGTGTTGAAAAAAAATTTCTTGTTGTTTTTCTTGAGAAATTGGAGTCACTTGAGAGGAAGGAGAAATTAGTGGAGATTTATCTTGTGAAACTATTTGGTGTTCTTTTGTAGAACCAACTCGTTGGCTTAATTCTCACTATTGCTTGCTACTTTTCTTAAAAGCATTTTTGACATTGAGTTGCTATATGGCTTATTTCAAAATAAGCCCTATACTGTGAGGATGCTCACTCATACTATAATTTCTGAGTCCAGGAAAAATATTTACCAAAATAGTTTTAGCTAGAAAATATAAGTTGAACTTAATCCATTTCCACACAGATTTTGGCATACGCTGCAATACTTCACCTTTGAGTTTCACAAGAGACAAAATGAAACTTTCCTATAGCAAATCTAATGGCTTGAAGAGAGGGTAAACCTCAAAATATGCAATGAAAACTTTGGAAGCCTCACCCAAATGAGTGTTGTGCTTAGAACTTCTATCAAAGGATCGAAAGAGGGAGACTAGGGCTTCAAGCATAGGCCCACATTGCACCAAAACCACATACCTAAATTAAGGATTAGATCCCTAGCTTCGACACTATCAAACTTAGTGAGAAAAAAAATCCCTTTGCACAAGGGTGAACACTCATTTCTTGTTTAATAATTATATTCAATATTTCACTATCCAGGCATGAAGATCTACAAGTCACGACCAAAACCCAAAAAAATGGAAAACCAAGTTGTCAGATTTGAAATTTTTTTCTCTCATCAGCTTGAGGGTGAATGGGGATGGAAATGAAAGGGACTTCATGCACCAAGAGAGAGGAAGAGTGAGTTGAAGACTAATTTCGCATTGCAATTTTGAAAGAAACACCTCTTGAAGTTCCATTGGTGAGACCAAGTGTCAACTAGTTAGGAGAAGGCATGAGGTACTCAAGGAGGATGCAACACAGGTGGTTCAGGAGTACTCTCTCCATTTTGCATAGAAATCCAACATTTTTATGCTTCAACCCATACTTATTTTGTATAAAGACAATACATAAATACATGATTAACATTTTATCCATCTTTTTTATAAACAATACACCAAGTTGGCCCATGCCAATTTTTTTTCTCACAATTATCCTATGTAAGTATTTTATTTGCAAGTGTTAACTATAAACAAATCATAGTTTTGAGAGGACAAAAAAACTTTTAAAATTCCCCCCAACACCATTTCTTCTCTTCTATCGCTTCTTCTAATTTGATTGCATATCTTAATTTAGTTGTTTTTTGTAAGGTTAGGAAATTTGTATTAACTTTCAAAAAATAGATACATGACTATTTTTCCTTTACTACTTGCTTTCCACTTGGGAAACCAGACCAGTAGTAGAGATTTAGAATTTTCACATTACTTATCGGTAGGGAAAATGGTCAGTCACTTACACTGAAAAGATAACCATTCATAATACATTGCTAGTGATTAATAGGGAAAATTTAAAGGGTGAAATTTCGCAAATGAGTTATTTTTAGACATTTTTCTAGAAAAAAATATTCGCCAAATTCGTTAAAAAATCGCCTATTTTTTACATATATATGATTAAATGGATGATATTCGCCAAAAAATTACCGACTTTAATAATAAATTACACTTATTTTTATTGAACATTTTCCTATACTCTTTAAGTATGAATTTTCAAATCATAATAGTTGCCTACAATACTATATATATAGGAAAAATATTTAATCCATAAAAAATACCTTGGTGATTAACAATCATAGTTAAAACAGGACCATTATAGAAAAAGTAGACTAGTAAATCATCTTTCTTGATCATTTTGTGGTGTAGGAGAGTCCACGTGGATTGGTGGAGGAGAATCAAAGGGGGTGATGGTGATGTTTGCTTGACTTTTAGCCAAGATAAAGTCTTTCTTGTTTATCCTTCCTATTTTCTCCATCATTTCTACCATCCAGACCAAGATCTCTTGCTATGTGTCATATCGTTCAATGAAAACTCTTGCAATGAGATTTTTAATGTGCCAATATAAATTGACCACATGCATTTAAGAGGTTTGTCAAGACTTGGTTGAGGTGGTGCCTATTTGATGGATCCATTCCTTGTCTCTCTTTTAATATGTTGGTCATGAATAAACCTACATTCTTGTTGGACTTATTCTTCCACTTTCTCTATGGTGCACCTGACCACTTCAAGAATAATATTTCCATAACAAGTCGTGGTTAATATTGTCGTTGCTTGAGCTAGTGTTTGGGGTCTGCCCATCACTGTGTGAGGAGGTGGAAAAATATACAGTTGAGAAGTGAAAGTTGTTCATTTCAGTCAAAACTGTACAAGGTTGTTTTCTGACTGACCTTGACTTGTGATCAAGTTAACTCCACCTCGGTTAGTAACGAACGCTGCATTGAAAATCCTCTGCATATGCTTTGGATAGACGATACATATTTCCTGGGCTATAGGATATTAAATGTGGTTGGGCATGTACTACCCACCATTATATTTAAACAAATTTAAATCTAACGGTAGGCAGTATATGCCCAACCACATTTAATATCCTATAGCCCAAGAAATAATGGTCACCCTTTGGACATGCTTGGGCAAAGATAATAAGAACATTTATTGATTAAGTAATTAAATGGATAATATTTATTTTTTTAATTAAAATTAGTTTGGATTATATATGGAAAGAATTTTGTTATAATTTATAATTCTATTTAATTTATAACCTATTTTTATTATAAAATTTTGTTTTTAAAGATTTTGATATTTTTTAAAATACATTTTGATTATCAAAAAATAAAATAATGTTTTATTTGCTTAAAAATAAAACATGTAATAAATGATATTAACTATGTGATTATAATAATAGAAAGTTACATATTTTAAAATTTCAAGTGGTTGATTCTTACATAATTATAGTTAAACTAAGATTAATGAAGCTTATGTCATATTAATTATTGTGAGTTGATTGTCTCATATTATTTAGTAACATAAGTGTCTATTATTGTAGTTTTATTTAATAACATAAATAAATCAATGCAAGAAACAAAGAACATCAAAGTTGTGGCGAAAAAATTGCAGATAGTTTTTTTAATGATAATTGAGAAATTTATATTAAGCAAAATTTATAGTCACAACATGTAATTGGCTTACATCAAGAACTATTAGTTTGCCAAAATTATGAGGTAGGAAGATCTAAATCTTCAAAATGCCTAATAAAAAAGCAATTGATTTATTTTGCCAAATACTTGAAAAAGCTACATTCCAACATTTCTTAAATGATTATATTTTCATGGATTGATTACATAAGAGTATAAAAAAAAAATATACGATTAAAGTGGTTTTTTAGTCAGACATTTTGTTACCATTGGCTAGGATTCTACATAATATTTTTCCTTCTTCTTCTTCCTTGCTTATTTTCAAACTTCTTTGAAAGTAGGTGAAGTGCTTGCTAATTCTTCCAAGCCTAGAGTATCTTGAACTAAGGAGTCTTCTTGTTCTAAAGATTTGACTACATCAATTTGAGCTACCTAACTTGCCGCTGAGAGAAGGCTTGGCCTACCATGAGTTACTTGTCTTGAGTTAGGTGGGATCAGATCTTTTGTTTTTGGGCTTTGGGAAACTCATTCTTGTTGTTTTTCTTGAGGAATTGGAGTCACTTGAGGCGAAGGAGCAATTAATGGAGATTTATCCCGTGAAACTATATGGTAATCCTTTGTAGAACCAACTCACACGTTTAATTCTCATTGTTGCTTTCAAATTTTCTTAAACCCTTTTGAAATTGACCTTCTATATGGATTATTTCAAAAAGCCCTACAATGCAACGATACTCGCTCATACTCTAATTTTTGAGTCTAGGAAAAATATTTACCAAAATAATTTCAGTTAGAAAAACAAATTTGAATTTAATCCACTTCCACATAGATTTTGGCATATGTTGCAATACTTCACCCTTGAGTTTCACAAGAGACAAAACAAAACTTTTTTATAGCAAACCCAATTCCCTAAAGAGAGGGTAAACCCCAAATATGCAACGACAAAGTTGGAAGCCTCACCCAAATAGGTGTTGTGGTTAGAACCTCTATCAAAATATCGAAAGAGGGAGACTAGGGCTACAAGCATAGGCATGCATTGCCCCAAAACCACAAACCTAAATTAAGGATCAAATCCCTATCTTTGACACTATCAAACTTAGAAAAAAAAAACCTTTGCACGACGGTGAATGAAAACTAATTTTTTTTTCATTTTATTAAATATTTCATTAGCCAGGCATGAATATCTATAAATCGTGGCCAAAGCCCAAAAAAATGGCAAATGAAGTTGTCATATTTGAGAAAAAATATTTTTTCATCAAATTAAGGGTGAATGGGGATGGAAATGAAAGGGACTTCATGCACCAAAAGAGAGGATCAAGTTGAATACTAATGTTGCAGTGCATTTTTGAAAGAAGCACCTCCTGAATTTCCATTGGCGAGACCAAGTGTCATAGTCACGAGAAGGCATCGAGTAGTTGAGGAGGAGCAACAAAGGTGGCTAGGGAGTACCCTCTCCATTCTGTATAGGCATCCATCATTTGTATTCTTCAACCCATAAATATTTTGTATAAAGAAAATGTATAAATATATGATTAACATTTTCTCCATCTTTGTTACACATAATACACCAAGTTGGCTCATGCTGATTTCTTTTCTCAACTATCCTAGGTAATTATTTTATTTGCATGTGTTAACCATATAAAAATCATATTTTTCAAAGGAAAACACAACTTTTAGATTCCCCCCCCCACCACCATTTCTTCTCTCCTACTTCTTCTTATTCTAATTCTCTTACATATCTTAATTTTCTTGTTTTTTTTGTAAGGTTAGACAATTTGTATTAACTTTCAAAAAAGAGATACATGCATATTTTTCCTTTACTACTAGTTTGCCACTTGGGAAACTAGACAAGTAGTGGAGATTCAAAATTTTCACATTACTTATCGGTAGAGCAGCCAATATGTCACTTACATTGAAAAAATATCTAATTAAAATACATTTCTAGTGATTAACAATCATATTCAAAATGAGGTCATTACAAAAAATGTAAACTAGTAAACCAACTTGCTTGATCATTTCATGACCTGGGAGAGTCCATCTCGATTGGTGGAGGAGAATCATTGTCTTCATCAAAGGGGGTGAAGGTGATGTTTTATTTATTTTTAAACAACGTAAAGAATTTCCTCTTTGGCCTTCCTATTTTCTCTGTTATTTCTACCATCCAGACCAAGATCCATTGTTGTGTGTCATATCGTTCAATGAAAACTCTTCCAATAAGAGTTTTTATGTGCCAATGTTAATTAACCACCTACATGTTAGGGGTTTTTCAAGACCTATTTGAGGTGATTATTTCTAGGATCCATTGCCTTAACTCTTTCAATATGTTGGTTATGAATAAACCTACATTCTTGTTGGACATCTTCTTCCACTTTTGCAATGGTGCACTTGACCACTTCAGGAATAGCATTTGCATAACAATCCATGGCTCGTCTGACTATTGCTTGAGTTGAATTTTGCAAGGAGGAAGGTGGAAGGGCCTCATGACCCATAGAGGGGCAAAATCTACCCTTTCTTTCACCTCTATGTCCTGAAGATACTTTACATTTGGCCATCGAGGGTAGGGAGAGGAGATTTAGGATAGAGTTAGAGAGTGTAGAGTGAACTCCTAGTAAAAAGGAAGTTAGTGAATATTTAACTCAGGTGACCAACCGAGTTGCTATAGGATAAAAATTAGTTACCAAGGGGTACAGGTGTTGAAATTCAATGACGAAAAAGCCAAGGGAGATTTCCAAAGGGAACAAGACCAAAAAATACAGACGGACCTAGAGGGTGGCATGAAAGCTAGAGTACTATGAATTAAAACTTGAAATTTGCTATAAAAATTGAGAAATGTATGTCTCACCATCGACGATAGGGAGAAGATACTCGAGATAGAGTTAGATATTGTAGAGTGAACTCCTAGTAAGTAAGGTGGTAAATATTTGACCCATGTGACCAACCGAGTGGGAAAAGGACATAATTTAGTTACCATGGGGTACAAGGGTTGAAATTCAAGGATAGACAAGCTGGGAGAGATTTCCAAATCATGTAACTCAAGAGTGTAGGAGATACCATAGAGGGTTAGAAATGTGGTAGGGGAAAGGATACAACTAAGAGAATAAGATCTGAAAATATTGACGAACCCAAAGGTTGTCTTAAAAGCTAGAGAACTATGAAGTAAAAATTGAAATTTCCGACAAAAATTGAAAAATCCATTAGCAAGCCAAAAAAAACTAGAGTTACCTTGAGACCATAACATTGAATTTATCCACGTCTAAACATGGCACCAACAAAGTTGAAACCATCAAATTCCACTAATAATTCATAGATCTGAATTATGCTCAATAATAAGGAGATCATTAATAGAGAATGACCTTTTAGCAGGGTGTTTAAAGCAGCACGACCACCCAACCTAGATAACCAAAAAATTCCAAATGCAACACCAAAAAAATTAGTAAAAACAAATGAGTGAATATACCATAATAGATGAAGTTGCTCATAAGCAACCTTCCATGTTGTAACTTCCACCAGATTAGAGACCAATTTGAAATAATCCTTCTCATCCTCAACTTATTTGACCATTTCTTTCCATCATTATTTTATTTTCTCGTTAATTCCAAAAAAATCATGCTTAGAGTAGATTTGAATGCCATCTCCCTATCTGGTTTTACTTCTTGAGCATCTAACCAGTGTTGAACCATAATGAGATGAACTTCGCATGACCTAACCTCTAGTTCCACAACCTAATAACACTGCCAATTGCATGCACTACGCCATCTAGGGAGCATACATCACCCCTCCTTAAATTCCTTGGCTCTCATATCGAAATGAGGGCTTGCATATCATATCTAGGAACCCTCCTTGAGGAACATAATCGTTTTGCATTCAATTGAGCTCCTTGGTTATTGCTTCCTGAGTACCTCAATTTCTACTAGAGGCCATTATGACAAATATATTGATTGCTTCCATAGTCCATAATTCTGAGGTCGAATTCAATATTAAGAAATTATGATTTTTCCTTGTGAAATTATAAGCTCTTTTATTATGTCTTTCTTCTTTTCTATCTAGTTTCGACCATTGTTGCCATGAATCTTCCCAAAACAGAGTTGTGTTGCCTCCTTTTATTTCCCAAAATCTTTAATTTTGAATAAGATTCCCATTTCCCCATGCAACATTCCATAAATTCAAGCCTCTTATATTTCTTTCCATTCTCATTAGTTGAGATTCCTTTATATTTGGGGTGTATTTCATTTTCCAAAATTTGCCTCATAAAACTTTTTATTCTTTAACCATGTCCACCATCATTTAGCTCCTAGATTCTGGTTAAGAATTATGAGATCTCTTAAACCCAATTCTACAAAGGCTTTTGGTTTGCATAAATTTTCCCAAGCTACAAAAGCCCATTTCCTATCTAGATTAGCCCCTCCCCAAAGGAAGGGTCTTTGTAAATTTATGTTCTTTTTTCTTCTGAAGAGTGACCTTTGGGGCGGCTAGAACAAAGAAAAGATATAGAGGGAGAGCTTGTAAGGCAAATTTTAAGAGAATGAGTCTAACTGGAATATTAAGATTTCTAAAGGTCCAACATGAGATTTTTCTCTCAAATTTTTGCAACAAGTATTCCCAAACTTTTTGCCTTAGTAGGTTTCCCCCTAGGGGAGCTCCGAGATAATTGGATGTAAGGGAAATCCTTTGAATCCCTAAAATTCTAGAGATATATAGATGAATAACATAAGGAGTGTTAAAAATGAAGATTTGTGATTTAACAACATTGATAGAATTACATGTGGCTTCAAAGAAATTTTTGAGAACTGAATTTAAGGCAATAGCTTCCCAAAAAATAGATTTCCCCAGCAGTGGGGTATCATCTACAAATTGTTGATGAGTAGATGGAGAATCAACGTTACCATTGGAGATACCTTTCAATTTTCCTTCATGTAATGTAGCTTTTATGGATCATCCCATACACTACATGATTATGAGAAAAATCTAGGGGGAGAGGGGTCCCCTTGCCTTATGTCTCTTGATGGGAGAAAGGTAGGGGATGGGGATCCATTAATGAGTATCGAGAAGAGAGATTTGGAAACTAATTCCATGACCTAATGTATTATCCAATGATCAAAAAAATCGAAAGCCTTTAATATGTGAAAGATGGATTTCCAACTGAGTTTATCAAAGTCTTTGGACATATCTAGTTTGATGAGCATGTGTGGGGATTTGGAAGCTTAAAGTGAAAAGATGTGTTCATATTCTAGGAGAATATTATTCAATTTTTTCTTTTATTCAAAATATCGAGTTTGTTTAGGGAATATTAGGGAGGGTAGGAGTGGCTTGATTATGTTAGCAATCACTTTAGAAATGATTTTATATTTGACATTGCAAAGTGAAATGGGTTGAAAATTAGAAGGGGTGTTTGATTAAAAGTTTTTGAGGATTAAAGCTATAAAATTTGTATCTACAGTTGACATGATTGATGGAGATGTTTTAGAGTCCTCTATTATCCTCTAGACATATTCATATTTTATTTCTAACATTATTGGTATAATTTAGCTATAAATTTATCCGGTCCTTTTGATTTGTTCCTTGGCATTTCCATGACCACCTCTTCTACCTCTACTACAATGATTCCCCTTAGTAAGGTTGCATTCTGCTATGGAGTGACTAACTTTGGAATGTTATTAGTTATTTTTATAATGTTAGGTCTTCTCTCTCAGATTGGTTCTGCTAACTTATTCTAGAAATGGTCCATTCATTCCCTGCACTCGGTAAGATAATGGTGCAGAGGGATGTGAAATTTGAAGAGGATGGGGCTCTAAAAAAATATTGTGGCTCAGTGTTAGAAGTGGTAGATGTCCAGGAGAAGGAAGCACCACAGGAAGAAGGGAGACTGGCATTACAAATTATAGGACTCCAAATTTGTGTGTAGGATGAGCAACATGAGCACGAGGAGGAGTAGGATGCTCTATTTACCCAGGTCAAGACTTCTAGGAATAAGAGGCAAAAATGGGCAAAGTGTACCTTAAGGGAAGCTTAGAAGAAGGTGGAACCTCCTAGGACTTCAATGAGGGAGAGAAGACCACCATAGAGATTTTTTAGTTACATGGCTCTTATGAGAAATTTGATCGAGGCTGAGCCTTCTAGTTATCAAGAGGCATATGAGAAGTAGGTGTGGAGGGATGCCATGGTGGAAGCACATTATTCTGTCATGAAGAATGATGTACTAGAGGTTATGCCACAACCTTAAGGTAAATCAATGGCGGAGTATAGGTGGATCTATAAGATTAAACACGATGCTAATGGAAATATTGAGAAGTTCAAAACCTGATTCATTGCTAAGGGGTTCTCACAGAGAGAGGGAGTTGACTATGATGAGACATTCACCCTTGTAGCTAGGTATTCCTCTATCAGGCCCATGAATTCCATCATTGTAGAGATGGGTTGGAATATCCATCAGATGGAATTCAAGATGTTATTTCTCTTCAAGATTTTATTTCTTAATGGTGTAATTGAGGAGGAGGTCTATATATAGCAACCGAAGGGATTTGAGGTGCATGGGATGGATTCCAATGTATATAGTTTAAAGAAATCACCGTACAGACTGAAGCAATCACCACGCAGGTGGTATTCCAAGATAGACAACTATCTACTAGGGATGGAATTAACCAAGAGTGATGCTAACTCAAACCTATACTATATATTGGTTAGAGAAGAGCTACTCATTATTGTGTTATATGTAAATGACTTGTTTCTTACATGTTCAAAGAAGCTCATTGCAGATTGTAAGAGGGATCTTGCTTCGGAGTTTGAGATGAATGATATGGGATCGATGCACTACTTTCTAGGGGTAGAGGTGTGGCATAAAGATGAACATATCTTCCTTAGATAGATGAAGTATGTTGTGGATATTTTGAAGCAATTAAGGATGCAGGATTACAAGCCTATGACTACGCCAATGGTGACCAGTTGGAAGAAAATTGATGCTTCTAAATTAGAGGCAGTGGACCCCAATTTATACAGGAAGTTGTGATCCGGATTTATACAGGAACGCAACAGAATAAACACATAACCATAAATACAGAGATGCAGCGGAAATAACACTTCATTTCATTAATATCAAAGAACTGAAATTTGCTTACAGACAGAACGGAAATAAAACTAGCTAGGGCACTGGTAGCTATCTCTGAGAAGAGATGTGGCGGCTACAGGCCTCTGAACTGCATTACAATGAGGCTCGAGGCCTATTTATTATTGAGAAACAATGGAGAACCCTAAAAATCCCAAAAACCTAACCCTAGGAGATGAAGCGCCAAAACTATGGGCCCCGTTTGGGTAAATTGGTGTTTCAACTTCCCAGGGACGTAACTTTGGCATACTATCTCCGTTTGACGCACATGATACATCATTAGAAAGCTCTGTCCGAGGACTACAGCTTTCGAGACGAATTTGATGATCAAATTTGTTGGTGCTTTGATACCCAAAAAACGTCGTTTAGGGCCTCAAAACGGCTCCGGAAGTTCAGGACCCGAAAAACTGCTAAAAATAGTAAGTTATGCCGAAACTGAAAAACTGAAAGAGACAATGGTGGGGGACCAAGTGGAATAGGTGGGTGGCCACCAATATCCACCTGGATCATTCCTCCCCCCTTAGGAAGCAATGGTCCCCATTGCGTTAAGTTCCTCCATGAGATGAGGAAATTTCTGCTGAACTTGGTCCTTGGTGAACCACTTTCCTTGGTGCAGGAGTTGGCCAGCTTTGACAACCCGATACAATTGGATCCTCTGTTGGCGAGTGTTCTTAATTTGCATGTCCATGATACAATCTGTGGTGGCCTGTTCCATGCAGTCTGGGTTTAACTCTGTTGGTGTGAGTTGTTCTGCAATGTCCGAAGTGTCCAGTAGAGGTGGGAAGTAAGGACGAAGGCGATCCACATTGAAGACTGGGTGCAGACCAAGGAATGGTGGAATACTAAGCTCGAAAGCATTGTTCCCTACAGCCTTGGTGATGGTGTACGGCCCGTATCGGAGCGGGCGAAGCTTGCAGTGAGGTCCAGTGAGGCGCTCCTTCTGCAAATGCAGCCATACTTTGTCGCCCACCTGGAAGTTGTGTGGCACCCGGTGTTGATCATGGCGCTGCTTGTACTTCGCATTGGCTCTGTCCAATATATCATGAACCTATTGGCGGATGTGTTGAATACGCTCGATGAAGCTACTTGCTTTGTCAACTTCAGACTGGACATGAGCTGAATCGGCCTGAGCAGCTGCAAATGGCATGGCTACGTCAATGGGACATAGTGGCTGGAATCCCAAGCCCACCTGAAAGGGGCTATGGCCAATTGAACCGTGGAGAGCCCGGTTATAACTATGTTGTACATAAGGGAGGCTCTCATCCCATGTGCGTGGATGATTTGAATTGTACATGCGCAGAATGTGTACAATCATTCTGTTGACGACCTCTGTCTGGCCATCTGTTTGGGGATGGAAAGCTGTGGACTTGGTGAGCTTTGTGTCCATCATTGACCAGAGGCTGGACCAAAATGTGTTGAGGAACCTGCTATCTCGATTTGATATGATAGACTGTGGGATCCCAAAGTGCACCCATACTCGTTCAAAGAAGAGTTTAGCAGTAGCTTCTGCTGTGATATTCTTCTTACAGGCCGCCATAATGGCCATCTTCGAGAATCTGTCAACGACCACGAAAACACAGTCATTTCCATTCTTAGTAGAGGGCAGGCCCAACATGTAATCCATGGAGATGGATTCCCACGGTCGACTAGGGGTAGGTAGTGGAGTATATAGGCCTTGCTTCTTGATGGTCGGTTTGGAAATGGCACAAGCAGTGCAGGATCTGATGTGCTTCTCGACATCCTTTCGAAGGTTCGGCCAATAGAAATACTTCTGTAGTATTGCTACTGTTTTCTCGACCTCGAAATGCCCAGCGACTCGACTATAGTGTGCTTCCCATATCATCTTGGCATACTCGCTTGAAGGAACACAAAGGTGTCCTAGGTGACATAAAAGTGCATCTTGGAGGTGAAAATTTGGAACTTGCATACCCCCCAAGAGTGCCTTGTAAGTGTGGCCGACCTCGGGTCACTCTCATAGAGAAGTACAATCAGAAGTCTCGTGCCCACAATATTTGAGCACTGTGGTGAGCGCCATGATCGGTGGTCGGCTGAGGCAGTCTGCAACATGATTGGTGCTACCCTTCTTATACTTGATGTTCAAATGAAACTGTTGCAGATATGTAGACCACTTCTGATGGCGATCATTCCGCAACTTCCCTTGTGTCTGTATGAACTGCAGGGGCCTGTGGTCTGTATGGATGATTGTTTCCTTCCCCAAAATGTAATGCTTCCATTGGCGTTCGCACAATGGAACAGCCTTTTTTGTCGCGGTGGGATACTTGCGAACCGTTCCCGCATAAATGTCTCACCGTGATATGCCACCGGATGTCCCTCACAGCAAGTGAAAATCTCACAGCGACAGTCGCAGGCATAAAATTTCCCGATCTCAAACTACCGTCGCAAGTCCGGGTAAGGTGAGCATCAGCGTAACATGTGCGATTTTT
The DNA here is from genome assembly GCA_034641835.2 of Pinus albicaulis. Taxonomy (NCBI): domain Eukaryota; kingdom Viridiplantae; phylum Streptophyta; class Pinopsida; order Pinales; family Pinaceae; genus Pinus; species Pinus albicaulis. The sequence goes on along the minus strand of CM076582.1, from coordinate 1,300,483,884 downwards.
CAATTCTTTGAACGCCTTCTGTTGAGGTTCCGACCAAAAGAATTTTGCTCTCGCTCCTCCTTTGGTGACTTGACTCAAGGGCCAAGTGATATGAGAGAATCCAAACACGAATCTACGGTAGAAATTAGCAAGACCCAGAAAGCTGCGAAGCTCTGTTATAGTAGTCGGGGCTGGCCAATCCCGAATGACTTGGATCTTGGCTAGATCCACATGCACCCCCCTTTCATCAATAATGTATCCCAGATATTGAACGTGGGTCATGCCAAACGTTCACTTCTCCAAATTGGCACACAACTTGTGTTGCCGCAGTGTTTGGAGGACTTGTCGGATGTGATGAAGGTGCTCTTCCCAAGTCTTGCTGAAGATCAGAATGTCATCCAAGTACACCACTACGAATGAGTTGTTGAATGGCCGCAAGATGTCGTCCATCATCCTCATGAAGATTGCGGGAGCATTCGTCAACCCGAAAGCCATGACCAGCCATTCAAAAAGGCCTTCCTTAGCTTTGAAGGCAGTCTTCCACACATCAGAGGGTTCAATCGGTACCTGGTGATAACCAGACTTCAGGTCGATCTTACTGAAATATTTTGCACCTTGGAGTTCGTCCAGAAGGTCATCAATCCGTGGGATTGGGTACCTATTCCGGACAGTGATCTTGTTCAGCGCCCGATAGTCAATACAGAGTCTCCACGTCCCATCTTTTTTCTATACCAACACGATCGGGCTCCCACAGGGCGATGAACTTGGTCTGATGTGACCTTTCTGCAACAGCTCCTGAATCTGCCTTTTGATTTCATCATTTTCCAGAACAGAGCGTCGATAGATCGGTCCATTGGGTAGTGGCGCACCTGGGGTCAGATCAATCGGGTGCTTGACCTGGCAGTGCAGAGGAACCCCTGTGGGTGAGGTGAAGATGTCCCCGTACTCCTCCACGACCTTATCCATTTGTTGTTGTCGTGCAGAGGGGCCCTGTCTGGAGGTCGTGGCCACAGTCTTCTTCTTGCCCTGGGGGCGGATCATCAGAAAAACGAATTTCCCGGTTTGGGAAATGAGCTTACTACATTGTTTTGCAGTAACCAAAGAGATAGTCGTAGGAGGTGGTACCTCTGGTATCCTGTACAACTTATTTCCCAAAGTAATAATAACAGCACGAGGTCGAGACTCATACGCAGCATGACGCTTCCACAAGTATGGTTGTCCTAATAATACATCAGAAACATCAATAGGAGCAACGTCACATAATACCTCATCCGTGAAGGGCTTGATGCTATAGGGAAGGCGGCACTGCTGGCTAACGCGGAGATCTCGTCCTTGGTGAAGCCACCCGATGGTGTATGGATGTGGGTGAGCTATGGTCGGCAAGCCCAACCGCTTCACGACGTCTGCTGAAATGAGGTTCTTTTTGCTCCCATTGTCGACAATGAACTGTACAGGGGAGCCCTTTACCCACATCTGGGAGTGGAAGAGACGTTCCTCCTCCTCTGGATCTTCCGGTTCCTACTTCTAGACCTTTGTAGTGGCAACAGTGGCGTTGGGCTCCGCATCAATAATATGTTTCCCTTTTTCATTCCCATTTTCAGGTTCTGATTCGGAGTCGGAGCATGCATCTGACTCAGAAGCCCTCATCTCGGCCACTAGCGACTGCTTGGCCCGACACTCACTTGTGTTGTGAGTGGAGCTCTTATGGAACTCACACCACTTTCCCGTGTCCTTATTTGGCTTTACGGTGTTGTTCTTTTCTTGTGGCTTTGACGGGTTGTCTTTAGCCGCCATGCTCTGTCCTTTGTTCTGCGGTTTGGAAGCACCTTTTCCTTGCTTTTGATTCACAGATCCAAAGTCTCGCTTCTTCTGTTTGAATTTCTGCTCAATCTTGGCAGCATACCGGTATGCCGTACCAAGCGAGGAGATGTCGAGGAACTCCATTTCCTCCTGAATGTATCTGTGCAGACAGCTGCGATACTTAAGCGCCAAATGTTTCTCTGAATCTTCGATACCCAACTTTGTGCATAGGGTATGGAACATATTCGTCAACTCATGCACATCTTGATCCCTTTGTTGTCCCGTTGTGTCCCATTGTGGAAGGCATTTGGTCTGCTAGCCTCCCCCCCCCGGATAGCACTGCCCTGATAGCGTCTCTGTGCACCTGTTGGTACGGCCGAGAACAGAGAGGGTTCTGTCTAGTCCTTGTTCTCACAGTAGGTTTCCCACCAATCCTTAACATGGGGGGTAGCTTTGAGGAGTGCAAAAATAATCTTCTCCCGGTCTGAAAAGTCATGAACCGAGAAATATCCTTCTAACAGATTCAACCATCTATCTACGGCATCCGCGTCTATTTGACCCTCAAATATGGGAATGTCAAAATTTACTTGTACCTTAAAAGGAGTCGCGCCTCCAGAGTGGCTGCTGGATGCAGATGCGCCGCCGGTGGGTAGCCGTTGAAGGATCTGAGCAAAGTTATCCATCATCGCATTCCTTTGTTTTTCGAGGGCCTCCTCGAGCAATATTTTGATAGGATCTCCCGCTCCCTCATCTTTCTTTTCGTCCCCCATGGGCGTCCGTCGAGGTTTGCGAGGCTGATCTTGCAAAGGTTCCACCAGATCGAGCCCTAGCTCCTTATACCCCGAACTCGTTGGGGACATGCAAAGAAGGATCGAGAAAAAGCAGACCGCTCTGATACCACTGATCCGGATTTATGCAGGAACGCAACAGAATAAACACATAACCATAAATACAGAGATGCAGCGGAAATAACACTTCATTTCATTAATATCAAAGAACCGAAATTTGCTTACAGACAATGGAAATAAAACTAGCTAGGGTACTGGTAGCTATCTCTGAGAAGAGATGTGGTGGCTACAGACCTCTGAACTGCTTTACAATGAGGCGCGAGGGCCTATTTATTATTGAGAACCCTAAACATCCCAAAAACCTAACCCTAGGAGATGAAGCGCCAAAACTATGGGCCCCGTTTGGGTAAATTGGTGTTTCAACTTCCCAGGGACGTAACTTTGGCATACTATCTCCGTTTGACGCACATGATACATCATTAGAAAGCTCCATCCGAGGACTACAGCTTTCGGGACGAATTTGATGAACAAATTCGTTGGTGCTTTGATACCCAAAAAACGTCATTTAGGGCCTCAAAACGGCTCCGGAAGTTCAGGACCCAAAAAACTGCTAAAAATAGTAAGTTATGCCGAAACTGAAAAACTAAAAGAGACAATGGTGGGGGGTCAAGTGGAATAGGTGGGTGGCCACCAATATCCACCTGGATCAAGTTGATTGAATCTCTTATATACCTGGTCTACCCTAGACTGAATATATGTTTTGCAGCCAATACACTAAGTCAATTTATGAGCCAAAGCGAGTGCACTAGGTGGCTTCAAAACACATACTTAGGTATCTACGTGGTACGATGGAGTATGGGTTGAGTTATGTCCAGGGAGATGGAGTAAATCTAGTGGTTTATTCAGATGTTAATTGTGGAGGAAGTGTACTTGACAAGTACTTCAAGTTGTTGTTTCAACATGGGGCCTGAAAATGTTTCTTAGTTCAATCAGAAACAAAATTCAATTGCATTGAGCTTTGTTGAGCTTGAATACAATTTGGTATCATGTGACGCCATTTGGATTGAAGTTACTCATGGGCTGTTTGATCAGGAGTTATAGCCAACCGTGATACATTGTGACAATCAAAGCTACATCGAGCTTTTGGAAAATCCAGTGTTTCACGACATGTCAAAACATATAGAGATTAATGATCACTTCATCCAATATTATGTACAAAAAGGAAAGATGAAGCTGCAATATGTACCTATAAAAGAGCAGGTTGCAGACATATTCACAAAGGCCTTGATGAATTTCAAGTTCATATTCTTCAGGAACAAGTTGGAGGTGGTGTTAAACACCTTCCTCGCCAAGAGGGAGTGTTAACAATTGTAGCTTGGACATGGATCTCTGCATAGGCCCTGTGTCCATGGATGCAGAAGATAGCTTAGTAATTAATTATTTCAACGATTTTAATTATTCCTAAGTTTTACTTAGGAAAAGGGCACTGATTTAATTAATTAATGTAAACTTAGGCTAAATGATGATCCATGGTATGTGCCCTTAGAAGAATTATAAATTATTAGAATGAGTGAGTGAAGGACAAATTATTGTTGAAAATCACTTTGAGGGAGAGAGAAGAGGGTCGACTTGGGTGAAAAACTAAAAGGTCAAGCAATAGAGGAGAAGGGGTCGAGGTTACAAGGGTGAGAGGATGAGTCTTTGGGTCGAGTTTTCTCTGTTGGGAGAGGGGTCATACCTGTTATCACACATAGGCTTTCAAAATTTAATTGATAGGGTCTTTCACATCATTCACCTAGGTTCCATTTTGTTTTCGTAGTTGGTTTCATGAAATTTATGAAAAAACACATGTAATACACTTTATCCTAAGTCTTAAACCCATTACGAGTCCTGTAATATCAGTGAAATCCACTCCATGTCATTTAGTTTCCGCACCCATGCCTTCAACTCAAAAAATAAGCCACTTGTATGTTTTTTCACCATTTCGTAGTGAATTCTATGTAAAATAGGCAGATTTCGCTACAAAATCACCTGACCATTTCATAGTGACTCTGAGGGATTCTCTCTTTTTGATTGTTTGAGTAGTCAACTTCAAGAGCCGTTTATGGGCAAACAAAGGAGAATTCTAAGAAAATGAAAGAGGTTATTTCCAAGAACAGATCAAAGAACATCAACCTCTTTCACTTTTCTCAAAGGTGCTACAAATTGGAAGATTCAAAGATGTATTTGGGCTCTATTTTCAGAATGCATTTTTTGTTTTGTTTGAGACATGTTTTTCAAATGAAGTCCCCGGACACCTAGAGATGTTTTTAAAAAAAACAAGAGAGGTTTTTCTTCAGCACGAGCTTATCTACAAAAAAATTCTCCCGTTTTGCAACAGATATCAAGGATTTGGAGATATGAGATCATTTATGAGCCCTAATTTTCAGAAAAACAACTTTGTTTTTATTAATAGAGGAACTTGCTGAAGGTGAAAATGTTGTTTCTTGAGGAGGATAAGAGGTAGTTTGAACCTAGTTTGCCTTAACATACTTCATCATATCATGTTGCAGACATAGAAAGTAACATTTTGAAGAAAGGGGAGGATTTTGGGGTTTTTTAGCAAATTAGGCAATTTCGTAGTGAAGCCCAGGCTTGAAGGCCAGATTTCGCTACGAAATTGATGTAGGTGACTTTTTGCTTAAAATCACAGCTATGGTCAAAATCAAAGTGGGAAAAAAATTGTATTTAGCTCACTAGCCCCAACGAAGAACCTCCGACAGTCAGAAGGTCAAAGGTAATGCAAAAGGTGGATTTTGGAGTTCGCTACGAAATTTTATGTACATGATTGTTTTAGCAGTCAACTTCAAGTTTGATTTTTGACCAAATGAAAAAGGCTTTTGGAAATCTGAAAGAGGTTTTTATTTAGCAAAGTCCCATCTACAAAAACCTCTCTCAGTTTCTGCAAAAACATCAGGGTTTTTAAATTATGCACTCATATTTGAAACCTATTTTTTAGAATTTTCACTAACCAGATTTATGAAAAAATTGTAAAATTCAACTTGGAGGAGAGCCAACTCAGCATCCACGTGGAATAATGACACATCAACACTCCAGTACACTCAGAAAATTAGTTGGTTGTAGTTGATAAGGGTTGTTAAATGGATTTGTTGAATTATTTAATGAAAGAAGAGTCCTTTTTGTAGTCAAACTTTGCAAAACAGAAATATCCCTAGGAAGTCTCCAAGTGATGTAATCCTATTTGAAATAGGTCTTTGAGGTGGGAATTCGAAGCTAGTAAGGTGGAAAATCATTTTTATGAGTCCTCACTCTATAAAGGAGAGAGTTTTAGAGTTAGAAAGGGTTGGAGAATGTTTCTTTGATACCACTATTATTGTTAATCTTGGAATATCAGTAATAGACAGTGATGGTGTTTTTCTGCTCAACATGAGATTCTTTGATTGTTGCAATGAGTTTATGCCTTATTTTTTCTTAACATATTTTCTCAATGTCTTGATGTTAAATTACTCAGAATTCATGCCCTCATGCTCTGACTTCCTTTTGACATTAAGTTTTTGAATAGTTTCTGTTGTTAGTATTATCTTTTTCCATTGAAACAGTAGAAGCCTCAGCTTCCACAAGCAAAATTATTTATCACTGAGCCCAATGGTAGTGAAATTTATCCCATTTTTCACCTACAATCAAATACACTAAGACACTCATAGAGTTAGCAATCTGATTTAAGACCTAATTGAGCAAATCATTAGATAAATTGAGAGATTGAGAAAATCATTAGATAAATTGAGAGAGCCCTCTCAGGTTGAAGAGGCTAATCCTCAGTCAAAATTTGGTTTGAAAGAGTTACTCTTAGTTGTCTGGTGGAGCAACCCATCAGTACCAATTTAGATATAACAATACCCTAGGCTGAGTGAATAAGAAAATAGGTCGAGTCCTAGGTTGTGAAAAGGGGTTGTACGTTGTTGGGAAAGAGGTTGTTCTTCAGACTCTACCAAGCAGAGGTGAAGGGCCGATTTTTGAAGTTGTTGTTTGGTTGTAATATATTTGGTATTGATGTTCTGATACTTTTCCTGAAAGCTAATAAAATCCGCTGGTTTTTCCCCACACTGAGGTTTTCCAGGGTAAATCGTTGTGTAAAAATTAAGTGTTTGAATTTCTTTTTTTTGTGTGCATAAATTCTTAGAAGCTCAACTGTGTTAATTGTGCATAGAATGTAAATCTAAATTTCTAGGTTTTCATTAGAAATAATAATCTGGAAAAAAAATTACTAGCACATTAATCTCATCATTGAGCTTAGATAATTTAAGTTGTGATTCATGAATTGAAAAATGTTCTTCAAAAGGTAGGAGTGGTCATTGAGGTTGGAAGAGGATGCAATGTTATTGTTGATCATCCTATTTGAATGCATACAGATTTCAAAGTCATGACTATGTTGTATAAGTATCTCCGCGCTTCAAAATGAGAGACTTTTATAAGTGTGGTTTTACTAATTTGGATTCCAAATGAGTAAAAAATGGATATTGCAGAATTTTGTGTAATTCATGACATGGATGAGTTTTTCAAATCAAGGTTGAAGATCCAGGTAAATTGATATGTGGTGCGATGAACGACTGCTCAATCTCCTTTCAAATTCGCTTCGTGTACCCAACAACCCCCAGATCAAAGACAACTACTTGCTATGGCAGGATTAGGTAGGAAATGACAACAATGGAATAACAAAATAAAATGGTGCTTGGTTTGAAATATATTGTGCAAAATTGTTTGAGTTCCCCCTCTCCCATAAAACAATATCTTGGAAGTCGTTGTAAAGTCTCAATCTGCACAAACAATGGAGATATTCGTGTTAGTGCAAGCTAAGCATATCTCCGAGACAACATGCAACAGAACGAATTATTCGAGGGACGTTAGTGAATGGTAAATTTTACCTGGTACTCGAACCCTTTTGATCCTCAAATGACTTTGGACCTTCGTCTCCATTTATGACCATCTAGGGATTTGTAATATATCTCAAGCTATATTCAAGATTGAGATATGCATTCAACAAAGGGTGTCTTTGTAGAAGATTAAGTTAGGGGAGGCGATATTGGAGACGGGGTTATACATAGTATGTCTTGCTTATCTAGCAAAGCTTTCTTTCAAATTGTCCCTCTAAAAAGTGATATCATGTTGTCAGGGCTCTCATAGATTGTCTTGTCTTGTTTATGAAGTGGTAGAACCACTCACTGTAAAATGTTATCTAATTTATTATTGACTATAGAATATTAAAGTAAACACAACAGCAATAGCAAGATGGGAGAAAAGTTCCAAAATGCTTTTAATATAGATCCTTAAACTACCAAAAGACAAAGGTGATGTTTATCACTATTTTGGTGAAGTAATCTAGCAAAAGTCCATTAGTTGAATTTCCAGATTTGGTTAGAAGACTGTGAATTAATTAAATTAGAATGTGCTTTTGACTTAAACTTATAAGCAATGAATTTTATGCTTCAGATTAAAAATCTTCAATTTTATGCTTCAGATCAAAAATCTTCAATTGCTCATAGAGAAAGAGTGCTTAATTGCTCATAGAGAACAAGTGCTTTCTAACTATGGATTCTCCGAGAAGTATAGGCTCATCATTTTCATCTTGACTATCAAGTGATTTCTAACTATAGATTCTCCTAGAAGTATAGGCTCATCATTTTCATCTTCACTATCAGTTATGTTGCATTTTCTTAATATTATAATTATATTATCATGTTTAATCGTGCAATATATTGTTTACAATGTTTTATCCTGTCGTATGATTTAATTGTGCAATATATTATTTACAATGGTGTTGTATTGTTTAATTGTACAATATATTGTTTGCAATGTTTTATTATATCATGTTTTTTAATTGTGCAATATATTGCTTACGTTCTCTTATCTTTTTAATAAATTTCCAAATTCTGTTCTGGGTTTATTTCAACAAATTATGATATGTTTTTTTTTTTTAATTAAATTTAAAAAATCTAAATTCTTTAAAAATGAATGAAAATTGTTTATATTGTTTTATCTTTTATAAAAAAATCCAAATTTTATAATTATTTCAACTCATTATGATTTTTTTTCCAATTTAATTTGAAAATTTTGTAAAATTTGTAAATGGTTAAAAATAATGATTTTTTTTTTTCAATTTAATTTGAAAAAATTATAAATTGTTAAAAATATTGAAAGTCGTAAGCAAAATGTATCACCAGCTGCCTTGCAACCATTGTTCGTGTTATGATATACTAAATTCCTGAGAAAATCAATGATTCAACAAATGCATCCCCTAAAATGGTTTGATAATTCATCAAATACATCCCCTAAAATGGTTCATGATGATAATTACTCAAATAATACCACCAACCCAACCTACCATCAAGTTATGCTTTCTGTGTCCATTCCCCTTCTGCTGCTTCACACACACAAGCAGCATGGATTAAGGGACTGGTACGATTGGTATCACTCAATTCAATCTTTAATAATTATGACACAGGATGAGGATGAGTTTTCCGCCGGTTACGCGACCAGATTCTCCACTTGAAAAATAGGGGAAGAACCTTAATATCGCAGAGAGCGCTTGAAGACCTACCATGTGACCTCAACATCCTGGAAAATTAGACGCAACCTGCTTAATCCATACCGAGCAGGCGCCTCAGATCCCTTGTTGCAAATCTATCGATTTCAGCGGATTCGTGACCGGATTTCTTGATCGAGAAACTGGGTAAAGGCAAGGAGCTCGGACTAGGAGAATTCGCAAACGCTGGACCGGCCCATTTCTCCGAAATAAAAACAGGAAAATTGGGGGTTTTCATGCCGTTACCTCCCTCTGCGATCTCAGTTTCGAATCCGGGCGGAGTCGCTGCTTCGGATCTTATTGAGGAAACAGATCTTGATTTCATGATTCGATCCTGGGAAAGAAGTGTCGAATCTTGATGCACGATTTGGGTGGGGCTTACAAATAACGGGCCCGTTGTCTTGCCTGCAATTTCCAGCTGACTTGAATCATTATTATTAGGCTTTAATGCCTGTCCTCGCTTCAGAATCGTTACTTGCCCCACTGACAGAGGGATTTTACCCGGGTTTTTCTTCAATGTCTGGTCATCTACATGACCCAATTTTCTGTCACCGACTTTCTGAATTCTGTTGACGGCCACCTGGAGAAATGATTCTTCCTGGGGTTTGGTATTCCAGGGCCGTTTCTTCTCAGGGTTTTCACCCTTAACCTTAGATTTCTGAGGAGAAAAGCCATGTCCATGACCAGATTTCCTCTTTGACTGCGGATGTTGGTGGGATTTCTTGGGATAAATGAAGCCCATGAAATTAGCACTCGCATGGCTCTGATAATGAGCCAGAAAATCCCGGGCGGGAAGGACAGCAGTCCCCATATCTCTAAACCAAACAAAATGAAGGCAAGATCTTAACCGTAGTGGAAAGCATGAAGAATGATGTGGAGGGAGGGCCAAGAAGCAAAGAAATAGTTATTTGCTGCGCGTCCCGGCGACCTTCCATGAAAACCCTCAGAAGGTTCGAGGTCTCTCCCCTCCCATTTTATAACAAATAAGAAAACTATGTTTTAGTTTATTTTTTATTGTTAAGCGGACCAGATCAAGGCATCCTGGTCAGCCGCAGCCATGACCCAGCTATTAAATCGTTGAATAATTATATTTTAATTAATAGTATTCCGCTGTATATTGTCATTAATTAGATTAATGAAGGAAAGATAATATTGATTAATGCGAAGGAATTTTGACAGTTCCGTATGGACACGTGTCCACGCTGCGTGTCATAGAGATAACGTGACGTTTGACTGAGTGTTTGGGCGTCCTCATTCCGTCCAACGACCCTGTGAGGAGGTTGAAATATCAAATCCGTTGTTATATTTTTTTGGAAAGAGTTTTTTTTTTTTTTTTTTAAAATCATATTTTAAGAATTTATTGAAATTATAAATTTGATAGTTAATTTTTTCAAATTCTGTCCTATAGGCTATTTTTAGCCTCGCGGACATTAAAAATTCTTTCTTTCTTTCTTTATATATATGAAATCAAAAAAATAATTTAAACCACACAAATCATAATCACATGTTTCACACGTTTTTTTGAAGATTCCACCCAAAAATCCTCATAAACCCCAAAAAAAAAAAAAATTTAAACCACACAAATCATAATCACATGTTTCACACGTTTTTTTGAAGATTCCACCCAAAAATCCTCATAAACCCCACAACAAAAATAAATAAATAAATCACACTTAAACATAGTCCATGAAATCCACTGCCATTATTATTTCGTCTAGAAAACCGTTAACTGGCCTGATTCCCTGCCATTATTTCGTCAAAAAAAAAAAATCGTAGCATCCATGTCCTTGTCCTACGGACGGAGTTGACAAGTGCAAATTTCTATATATAAATATAAATCTAGAAAGATTTCTAGTATAATTTATAATTTTATTTAATTTATATATTTTTTTATTATAAATTTTTGTTTTTAATGATTTTGATTTATTTTAAAATAATTTATATTATTAAATATATATATATATATATATATATATATATATATATAAAAGTTATATATCTTAAAATTTAAGGTGGCCTGTTTTTATATAACTATAATTAAAACTAGGATAAATCAAGATTATATTATATTATTGTGAGTTGATTGTCTTCAATTACTTAGTAATATAAGTATATATTAAAAAAAATTTGGGTAATAATCATATGTGAAAGAATCAACTAGTGTGGTTCATCAAGAGGACTAGGTGATATAATATTGTAATTGATGGCCTCCAATTATTATGTTAAGAGGTTCTCTTGTAGAGTATGGTAGAGATGATGTAATGTAATGTAATATTAACATAAGTGCTTATTATTGTAGTTTATTGCTTTTAATTATTGGGTCGAGGGGTGCTCTATGGTACAACTCTTGTAATGTGATGTCATGATTAACTCTAAAAATAAAAATTACCCTATGTGAAAACATTTTTACTGGATTAAAATAAAATTAAATAAATAAATAAATAATGTTAAAATAAAAATAACTTCATGTTATTCACCCATGGTATTGATCCATGGTATGAGAACCCATTGTATTCATGTGGAATGTCGCGGGTGAAATTGAACTATTCTAGATCCACCAGCTCTAGAGGGATCAAATCTTTTGAGATTTAATCTCTTTTAGAGTGAAAATAGGTTTAATCCTTCTCATGCTTGGTAGATCTAGAGTTAAGACGGATCTAGGTTGGTTTAGTAACATAAGTGTATATATTGCAGGCATTCTCCATCCCAGTATGGTAGAGATGTTGTAATGTAATGTAATGTCTTGTAAACATTTTAACTAGGTCAAAATAAAAATAACTAGCAATTGCACCAGATGTTGCAAAGGAAACGCCGTAAGGTATAGAATTCCAAATCTAAATTTCAGATATCATCACAACAAGATATTCATGTAATTCATTATCAACTCAGTAGTATTAATAAGATGTAAGAGGTTGTTTTCTCACTTGTAGTTTCTCTAGTGATTAGAATAATATAGAGGTTAAAGTTTTATATCAAACTTGTTTTTATATTCCATGTCTTTTCAAAAGCTAAAGTTTCATATCAAATTTGTTTTTATATTCCATGCCTAAAAAAGTTGTTATTATTTTACTTTAAGAAAATAAGAAATAAATTAACAATTACATTTGGAAATATGTTTGAATCTTTGGAAGGAGACCATTTATTTTTTGTGGAAACAATCTACACAATGTGAAAACCAATTTCAAAAATTAATGATAATAAAATTATAGTATTGTGTTGTTGAAATTAAATTGTTGAATATTTAAATCAAAGATATTTAAATTATATAAATTATAGGTCTTAATCTTATGCTAAATTCAACACTTTCACAAATGCAAAAATTTACCTGTATAATAAACCAGGTGGACCAACTTATACAACTCGAAAAAACAGAAAGGCCTTCGTTAAATATTCACGGTTTTACCTTTGCCTTCGTTAAATATTCATGGCTTTTACCTTTCTTGGACAATTTCAGATGAAACTATGACGACCATAGTGTTATTGTTATTCCTTTGTACAAGGTCATTAACATGGCTTCACCCACACAAACTCAGGTGCCGAAGACCTCTGCAACACCACCCGGCTTCTCAACTAAAGCCTTTCCAATCTATATACATAACAAATTCACAAATTTAAATGGACTATTAAGAGTACGATGGAGATTAATCAATGGTGTATTGTAAGAGATGACTTTAATTTTACCCAAAAGGAATAGCCATGAGAAAAGTCTGTGGTTGTTGTGTAACTCATCGCTCCATAGTAGAAATTTTGATTCAAAGTGCAGTTGTACATAAATAAACTATGAGTTTATTTCAAAAGAAAAAGAAGAATTAGAAGGGGAATGGTTAAAATTACCCAAATAGAGCACCGACAACAAATGAAAACATATACAAATCTCAAATAAGTTGATGAAATATATTTATTGTTATTCAATTTTTTTTGTGACAAATGATAATATACACATAAATTAAATTATGGAAGATAGATTTAGGTGCAGTCTTTGGGACTTAAAAATGAAATGATAAGATCTAATACATAATATAATAAATATTTATTACATTTATAGAATATATATATATATATATATATATATATATATTTTATATAAAATATAAAATATTATATCTTTATATTCCTCATATCAAATATATAACATTATTACTGTAAACACAGTATTTTTTCTTAGTATTTGATACTCACTTTTCCTAAAGATAGGCAAAAGGAGTTATTGCTAGTGTGGCAGCCATGCGTATAGAATACCATCACAAATTAAGATACTCCTTAGTTAATAGCGATCTTTGTAATTACATTCATTATGGCATAAGTGATATGCAAAATTGTGATAATTAGTGTTGCCTTTGCATTCTGAAAGGAGCTTCTCTCTACTGCTGACATTCGTTCTTCTGCATCAATAAATATTTACACCCATCATAATCCAAGAAAACAAAAAGTGACTGAATTCAATTGCCAAATTTTGACCACTGAAAGTTTGGACAGGAAACTGAGCTCATTCATATCCTGTGTAAGGAAAAGAAAACTTAAACAGTAAATTATTATTATGGTGTTAACTAATTAATTTATTTTTGATGTAAAGAATGCCAATTTTACCCCTTTTCCTTTTCCATGGGACTTCAAAGGATAAAATCCATAAAATTATAAAATGGATTGTTGAATCACGGGCTTTACCTTCTGGTTATGATTGTATGTTGTGTTTTTTGTTCGTCAAACTTTACCCTTCAATAAAAGGCATCATACTTCAGGCTGCTCAACAATGAATTCACAGTGTTTTTCGTCAGATTTCACCAATCAGACATCATATTTTGCCATGTTCAACAATAAAAAAGAATCAGAGTTCACAACGAAAAGACTCCACTGAACACTGTAAAGTTTAATCACAGTGTAAGCCCACCAGCAAAATTTTTATATTTTTTTTCAGGATATATTGAATTGTTTTTTATACTTTTGTAATTTATCTAACATCAGAAAAAAAGAAAGGTAAGTATCTTGAGATGGTATAGACACAAAATCATATAATGCCTGCACAGGGGTCCCCTTAAAATTAAATAGACTATAATATCATGTATCACGGACCTGGGGAATTCCCTTCAGGTTGAAGATGAATGAAAAGCTATTCATTCAACGTTTTTTAAAAGAAATCATTTTCCTCGCATAGGAAAGTTTGGGTATATTCCTTGGAAATTTGATCACTATTCACTTCAATAATTTTTCAAAACAGAACCACACGGATCCTGCGTCATTGGTTTCGCCACATAACAGGCTATGGTTATGAAAGGCTGCGTCAAAGCATCGCTGTATAAAAGGGCATTAGAAGGCTATGGTTATGCAAGATAAAAGGCCATTAGAATCATGATCAAGATTTAATTTTAAATCTCTTCCGGAAGAGATCTTGTGAATGAACTGTTAGCAAGATATACATCTACAAAACCAGTTGCAGGGTCTAAAAATTAAAAAACCATACCACTGGTCAGTTTTCTTCAATGCCCATGGGCGTAGATGCTCACAATAATGCAAAGTTAAAAACATAGAAATACTTACAAATAAAAAACAACTGTGTATTTCTGTGCCTTTGCAACATAAATACACACAACATAAAACTGTCCCTTTGCAACAAAGTGATTGTGAAGTTAAGCAACAGTTTCATGCGAGAACGCCGCTTCATTAGAAAGTTGGCCATTGGAACCCATCAGCGAATTTTTTTTGTCACCAAATCTATGTTTAAAAATTTGGCAGCGGCGGATGTATTTTGTTGCCATGCTTCCCAGAACGGCTTTCCTGGCTCACAACCAACTGAGTGGATATATAGAATCACAACTAACATGGCAATGAAACCAACAAAGAATCATGAATAATTGACCTTGTAGAAGCTTATGTTACAATAGACACACAAAGTCACGTATTGTAGAGGAACAGAGGGATCCATTAACTACTGAACAGTGGATCAAGAAATATTGTAACTTGGGGCCGAACGGAAAGGCAAGCCATGTAGAAAGAATATTTCCAAACTAACTACAATACAAGCCTGCAGTTGGTTTTACCACCAACACAAGCGAGCAATGGCATGCTAATAGATAGGTAATTTGGAACGGGAGAGCAACTACCTTGTAACTGCTGCCACCTGTTAGGGTTGAATCGATGGTTGTGCATGAACTAATCGTCTAATATAGGATCTAATGGTACATATTAGGACAGAACAACAGTTAGGAAAGTTGTTTTCAAATAATAACGCCTTACGGCGTAAAAATAAATAAAATAAAATATAAATTTAATAGTTACAGCTATCTTTATAATTGTAATTATAATTAATTAATAATTATAATTATAATGAATTAATAATTAAAATTGTCTATCTATCTTAACTTCAGGTCTATCAAGCTCTTAGAGAGATCAAGTCTCTTCATTTTAAAAGAGGTTTTTATCTCAAAAGATTTGATCCTTCTAGGAGCTTAGTATATCCAAAGTTAAGATGGATTTAGACTATTTTAATTTCACTCTTTAACTAGGCTATATTCCACATGAATACCATGGGTTCTCCTACCGTAGATTGATACCATGAAGTTATTGTTATTTTAAGGTTAATTTTATTTTATTGTAATCTGAGTAATCTATTTTTATTTTAAAAGAGGGATTTAGGCTTGTTGTAGTCGGTTGTTTCCAATTATTTAGTAACGTAAAGAAAACTATGCAAGAAACTAATAAAAAAGAGCATCAAAGTTATGATGAAGAAATTATGGATAGTTTTTTTATAATGGTAATTGGGAAATTTATATTAAGCAAAATCTATGCTAAAATTACGAGACATGAAGATCTAAATTGTCAAAATGCTCAAGAAAAAAATAATTGATTTATTTTGTCAAATATTCAAAAGAGCTACATTCCAACATTTCTTACATAAATATATTCTCATGAATTGATTACATAATAGTACCTTAAAAAACAATATACGGTTAAACTGGGTTTTTAGTCTAGCTTTTTGTCAACATTGGCTAGGGTTTTATAAAAGTTTTTATTTTTATTTTTTATTATATATATATATAAGACTTCTTTGAAAGTATGTGAAATGCTTGCTAATTCTTCCATGCCTAAAGTATCTTGAAGTAAGGAATCTTCTTGTTCTAGAGATTTGACTACATCAATTTGAACTACCCAACTTATCATTGTGAGAGGACTTGGCTTACCATGAGTTACTTGTCTTGATTTAGGTGGGTGTCGAGAAACTTGTTCTTGTTGTTTTTCTTGAGAAATTGGAGTCACTTGAGGTGAAGGAGCAATTAGTGGAAATTAATGGTGATCTTTTGTAGAACCAACCCACCGACTTAATTCTCACTGTTGCTTTCTACTTGTCATAAACCCATTTTTGACAATGAATTTCTATATGAATTATTTCAAAACAAGCCCTACATTGCGAGGATGCTCACTCATACTCTAATTTTTGAGTCCACGAAAAATATTTACCAAAATAATTTTAGCTAGAAAACCTAAGTTGAATTTAGTCCATTTCCACACAGATTTTGGCATATGTTGCAATACTTCACCTTTGAGTTTCACAAGAAAAAAAATGAAACTTTCCTATAGCAGATCCAATGGCTTGAAGAGAGGGTAAACCCCAAAGATGCAATGAAAAAGTTGGAAGCCTCACCCAAATGAGTGTTGTGGTCAGAACTTCTATCAAAGGATCGAAAGAGGGAGATTAGGGCTTCAAACATAGGCCTGCATTTCCCAAAAAACACACACCTAAATAGACAACAATGAAGAGACATCAAGAGAAGAGAGGAAAGGAGATTCCACAAAACTCTCCAAAACCTGGGCTCAAGTTATTAGCAATTTTTCTAATAGGGAAGGAGAAACAAACATTTAGGTTCACAACATGCAAGATAGAGAAAGCAAGGAAAGAAGGGATAGAGCAACAAACATAATTATTAAAGGGGTGAAAGATTATGGAAAAAATGAATGTATTTTTGACCTTGCAAGAGACTTCTTGAAAGACAAGCTCCAATGGCAAGGACAAATTTGTCAAGCATGGAGAGTAGGTAAGCTTAACGGTGAGAGAGTCGGGCCCATAAAAGTCATCATGCCCAACTTACATGATAAAGATATCATTCTAAGCAAGAAGCAGCTCTTGAGGCGTTCTCGGTTTTTTCTAGAAGAAGATTTAACTGTAAGACAACAAGAGGAAAGGAGGGACGAAATGAAAAGAGTTAGGGTAGCAAGAGATGAGGGAAAAAGAGCATGGATTTATAAAGGTAAAGCTGTGATAGCGCAATTTGGACCTCCTTCACAAACAAGGTAGCAAAACAATAACAAAGAAGAGGTAGCAAACTCTTCAGCAAGAAATGAGGAAGCAAGGTCAGTATGGGAAAGCAGGGACAAAGACTCAACTGTGAGTCTTGCATGTCAAAACAAATAGCAATCAAGTCTTACCTAGGTTTCCTTAAGATTGGTTTGTTGGAACTGCAGGGGTTATCCATGGAGACGAGGACCTCGGTTAGGGTCTATTGCAGAAGGTAGAGACATAATTTTCCTCATATAAACACATGAGCATGAAGCGTGCAAGACACCTTTGTCTGAAGGTTATTGAAAGATAGCAGTGTGGAACAAGGCAACAGGGAATGGCAAAGGGCACGGGGGTATCATGGTATTAGTAAGAGAAAAAGAAGATCGTTTCATTCAGCTAGAAAAAGAAGACCCAAATAAGCAATTTGTCTGGCTTAAAATATCAGAAAATGGAAATCACATCAGAATTGCAGCATGCTATTTTGCGCTGCAAGTTTCAAAAATCTACAAAATTAGAGGGCTTGACCACAAAGATCCCTTTGCAACTCTAAAAATAGATATTGTAATATATTCTCAGCTAGGTGAAGTCCTCATAGTGGGGGATTTCAATGCTAGAACTGCATGTGAACAAGCTAGCATTCTTTGTTGTAAAGAAGACTTTGACCCTATCTGGCTTACAGAAGAGAGCAATAATCAGCGGGAACGAATTTCAGAGGATAAAGGCTGCAATCTCTTTGGAGAACAATTGCTTACGCTATGTGGGGCTTTCGATTTAGTCATTTGTAATGGTTTGACTAGATGGGAAAAGTCTAGTAATTTCACTTACAATACTTACAATGGAGCAAGTGTAGAAGATTATGTAATTTGCTTGCGTAGTTTGTGTGAGAAAATGAAGGAAGTGTTGATTGGAGATCAAATTTGGGACTTAAAATCAGAGCACAAGCCAGTTTATTTAAGTTTCTCTTGGACCAGAAAGAAGCAATTAGGGTCAAAAACTCAGTGTGTTCAACAAAATCCCCCAAAGGGCAGAATTCTTTTGACTCTAGAGAATTGTAATACCTTCAAAATAATGATAGAGAGGCTCTTCAAGAAGGAGGAAATCTCATTTCATGGCCCTCATAGTAACAGATTAACACATTTAATTCAAAGCGCACTTGCTGAGTGCAAAAGAGGAAAAATTAAGAAGTCTGAAACAAATTTCTTTTCGGTTAATGCTTGGTTTGATGAGGAATGAAAAAAGGCAAGGAGAAGGTGGAAGGAATCAGACACGGTTGACATAAAGCTCAAAGCTTACAAGAAGATAGTAAGAAAGAAAAAGGCTGATTTCATGCTTTCAAGGAGAGAAGAACTAATCTTCCTTGGGAAAAATAACCCCAAATTATTCTGGAAGGAGCTCCAACTGAAGAAGGTGCAAAATGAAAACAACATTACAACTTCTAAATGGTTCGACTATGCAAGACAACTTTATGAGCAAGATCCCAAGGTTGACCCTCCTCCCTTGGTCAACACAGACACAAAGCTCTTCACAGTGCAAGAGGTAGAGATGGGTATCAAGAAGTTGGGCATTGGAAAAGCAAAAGACTTAGATGAACTCCAAGCAGAGTATCTAAAGTGGGGCTTAAAATTTCTTTCACCTCACATCACAAAAATTTTCAACAACATCATACAACAGGGGTTCCCCACAAATTGGACAACTAGTATGGAAATACCTCTTTTCAAGAGTGGTGACGTCAATACTCCCTCCAATTATAGAACCATAATGATAAACCCCTTGTTTGAAAAGTTATTTGGAAGCATGTTAGAAAATAAAATTAGCAAGTGGGCAAAAGAAAGAGATAAACGTGCTAAAGGGCAAGCAAGTTTTAGACCTAAACATTCCATAGTTGATCATTGTATAACTTTAAGGCACATCATTGAAAAAGTTTGGGAAAAAAAGGAAGAAGTTTTTTGTTGCTTTGTCGATTTCATAAAAGCCTTTGACACGGTTCCTAGGGATAAGCTTTGGGGTAGAATGGAGGAACTCGGGGTTCCCAGGCATTTGAGAGCATTTGTGCATAGGCTATATGAAGAGGTGAAAGTCAAAATTCGAACTTCAGCAGGCATTTCTGAAAGTTTTAGAAGCGATCGGGGTCAAGCAAGGTTTCCCATTGTCTCCTACCCTTTTTGGGTTATATATTGACAAGCTTGAAGAGTGGCTAAATTCACAAGGGGGTGAAGGTATCCATTTGGGCAAGTTTGTTATAAGGCTTCTTTTGTACGTAGATGACCTTATATTGATTTATAAATTAGCTCTTGGTTTGCAAGAGCACTTACGTTCCCTTGAGAATTTTTGTAGAAGGGTGGGGATGCAAGTCAATATTAGCAAAACGAAAGTAGTGGTTTTCTAATTTGAAGGCAACATTCTGGAAGAAGTTGCATACTACAAATACCTTGGAATTGACTTCAACATAAATTTAAGTTGGGATGGTTGTAGAAAGAAAATAACTTTAGGGGGTTGGAAAGCATTTTATGCTCTTCAAAACAGCTGTAGAGAGGCAGAGTTGTGGGACTGGAAAACCACTCTAACTCTTTTTGGGCTTCTAGTGATTCCGGTGATTCTTTACAGTTGTGAATTGCGGGCCAGCAACACAATCGAGACGCAGTGGAAACAAATTGAGAAAATTCAGAAGTGTTTGATTACAAACAAATTCAAAATTAAAAGTGCAGTTCCTTTTGCTATCCTATTAAGTGAAACATGGGCTGCTCCTATTGAAGCAATTGCTATGGTGTGAGTCATAAGGTATTTGAAAAAAAATGAGCAAATGGAAGAGGGTAGATGGCTTAAGGTTGTGTTTAGTGACAGATTGTGCAAAAGAAAGAAGACTTGGATGCGGAAAAATAACAAATGGTTTAGTAAATGGGGTATTTGCTTGAGCATGTGTCCTATAAACAGTAAAGAGATAAAAACTTTTGTTATGGATAAGTTCCACAAACGTACTTGGGAGAAAGAGCTAGGGAGAAAGAAGAAGTACTACATTGAAGAGTTTAATCCCACACATAACCATCAGCAAAAGGCGTACATAGGGGCTAATATTTCTTGGAGATATAAAATTCTTATTGGTCAATTAAGGACTAATTCTCATCAACTCCGTCGTGAAACAGGGCGCTGGAAAAGGCCAAAAGAAATGTGGGAGGAGAGAATATATATTTGTTTCTCCTCCGGAAAAGTGGAAACATAAAAACATTTCATTTTAGAATGCGAGGCCTTCAAAGACAACAAGGAAAATTATGCAGGTATTCTGACAGCTAGTTCTTGGGATAATCTATTCAACGAAGATTTTTTCGAGAAGCTGGGAGCGGTTATTGTAAAACTTCACAGGAAAAGGGCAGAATACAAGAGCCAGATAGAGAATCAATCTATCCCATAGGCTATTTTTAGCTTCGTGGACATTAAAAATACTTTCTTTCTTTCTTTCTTTATTTCAAGTTATCCCCACCTCGGTTATTTTCTTTCTTTATTATTTAGGTAGTAAGGAACGCAACATTGGAAATCCTCCCCATGTGCTCTGGACATGCCTTGGCAGGGATAATAAGAACATTAATTGAATGTTTTTTTTGGGATTAAGCTATTAAATGGATAATATTTATCTATTTATTGAATATTTTTTTGGCTTACGTTATTAAATGGATAATATTTATTTTTTAATTGAAATTAGTTTGGATTATATAGAAAGAATTCTCTTATAATTTATAATTCTATTTAATTTATAACAATTTTTTTATTAGAAAATTTTGTTTTTAAAGATTTTGATTTATTTTAAAATAAATTTTTGTTTTGTTAATATATATATACATATATATATATATATAATGATATTAATTATGTGATTAGTTGTTAAGTTTTATTAGTACAACTAGTTGAGGATGGGTCTTGTCAGCAAGGCGGCCCAATATCAAACCTTACAGGGTGGTTGTGCCCTGTGCTAGGGGAAGGCGACATGCTAAAAAATCCAGTCAACTGAGGGATGGTGTTGCCCAGGCCGGGTGCGATCCCCGAGTGACTTTGATGGCTTAGATTCCCTTGCATCATGGCTCCTCATGCCACAGATCAAGCCTATAGAATCACAGACAACTTGACAATTACAAAAAAACTATGTGACTAGTCCAATAAGTAATCATAATAACAAGTTACATATTTTAAAATTTAATGTGGTTGATTCTTACATAATTATAACTAAAACTAAGACTAATGAAGCTTATGTGATATTATTGTTGTGATTTGATTGTCTCATATTATTTAGTAAAGTAAGTGCATATTCTTGTAGTTTTATTTAGTAACATAAATAAAACAATGCAACAATAAAAGAACGTCAAAGTTATGGTGAAAAAGTTATGGATAGTTTTTTTTAATGATAATTGAGAAATTTATATTAAGCAAAATCTATAGTTAGAACATGTAATTGACTTGCATCAAGAACTATTAGTTTGCCAAAATTATGAGGTAGGAAGATCTTAATCTTCAAAATGCCCAACAAAAAATTAATTGATTTATTTTGCCAAATACTTGAAAGAGTTGCATTCCAACATTTCTTACGTGATTATATTTTCACAAATTGATTACATAATAGTATATAAAAAAACAATATACAATTAAACTGGTTTTATAGTCCAACGTTTTGTCACCATTGGCTAGGATTCCACATAATACTTTTTCTTCTTCTTCTTCCTTGCTTTTTTTTTTAGACTTCTTTGAAAGTAGGGGAAGTGCTTGCTAATTCTTCCAAGCCCTGAGTATCTTGAACTAAGGAGTCTTCTTGTTCTAGATATTTGACTACATCAAGTTGAGCTACCTAACTTGCCGTTGGGAGAGGGCTTGACCTACCATGAGTTACTTGTCCTGAGATAGGTGGGATCAGATCTTCTATATTTGGGATTTGGGAAACTTGTTCTTGTTGTTTTTCTTGAGGAATTGGAGTCACTTGAGGAAAAGGATAAATTAGTGGAGATTTATCCCGTGAAACTATATGGTGATCTTTTGTAGAACCAACTCACCGATTTAATTCTCATTTTTTCTTTCAAATTTTCTTAAACCCTTTTGAAATTGGCCTTCTATATGGATTATTTCAAAACAAGCCCTACAATGCAAGGATACTCACTCATAATCTAATTTCTGAGTCTAGGAAAAATATTTACCAAAATAATTTCACCTAGAAAAACAAAGTTGAATTTAGTCCAGTTCCACAGAGATTTTGGCTTATGTTGCAATACTTCACCCTTGAGTTTCACAAGAGACAAAAATAAACTTTCCTATAGCAAACCCAATGCCCTAAAGAGAGGGTAAACCCCAAATAGGCAACGACAAAGTTGGAAGCCTGACCCAAATAGGTGTTGTGGTTTGAACCTCTATCAAAGGATCGAAAGAGGTAGACTAAGGCTTCAAGCATAGGCTTGCATTGCCCCAAAACCACAAACCTAAATTAAGTATCAAATCCATATCTTTGACGTTATCAAACTTAGAAAAAAAAACCCTTTGCACAAGGGTGAATGAAAACTTCTTGTTTGTTCATTGTATTCAATATTTCACTATCCAAGCATGAATATCTGTAAATCGTGGCCAAAACCCAAAAAAATGGGAAACAAAGTTGTCATATTTGAGAAAAATCGCTTTTTCATCAGCTTAAGGGTGAATGGGGATGGAAATGAAAGGGACTTCATGCACCAAAAGAGAGAAGCAATTTGAGTACTAATGTTGAAGTGCATTTTTGAAAGAAACACCTCCTGAATTTCCATTGGCAAGACCAAGTATCAAATAGTCACAAGAAGGCATCAGGTAGTTGAGGAGGATGCAACAAAGGTGGCTAGCGAGTACCCTCTCCATTTTGTATAGACATCCATCATTTGTATTCTTCAACCCATAACTCTTTTGTATAAAGACAATGTATAAATAGATGATTAACATTTTCTCCATCTTTGTAACACATAATACACCAAATTGGCTCATGCTGATTTATTTTCTCACAATTATCCTAGGTAAGTATTTTATTTGCAAGTGTTAACCATACAAAAATCATATTTTTCAAAGGACAACACAACTTTTAGATTCCCCGTCACCACCATTTCTTCTCTCCTACTTCTTATTCTTCTAATTCTCTTACATATCTTAATTGTCGTGGTTTTTTTGTAAGGTTAGACAATTTGTATTAACTTTCAAAAAAGAGATACATGACTTTTTTTTCTTCACTACTGGTTTGCCACTTGGGAAACTAGACTAGTAGTAGAGATTCAAAATTTTCACATTACTTATCGGTAGGGCACCAATATGTCACTTATATTGAAAATTATCTAATTAAAATACATTGCCCGTTATTAACAATCATATTCAAAATGAGGTCATTACAGAAAATGTAAACTAGTAAACAAACTTGCTTGATCATTTCATGACCTCGGAGAGTCCATCTAGATTGGTGGAGGAGAATCACTATCTTCATCAAAGGGGTTGAAGGTGATGTTTGATTGCTTTTTAGCCAACATAAAGACTTTCCTCTTTGGTCTTCCTATTTTCTCCGTCATTTCTACCATCCAGACCAAGATCCATTTTTGTGTGTCATATCATTCAATGAAGACATTTCCAATAAGATTTTTAATGTGCCATTATAAATTGAACGCCTACATGTTAGGGGTTTTTTAAGACCTGATTGAGGTGGTTATTTCTAGGATCCATTACCTTAACTCTTTCAATATGTTGGTTATGAATAAACCTGTAGAAATTTTAATACAATTATTTATTGCCTGGATTCTCCTGATCTAACAATTATATGCCACTGTTAAATACAAAATCCTTCTACTAAAATTTGTGGAAATTTAATCACCAATTGCAAACACATGAAGAAAGATCAATCACACATAACACAGATGTTTTTACCGGGAAAGCATAAAGCTAAAAATCCCACTATCATATATTATGTATATATCATGGATCATGAAACAATCTCATACAAAAATCTAATCTAAGAGCTCTCAGTACAATATACAATCGTCTCACACTGTTATACAAAAATTGGCAAATACATGCGCCAATTTACTGCCTCTTGATAGCCTGACTCCACTGCGCAATCCCTGCTGATCACAATCCCTGAATGAATTCGATCTTGCCTTGCCTTGACTGTGCAATCCTCATTGGCATCTCCAATGTGTGTGTGGTTGCATGAGTGCACCCACTAATGTCACAACAAATAGTCAAACTGTCCCTTTCACCTATCTCTCAACTAGGTCTCCACTGGATCTGACATGCATGTAGTTAATAGTAGTATTTCTTCAGTTGCATGTGAGACCACTGCTTGTGAATTAATTAAATAATTAAGTCACTGATCTCTCACTAGTGTATCTTTAGTTACAACTAGTAACAACTAGCACAACTAAGTTTAACTCACTTAACTGAGATAAACTAATTTACAACTCACATAACTACACATCCAACTCTGTTACAACTTCGAATCACTCAATTACAAATAAGTCCACTTGCATGTCCCACCAACCAACCTTAGAACTCAAAATTCCTTCAGTCAACTGGTTAGCCACATCAGTTAACTGAAATCAAGTGCTTCAAGAGAATATATTATTATTTATTGTCTAATTATTATTAAGAGATAATAATAATCGACATGCATTCTATTTTTAGACATGCGATCCATGAATAGACTTCGCACATGCATTCCAAAAATATAACTCCATCCATAAATAGAATTTTCTCAACCATCTATAAATAGACTCCCGCTATAAATAGAATTTTCTCACCATTCTAAAAATAGACATACACCTAAAAATAGCCTGCAGGCCCCACCTAGTGTAGGTGCTTATTTTTCACTAGGATCATCAGCTTGTTGAATCTCAACACTCCCTCTCAACAAGAAAGGGATTATCCTTCACCTTGATCATGTCTCTATGGTATTCGAATTTTCTCATGGTGAGCACCTTCGTCAGAATATCTGCATCCTGATATTCTATAGGAATGTACTGAAGCAACATGATCTTTCGGTGCACACAATCTCTGATATGATGATACCAGATATCTATATGCTTAGATCTACCATAAAACACAGGATTAATCGAGAGTTTAATGCAACTTTGATTATCACAATGAATCACTGTAGGATCTAAATGAGAACCAAACAAACAAACCCGCATCTTTGCCATCCAGATAGTCTCACATGCAACTTGACTTGCTGCCATGTATTCCGCTTCCGCTGAACTAAGTGCCACGGATCTATGTTTCCTACTGTACCAAGGAACAACTGTAGATCCGGTACTGAAGACCCCTCCTGATGTGCTCTTTCTGTCCATTGGGTTGCCTACCCAATCTGCATCCGTGAAGCCATGCAAATTCACCTCATCCGTCTATCTGTACCATAAGCCATACTCAGATGTGCCCCTGAGATATCTCAGGACATGCTTGCTCGCCTTCCAAAAGAGCTTGGTAGGCTTAACCATCATTTGACTAAGCTGGTTCACCGCATAACATATGTGTTGTGTCTCAATCTAGTCTCCTAAACTGAGTTCATTTAATTGTCAACCAGGATTTGTAAACTGCTGAAGTGAAGTGTACCATATGTACCTAGGTGCTTGTTTCCTAATGCGTTGTGTGTAGTGTTTTGTGATGTTTTTGGTCTTTTATGTTGATTTATGATGTTTTTGGTCTTTTGGTGTTTTATGTTCACAATGAAACTGCCTAGAAAACTAATGAAAAGAAATTGGTGGTCAAAAACACAGTTGAGCCTAATGTATGGAATGGAAAATGTAATAAAAAACACTGAAGTAACCTATGAAATAGAAACAAGAGCTTGATAATGACTTCTTAGGCAAATGACACAAACTAAACTTGAAAAATGATCACTAAATATGCAAGTTCTCTAACTGAACAATTCAACACTAAAGATGCAATATTCTGTTCTAGCTCATCTATTCCATGATTAACTCCTAATTCTATTCTGCAACTTAATTGAATGTCACAGAACTTATACTCAAAGAGTTGTTGATTTCTTTTCAAAGTAATTCTTTTGAGGAAGAGCTCTGTTTATAAAATGTTGAGGAATTTGCAGCGATACTTCAGACCTTATAGTGATGTTATCTTCTGTTCCTATGGTTATGGATCACTTTGTAGTTTTCAGAACAAAAAGATATTTGTAAATAATGAAGGCTGTCTTGTGAATCCTAACAACTAAAGTAACTTATTGTGCAAAGGATAACAGTGTGACTATGAGATGCAAGTGCAATGAGTTAATTTAAGTATGAACCTAAGATGCTTCTAAACTAGAACAATGTTAAACTATAAGTCATCATCAAACTTGAAATGAAGTAACTGATCATGAATTAAATGCAATGAAACTCCGGAGTTGTTCTAACTGTACTAACATGCATTAATCTACGAAGTTACACAATCTATTTGTTCATCATTAGTGATATTTTGGAAGAGTTCCTTCTTTTGGAAGAGGTAGAACAATTCTGATTGTGTACTTGTATGCAATTGAAAGAAAATGAACTGAAAGCAAATGAAAAACTAAGTTATCACATCCATACCCTACTCGTCATTATGATGTCTTGGGCAAGCGCTAAGATGTAGATTCTAGATGACACTTAGTATAAACACACAACTAAATCATTCATTATCACGGTTATATCTTGAACTTCTTAAGGATGTCTTGGAAGAATTTCTTCTTGTGGAAGAGTGATTAGAACAAGTGTGACTGTGATAGTGAATAGCAAAAAAACTACAATGAATTCCTACAGTACTATAGTCATTCATCACTCATTGTTATGATTTATTGGAAGAATGTCTTCTTGTGGAAGAACTGGAATGAATATAACTACAGTACAAATACAAATTCAACTCCTATCCTACAATACCATAGTCATTAATCATTCATCATTTTGGTCTGTTGGAAGAGTGTCTTCTTGTGGAAGAGCTGGAACGAATATGACTACAGTAGCTAGTTAAACAAATACAAATTTAACTCCTATCCTACAATACCATAATCATTAAACATTCATCATTTTAGTATGTTGGAAGAGTGTCTTCTTGTGGAAGAGCTAGAATGAATACGACTACAGTAGATAAAACAAAACAACTATCAATTCAAATGCAAAACATAAAGACAGCTAGGAAAAAACTTATCTAGTTTACGCAAAAGAAATCCGTACAAGAGGCAGGGGCCCTCTACCACTTGACGGCATTCAACTCCAAATTAAATCACGCCTTCAAAATAACTTTGTCTGCTCCATTAACGATGCAAAAGTTTGAACATGACACTCTGCGTTTTTAGGAATGTATCACAGAGTTTGAACAAAATCTAGCAGCAAATCTAACATAAAATCTCTAACTAAGCTCTCGGTCTACTCAAGAGTTTATAAAGTAAATGAAAGTAACAATAATTACAACAATTTAGGAATAATGTCTTTCCTTATCCGAATCATCTTAGGAGTCTTTGAGCTGGCTACGTGAAGAAGAAAATACATCTGGACTGAGACAGCCCTAGTAGGAGTCTTCCTTCACAAATGTGTTCCCACGTGCATAACCGTACCCAGAATTCATTTCCTCTTCCATGATGAGCAACAAACCATGTAGGCACGACGTGGATCATGCCCATATGCGTTTTTCCTTAAGAGGCCACCTGGAACATACTCAAACATAAAGGTAGCTGCAGAATCTCCGGTTAGCTACGGAATGTCTGCATTCTGCAGCTAGTTCCGGTCAAAATGCTTAACAATGGCAACAATCACAAAATTCAACAAGTCAGTCATGTAAACCATTCTAGAAGTAATTTTAACTATTTTTATTGATCAATTGGGTTTAAAATAGAAATGCACAAGGGAGAATGAGGTAAAATGAGGTGAAGGAAAGCACAAATTTGAGGCTCAACATACCCCCATTGCTGTCTCTTTGCATGTCCTCATGCAAATTATCCTATGAATTTAGAGGCTTCTGCAAGGACATCTAATCCCCTTCTTCTCCTTTGTCTGAAAGCTAGAGGCCTTCTGGGTTTCCTGATCACAAGTTTGAACCTGAGATTGGTGAGTGCCCTGACTAGCTTTTTGTTCCTTGTCTTCAATTTCTCATTGGTCCTCTCCACTTTGTCTATATGCAGGGATAAGGTTGAGTTCATATCAGTTTTGAGTTTGATTTGATCTTTGAGAATTTCGTTCTCATTTTTGATGTGTCTATTCAACAATTCCAACTCATACCTATCCCTCCTTAATATATCAATTTCAGATAGTGGAGGACTGGGGGTTCTTTCTCTGCTTTCTGAAGCTGTCCTCTCTAAGGTTTCCACATAATCATAGATTTCCTGTTGAGCAGGATCAATCTCAGGGGTGCCTTCATAAAAATCTTCTTCATCATCCTCTTCAATGGATGTTTCTTCATCCTCAATATTGATTACCCCTGTTTGTTTGATTGATGTTTTCTTCAGCTTTCCTTTTAATCTGTGGCTTCTCCTAAGCTGAGAGGATCCCTCTCCTTTCTCTGTGGTAGATTCCTTGATTATCTTTTCTTCCTTAAGTTTCCTCCTGATTCGAGTCAACTTCTCCAAAATGACTTCTTCACTTCTTTCTTGAACTGGTTTGTCAATTTTATCTTTTGAAGTCCTCCATTTCCTACTTCTCTTTGTGGGCTGTGGTTCAGGTGATGGTTCTTTTGCTTCTTCAAAGTGATTTATTATTAAGAAATCATCCCATGTATCATTTGTTTTAGATAGATGATGCTCAATCAAAATTTTGACCAACCCATGATGATACAGGGTAGTCTCTAAAAACTGAACTCTTCTCTGAACACAGGAAGCCATTTTCTTCAGACTTTGATGCAAGAAATATGGTAGATTCAAATCTTCTCCCAGAAAATGCATCATTAGTCTAATGTGGTAGACATAAAATGTCCCATATCTACCTTCACATGTAACAAATTTTTGTAAAAGAAGTAGTATATTTCTCCATTTGCTTTTCAATGCAGTGTTGGGAATTCCTTTCTTGAACACACTAACATCCATATTTGGTGATTTTAAAATTTGTTTCCAGGAGTCATTGTGGAATTCCCTATTTTTAAACCATCTCTCCCCAGTTCTGGACAATCCTGTAGCCTCTGCTATAAAAACTTCAGTGACAGTAAACTTGACATCCCCTATTTCAACTTCGGTTCCTTGAAAGGATCTGGCAAATGTTTTAGTGACTTCCTTATGGAAGCCATTAAATTTTTCCAAAAATTGAAGCCATCCTATTTGTTGTAACATTTCCTTTCATTGTGGGTAACCTTCTAAATATTTTGAACCCACAGGTTCAGTCCTTACAATTAAACCCATGATTTTTCAATATCAAATTAACACTCTTCTCTACCCACAAAACAATGGCTTTTACTTTCGGATTAAAATGGCTTCAAGCTCTAAATGAAAATGGCTTCAATTTTGGAATGACATACCTCTGATTTATAATAACAAATGCCTTTAAAACCTCGAGCTGATATGCTTCTGTTGACAATTGAATGTCAGAGTGCTTATGCCCTTGTTTGAAAATGAGAGTAGTTTCAAATTTCGAGTTGAAAATGTCTTTGATTGAAAATGGCAGATGGCTTCAAATTTCTTTTCGTGCAATACCTCTGGCTCTTAGTAGCAAAAGACTTCAAATTCAACGCTGCAACATCTCTGTCTCTAGTAACATAGACTTCAACTCAACACTACAACGTCTCTGTCTCTGTAACACAGACTTCAACTCAACATTACAACGTCTCTGTCTCCAGTAGCAAAAATCTTCAAATTCCAACGCTCTATCTCTGTTTCTGGTAGCAAATGGTATGCTTCAAACTTCAATCACTGCAACACCTCTATCTTTGGTAGCAAAAGACTTCAATTTTAGCACCTATGTCTTTTGGTAACAACAGAATTTAAACTCTACACGGCCACAATTCTGTGTTGACAGTGGAAATGCTCCAAACTTCGTCCACAGTGATATGCTATCTGTTCACGGTATTAAGTGGCTTTGAGTCCTCACACTGTTATACTTCCAAATTTACCTCTTCTGCTCTGTTTCTGATGATAATAATATCTCTGGCTTCGGAATGGAATATCGGCTACGGAATGAAGTTATGGCAAATGATCACGGAATAGAGTAGTGGAGTGAGGTGGAGGGCTTGTATTAATGATTGAGGAGACGACGGAGGATTTACGACGGCAAGGAAAATCATCA
Organism: Pinus albicaulis; assembly: GCA_034641835.2. NCBI lineage: Eukaryota > Viridiplantae > Streptophyta > Pinopsida > Pinales > Pinaceae > Pinus > Pinus albicaulis. The sequence goes on along the minus strand of CM076582.1, from coordinate 1,300,453,263 downwards.
TCATTAAATAACTTGGTTAAGAGTCGTGGGAAATTCAAATGCTTTGGCCGTTTCACCGCTTAAATGCTATCGAATATGAAATTTGAAATGGAAGATTTTAATACAAGGTCTGTAGAGGGTTTGTTTGGTGTTTGATCAATAAAACAATTAAAAAAACCTTTCGAATAATCCACAACTAAACTATGCTAAACTTTTATGAAATGCCATCGCAATTTAAATTTGTTACCTCTGCCCTTTATTTGATATTTTTGTAGCCTTTGTTGTCTCTGCTTATCTTTGGAGGAATCTTCATAATTTTCTTGATGCTTTTGATTCATGAATTCACTGGATCACTTTGTTGTAATTCTGATGTCTGCTGGTTGATGCCTTCAGGGTTTATAACTGCGGAAAGATTGTCGGGCTGCAGAAAGGCTGATCAGCTACAGAATGTCCACTGAGCTGCAGAATGTCCACTGAGCTGCAGAAATGTTCCTGTAGAACACTTTAATCATGAAAATGGAATGTTTTTGGAGTATGGGAGAAATGTTATGTGGTATGTATGAAAATGGATGATGAATTATGATATGTATGAAGTGGTTAATGGAATGGGATGGATTCAGTTCATGAAATGGAATGAAGGAACATAAGAGTTGTACTGCAGTTCATGACATATTTTATTCACTTACAGCAAGATATCAAATTCTGTGTTTTGATATGAAAATGAGATGAATGGAAGATGGAGTGAAATGAATGAGATGTGGAATGGAATGAAATATGAATAATGGATGAGATGGAGTATGAATGAATAAATGAATGGAGTGAGATGAAGTGAATCATAAGTACTATGGAACTGTACTTATGATTTTTATAACAGCTGCTTATAAAAACAAAAAAATGGGAAAAATTAGAGTGTTAGAGAAACTCTGATTTTCACCCTATCTTTTCTGTATAAACATGCCAATCAATGATTGGTTTTCATGTTTATACCTTTATTATTATTATTATTATTTTTTTTTATTATTATTATTTTTTTTTTCAAAAGAGAAATGCTTCAGAAAATTTAATCAAGTTGATGAAGAAGAGAGACTCTTCTTCATTAACTTCACATCATTGTCTTCTTGGAACTTCTTGACAAACTCTTCTCTTGAGAGTGGCTTGTGGTATAGCTTCAGTCTATGACCATTCACAAGAAAAGTGGCTTCTTCTTCATCTATAGTTCTGATTTTTACTGCCCCATTATCAAAAATTCGAACAATTTCATATGGCCCAAGCCAATGTGTCTGAAATTTCCCTTGAAAATCCTTGAATTTTGAATCAAACAAGAGAGCCCAGTCACCCTCTTTAAATTTCTTCTCCTTAATGTACTTGTCATGCCATCTAGCCCTTTGCTGTTGGAGTAGACTTGTTTTCTGAACTGCATCTTGCCTGATCTCATCCAATTCATTAATTTGCTCCAGTCTATGCTTTTGTGCCTCCGTTAGATCAAGTCCTAGCTGAACTGCCATCTTGAATGTTTGAATTTGGAACTCTATAGGAAACAAAACTTTCTTCCCATAAACAAGCTCATAAGGAGTATGGCCTATTGTGTTTCTCCATGTAGTTCTATAGGCCCACAAGGCTTCAGGAAGCCTATCTACCCAATCTCTTCTATGTAGATGAACAGTCTTTGTTAGGATTCCTTCAATGACTTTATTAGTGGATTCCACTCGACCATTTGCTTGTGGATGATAAGGAGTAGATGTTCTATGTCTGATTTTGTAATTCTCCATCATTTGCTCCACTAGCCTTGATGTAAATTGAGCTCCTTGATCTGTAACAATTTTCCTTGGGACACCAAAACGAGTAAAAATATCCTCAAAAAGAAAAGTAACTACAGATGATTCATTAGCAACAAGTAATGGTTTAGCTTCTACCCACTTAGTAACATAATCAGTGCAAACTAATAGATATTTCTTTTGTCTTGATGGAGGACTAATAGGTCCTACAAAATCCAAAGCCCATTTTTCAAAAGGTTCAATGTGTACCTGAGGTTGTAATGGCATCTCACCTAAAGGAGAAGGTTTCCCTACCCTTTGGCAACTGTCACACCTTTTGACATACTCCTTTGCATCTTTAAACAAAGATGGCCAATAATATCCTAAATTAAGGATCTTATAGGCTGTCCTCTTATCTCCAAAGTGTCCGCCACAAGGTTCATCATGACATGCCTTGAGAATCTCAGGCATCTCATCTTCACGAACACACCTTCTAATGATCAAATCTGGACCTGTCTTGTACAACTCATTAGCGACCCATGAATATCTTGCACTATCATTAATGATTTTTCTTTTATCCCTTGCATTCATAATTAAAGGAAATTTTCCTAAAACTAAATAATTGGCAATATCAGCAAACCATGGAGTTTGAGTAGAGATTGCAAAAAGATATTCATCAGGAAATTGATCTTCAACCGGAGTGTCATCTTTGATATTTTGAATTCTAGACAGGAAATCAGCCACAGTGTTTTGTTTTCCAGACCTATCTAGAATAGTAATGTTGAATTCTTGCAATAATAACAACCATCTTATAACTCTGCCATTAGTAATTGATTTATTCATTAAATATCTAATTGCAGAATGATCAGTGTGAACAAAAGTTTCATAGCCTGTTATATAGTGTCTGAATTTGTTAATGGCATGAACAACAGCTAAAAACTCTTTTTCAGTTACAGTATAGTTTAACTCTACAGGAGTCAAATTTTTACTGATATAATAGATGGCATAGGGAATTAAATCTTTCTGTCCCAATACTGCTCCTAGAGCTGTATCGGAAGCATCTGTTGAGATATGAAAAGGTAACTTCCAGTTAGGTCCCCTTAATATAGGTGCTTCAGAAATTTTGGTTTTCAAGGTTTCAAAAGCTAACTGGCAATCAGAAGTCCACTTGAATTCACAATTTTTGGTGAGTAATTTGAAGAGAGGAGATGCTATTTTGGTGAAGTTTTCTATAAATCTCCGATAGTACCCTGTAAATCCTAGAAAACTTCTAACATCTCTTTGACAACTTGGAATGGATAGGTTAGAAATAACTTCAACTTTCGCTTCATCAACTCTAATCCCATCCCCCGAAATGTGGTGCCCTAAAACAATACCTTCAGTGAACATCATAAAACATTTTTCATGACTAAGAGAAAGGTTTGCTTCTTGACATCTTTTTAAGACCTTTTCCAAGTTTTCTAAAGCCTCTTCAAATGTATCCCCATAAACTGTAAAATCATCCATGTACACCTCTACACAGCCATGTATCAGATCAGAAAAAATTCCTAATACTGCCCTTTGGAATGTTGCAGGTGCATTGCACAATCCAAATGGCAATACTCGGTAGGCATAGGTACCCCAAGGACAAGTAACTGTGGTTTTATCTTGGTCTTCAAGTGCTACTTGGATTTGATTGTAACCACTAAACCCATCTAGGAATGAAAAGTACTTTTTACCTGCTAGTGTATCTAATACTTGATCTATGAAAGGTAAGGGAAAATGGTCTTTAAGAGTAGCTTTATTCAATCTCGGTAGTCAACACACACCCTCCATTTTCCATCTTTCTTAGGTACAATTACTAAAGGAGAAACCCACTGACTATCTGAGATAGGATAGATGAAGTTAACATTTAACAATTTTTGTAATTCTTCCTTGACAATTTCCCTAAGATTTGGATTCATCCGTCTTTGAGGCTGTCTGATTGGTTTGCAATTTGCCTCTATATAGATGTGATGAGTACAAGTATTGGGACTTATCCCTTTCATGTCAGTGTATTCCCATGCATATGCAGAAGAATGTCTCTGTAATACTTTGACTAACTCTTCTTGTTGAGATCTTTCTAGGTTTTTTTTTATGTTCAAGGTTTTGCCTGGAAAAATTTCACTTGTAGAGCTACCAAATTTGTCCATAGAATGAAGAGACATCTGTCTAGATGACAAGAACTCAATATTGGATCTCTCTTGAAATGATTCTTGTTTGTGTTCTGGAGAAGATTCAAAGTTTTCTAGAGTATTCAGAATTTGATTATCTTCACTAATTTCTGAAATTGTGAAGAGTGGTTGCAAATATTCTTCATCCTCTATCCATTAAGTGTCATCTAGTTCTGTAATTGTCCTAGCTGGAGGATATAAAGTGAATTTCTTTGTTGAGCTACCATCAGAAATATACATATCACCAGACCTACAACTAATAAAAGCATCAGCTGTAGCCAACCAAGGTCTTCCTAGTATAACAGGATGGCCTCCTAGATTATTCTTGGGTGTCAGGATCATGAAATCCACAGGGTACTCCCAAGAGTCTAGGGACACCGGAATGTCTTCTATTACCCCATCTGGTCTGATCACAGATCTATCTGCTAATTGTAATAGTGTGGGTGTAAAGAGAAGATTAGGAAGTTTCAGTTTGTCCATGATTTGTCTACTCATGATATTTATTGCTGCTCCTAAGTCAATGAGTGTGTTTTGAATTTCCATTCCATTGATGTGAATTTTGACAACTGGATTTCCTGGGTCAAGGTACTTTGGAATAGCTATCTTGCCCATCATAATGTCTGCTATTTGTCCTACCAGTTGAATTTTCTTGGTTCCTCTTATTCTTTTTCTTGTTGTCTTCATACTCAACTCCTTTATTGTTTTGGCTAAAATTGGGATTTCCTTTATGGCTTGCAATAATGGAATTTTAATGCAAACATTTCTCAATTCATCTAAGAAATCATAATTAGGCACCATTATTTGTTTTTCTACACCTTTATCAATTTGTAGTCTTTCCGGAAAGGGAGGTATAGAAGTAGATGTGGATGGTTTCTCTAATACTGGAGTTGGATTTATTGGATCTTTTTGTTTCAGTTTTTCAATGTTTTGGCCTTGAAAGGATGTTCCTTCCTCAAGACTTTTATTAACCCGTAGGGATTCTTCCTCAGAATTATCTTGTTCCTGTATGATCACAGAAGGTTTCCTCTTCTCAAGTATCCTTCCAGACCTAAGTTGAACATCACTAAGGTCTAGAGGAGTAATTAAATAAGTTGGAAATTGTTGTCCTTCTATCATGTATGTATTCCGAGGGTTCTTATTATTGGGGTTTGGTATGGGCTGAGCTGGCAATTGATTGGATTTTTGAGGGAATGGTAATGGAAGTGGTTGATTTTGATGAGGTTGGTTCGGATGATGTTGTTGAGGATTTTGTTGAAAATTTTGTTGAAGATTTTGAGGCAAATTTTGTTGAGAATTTTGAGGATAAAAATGTGGATATGGTGGATAGGATGGTGGATACTGATAATATGGAGAGTATCTTCCATAGGGACCTTGTGATCCTTGTTCCCAAGCTTGAGATTGATTTTGAAATTGGGGCCAAGGTTGCTGCCAAGAATTCCAAGGTGGAGGTTGATTATACATTTGATCATGAAATCCTTGTGTCTGAGATCCCTGCCAAGGTCTTATAGATACAAAGTTAAGAGATTCTATGGAGTCTGTAGGAGTTTCTTCCTGAAAAACAACCTTGAGACCAGGAAGAGAAGGACAATTCTTGGTCTCATGTTTCTCAGAACAAATAACACAGGTTTCTACAACTTTTACATCTAGAGGACATTCTCTCAAGGCATGTTTCTTCCTACATTTGGGACAAAATATTGCCAAGGCATCAGATTCAGCCTTTTGCTTGTTTTGTATCTTGAGGGTGTCTATTTGTTCACTAAGACTCCCTAAGATGTCAGATTTAAAATCATCAAGCATGTGTCCTATTTCTGATCTACTTACTGTCCCAGAAGCAGATTTACTTGCTCTTGCAAGAGCAGGATCTCTTGGACCTTTGACAGTTTTGGATTTCCCTATGGAAAGGTTGATACATAACTCAGATATTTCAGGTAATGTGAGTTGTGATATATCCCCTTTTCCCATCATGTTAAGGATGTCCAACCATTCATCCCTAATGGTTTTCAACAAAAGAGCTTTTAAATTGTCTTGATCTAGGTTTTCCATTTGTGCCCTTTTTATGTTGTATTTAAATCTTTCCAACAAATCTTCTAAGTTTTCATCTTCTTTTTGTAACATCTTGAAGACTTCTTCCTTATGATTAACCGGCATACAATAATCCAAGTATCTCTCTAGAAATGCTTGTTTCATGTCTTCCCATGTTCTAATAGAACTACTGTTTAAACTCATAAACCACTTCAATGCTGCTCCTTTTAGAGTCGAAGGAAACAATTTCAATTTTTGAGCATCTTGAAGATAGTCATAAGTCCTACACAACACTTCAAATTCGAATAAGAAAGTTTCAGGATCCTCAGTTTTAAGTCCATAGAATTTCGGAAGGACAGAAGGTGAAATGTTTTTCATGGTTGTATTGGTTTCTTCATCAAATATAGGGAACCCAAAAGAGCTTCCTATTCTACCTCTTCCTCCTTCTACACCTCTACCTCCTTCTCCTCTTCCTCCTTCTCCCCTACCTCTACCTCTACCTCCTCCAAACAATGTGTGTTCTCCATTAACAACTCCTCCTCCTCCTTCTTCTACCATGGTTGACTCTCCTGTGGAAGTAGAAAGGTTTGTGTCCCCGACAGGAGTTTTTAGATCTTCTTCTATGGCAGGTTCAGTGGATGAAGTGGAAGGTTTCTCTAATGGAATAGGTGACCTTAGATCTTTTAGAAGTCCAGGATCAGTAAAGGATGGAAGATGGGTTTGAGTTGAAGGTGTACTAGCTCTAGGTCTAGATGAAACAAGTGGTGTTCTAGAAATCAAACTTCTGCCTTTGCTGCTTATAAATCTTCCCCTTGAATCTCTCTCCCTACGCATAAAATTTTTTTTGGATGCTAAGAAACAAAGGTTACCTAGTTTTCACTTCCCCGGCAACGGCGCCAAAATGTTGTGTCTCAATCTAGTCTCCTAAACTGAGTTCATTTAATTGTCAACCAGGATTTGTAAACTGTTGAAGTGAAGTGTACCATATGTACCTAGGTGCTTGTTTCCTAATGCGTTGTGTGTAGTGTTTTGTGATGTTTTTGGTCTTTTATGTTGATTTATGATGTTTTTGGTCTTTTGGTGTTTTATGTTCACAATGAAACTGCATAGAAAACTAATGGAAAGAAGTTGATGGTCAAAAACAGATTTAAGCCTAATGTATAGAATGGTAAATGCAATTGAAAACAATGAAGCAGAATCTGAACTATGACTGAATAGAAACAAAAGCTTGATAATGACTTCTTAGGCAGATGACACAAACTAAACTTGAGAAATGATCATTAAATATGCAAATCTTCTAACTAAACAATTAAACACTAATGATGCAATACTCTATCCTAAGCTCTTTTATTTTATGATTTATTCCTAATTCTATTCTGCAATCTAATTGAATGTCACATAACTTATACTCAAAGAGTTATTGGTTTCTTTTCAAAGTAGTTCTTTTGAGGAAGAGCTCTGTTTATAAAATGTTGAGGAATTTGCAGAGATACTTCAGACCTTATAGTGATGTTATCTTCTGTTCCTATGGTTATGGATCACTTTGTAGTTTTCAAAACAAAAAGATATTTGTAAATAATGAAGGCTGTCTTGTGAATCCTAACAACTAAAGTAACTTATTGTGCAAAGGATGACAGTGTGACTATGAGATGCAAGTGCAATGAGTTAATTTAAGCATGAACCTAAGATGCTTCTAAACTAGAACAATGTTAAACTATAAGTCATCATCAAACTTGAAATGAAGTAACTGATCATGAATTAAATGCAAATGAAACTCCGGAGTTGTTCTGACTATACTAACATGCATTAATCTATGAAGTTACACAATATGTTTGTTCATCATTAATGATATTTTGGAAGAGTTCCTTCTTGTGGAAGAGGTAGAACAATTCTGACTGTGGACTTGTATGCAATTAAAAACAAATGAACTGAAAGCAAATGAAAAACTAAGTTATCACATCCATATCCTACTCGTTCTTATGATATATTGGGCAAGCGTTTAAGAGCAAGATCAGAGATGACACTTAGTATAAACACACAACTAAATCATTCATTATCACGGTTATATCTTGAACTTCTTAAGGATGTCTTGGAAGAATTTCTTCTTGTGGAAGAGTGATTAGAACAAGTGTGACTGTGATAGTGAATAGCAAAAACTACAACTAATTCCTACAGTACTATAGTTATTCATCACTCATTGTTATGATCTGTTGGAAGAATGTCTTCTTGTGGAAGAACTGGAATGAATATAACTACAGTATCTAGTTAAAAACAAATACAAATTCAACTCTTATCCTACAATACCATAGTCATTAATCATTCATTATTTTGATCTGTTGGAAGAGTGTCTTCTTGTGGAAGAGCTGGAACGAATATGACTACAGTAACTAGTTAAACAAATACAAATTTAACTCCTATCCTACAATACCATAGTCATTAAACATTCATCATTTTAGTATGTTGGAAGAGTGTCTTCTTGTGGAAGAGCTAGAATGAATACGACTATAGTAAATAAAAAAAAACAACTATCAATTCAAATGCAAAACGTAAAGACAGCTAGGAAAAACTTATCTAGTTTACGCAAAAGAAATCCGTGCAAGAGGCAGGGGCCCTCTACCACTTGACGACATTCAACTCCAAATTAAATCACGCCTTCAAAACAACTTTGTCTGCTCCATTAACGATGCAAAAGTTTGAACATGACACTCTGCGTTTTTAGGAATGTATCACAGAGTTTGAACAAAATCTAGTAGCAAATCTAACATAAAATCTCTAACTAAGCTCTCGGTCTACTCAAGAGTTTATAAAGTAAATGCAAGTAACAATAATTACAACAATTTAGGAATAATGTCTTTCCTTATCCGAATCATCTTAGGAGTCTTTGAGGTGGCTACGTGAAGAAGAAAAGACACCTGGACTGAGACAGTCCTAGTAGGAGTCTTCCTTCACAAATGTGTTCCCACGTGCATAACCGTACCTAGAATTCATTTCCTCTTCCATGACGAGCAACACACCATGTAGGCACGACGTGGATCATGCCCATATGCGTTTTTCCTCAAGAGGCCACCCGGAACATGCTCAAACATAAAGGTAGCTTAGACCGGCCGGTTAGCTACGGAATGTCTGCATTCTGCAGCTAGTTCCGGTCAAAATGCTTAACAATGGCAACAATCACAAAATTCAACAAGTCAGTCATGTAAACCATTCTAGAAGTAATTTTAACTATTTTTATTGATCAATTGGGTTTAAAATAGAAATGGACAAGGGAGAATGAGGTAAAATGAGGTGAAGGAAAGCACAAATTTGAGGCTCAACAATATGTTCGTTCTTGTATTTACTAAATACATGAGCGAACCCACCAATTGTCGATAGATAGTAGCATCCAATACCTCTCCAGATGTAGCGTCCTCTTTCCTCCAGTTTCCTGGAAGAGGAGTATCCATGGGTTTGCAACCCTCCATGTGAAACTTACCCAATATCTTCCTTGCATACTTGCCTTGAGCCAAAAAAATTTCACCATCTTGTTGCCATATTTCCAATCAAAGGAAATAGTGTAGGAGGCCCATATCCTTCATCTCGAACTCCTTTCCAAGGTCCTCCTTGCATGAGTGTATCAGCTACTCATCACCATTCAGTATTAAATCATCAACATAAAGAAAAATGATTAAAATCTTACCCTCTACCACAATCTGGTATAGGTTTTCATCCGCCTCAATCTTGGTGAAGCCAAGTCCAGTGAAATAGTTGTCGATCCGAGTGTACCAAGAACGGGGTGCTTGCTTCAGCCCATACATGATGCAGGAGCATCAAGGGCGTTTTTTATTTTGTAAATATGTTAAAAAGGGGGTGTGATAATTTTTAATATTTTATTTGAATAAAATAGGAGAAGGTGAGGATTTTTGTAAATATCTTTTTATTTAATAAAAGGATATGGGGGAATTTAATTAGTTGAAGGATTTTAGGGATAAAGATCTATCCTTTAGGGATGTTGAGAGATTTAGGGGTTTGTTGAGGAATTGAAGGGATTGAGCATTTAATTAAATGATTTTTAAAAATTGTATAAATAGGAAGGGGTTTTGAGAGAAAAACACATTAGAGGTGTGAGTGAGTGTGATTGAGAGCAAGCTTTAACAGCCAAGGCTGTAAGCCTGGCAAATTGTAAGGGCCATGAACGTTGGATATTCGGCCAAAGAAAAGGCTGTAAGTGATCTCTTTTTGTTTATATGAAAACAATGTTTCAGATTTATATATAAACCATTGATTGATTGATTTCTGGAGTTAATGGCATTATGGGTTATTGAGTAAAATTTGTGTAATTCAGTGACATCGAAAGTGAATGAATTTCACTGTTGCAAATGTGTTAAATGAATTATAAACCATTAAGAGCTGTAGTATTGTTTTGGTAATTTGTGAGATGGAGCGTTTTTAGCTGTTTGAAATGCTTGGTCGATATGGTTAAATGTTGATTTGTATATGTAATGCATAAGCAAGTTGGGCAATCAAAGGGCGTTGGATGCAGAATTCACTTCAGATTCTGCCTATTTTGAATGGGACAGAGTATCGATCAGAAGCAAGGGCTTGTTAGTAAAATTCGATCTGCAAGTTAATTAAAAATGCAGGAATGAACACTGAGCGTTCCAATTAGAATGAAAAGGCATTGTAAGGATCGATGGAAATCGAATCAATCAAATCTGCTATAGCGTTGAAAGTGAAGAGATCGGATCGATGGAATTCGAGTCAATTAAATCTACTACAGCATTGAAATGGGGCGTATGCAATCGAATGAACTTCGATTGGCAGGTTTGAATTCGTATAAATTTGATGGATAAATTCTGTTTGTAAATGTCAGGATGAATTGAAGAGATCGATTAGCGCTGAAGAAATTTGGACTCTGTCTATTCTGAATTAATGAAACAGTAACCTCAAAAGTCGATTTGTGTTATAGCAAGACGTGGAAAAATCGATGTGTATCAAGATCGATTAAACCTTTGATGTAGCATTAAATTGGTGTTTGCTGTATGTAGAGCTGAATTTGTGAATGTAGCCTTCGATAAGTCATAATGATTGTGTTCAATGCATTCAGATGTTGTTTGGTTGCGTGATGAGTATTGGATAACATGTCAAAAGCGCAGTGGAGAAGCAATGGAACGGTTTTTCTGGACGTTGAAGAATGTATCGGTTCATTTGCAATCGATCACCAGAGTTCTGCTGAAGAACAAACAACGTTTTGATAATCCAGAAATAACATGCCGGAAGGTGCGATCCAGAATTGATAAAAGTCTGATGAAATAAATCTGAATTGACAGCAGTGTTGAAGGCGCAGTTTGCCGGAGTATGTGAAAAGGTTTGAAAAGTCTTGCTAGTTGTTCTATTCCTGGACACTATTGAATTAAAATCGAATTGCTGGATTGAGCTGTAGGAGCGCAGGTTAAATGGAAAACAGAAGATTGAGAGGAGAGCTGATTGAATGGGTAAGTTGCAATGATTGAAGGACGTGTTAAATGATAAATGTTTGCATGAAATTGATGTGAAGTGGAATTGAATGGTCAGGGTGAACTCTGTTTTATATTGTCAATTGGTTTTATTCATATATGGGCGTGGTCAAATGTGCATGCGTTCAACTAAAAAAAAGTGAAGGTTGTTGGGAATTATATTACCAATTGACCATATGAATGTCAATACAAATATGAACTTTTATGGTTTTGAAAAAGGGCCATCGTTCTGAGGTTTGGGTGGAATAAAGTCTCATTGATAGTAAATCTAAAAAAGTCCGAAAACTTTAAATGTTGAAATCATATATTTGATGAGCTTCCATATGAAGTATTAAAGGGGGATTCAATATTGGCATTTGAAATTGATGAGTTGAATTCTAAATGCTATTGAAACTTGGGTTTAAGTCCCATGAAAAGGTGATTGTTAAAGAATGGTTTCATACCATTGTAAGAAGAGGTATGGAATATGGAATAATGATTTGAATAGTGAGTTGTTTGAGAACTTGATGTCTATGGAATGGTTGTGATGCAAAGTTTTGAAAATGCCAGGGATTGGTATTATTGATTTGGGTAGGAAGCTAAGCAACATGTTTTTGATATGTGTTTTATTTGAAGATCCTGGTTATTGCAGGCCTTGCCTGCGTCATTTGGTATCAGAGCTTGGCTCTATTGAGATTGAAGAATGTTTGTTTTCTGAATAAATGCAAGAATGGTTTTGTTGAAGAACTGAAATGTATTTTTTGAACATGTGATGAATGATTGAAAGGAAAATCAGATTTCTAAATCTGATATGCAAACTACACAAGTGAACAGGATTGCAGGGAGGAAAAGATCATGCAAGATCTTAAGAGCTGAGATGCTTTTTCTGATTTGGAATTTATAATTGCAGTTTATGGTTGCAGAGAAGACGATGGCATTGAACCTGGCATTCAGCTAAAGGCTGAATAAAGAGGACAATTGCAGTGTCCTGAAGAAGAAGGTGAGTTAAAGAGATAGCCAGAGAGAGAGCAGAGGAAAGTGCTCAAAAGGTTCCAGAGGCAGTGAACCAAGTACTTACCAAAAGACTGAGTGAGGAGGGCTTGGTGAGGTAAGTGGCAGCAGAAGAGATTGCTGTCGTAGAGGCTAGTGCAACTCATGGTGAGTGAACAACTCATGGAGAAGATGATCATGGAGGATCAGAAAAATGCCACAGAGGTAAGATGACTGATGAAGTCAGAGAAAGAGAGATTGCCGTAATGAAGGTACAATTGCAGGTACTAGAAGAATGGCTGCAAGAGCAGGAAAATTAGAATAGAGGTTGGATCTTTCCACTGAAGGGAAAGAGAATGATTTGGCGACAATTGCAGAGGAGGTTGAGGCAAATTGTGATTGCCTTGTTGAAAAAGGAACTTAGAGTTCTTGAACCAGAGATGGAATTTGAAGATTCCACACGCAGATTTTTTCAGAAGGATGTGTTGGAGGAAGCAGTCAAGACTGAAAAGTCTTGTGGTTTTAAAACTGACAAGTTGTGTATGTTTGCAGGTACAGTACAAGGAGATGAGCAAGCTTTAGAGTTTGTTCAAGAAGAGTTGAATCTGAAGGCTGTTCAGATCAATGATGAGATGGCAAGATCTCAGGAGGCAATGAAGACAAAGGAGTCTAATCAGAATGTTGATGCAGAGAGAGAAAGACCAGCTGATGATGAGTCAAGAGCTGGTGAAGGTATGGAAAATTATGTAAAGTTTCCGATTTCTACTCCTAATGAAATTGTTGAGTTATATAGGAAACTAGATCTTCAGAGAAGAGAATTGGAGAGGCAGAGGACTTATGTGCAGGATAATTTGCTGAGGAAACAAGGCAGGAAAGTTTTCATGAAGGACAGTCATGAAGCAGATGATGGTAAGAAGGCGAGACTAACTGACAGTCTCATGGTGAATGCAAATCAGCATACTGATGTGCTGACAGAGGAGTTGGAAAGGAACTCAGAGCAGCATACTAAAGTGTTGCCAAAGAAAGCTGAGGAAAAAGCCAGTGAAGATTTTCTGAGTCCTGAAGAAGACTTGGAGCTGCAGATGACTGAATCGACAAGTGAGTGTTATGATTTTGATACTGATCATTTGATTGTGTTTACAGATGATGTAGAAGACAATCCATCATTTGGGATTGTCTTAGAAAAAGGTGAACAGTTGCAGAAAGAAGATGAGACTGTAAAGTCTCATAAGCAGAGGCTTGTTTCCGTGGGTGACCAGAAAGAGTTGGCTTGTCTGTATAGCCAAGAAAAGACTGGTGTACGAAATTTTGGAGCTGCTACAGTGAAAGAGGGTGAAACTACAGTGTTTGCAAAACTTGATGATGATGGACAATTTCTGAAGATTGTCGAAGGAGAAGATGGAGATTATGCTGGAGTTAATTTGCAGCATGTTGATGAAATGCTGAAATGTTTGCTGGAGACATTTGAACCGGAGAAAGAAGTTGCAGATGAAATTGCAGGTGATGAGCAAAGGAATGTTGCAGAGGGACAGGAAGTTTGGGAGGCTGCAACATTCATAGTGACAACTAGAGCAACATGTGAGGCAACATTTATAGTAGCAGCAGCAGAAAAGGTGCAAAATAGCAGTAAGGGTGAAAAGAAAGCGATCAAAACAAGTGAAGAACAAGCAAGAATGAGAGTTCAGCAATCAAGAGATGGAAACAATCAGCAGACAGAGGACATACTGGACAAAGAAATTGAGTTGATAAGGAGGTTAATGATAAAAACATCCCAGAGAAAGACAGCTGAAAGAAAGAAAATGAGCGACAACAAGAGAATGACAGTGAAAGATTGCAAGAGAAGAGCAAGTGGAGCCTTACAACACAAAATATGGAAACCTGGAAGACAACAACAGATAGCAACAGTAGTAAAGCAATTGACAAGCAAAGAAAGATTACAAAAAAAAATTTGGGATCCAGGAGGAAATATCCAGACTTATGACCAGGTGGTCATGAATTTTCTTACATGGGGAGTCTGATGCAGGAGCATCAAGGGCGTTTTTTATTTTGTAAATATGTTAAAAAGGGGGTGTGATAATTTTTAATATTTTATTTGAATAAAATAGGAGAAGGTGAGGATTTTTGTAAATATCTTTTTATTTAATAAAAGGATATGAGGGAATTTAATTAGTTGAAGGATTTTAGGGATAAAGATCTATCCTTTAGGGATGTTGAGAGATTTAGGGGTTTGTTGAGGAATTGAAGGGATTGAGCATTTAATTTAATGACTTTTTAAATTGTATAAATAGGAGGGGGTTTTGAGAGAAAAAGACATTAGAGGTGTGAGTGAGTGTGATTGAGAGCAAGCTTTAACAGCCAAGGCTGTAAGCCTGGCAAATTGTAAGGGCCATGAACGTTGGATATCCGGCCAAAGAAAAGGCTGTAAGTGATCTCTTTTTGTTTATATGAAAACAATGTTTCAGATTTATATATAAACAATTGATTGATTGATTTCTGGAGTTAATGGCATTATGGGTTATTGAGTAAAATTTGTGTAATTCAGTGACATCGAAAGTGAATGAATTTCACTGTTGCAAATGTGTTAAATGACTTATAAACCATTAAGAGTTGTAGTATTGTTTTGGCAATTCGTGAGATGGAGCGTTTTTAGCTGTTTGAAATGCTTGGTCGATATGGTTAAATGTTGATTTGTATATGTAATGCATAAGAAAGTTGGGCAATCAAAGGGCGTTGGATGCAGAATTCACTTCAGATTCTGCCTATTTTGAATGGGACAGAGTATCGATCAGAAGCAAGGGCTTGTTAGTAAAATTCGATCTGCAAGTTAATTAAAAATGCAGGAATGAACACTGAGCGTTCCAATTAGAATGAAAAGGCATTGTAAGGATCGATGGAAATCGAATCAATCAAATCTGCTATAGCGTTGAAAGTGAAGAGATCGGATCGATGGAATTCGAGTCAATTAAATCTGCTACAGCATTGAAATGGGGCGTATGCAATCGAATGAACTTCGATTGGCAGGTTTGAATTCGTATAAATTTGCTGGATAAATTCTGTTTGTAAATGTCAGGATGAATTGAAGAGATCGATTAGCGCTGAAGAAATTTGGACTCTGTCTATTCTGAATTAATGAAACAGTAACCTCAAAAGTCGATTTGTGTTATAGCAGACGTGGAAAAATCGATGTCTCCAAGATCGATTAAACCTTTGCTGTAGCATTAAATTGGTGTTCTTTGTATGTAGAGCTGAATTTGTGAATGTATGTGATAAGTCATAATGATTGTGTTCAATGCATTCATATGTTGTTTGGTTGCGTGATGAGTATTGGATAACATGTCTAAAGCGCGGTGGAAAAGCAAGGTGACGGTAAGACGGAGCGTTGAAGAATGTATCGGTTCATTTGCAATCGATCATCGAGTTGAAGAAAAAACAGATTTTGATAATCCCGAAATAACATGCCGGAAGGTGCGATCCGAAATTGATAAAGGCGGTGATAAATCTGAATTGACAGCAGTGTTGAAGGCGCAGTTTGCCGGAGTATGTGAAAAGGTTTGAAAAGTCTTGCTAGTTGTTCTATTCCTGGACACTATTGAATTAAAATCGAATTGCTGGATTGAGCTGTAGGAGCGCAGGTTAAATGGCAAACAGAAGATTGAGAGGAGAGCTGATTGAATGGGTAAGTTGCAATGATTGAAGGACGTGTTAAATGATAAATGTTTGCATGAAATTGATGTGAAGTGGCATTGAATGGTCAGGGTGAACTCTGTTTTATATTGTCAATTGGTTTTATTCATATATGGGCGTGGTCAAATGTGCATGCGTTCAACTAAAAAAAAGTGAAGGTTGTTGGGAATTATATTACCAATTGACCATATGAATGTCAATACAAATATGAACTTTTATGGTTTTGAAAAAGGGCCATCGTTCTGAGGTTTGGGTGGAATAAAGTCTCATTGATAGTAAATCTAAAAAAGTCCGAAAACTTTAAATGTTGAAATCATATATTTGATGAGCTTCCATATGAAGTATTAAAGGGGGATTCAATATTGGCATTTGAAATTGATGAGTTGAATTCTAAATGCTATTGAAACTTGGGTTTAAGTCCTATGAAAAGGTGATTGTTAAAGAATGGTTTCATACCATTGTAAGAGGAGGTATGGAATATGGAATAATGATTTGAATAGTGAGTTGTTTGAGAACTTGATGTCTATGGAATGGTTGTGATGCAAAGTTTTGAAAATGCCAGGGATTGGTATTATTGATTTGGGTAGGAAGCTAAGCAGCATGTTTTTGATATGTGTTTTATTTGAAGATCCTGGTTATTGCAGGCCTTGCCTGCGTCAATACAAAAATCTTTTAAGTTTGCACACATGCGACTCAATGTTGAAGATCTCAAATCCTTCAGGTTGCTCAATGTACACTTCTTCCTCAATGATCCCATTAAGGAACGCAGTCTTCACATCCATCTGATGAATGTGCCAACCCATCTGCGTTGAGAGAGCAAGGATGGTCCTTATGGAATAATACCGTGTGACAGGTGCAAAGGTTTCTTCATAATCAATCCCCTCGATCTGTGAGAAGCCCCAGGCCACAAGTTTGACCTTGTATTTCTCAACACTCCCATCATCATATTGCTTTACCTTGTAGATCCATCTTGAACCTACCATTGATTTATCAACCGGCCTTGGAACAATTTCCCAAGCACTGTTTCTGACAATGGAGTCATACTTCTCCACCATTGCATCTACCCATGTGGGCTCCTGCATTGCTTCCTGAAAGGAAGATGGCTCAGTCACAATACATTTTCTCATGAGAGCCATGTATCTAGTGAATTGGTCAGGAGACTGTGTATGTCTTTGCTATGAAGTAGGGACTCCTACATTCTGTGTCGCATCAAGCTTCAGCCTCTCAGCTTCTATGGTACGCCTTCTACCAGTTCTGATGTTTGGCTCTGCATGAGTGGACTCTTCCACTCCATGAATCTCCTCCTGTGGCTGATCCACATCTAGAGACTCATATTTAGGAACAAGTAGTTCCTCCTCTGCATGCAAGTCTAGCACCCTCTCAAGCGACAACTTCATGGTTTTCTCCCCATTGAATTTTACATCCCGTTGCATCACAGTCATTCGACTGTTTGGAAAATACGCATGATAGTTATGGGGTTTTTCTGTGTACCCCACAAATATCCCAACTTCAACAGTTGGCTCCAGCTTCTTCCTAGCGTTCTTGGTCACATGCACATAAACAAATAAGCCAAAAATATTTAAATGAGAAACATTCGGTTTCTTACCAGTAAAAGCTTCTTCAGGTGTACTCATGACAAGTACCCTATGAGGACAACAGTTTTGCACATAAACCACAATGTTGCATGCTTCCACCCACAAATGCATTGGTAGGCCCTAATCATGCAGCATCGCTCGTGAAACACCCACGATCGTTCTTTTCTTCCTCTCCATGAACCCATTTTAATGTGGGTTATGAGGTGCTATGAGTTCTCTTCAAATTCCTTCTTTGCTACAGAAGTCTTTGAATTTTTTCGAGATATATTCTCCACCATTATCATTCCGCAGAGCCTTCACTTGCTTCCCCGACTCTTTCTCCACCAATTATTTAAACTCACAGAACTTTGAGAATGTTTTATCCTTCTTTTGCATGAAGTAGATCCAGCATTTACGAGAAAAGTCATCAACAAAAATAACATAATACCTGTGTTTTGTTTTTGAAGCAACCGAGAATGGTCCACACACATCTGTGTGAACTCTCTCCAGGATCACCGAAGCACGGTTCTCCTTTTCATGAAAGGTGGATTTTACATACTTCCCCATGGTGCAACCCTTGCACTGATCTAACTGAGCAAGTGTTCCCATTGGAAGTCCAGTAGATATTTGCTGCATGACTTTCAAGACTCCATTATGAAGATGGCCCAATCACCTGTGCCATAATTTTCCCTTATCTCGGCTCACCACTTTTTCTGCCTTGCCCATCATTGCAACGCAACCTTCTACCTCCAGCTTGTAGATATTCTTGACTCGAATCCCTATCCTCTTGGCTTGACCCATTTTTTTATGTCGCAAGAAAGCTTTTCCATCGCTGAAAACAACATCATCGCCTCTGTCCTCCAACATCGTGACTGAGATCTTTCTTTAGACCTGGAACATGCATAACATCTTACAAAAGAAATGGTTTACTTGACTCCCTCTCAAAGGTAATGGTACCAATGTCAGTCGCATTGTATCGTCCATCGCCGCCCATGTCTATATGCATTTGGATATATTTCTCCTCCAAGTCACTGAAAAGCTCCTTATCTCCCGTCATGTGGAAGGAAGCACCACTATGAAAATACCACACCAATCCCATTGCGCTTGAAACCAAGAATGCGATCAAAGAGAAATCAAGTAAGGCAAGGGCCTCACCATCTGCAGCTCCAACAACCTTCTTTTTATTCTTTTCTGTGGGCAGTTAGTGGCGAGATGTCCATGTTCGTGACAGTGAAAACACTTAACTTTGGAAAAATCCAGCTTCTTGCCTTTAGCCTCGGATTTTGAGTGGAATTTCTTCCCCTTCCCTTTCCTTGCCTTGGAAACCAAAGCACAATCCTCTTCATCATCATGCTTTGGTGAAGAGCCATCTCTGGTGTTCCGCCTGAACTCCTCTTGCACTAGATCCGACCACAGTCGTTCCCAATTCGACAGTTTTTTCCGTCTGTTGACAGAGTCTTGATAATTGTGCCAACTCTTAAAAAGTCCCAAGAGTCCCAAGCTCACCAAATCATCATCAGCAACCGTGATTCCCACACTCCCCAGTTCATCCCGAAATTGGACAAACTTTGTGAGATACTTAGGAATATTGTCGCCCTTATCCATCTTGATCTTTCTGAGTTTATCCTTCAGCACCAATTTCCTATGGTCGCTGCTGCTTTGGAAAATATCTGTCAAAGATTTCCACATAGCAAATGGAGTGGATTTCCCATGAATTCTTGAGACAATATGGTCTCGCACACCTTCCAACAGAATCCTTCTTGTCTTCGCTACTTTCTTTTTCCAGGCGTCAAGTAATGCAACATCCGTCGAAGTGGGCTTAGGGACATCATTGTCGATGAATTCCTTCAAGCCATTATCTTCAAACACCACCTCCATCCTGTACTTCCATGCAATGTAGTTCAAGCTTCCCTCGAGTGCATACTCTAGCCGCAAACCATTGAAGGCCATTTCGATGTTTACTCAACTGTCGCACCAAGAAATTCTTGTAGCAAATTTGAATTGTTTCCATCAACAAACTCAGCGACTGCTTCGATATTGCAATATTCTTTGCTCTGATACCATGTAGAAATTTTAATATAATTATGTGTTGCTTGGATTCTCCTGATCTAATAATTATATGCCACTTTTAAATACACAGTCCTTCTACTAAACTCTTTGCAGAAATTTAATTTCCAAATGCAAACACATGAAGAAAGATCAATCCCACATAACACAGATGTTTTTACCAGGAAAGTATAAAGCTAAAAAACCCACTATCATATATTATGTATATATCATGGATCATGAAACAATATCATACAAAACTCTAATCCAAGAGCTCTTGGTACAATATACAATCGTCTCACACTGTCATACAAAAATTGGCAAATACATGCGGCAATTTACTGCCTCCTGATAGCCTACCTCCACTGCGCAATCCTTGCTTATCACAATCCCTTAATGAATTCAATCTTGCCTTGCCTTGACTACGCAATCCTCATTGGCATATCCAATGTGTGTGTGGTTGCATGAGTGCACCCACTAATGTCACAACAGATAGTCAAACTGTCCCTTTCACCTATCTCTCAACTGGGTCTCCGCTGGATTTGACATGCATGTAGTTAACATAGTATTTATTCAGTTGCATGTGAGACCATTGCTTGTGAATTAATTAAATAATTAATTCACCAATCTCTCACTAGTGTATCTTTAGTTACAACTAGTTACAACTAGCACAACTGAGTTTAACTCATTTAACTGAGTTAAACTAATTTACAACTCACATAACTACACATCCAACTCTGTTACAACTTCGAACCACTCAGTTACAACTAATTCCACTTACATGTCCCACCAACCAACCTTAGAACTCGAAATTCCTTCACTCAAATGGATTGCCACATCAGTTAACTGAAATCAAGTGCTTCAATAGAATAGATTATTATTTATTGTCTAATTATTATTAAGAGATAATAAAATCGACATGCATTCTATTTTTAGGCACATGATCTCTGAATAGAATTTTCACATGCATTCCAAAAATAGAACTCCATCCCTAAATAGAATTTTCTCAACCATCTATAAATAGACTCCTGCTATAAATAGAATTTGCATACCATTCTAAAAATAGACATACACCTAAAAATAGCCTGCGGGCCCCACCTAGTGTAGGTGCTTATTTTTCACTAGGATCATCATCTTGTTGAATCTCAACAAAACCTACATTCTTGTTGGACATCTTCTTCCACTTCTGCTATGGTGCACTTGACCACTTCAGGAATAACATTTTCATAACAATCCATGGCTCGTCTTGCTGCTGCTTGAGTTGGAGTTTGAAAGGAGGAAGGTGGAAGGGCCTCATGACCCATAGAGGGGAAAACTCTACCCTTTGTTTCACCTCTATTTCTCGAAGATAATTTACATTTGGACATCGAGGGTAGGGAGAGGAGATTCAGGATAGAGTTAGAGAGTGTAGAGTGAAATCCTAGAAAAAAGGAAGTTCATGAATATTTGACCTAGGTGACTAACCGAGTGGCTATAAGACAAAAATTAGTTACCAAAGGGTACTGGGGTTGAAATTCAATGATGAAAAATCCAAGGGAAATTTCCAAACGATGAAACTAAGAGGTGTATGGGATACTAGAGAGGGTTAGGAAGGGGGGAGGGGAAAGGATACTATTTTAAGAATAAGACCAAAAAATACAGACGAACCTAGAGGGTGGCATGAAAGTTAGAGAACTATGAATTAAAACTTGAAATTTGCTACAAAAAATGAGAAATTTGCAATGAAACCAACAAAAACTAGAGCGACCTTGAGACCAAAGTGCCAAATTTCTCCATGTCTGGACTTGGCACCAATAGAGTTGAAACGTTGAAATTCCACTGATAATTCATAGACCCAAATTGTGTTGATAATAATAACATCAATACTTGGTGAAATTCAACAAGAAAATTCACCACATACTAGTGTGGGATTCCAAGTCACACATGAGTGAGGAATTCTAGTGACACATTAGTGAGAATGTGGGCAACCAATTTTTAAATAAATTGAAAAATAAATTGTAATCTTATCTCATAAAAAATTGTAATAGTTAACTAAGTGTGATAGACTTAGTTAGCTCAAGACTTTTGAGTTGAGGGTCAAAGGATAGGCATGTAGAGTGATTCTGTTATTTATAGGGTCCAGTTGCAGTTGTAGCACTAATGTGGTGCGAGTGCAATCAATTAAATCACATTAATTGAATTAAAATTAGTTTAACTAGTTCTAATTGATTGATGATCTAGTGGAAGATCAAGTGAATTAAAATAGATTTAATTCACAAGTAGTGATCTATCAAGTAAACTGATGATTCACTATTAATAGCTACATGCATGTCAATTCTGATGGAGACCCAGCCGAGACAAAGGTTTGAGGTAAGTAAACTATTAGTTGTATCTTTAGTAAACTGCCCAGGTGCAGTTATAAAGCCACAGGAAGCCCATGATGGATTGCGCAATCAAGGAAGGTTGGAATTCCTATTTAATAGGAATTATTTTTCCTAGGGTTTGCACGAGCAAGGGAGGCTGAGGGTAGGCAATAAATTGGCTATGTATTGGTCCAATTTTTCCTAGATCAGTGTGAAGCAATTGGTAGAGTGTATGAGGTTGTGGTGAGCACACATGCATTGTATTGTTTCATGATTCCTTGGTTGATTATACAATAAATATGGAGGGGTTTTGACCAGTTTCTTTCCCCAAGAAAATCTTGTGTTGTGCGATTGATTTACTTATTTCTCTTACTTGCATATGATTGAGTGATCATGATTTATATTTCGCAAATATTGTTGAAGGATTCAGTATCTCGTTTTAGTACATTTCATGATCGGATTGAATCCATTGGTGTAATTTCTACATGGTATCAGATTTGTGTTAGAGATTTTCTACATGGTATCAGAGCGCCAGGAATCAAAATAGTGGAGAAGAAATTTAGTTTATGTTGAACAATATTCAAATTTTCACATACTTTCTTTGGAGCTAGAAGCATATCAAGATGACTTTCAATGGCTTGAGACTCGAATATGCACTCGAGGGAAGTTAGAATTATATTTCATGGAAGGACATAATGGAGGCACTTTTGGAGGAAAATGGGTTGAAGGAATTCATAGATAATGATATTCCCAAGTCCGCAGTAGCAAATGCCCAACTTCTTGATGCACGGTAGAAGAAGGTAGCAAAGGCGAGCATGATCTTATTAGAGGGAGTTCGAGATCATATTGTCTCGAGTCTCCATGGAAAGGAAACTCCATATGCTATGTGGAAGGCCTTGACATATCTGTTTCAAAGCAGTAGTGACCACAAAAAATTGGCACTCAAGGAAAAGCTCAGGAAAATCAAAATGGAGAAAGGCGACACAATCTAGAAATACTTGACCGAGTTCACTCAATGTTGAGATGAGCTTGGAAGTGCTGGGATTACTGTAGCTGATGATGACTTGGTGAGCCTAGAACATCTAGTCCCTCTCAAGAGCTGGCATAGTTACCATGATTCTGTGAATGGGAGGGAGAAGTTACCAAATTGAGAGCGACTATGGTCAGATTTGGTACAAGAATAGTTTCGGTGGAATACCAAGAATGGATCCTCATCCAAGACCGATGATGAGGAAAATTGTGCCTTGGCTGGTAAGGCAAAGAAGGGGAAGGGGAAGAAGTCCTATTCCAAATCTGAGGTCGAAAAAGAAGGCAAGAAGCATGACATGTCAAAGGTGAAATGTTTTCACTGTCATGATCATGGACACTATGCCACAAATTGTTCACAAAAGAAGAAGAAGAACAAGAAGGCTCTGGGAGTTGTAGCGGGTGAAGCTTTGACCTAACAGTTTGAGTTTGTATTCTCTCTCATCGCATGCATGGCATCAACTGTGATGGGATATATGTGGTGCTTGGATAGTGGAGCATACTTCCACATGACGGGAAACAAATAACTTTTTAGTAGCTTCAAGGAAAAGGATCTTCAGATGCACATCAAGATGGGTGATGATAGGAGGTATAGTACTACCAGGATTGGTACAATTACTTTCCAGAGACAGTTAGGCAAACCTTTCACATTAAAAAATGTCGCACATGTGCTAGGCTTGAAAAATAATTTAGTTTTAGTTTCTACGTGGAGGATCTTGGATATGATGTGGTTTTTAGGGAAGGAAAGGCTTTCCTTCATCACAAAGTCATAGGACAAGTAAATAATATTTGGGTTCGTGTGAAGAAACTCTAAAAACTTGATGTAGATGGTTGTGAAGCATTGAGCAGTAAAGCAGGGAAGGTGGTGAACCGAGATACAGGTGAGTTATGGCATAGGAGATTGGGCCATCTACACCACTGTGCTTTGAGGACCATGCATCAAATTTCTACAAGTCTTCCAAAGGGTACTCTTGCATAGATAGACACATGCAAGGGATGTACCATGGTGAACTATACTAAATCCAAATTTCATGAGAAGGAGAACCGAGTAGTATAAATACTTGAGAGAGTTCACTCAAACATGTGTGGACAATTCTCTACACCATCCACAGAAAAGCACAGGTATTATGTGATTTTTGTTGATGAATTTTCTAGGAAATGTTGGATCTTCTTTCTGCAGAAGAAAGATCAGAAGTTCTCCAAGTTTTGTGAGTTAAAAGCACTGGTAGAGAAAGATACATGGAAGAAGGTGAAGGCTCTAATGAGCGAAAATGGTGGTGATTATATCCCTAATGAATTCAATAACTTTTGTGCCAAAGAAGGAATTCAGAGAGAATTGATTGCACCTCATAACCCACAAAATAATGGGGTTGCAGAAAGAAAGAATAGAACAATTGTGGGAGCAACACGAGCTATGTTACATGATCAGGGCCTACGATTGCATCTGTGGGCAGAGGCATGCAACACAGTGGTATTTGTGCAGAACCATAGTCCTCATTGGATACTTGGCATGAGTACACTAGAGGAGGCTTTTTTAGGTAAGAAACTGGATGTTTCATATTTTAAAATTTTTGGCTCATTTATCTATTTCCATGTAACCAAAGATGCCAAGAAGAAGCTAGAACCAACAAAAAAGGTTGGGATATTTGTGGGGTACACTGATACCCCCCACAACTATCGGGTGTATTTTCCATCTAACGGGATGACAATTGTCAGGAGAGATGTTAAATTTGATGAGGAGAAAGCCATGCGATTGTCCCTTGAGAGGGAGATTGACTTGCATGCAGATGAGGAACTCTTAGTTCTAAAGGATGAACCTCAGGATGTGGAGCAGCCACAGGGAGAGGATCATGGAGTGGAAGAAACCACTCATGCAGAACCATCCACTAGAAATGGTAGGAAGCGCACACCATAGAGTTTGACATATTGATTCTAGATGCGACAAAGAATGCAGGTGTACCTACATCATAATGCAGGCAGAGAAGGTCCCCAGATAGGTATACTGGATACATGGCTCTTATGAGCGAGTGTATTGTGACATAACCATCCTCTTTTGAGGAAGCAGTGCAACAACCAACATGGGTTGATGCCATGGTTGAGGAGTATGACTCCATTATCAGAAACAGTGCATGGGAAGTGGTCCCAAGACGAGTGGGGAAGTCAGTGGTTGGATCCAGGTGGATATACAAGGTGAAGCAAGCAACATATGGGAGTGTGGAGAAATACAAGGCTAGATTTATGGTCTGAGGATTCTCATAGGTAGAGGAGATTGACTATGAGGAGACTTTTGCACCAGTTGAAAGGTACTCATCAATTATATCCATCCTTTCACTCTCAACACAGATGGGGTGGCAGATACATCAGATGGATGTAAAGAAAACCTTTCTCAATGGAGTTATTGAGTAAGAAGTGTACATTGAGAAACCATAAGGTTTTGAGACCTTTGACAGGGAGTCGCATGTGTGTAGACTCAAGAGAGCACTGTGTGGGCTGAAGCAAGCACCTCAGGCTTGGCACACCAGGATTGACAACTATTTCACCGGGTTGGGCTTCTCAAGGAGTGAAGCGTATGCGAACCTATATCAATATATTGTGGTTGATGGTAAGATTTTTATTATTTTACTTTATGTAGATGATATTATACTGAGAGGTGATGAGCAGCTCATAACTTCGTGCAAAGAGATCTTGCAAGAGAGTTTGAGATGAAGGACATGGGGCTCTTGCACTATTTCCTTGGCTTGGAAATATGGCAAAGAGATGGGGAGCTATTTGCATCTCAGGGCAAGTATGCCAAGGAGATTATGAGGAAGATCCACATGGAGGGAAACAAATCCATGCAGACTCATATTGTAGGAAATTGGAGGGGAAGGAAAATGCTCCTTTAGGTGAGGTAGTGGATGCTACTGTTTACAGACAACTTGTGGGTTCACTTATGTATTTGGTGAACACATGAACAAACATATGCTATGCAGTTAACTAGCTTAGTCAAGCTATGGTTAAGCCTACCAAGATCTTTTGGAAGGCGGGGAAGCATGCATTGAGATATCTCAGGGGCACTGCAAAGTATGGATTATGGTACAGACAGACAAAGGGAGTGAAGTTTTATGGCTTCACCGATTCAGATTGGGCAGGTAGTCCATCAGATAGGTTGAGCACATCAGAGGGCATCTTCAGCATAGGATCAACAAAAGTTTCTTGGTACAATGGGAAGCAGAGATCAATTGCACTCAGTTCAGCTGAGGCAGAGTACATGGTAGCTAGTCAAGCTGCATGTGAGCCCATCTGGATGAGGAAGATACTTTTTGGTTTGTTTGGTCATCAGATGGATCTGACGGTCATACATTATGATAGCCAGAGTTGCATAAAACTCTCGGTTAATCCGGTATTCCATGACATGTCCAAGCATATTGACATCCAGTACCACTATCTTAGAGATTGTGTTCAGAGGAGCATTATGTTGTTGCAGTACATTCCCACGGAGGATCGAGATGCATATATCTTGACGAAGGTGTTTGCGAAGAGAAAATTGGAATACCACAGAGGCAGGATCAGGGTAGCAGATAATCCCTTTCTTTTTGAGAGGGAGTGTTGAAATTAAACAAGAAAATGAACCATATACTAGTGTGGGATACCAGATCACACATGAGTGAGGAATTCTAGTGACACATTAGTGAGAATGTGGGCAACCAATTTTTAAATAAATTGGAATTGTAATATTATCTCATAACAACTTGTAATAGTTAACTAAGTGTGATAGACTTAGTTAGCTCAAGAATTTAAACTCGAGGGTAAAAGGATAAACATGTAGAGTGATTCTATTATTTATAGGGTCATGTTGCAGTTTGTAGCACTAGTGTGGTATGAGTGCAATCAGTTAACTTACATTAATTGAGTTAAAATCATTTTAACTAGTTCTAACTGATTGATGAGCTAGTGGAAGATCAAGTGAATTAAAATAGATTTAATTCAAAAGTAGTGATATACCAAGTAGCTGATGATTCACTATTAATAGTTGCATGCATGCAAATTCTAATGGAGACCCAGTTGAGACAAAGGTTTAGGGCAAGTAAACTATTATTTGTATTTTTAGCAAACTTCCCAGGTGCAATTATAAAGCCACATGAAGCCCATGATGGATTGCATAGTCAAGGAAGGTTGGGATTCCTATTTAATAGGAATTATTTTACCTAGGGATTGTATGAGCAAGTCAGGCTGAGGGCAGGCAAGAAATTGGCTATATATTGGTCCAATTTCCCCCTAATCAGTGTGAAGCAATTGGTAGAGTGTATGAGGTTGTGGTGAAAACACATACATTTTATTGTTTCATGATTCCTTGGTTGATTACACAATAAATTTGGAGGGGTTTTGAGCAGTTGCTTTCCCCAAGAAAATCTTGTGTTGTGCGATTGATTTACTTATTTCTCTTACTTGCATGTAATTGAGCGATCATGATTTATATTCTGCAAATATTGTAGAAGGATTCAATATCTTGTTTTAGTACATTTCATGATTGCATTGAATCCATTGGTGTAATTTCTACATGGTATCCGAGTTGTGTTAGAGATTTTCTACACTACTAGAGGAGGTCCTTTTGGTTGGGCATTTCAAGTATGATGACCACCCAAACTAGATAACCCATAAATTCCAAATGCAACACAAAAAAAGGCAATAAGAAAAACGAGTGAAAAAACCACAATAGACTAAGTTTCTCATAGGAAGCCTTTTGTGTCGCAACTTCCACCAGAAAAGAGACCAATTTAAAATAATCCTTCTCATCCTTAGTTTATTTCAGCTTTTATTTCCATAATTCTTCCATTTTCCCGTTAATTCCAAGACAATCATGCTTGGAGTAAGTATTAATTCCATCTCCTTATCTAGTAGTACTTCTAGAGCATATAAGTAGTGTCAAAAAATTGAGATGAACTTCACATGACCTAACGTCTAGTTCCACTCCCCAATCACACTGCCAACTACATGCACTACTGCATATGGGCGACACACATCACCCCTCATTAAATTCCTTGCTCCTCATATTTAGGCTATCGTTCACATCCCATGTATAGGAAACCTCCTTGGGGAACATAATCCTTGCTGGAAATATCTTTACATTCAACTCTTAAGGAGTTTGGAATGTTTTACAATAATTCCTTATCTAGGGGCTCAATCTTGAAGTTGAGTCCTTCGTTTGCAAATTTGTTTACTAGTTTGTTCCTATCTCTTCTAAGGTGTGACAACAGAGAAATTGTTACTCTTTTTAAAAGACTCACTATTGTTTCCAGACTAGATTTTAGCCACCAATTGTTTGAAACTTTAGATGGGACGTAACCATGTTGCAATTTTGTGATCATTTGTATGATAGTTTTGGAATAACCTTCTATTATTAGCTTATGTAAATTCCTTTTTTGTGTGATGATTGTTGGGATGAAGAATTGACATTCTTTGTATACTTATTTTTCATATCTTTTCCTACTAGTTTTACTTTAAAATCTATCCTTTGTCACCTCGCTAGTCATTATTGACTAAAGTATGTTCCCTTTTGCATGTCACCCTTATTATCTTGTTTTGCTTGTAATTTGACATAAAAACTAACTACTTTAAGCTATTTTATTAATAAATTGACGAAGTGTATTTCAGGGGGTATGGATTGTTGATATGTTGTTACAAGATGATATTTCCCTAGTTATTCCTCGCTAAAGATGGAATGAAGACTCTTCTGGTGCTGCTTTTACAATGCTAATCTTATTTTGGATACCCTGTGAATCTTCTATAATTAGCAACACAAACCGACATGGAAAGACACCCATTCAGTTCTAGTTTGATCAATTGAAATAGAAACTCATGGACAATGCAACTAACTTAGATGAAACAATTGGGATTTCCAAATGATAAACTATTTTAATTTAAAAAAAAATTATAACTCTTTTTTCAATTAAGACAATTAATTATTACTAGACATTTTTTGTATAATCTCGATTTGGATCACATGAGGATCGAGATATTCTCATGATGATCCTGCTTTTAAAAAATAGGAATGTAATCTAAAAATATAAAAGAATGTACTCCCTTCCTGAGAGGCATGCATAAATAAATATCAGAAGAGGGAGAAGTTGATCCAGATCTTGGGGGGAGGCCCCCAAGGTCTAAAAAATTGAAATGGATCTGACAAGATCTGCAAAATTAGAATGCCAGAAAAAAGGAGAGAGAACACACACAAAAAATAAAACCATAAAGAAACTTTTTTTATTAAAATAGAGAATAACTGTAGAAGCTACATTGTGGTGGACAATCTATCCTTTTACAAAATGCGACTTGTTACTTATAGCCTTTTTTTGTTACAATACCACAGGTAAATTCCATGGGTGGGTAAATACCATGGGTGGATCTAACTTACAATACCATGGGTGAATGATACCATGTGTAAATTCCATGGGTGGATAAATACCATGGGTTGATGAATATCATGGGTCGATGTCAGTACCATGGGTAAATTTCATGGGTGGATGGATAACATGGGTCGATGAATACTATGGGTGGTTTCCATTTTCCATACGGATCATTCCTCCCTCCTTAAGAAGCAATGGTCCCCATTGCGTGAAGTTCCCTCCTGAGAAGTCTTTCTTGAATATGAATAGCCTTGAAGAGAAGGGTTTTGTGTGGTTAACCCATAACCGTGATGAATGAAGATCCGATGATAGAGATACCCTATAATGTTTGTGACCAACTATGGTATTTATAGTGTTCAACCTAGCAAATGGACTTTGATGAAGTGTGAGTTTGTGGATGACCCTGAACCATCAAAAAAGAAGATCCGAGGATAGAGATACCCTGTAATGCTTGTGAACAACTGTGATACTAACAGTGTGCATCCTAGCAAATGGACTTCAATGAGAAGGATTTTGTGCGGTTGACCCATAACCATGATGTTGATTGTTGATGAAGTAGCATGTGCCTTTAGCTTGGGGTGGGAGGGCACGTCTCCAAATGACCAATCTGAATGCTGCTATGTTGAAACTGATGAATGTGAAGCAGGTGCCTACTAAAGTGGGGTGGGAGGGCACGTCTCCAAAGGGAACTCGCTCTAAATGCTACTCTAGATTAAAAATGAGCATAACTAGGTCAATATAACTCAGAATATTTATTATCACCTAGTTTTGGAAATGGAATGATCATTCTGCATCTTTCCATGTATTTTAAATCGCTATTTGGAGACTCTAGACTCTTAGATTCACGTTGTAATTGTCCTGCCGTCACAAAAGTTTTGAAAAAATAACTGATTTAAATCAGCAATAAATCCCTTGTCCGGACTCTGATTCGACCAATTGTTTTTTTGAAATCGGGTGATTTTTCAAGGGGATCTCAAATATATAACCGTTTCTATGAAATTTCGTGCAAAAAATGACAAGAGATCCACTGTCCACGAATTGTCGTCAGAAACATTTCTGCAACATTACTGATTTGAATCAGCGATATCTCCCTCATCCGAACCCTAATTCGGCCGATTTTTTTTTTGAGTTTGGGTATTTTGTGCAAGGAATCCATATCTGGTATTTGTTTTTGTAAATTTTTCATCAAAATTTTTAGATCTGATCTGCAAACTCACCACTCAAAAAACTCATGGAGTTTGCTGAAGACTGTTGCAAAACATTGAAAATGAAATATTCTTCAAACCCTCATTCCCATGGATTTGTAACCTGAATCTAATACCACTAATCTGGATCTTTGGGGGAGGCCCCCAATATCTAAAAAATTGAAATGGATCTAACAAGATCTGAAAAATTAGAATGCCAGAAAAAAGAAGAGAGAACACACACAACAAATAAAACCACATAGAAAATTGTTTTATTAAAACAGAGAATAATTGTAGAAGCTATATTGTGGTGGACAATCTGTCCTTTTACAAAATGCAACTTGTTACTTATAGAATTTTTGTGTTACAATACCACAGGTAAATTCCATGGGTGGATCTAACTTACAATACCATGGGTGGATTCCATTTACAATACCATGGGTGGATAAATAAGATGGGATGATGAATATCATAGGTCGATGTCAATACAATGGTTAAATTCCATGGGTGGATGGAATTTAACCACGATATTTCAATTTTTTCATTCATACATTTCACACATTAGCCTTGAAACAAAAAGCCTATCTAGATAGAGAATTTATGTGTGAGTCAGCTTGGCAATTCTGATTTAAAAGGAAAATTGTCCCGCACAACATTTTGGCATCGTTGCTAGGTCCCACTCAGTTGGCTATCCCCTAGGTCCCCATGAGCTTTTAGCCCACTTAACCCCCTAGACACACCCACAATATGGGCATGAGTGTGTCTGGGAGGCTCTGGATGCACACATACACCTACATGCATGCGTCCAGGGACTCAATTACCCAGACCTGTGCTTGCATCCACAAGATTTAAGGAAGTTTTTCAGGCCCAGATTCCAGGCCACTGCCCATAACTCAATGAAAAGTTCATAACTGAAATAACATAGTGAAACAATGATGTATTTGCAAAAATCATGACAAGACCTATACTGGACCCCTATTGGCCATGACAAGAGTTTCTTCAAAAATATCACAAATATATAATCTACAGGTGTAAACAACATATCTGAACATAGGGGTCTCATACTTATATAAGAATCGCTAATAATCATTGTTACCTTAAATCATTAGATGCACTATCATCTATTAGGTCATAAATACATTATTTATTCATTTACAATTAAAAACATGAGGAGAGCCATACATCATCATTGTCAGAATACATGCTCATAACCAACAAAATAACAACATAAATACCACGAATACATCAACCATAGAATACACATATAAGCCAATACATTTACACATAAAAATCCAAGGAAATGAACTTCTCATTAATGAATGTAGAAACCAACCAGGGATGGGACTACCACGTTCCACCCGGCCGTAGATTGGCTGAGCCAAATCACTTTTCACCCAATTTCCCCCGTTCCATTTTCAAAGCATGAATGTGTTACTCATAACGAACCAAAATAACCAAACAAGTGTGGATGCTACCAGAGTTCTCCATCTACACCGTGAGGAATTTTACTGCCTCCTAGTCTCTCAGGCTTTACCGTAGTCCACGGTCTGATCTAGGGATCACTAGGCCCTACATCAAGACCCACTCTCTAGGCTTTACCATACATCCCATCCTGAGACTACTAGGCCCAACGAAGAGAAACCCACCTCTTATATTTACCGTATATCTCTCCATTCACTGACAAGGATTACTAGGCCCACTGAGGCACACAATCCTGAATTTACTGCAACCAATAGTCTAGTTCAGGGGTTACTAGGCCATTAGATTTACCGTGATCCACAATCCGGTTCAGGGACCACTAGGCCATGTGTTTTTCATTTCAGAGATCCACCTCACTCAGCTTCGAACCCATTAGACAATCCAGCTCAACCAAAGCATGAGAACCCATCGCATCAAGGCTATCCAGAAATAGCAAGGCTAGGCTGAAAATATTGTCACACCTGGAAAAAACCATGCCATGACAGAAAATAACCACATGCAATACCATGCATGCCAAATATATAAAGGAAATCACACATGAAAATCAATACCTGCTATTATAGGTCAATTTGGGCACCATTCCCAATGACTTGGTTAACTGGGCATCATCTCCAAGACCAATGATCAAGGGTCTATCATTCCCTATCATTTCAGTTGCTACATTCCCTAAGACAAGAAACAAGACAAATCAAGCAAGAATTTCATCAAGCAAAGGTTTCTATGGTTTGAAGCTTATTATATAACATATGAAAGCTCACCAACGCAGGCTCTAAGGGGCCTAAGTGCGTTGCATATGCAGGTAGCACCATGCAAGGCTACTCTGCAAAGCACTTTCCGACATTCACATGTGCGTTGGTCACATTAGGAGCGAAATTCTCATTGTTCCAGAATCTCCACTTGGCCAGTGCCTTCTAGAAGAGTTCAAATGTGTCAAGCTTCGGATCCAAGTGTCCATTTGACATCTACATGGTTGGAAACATGTCTTGCCTATTTTTGGAAAGTTATTGATTGCAAAACAACCTACAGTTCATCTATAAATTGAACACAGATATAAGTGTTTGAAAAGGAAGAATTTGAGTAGAGAAATGTTGGAGGATTTTCAATTGAGAGTTAGATTTGTGAAGCTACTGCTGGAGAGATTTATACTGTGATGAGGCTTGGGAACGATGCTGGAAGGTCACTAGGTTGTAACCTCTCCTTCTATCATCAATAAA
This sequence comes from Pinus albicaulis, assembly GCA_034641835.2. NCBI lineage: Eukaryota > Viridiplantae > Streptophyta > Pinopsida > Pinales > Pinaceae > Pinus > Pinus albicaulis. The sequence goes on along the minus strand of CM076582.1, from coordinate 1,300,419,923 downwards.
GAGTAATTCTTATTTTTCCCTACATGCATCTGTATTGACTTTGATTTTCCATATTGTAAGATCTTGGCTGATGAATGTAGTTTATGCTTTACTGATTTAGCTAACTAGCTTGAATAGATATCTATATTATTGCATCTTTTGTTGTTTCAGTGTTCTTTCTTGCAGGAAGCATTCAACTCACAAACCGCTTGAATTTGAAGTTACAACGGAAGCGACATAAGGAGTCATTTGGAAGAAACTGAACAAGTAAGCCTCCAATCCTCTCTGTGTATCTGTTCTGAGTTAGGAGAAATAGTCGTATAGTCTTTCACCTGTTGTTCTAGACTAGCACCAGTCTAGGGAAGCGTAATTTATCCATAGATTACAATTCTGGCCCAACACACTGGTGATTCCGCTGGGGAGAATTTCTCTTAGTTCTAGGTGTTTTAGCCTCTGATTTTCTTTGTTAATCGACCCAGTAGTTCTTTCACATAAAGATTAAACCTTTTTAGAGCTTAATTTGCAAAGACAGTGAGTTAAACAGTAGCATTTTTCTTTGTTTACTGCGCCCAACGCACCCTTAGAGTGAACAAAGTGCTTTGCAGAGAACTATCTCCCTTCCAAGCCTGCGTTGCAGAGCACTGTCTCCCCTTGGAGACTACGTTGACTCCTGAAAGTGACCAAATTCCCTTGAATTTGACTTTGCAACTTGCTTCAGTTTTGTTTGCTGCTGTGTTCTGAAAATTTTGATGCTCAATTGACTAGTGAATCTATATACTTCTTCCTCCTTTGGCTTAAAATTTGTTCAATGTTTGTTTAGAAAAGTTTTTCTTTATCATTGACAAGTTGATTTCAAAGTATTTTTTATGGTCGCATTAAGAATCATTTGCTTTCGAAATAGGAAATTGTTGTAAAATCTTCATTTCCTTGATAGGTGAAATTGTTGTTGAAATCCTCGTTTTTCCTTCAAAAGAGAAATTGTTGTTTGTATTCTTTGTTTCTCGAAAGTAAAAAGAATTTGGATTATTGATCTAGTGCACCTAGTTTCTTTTATGCATTCATAACATTAAGGAAAATGAAAAGAAAAACTTGCATTTGCATGTAGGATTGTGTTGTTTGCAAAAGGAACATTAGGAAATCTGCATTTAGTTTGAGATTCATTGATTTGTTTGCTCTCAAATTATTTGCTCTCTTCCCTTAGTAGCTAGGTTCTTCATTGAAAAAACTGAAATTGAAAGTTTATTTATCATTCTTAGCTTGAATTTTAGGAATTTCATATACATCATCGCGGTGAACCTGAAAGGCAAATTGTTAAGCAAGATCAACATAAAATAAATCTCAATTTACTTAACAATGCTTTGGAACCATAACGATACCATTTAGAAGGTCTAGGCTAGAGACGTGTTCTGGCATTGTAAAACATTGCAGCTGTCATTAACTTGTCTGCGATACATTCCGAGTGTGATACCTCACTCCATGTACGTAAGTGTATTGTAGCTCGTCCATGTACTCTCAGGTATATCAGGCGATGTTACAGTACGATAAGTATAAAGGGGTGCTCTCACTGTGCGGTTTCGCATCAGACAACGCTAATACGGACTTGGGCCTCCATGTACCTTCAGGTATATTTGGGAGGACAAAGTTTAGGTGCTATCCATCCATAGTGAACCGAGTCGGCCGCCCTGAAATTGTGATACACCGAACACAACATTTGGGGAGATTACCTACCCGTACTTCTTGGTTCGCCAGGAGGTATTCTGCAGTTCACAGTTTCTTGGTAAACCCTTTTGCCTAGCATTACCCTCTTGTTGTTTATTTGTTTTTTGGTTAAAATAAATAAGTAATCATGGAAGAACAAAATCCTATCCCTCGTCGTTCGCGTAGATTAGCTTTAAAACCACCTTTACCACCGAAAGTTACTTCTGGTAGGCGAAGGCGATCACGATCTGCCGAATCAAGTACAATTCGTACCTCTGGCGAAACATCATATTTTAAACCAGAGTTAACTCAAATTGTTTCCACACATCTCGGTTCGTTTACTATTGTCGAAACGGAGTCTTCAAAGCTACCCGTGGTCACGATCCATTCAATCGCTGAGACCATACCTCCTGGACCCGGCGTTGTTCAATCACAAATTGATCTAGATCCTGTCTCTTCTTTTCCGGAACATCTGAATCCCGAAGTCGAACAACCAGAAATTGTTCCTACCTTGGTCACCCCACAAATTTCCGTAGCCACTAAAACTCCTATATCAAACAGTCAACTATCTGAAATATATTTTGGGCCTAATGGTGAAGTTCTTCCTCCTGGTTTAATTGCGATTGAATAAATCCCACAAGATGATACACCTTTAAGTCCAACCCATTTTGGGGGAGACCTTTATTGTACCAGTATTTTCCTCAATCGTTTCCATCTGCTTTTGTTGATCCTATTTACATTCAATCTCCGTCGATTTTGGAGAGTATACACTTGGTCACATAACCATGTTTGAACCAACATCTTCGGTTGGGTCTGTTGTTCCAATTATGTCATATCCTACCCTCGCTACTCCGTCGATGTTCACAACCTCACCAGAGTCATATTTGCACGGTGGCCCTTCGGTCCCAATAGGTTACAAATCATTATCTGGCACTTTCTCTGCTACATCTTCAAGACCATGGTCTTTACCAATGTCATCATTTGGTGTTTTAACTGGTAGTCCTATAGTTAGTACTGAACGACTTGATTCATTACATACATCATCAGGGAAATATCAAGTCGGTCCTTATGGGTTAATTCCTTTAAGTACCATATCAACTGGACTCCCAGCATTTGGAGAAAATTATTTTCCGTCTTATTATCCTCCTTATGCTGGGGGGAAACCTTTGGTCACCCAATATGACAGTACTTAATCAGTTTTTGGTAAAACTAATGTTGACATGAATTTTTGTCAATGGCAGCCCACTCTGCCTATCCAACCACAAACGGTAGTACACTCCCATCAACCGGTTCAACCTGTTACACCCACTTCATTACCACTTGTTAATACATCTATACCCCTATTACAGAATCAAAATATTGTACATCAACCTTATCAGGTGAGCTCTTCAACTCAATATCATCAAATGTTGGGTCCACAGACTCAAAATCCTTTGGTTAATTTACAACAACCTGTATCAGGGATCATTTATTCACAAGCTAGTGTACCATTTTATGGGATGTCACAAACACAACCTGGTTATACATATCAACTGAATCCAACTTACACTAATTTGGGTTATAACATTGGTGGATAGATCCCTTGGCAGCCCCAGGCGCAAATTCCTCAAACTTCATTTCAACAAGTATCATATCCAGGTTTTGGTCAACAGAATTCTCAAGCGTTTGCTATGCAAAACAACCCCTATCTAGGTTACCAGCAGCAGATTCCGTATGCTGGTGCTCAAAGACCTGTTGCCCAAGCAATTCCATCTTATCCTGGCTATGCTCAACCTGACCTTAATAGACAGTTGCCTTTTGTTGCAACCTTGCAATTACCAGATTTAAACCGGTTAACCAATGATCCTATCAATTATGCTCCTTGGTGGCCGGTGATGCCTCATAAATTACCCTCCGACATTCCTAAATTCAATGGAAACCCTGGAGAAGATCCATCGACTCATGTCATGACTTATCATTTATGGTGTTCATAAAATTCCTTGAATGATGATTCTGTCTGACTACGTATTTTCCAGCTGTTGAAGCCTGGAAAATCTCTGCTTCAAACATTGGGGAAAACCACCCAGTCAGGACCTTAGGATAGCTCCTTATCCGTTTGGTATGGTGGCTCCGACTGGATTGAAAGGACCATTTTCCTTATAAGTAATGGGTTGGTAATGGGTTGATTTGGATGAGCGAAAATGGGACTAAATGACTGAAATAGAACTATTTAATTTAATCTAAATACTGATAAAGAAATTCTAAAACTAACCCGGGTATCATATGAGAATACAACTTAAAATTATTCCAATTGAACAATAACCATAAAAATGTATTAAAGTTTAATTGAAATTGTGCAGTAACAAATAAAGATAACTATGTTTAAGAATTTAAACAGAGTTATATTAGCATATTGTATTCATCATTGTATATCATTTTACATACATTTATGAAAAGTGAATATTTCTAATATAATAAAAAATGATATATAAAGAAATATTGTGAAAATGAAATATACATAAATGATAGCAAATTTAAAAGAGAATATCATATAACAAAAGAAATTAACAGTGAATAGATAAAAATACCTTATCCATCTTGAGAGTTTCAATTGAAATTTGATACTCTGATCCAGTAATTCCAATGCAAAATCAAATCCAAGGTACAGAAATGCAACTCTTTAAAAATAATTCCGCACAAAAATCACCAGATGTGATCCTTTATAAAATATAAGAGTCAATGGAGTACAGAAATGTAATCTCCAAGTCAAAAATATTACAACTCCAGACCCCTTTTCCAATGCATGAGAGGGGTTTAAATATGACATTACATGAAAACAGAATCCTACTACTACTGCTACAATCTATTAACTTTAAAAACAGAAATGCTATCTTTTGTGGAACTGATTTATTGCTTTTGCTTCTCGTTCAATGTAGCCAGGTGGCAAATTTTCAGCATTTCCTGGATCTCCGATGGATGACTCATGTTGGAATGTAACTGTCCAGCGTATGTGGCATCAGAGAATTCTGAAATCAAACAATCAACAACATTTGATAGGAATTTAATAGCTAATTGTTGATTGTGTGGCTTAATTAGATAAGTCCACATATTGTCCCAAGATATTGTTTGAAGCTTGTTGATCTGTTGACTTTTATTGATTATTTATTCTTTCCATCTGCAATCAGCTTCTTTAACTTTGAGTAAACTGCCTGGAACACAATCTGTAATGAGATTAATTGCATACAAGCTGTCATTGATAAATTGTGTTATATTACCCATCATGCTTCTAGCTCTTGATATAACTCTCTCAGCTTTCATTAACTATTGTTCCCACTCTGTAAACAAGATTTCTTTATGTCTTTCTTCTATCCTAGGAAGATTAGCTTTTATGCCTTTTTCTGTGTCTTGCCAAGTAAGAAATTTAGAAATATTTTCATCGGCGTTATCAATTTCTTGCCTGAGAGTGATTATGTCCTGGATCAAAGATGATGTGATATCAAACAATGGTTCGGCTTGTGTCAATTTTGTACAAAAATTATTTAACTGCTGAAACAACAGTTTCTTGGCTTCAAGAGCCTCTGATTTGAATTCATTTAATTTAGGGAAATCCTTGAACCTATCTAAAGCTGCTTGAAATTTTTTTTCTTGCATAATCTTTATATTCTTCTCATTTTGTAACAAATTTTGTAGCTTTGAAATTTCTTGATTCAAATGTTGCTGTTTTCTCAAAGCCTTTTCATCAACTTTCTTCTTTTCTGTGGCAAGTTGCTCTTCTAGCTCTTTACACCTGAGTTCCTGATCTTGTAATTGATTTTCTAATTGAGCAATCTTCTGCTGATTTTTATTAGCTTGTTCTTCAAGTAAAGCTATATGTAGATCTTTCTGGGTCATTAACTAAGAAACTTCTGCAACTTTATCTATTGTTGCAGCACTGTATGCTCCTGTATATTGGCACAGCTTAGTGAGATCCTCATATGGATTCACTTCAAAATTCTTATAAACAATGTTCATGAATTCCTTCCGTGAAGCAGAAAATGTGTCTTGATCAATTCTCCTCCTTTTTCTCCATTTTTTCACAACAGCCTTATGTTTAGGGCTGTAGAATATATCCAGAGGAGGAATTTTCTCAATTTTCAATATAATTTGTCTTGTAGGATGTTCGGGAATGATTTCAACATCCTGATATTCTGGCTTTTTCTCTTTGGGATCATCCTGCAGTCCTAATTGATGAGAAAATTGATTATATTGTTTCAACAATTGTGAGGAAACATTAGGATCAACATAGTCTACTATTTTCTCAGTAGTTTTGTTTCCTCCAAGTTGTGTATATGATTTCTCTTTACTTATTTCTTGTTCATTAGTTTTGCTATCTGATCCTTCTTTTCTACTATGCACATTAGTATCAGTACTTGTGCCTTCTTTCTCTGTTTGAGCTGTGGACTGCTGATCAGTATTTACATCGGGTTTGCCATCAGTATTTTCTTTCTGAACATTGGGTTTGCCATCAGTGCGCACCTTTTCATTATGTACATGCACAATGGGCTAGCCAGTAGATGATTGTGTAGTGACCTTACTGGTAGATGTTTCTCCTGCTGTTTTGCCAGATGCGTCCTCTGTTTTTGACTCTTGCATAGGAACTCTTAATTGATCTAGAGAAACTTTCAACAATCTCTGTCTTCTAAATAACATAAATTTATTCATCTCTTCTTTCTGGAATTCGGATTTGGCCAAATTATAAACTTGAGAAAATTTATCTAATGAAACAAGAAAATCATCAAATTCCTCTGGTTCATGCTCAAATCGAGCAATCGAAACTGAAGAAGTAACATTAAAAGCTATATTTTGTGGATCATACTGTCTCCCCGGGATTGTTACGAATTTTAATTCCTTTATTTTGACGACTTACTTTTCTGCATGTTTGAAGTCATTCAAATTAAAATGTCCATAATTGAATGGAAAAGAAGGCCACATTATTTTCTTATTGTTGCTCAGAGATCTGGACATTCCTTCCACTGTCAATTGATAGGATATTTCCTGGGCTAGAAGTTTATCTGGAACAAAAAGAGGGAGAACATGGGTTTCCACAATACTCCCGAAAATCCTGACATACGTGAATTTTTCTTCTCCAAACCAATCTTTTATTGAGGATAAGTCAGTTTTAGCTTTGTCAGAGAATCTAGGAGGGAAACGATTGAAAATGGTTTGAAAGACTGGGATAAGGAAACCATGAAATATTCTATAAACATTATCTTTGAAATGAAATTTCCAAAGGAGTTTATGATATATATGAATCGGAGTAGGATCTTTAGAAGTCCATTTCCATCCTAACAAGGGAAACTCAGAATTGAAACAAAGGGCGTCTAGAATATAAGCACAGAAGAAAAAGGGAGTGGCATTTCCAGCGTTTTTATCTTCTCTATATTCGAGTATCCTATTAGCTATCCTATCAGAAAGAATGACAGCCCAGTCCATAATTTTGGAATTGACAGCAGCAAGGATTAAAGGAACCATTTGTATAGAAAACCTAGCAGAATTTTCATTACCAAATAATCTACACATCATGGCAGCGACATAGCAGTATGGGGGTAAAAGAGAATCTACTGAATACATACCAGATGATTCATTTTTGTGTTTTTCAGGATTTTTCCTCCATTCTTTGATAGGTTTAGATTGAACCTTATTACTATCAGCAAACTCTTTGAAAAATTCTTTGTTATAAACCTTCTGCGGATCAAGGAGATGATACATTGACTTAATGTCTTCTGCTTGAAATGATCCAAAAGATGCTCCAGAAGCTAAAATAAACATTCTGTTCTTAATTTCTACATTATCGATGACCCATCAAATCACATCATAATAAGGAATGATGTTTTCTCTGGCTGCAATTCGATGTAGGAATGAATTCGCAAGTTTTCTTTCAGTAATCTCAGTGTCAGAATCTAAGTTATATTCATCCGAAACTGATACCTTCGCTATCGTGACTTTAGGGTTTTCACTCTCAATCAGATTATAAACTCCTTCCCATGTCATTTTGCCCAGCCCTTGACATGATGTATCCGTAACTAGCTTCAGCTTTACTGGCCTTTCCTTTGAGACTGTAGGAATCTCAACAAACTTAGCGGCACCAACAGCCTTCATTCTTCTTGTTCTCTTTGACATTTCGGTATCTAGTATTGTTTCCCTCGGTCTGCGAATGAAAGGGTTTAGTGTTCTTTGATTCTACAAGGAAATAAGCTATCAGTCGTGATAAACAAGCAAGTGAAAAGAAAAATTATAAAAATTATGAACTCATGATTCATTATTTATTGATTCCGTATAACACTTAAATGTTTTCCTTGGGTCACACTCACGTAAAAACATAATCATAAACCAATATTTGTTTTGATTTTCTATTCAATGTTGAACTTACTATTGGAGATTTGGCGCTTGTGAATAATATAAATTTACCTATTTTTGAATTCTTCCGATGTGACAAGTGTATAGTGTATGAATATCAATCGCATCATAAATATTCAAATGGTACACAGATATCACAATAAATATTTCTCCGATTGCCGATTGCGATTACAAACTTCTCCGATTTCTGATTGTAATGGCAGTATATCGCATCGGGGAGTTTCAATCGAAAATAATTATCAAGGACCATCTCCGATTTCCGATTGCGATATGGTGAGGTCCATCACATAGGGATTTTTAATTTAAAACATTTACTTTTCCCTTGTAATGAGTTCTTATAATAAAGCGCATCGCATCGGGAATTTCTCAATTTGACTACAAAGAATTTAAAAAATGCTCCGATTATGCGATTGCGATTGATCGCATCGCATCAAAAATATGTAAAAACAATGCATAATATAAATCCTTTGCGATTGGCGATTTGCGATTGAACTAATCGCATCGGAGTTTTGAGCATGTATGTAAAACTTTTTCTTAATGATTTCTCCGATTTCCGATTGCGATTACTGTTCATGGGAATTTTTATAATTGACTTGTTTTATATGATAAAGTCTTTTATATTTGATCGGATCGGAAGTTTTGAATGTTGCATTTTGTTTGTCCATGCTTGGTAAAAAAGATATGCAATGATTTTTTCAAACAATGAATCTTTATTTCTAAGTCTTTTATTCCTATATTAAAAGAAAAAGGGACCCTATTTCTAAATGAATTTTATTCTAAAATTTTGAAATAAGGGAGGGTTGTTGTACAGTGAAAAAATTGGCGATTCACTGAAAGAAACAGTTATCTCTGAAAATATAAAATGAATACTATATTTCTAGTAAGTAAATATTTTTAAATATAATGAAAACTATCTTAGGATAATCAAAATAAAATCTAACTATGAAAAAGAATAAAAATTACTTACAATTTCTTTCTAATTTCTTAAGAATAAAAACATTTTTGGGTTATCTCAAGCTTTGATTGGTTTTTAATAATGAAGTAAGTGGATTTCTCCAAGTTTGGTTTTATAATATACTCTATTGTCATAGGCATTGCCTCTGCTGCCTGCAAACATTCATAGTCTCGACAGGGTTACCTTTTAACCATTAACTTATTCATTGTCCCATCCAACTAAAATTATGACTTTTTAAAAGATAAATTCATAAGAAATTTTATCTCATGTTTTTGTCTTTTACTTATTTTTTATTTTTAAGAGCCATTGTTTTGGTTTGGTAGCCAGTTAATAACAATGCCATTCACTAGTTATAATTAAACTGAACAAGCTGGCTCGTGATGAGACCCCTTGTCTTATATTTATAAGCCATTACCCTGTTTTGATATGCAGTATTGGTAATGTCAGTTTTATTACTTCTTATGAACATGGTAAGCAAGCTCGTGATGAGACCTCTTATCTCTTAAAATTTTCATATAATTTCTTAGAATTACATTCTAAAAAATCACAACTTAAATGGATGGGGTGAAACAGTTTTATCCTTAAGAATCAACGGATGACAATTTTCAGAGTTTCTTGAGTACCAAGACTTGAAAAATATTTACTTTTATAGATAACCTTTCTCTGCTCAATAAACTTATAACGATTTACATTTTCCTCAAGTTTTCAAAATATTATGCAAATAATTGAAATAATCTTTCAAAGTTTAACATCTTATTTTAAACTTATCCAAAGACTGCGATAATTTCTTTAAAAATTCTTATTTACACAAAATAAATATTTATAATATTCTTCCTAAGAAATTTTCTTAATAGTAAACAGTCAATTAGAGACTTATTAACAACCTTTATTCGCAAAACAATTAAAAACTTTTCAGAAAAGAATATGTACAAGTAAGAAGGGGTTACCTCCTTATGAAAAGAATTTCTTCAAGACAAGCCCATTTTCAGGAAGAGATTCTCTCTTTCCTGTTAAATCTTGGAGTATGAATGTATTTGAGCCTATCTTTTCAGCAATCTGAAATTTTCCAAGCCACATTTTCTGAAACTTGGTATGCTTACCTTTTTCTTCATGTGCTTTATCCCATTTCAGAACAAGATCACCAATTGACAAAATATTTGCGCCGGTAGAACTTGCATCAAAAGAAGATTTTACAAGCTGTTGATGTTTATCATGAATAGCTTTTGCTTTATCTCTATTTTCTTCTAGTTTAAAGATTTGATCATATCTCAATTGGATGGATGAAGAAGGATTTTCTTCAATAAATTGCACTAGGGCTAATGATGGAAGAGCTAAATTTGATGGTATCACAACTTCTTTTCCATAAACTAAATTGAAAGGTGAAGTTCCTATTGAAGCTTTTTCAGTAATACGATCAGCCCATAGTGCAAAGATTAAAGACTTGTGCCAATTCTTTTGATTTTGATCAATGGTCCTTTTAATGATTTTGATAAGATTTTTATTAGTGGATTCAGCCAAACCATTACCTTGTGGATAATAATTTGCTGAATATTTCAATTTAAAACCTCTTTTGACTGCAAATTCCATTATAATGTTTCCAGAAAAATAAGATGCATTATCAAAGACAAGAGCATTAGGTACACCAAACCTGGTTATGATGAATTGATCTATGAAATCAATAATTGTATCAGAATTGGCTACCTTCAAAGGGATTGCTTCTACCCATTTCGTAAAGTAATCTGTTGCTGTAAGGATGTATTTGTGCTGTTTGGAAGAATGAGGTACTATCTCACCAATAATGTCAAGCCCCCTTTGCTCAAATGGTTGCTCAATATTTACTGGTTGCAAAGGAAAAGTTGGTTTCTTTTGTCTTCCACTAGAATTTTGACAAATTTTGCACTTCCTCACATAATCATGCGTATCTTTAAAAAGGGTAGGCCAATAATAACCAGCATGAATTATTTTGTGAGCTGTGGTATCACCTCCAAAATGACCTCCTGCTGGTCCATCATGCAATTCCTGCAACACCTTTTCAGCTTCAGTCTTTTCAAGAAATCTTAATAGGATTGAATCATAATTCTTTCTGAATAACACATTATCAATGATCTCATATTTAATAGCCTTCAATCTTAAAGCACGTTTGTTCTTATAGCTGAGATTAGAAGGAGCATACCCATTTTTCAAGTAATAGATGAGATCAGCATACTGAGATTCAGAATCTGTAATACTTATCTGACTAACTTGAATATCATTATCTGAATGTTGATTCTCTGGTATGTTATGAGCTCCTGCCAATAATCTGAAAAAACCTTGTCCTCTAACAATCTTAGCTGGTTTAATATCAATATCATATTCTTGCAAAGTTGTTACCCAGTTAGCTCTCTTTTCTCCTACTTCTTTTTGAACTAATAATTGTCTCACTGCAGAGAATGGGACAATGATTTTTGTATGTGTTTTCAAGAGAAAAGGTCTGAAATGTTTGATTGATTTAAACACGGCAAAGGCTTGTTTTTCAACATCGGAATAATTAAGCTCAGCTCCTTGCAGATTTGAGCTAAAGAAAGAAATTGGTGCCTCAATTTTCTGATCATTGAGCTGTGTTAAAACAGCAGCATAAGATGTTTCGGTGGCCAAAGTATACAAAGTAAAATCTTTAGAAAAATCAGGGGTATTCAATGCTGGTGCATTAATGATTTCTTGTTTGATTGCCTCAAAGGCTTCTTTCTCTCTATGCCCCCATTTGAATACTGAATTTTTCTTGATCATATTTTGCATAGGTAAAACAATTTGAGAAAAATCAGGAATGAATATTTTTACAAAATTGATTTGCCCAAGAAATGATTGCATGGATTTTTTGTTACGAGGTAAAGAAATATCAGAAATTTCTTTCACTCTATCTGGATCAATATATATACCATCTTTTGACACAACAAATCCTAAGAGTTTTCCTTCATCAAGAGCAAAGAAAGATTTCTTTGGATTTAAGGAGATACCAAACCTTCTACATCTTTCAAATATTTGCTTTAAATCATGTAGTTGATTGGCTCTCTTTTTTGAAAATACTGTTATGTCATCAAGATAAATAACAACTGATTTATTGATCAGACCTTTAAATGCTATGTCCATGGCTCTTTGGAAAGTTGCTTCTGCATTTATTAGACCAAAAGGCATTTTCTGATAAGCATAGGTTCCCCATTTGGTTCTGAAAGTTGTTTTCAATCTGTCATCTGGATGAACTAAAATTTGATTATAGCCTGAAAATCCATCAATAAAGGACATGAGTTCAGAACCAGCTACCTTTTGAAGTATCTGTTCCATGGTTGGCAATGGGAAATTGTCTTTTAAACATGCCTTGTTTAAATTTCTAAAATCAATACAGATTCTTATATCACCATTTTTCTTCCTTACAGGTACCATATTGGAAACCCAATTGGAATGCCTTACAGGAAAAATGATTTTGGCTTTTAAAAGTTTATTAAGTTCTGATTTGATTTGACCTTTGAGATTTGGATGAATCTTTCTTAACTTCTGTTGAACAGGTTTAATATTAGGAAGCATTGGAATTATGTGTTGAATAACAGAAGTATCATAGGTCTTTAAATCCTCATAATTCCAAGCAAAGATATTTTTATACCTACTCAGAAGTTTAATGAAAGCATTCCTTTCCTCTGGAGTTAAATTGAGTCCTAAATTAACATTTTGAGGATTAGAGTCAGAGCCAAGATTTACTAGTTCAAACTTCAAAGTGGAACTTTGAAGTTTAGCATTAGTGACTTTCTTGAATCTGTCTTTAATATCAGATAAGTCCTCTAATTTAACAACAGATTTCGGAATGGGATTTTCATTACCTTTTGAAGAAATTTGCAGATCATGATCATCTTCATCAATAATTTGTTCATCATATGATTTCTCTGAAGTCATGAAATTTAAAATATCTTGATCATGGTAAAATACTCTCCAATTTGTGATATTATCTGGAACAGATGGGCGAAATATCAATTCTACTGAAAATCTATCAGGACTGCAATCTTCAGCAGGAAGGAGCTTGGATGCAACATTAGCTAACAAATCAGCTGATGTATTTTGATTCCTAGGAATAGAAAAAATATTGAATGCTAAAAAATGAGTGGTAAGATCTTGCACTAGGGTTTGATAGTGTTTAAGATGTCCTGAAAGGCAATGGATAGTATTCCTAACTTGTTTAATGACAATTTCGGAATCACCAAAGACTTTCAAGTATTTAACATCTAACCCTATAGCTTTATAAAGTCCTTGAATCAAGGCTTCATATTCTGCAGTATTGTTTGTACACTCAAATTCTAACCTACATGATAGCATGGTTTTCTCTCCATATGGATCAATTAAGATGTATCCCGCTCCAGCTCCATCACTAGATTTTGATCCATCAAAATATAATGACCAAAATAAAGATTTATCTACAATTGTATCAGAAATATTTACAATTCTAGAAGAATCAGATTGTGAAAAATTTTCTATTTGAGAAACAAAATTATTTACAGAAAAGGGTGATTGTGGTGCTTTGAAGTTCCCAAGGAATGACTCAGCAGAATAACCTCCAAGAATATTGTTGTTGAAAGCCACAGGTTCATTAGATTTTTCAAATTCAGTGACCGTGTGCATCATATGTTTTTCTCGTTCAACTTTGATTTGATTTGGTTTCCCTTCGTAAGGAAGCCACATATGTGAATAATCAGTTGCGATATAACCATTAAGTTTTGCAGACCAGTCTCTGCTTAAGACTAATCCATAGAATTCAGGAATATCTGCAATCAAAATATCAATTCTTTGGACAATCCTAGGATCAGAAGCTAATCTGATAGTAACTGAATTGATTTCCCCTACAACTTGAACTTTAGAGCGATCTAATTGAACAATATGAACTGCCGATTTTTGTGGTTCAATATTTAATTTGGCACAAACAGAAGTAGGCATTATATTAGAGGATGCTCCAGAATCGATTAAACAATTATGCAGATTCTTATTGTACATTTCATAAGTAAAAAGAAAAGGAGGAGTCTGAGAATTTGATCTTTCTCCAATGAGCACAGTATCAGTAGCATCTACTTTATCTGGTGGTTTTCTAGTGCCTTTAGCTCCTTTTGCAACTACACCACTTGGTAAAGGAGTAATTGGTGTAGCATTTAACTCTTTTAATAGCAACTTCTGCTGGTGTTTAAGTTTGCTGAGTTCATTTAAGGAAATGTTTGCTTTAATCTTTTTCATGTCTTCAACAATGTTATAATCCATAGGATCTGATACCACTAAAGTCTTTGATGTTTATGTAGGAGGATTAGAAGAAGATGGCTGATTTTGAATAGGTAATGGAGAAGTTTTCTTTACAGGGGATTTGTCTTTGGTACTTGGAGTTGTAGTTTTCTTTTTAGGAACCGTTTGTACAGGCTCCGATGTAGATTTACTCCTAGTACTTACAGGCATGGCTTCTTGATCTACCTCACTATCAGAATTAGGGAGAATAAAATCCCACATTCCATGTAATTCAGCTATTTCTTGATTCGTTTCTTCTTCATCTGATACTGGAGGTGTATCTTCTTCTTCTTCCTCTTCTGATTCTGCATTAGAGATTGAATTGGGAGGTTTAGTTTCAACTTGATTTCTTTTGAAATTTCGGAATGGTTTTTTGGTAGAAGTTTCAGCTACTTGTTTTTTTATTTCAACCATTTCATTCGACATGGTTTTAAGAACTTTCTGTAAACCTTCCATGTCGTATGGGTCTTTGGCCGTCTTTTTCCTCAAATCATCTTTGAAGCTGACCTTCTTAGATTTCCTTTCCTCAATAGCATTTTTCTTTTCTAGAGAAATAATTCGTTTTTATACTGCAATAGCCTCTTTCATATTCTCGGCTAAAGTAGGTTTTGCAGCTCTATCTAAAAAAAATTCTATGTTTGAGGGAAAAGCAGTTATGTACCATTCACTTCTAACTTGTTCACTAGGCTTTGAATCTGTATGGATTTTGTTCAAAAATTTGTTGAATCTAGCGTTGAAATCTTTAATGGGCTCCTTGGGTTCTGTCTTCAAATTTGAGAGATCATTGATTAAAGTAGCTATCGATCTGTCATCTCCAAATTTGGTTAAAAAATGATCTGCAAAAATAGCCCAACTTGTTATGGATCCTGAAGGTAATGAAAAGCACCAGGATCCTACTGCCCCTTGAAGAGTATAAGGGAATAGTCTGACTACAACATCTTCTTCTACGACTCCATTCAAATTTACAGCCAGCATAAAGTTATTGATGTGTTCTTCAGCTTGAATGTTAAGCTCTGGACTGAGTTTTGGAAGCCATTTTCCAGGATTGTCAGGTAGATCATGTAAAGGTGCAGGCATGTTGACAGCCCCTGGACTAGCCCATGGTCTCTGTACCATTATTGTAACAACTATTGAAGGAGTAGTAGAGACTGGTGGTGTCGGAACAGAAGTTGTTGGAATAGATGATGTTGAGATTGATGATGATTGAGCAGATGATGTGGAAACAACTGCACTTTGTTGAGTTGGGGTTTCGGAAACAGGTGATTGAATATGAGATGGAGAACTTATATCACTTTTTGATTCCGATTGAGTTCTTCTTGTTTTGAATCTACTAGGTAAAGGGAATTCTTTCGGAGGAATACCAAGTTTTTCACTTTGTAGCCTAGTAAGAGGTTTTGAAGGAACAAATTTTTAGCTTACACTACCTTCAGATATTTCAGACTCTTCTAGAGATAATGAGAATCCTTTCAATTTATGAATTAAATCTAGTACTTCAGGAGACTCAGGATTTTGGTTGTCTGATTGTTTTGAAATTTTGGTAGTGGGTGTTTGAATATTCTTCTCAATTTCTTCTCTAGGATTTTGTAATTCAGAAGAAATTGAAGAAGTTAATGAGGGTGTTTTTCTCTCAGAATGGCTTGTGGGTAAATATTTACTTGCCATTCATAGCTCAGGCCCTCCTTCTAGCGCCAAAAATGTTGAAGCCTGGAAAATCTCTGCTTCAAACATTGGGGAAAACCACCCGGTTGGGACCTTAGGACAGCTCCTTATCCGTTTGGTATGGTGGCTCCGACTGGATTGAAAGGACCAGTTTCCTTATAACTAATGGGTTGGTGATGGGTTGATTTGGATAGTGAAAATGGGACTAAATGACTGAAATAGAACTATCTAATTTAATCTAAATACTGATAAAGAAATTCTAAAACTAACCCGGGTATCATATGTGAATACAACTTAAAATTATTCCAATTGAAAAATAACCATAAAAATGTATTAAAGTTTAATTGAAATTGTGCGGTAACAAATAAAGATAACTCTGTTTAAGAATTTAAACAGAGTTATATTAGCATATTGTATTCATCATTGTATATCATTTTACATACATTTATGAAAAGTGAATATTTCTAATATAATAAAAAATGATATATAAAGAAATATTGTGAGAACTAAATATACATAAATGATAACAAATTTAAAAGAGAATATCATATAACAAAAGAAATTAACAGTGAATAGATAAAAATACCTTATCCATCTTGAAAGTTTCAAATGAAATCTGATACTCCGATCCAGTAATTCCAATGCAAAATCAAATCCAAGGTACAGAAATGCAACTCTTTAAAAATAATTCCGCATAAAATCACCAGATGTGATCCTTTATAAAATATAAGAGCCAGTGGAGTACAGAAATGTAATCTCCAAGTCAAAAATATTACAACTCAGGACCTTTTCTCCAATGCATGAGAGGGGTTTAAATATGAAATTACATGAAAACAGAATCCTACTACTACTGCTACAATCTATCAATTTGAAAACAGAAACACTATCTTAAAATGGAACTGATTCATTGCTTTTCCTTCTCGCTCAATGTAGCCAGGTGGAAAATTTTCAACATTTCCTGGACCTCTGCCGGATGACTCATCTTGGAATGTAACTGTCCAGTGTATGTGGCATCGGAATTCTGGAATCAAACAATCAACAGCATTTGATAGGCATTTAATAGCTAATTTTTGATTGAGTGGCTTAATCAGATAGGTCCACATATTATCCCAAGATATTGTTTGAAGCTTATTGACCTGTTGATTTTTATTCATTATTTCTTCTTTCCATCTACGATCAGTTTCTTTGACTTTAAGTAAACTGCCTGGAACACAATCTGAAATGACATTAATTGCATACAAGATGTCATTGATAAACTGTGTTATATTACCCATCATGCTTCTACCTCTTGATATAGCTCTCTCAGCTTTCATTAACTGCTGTTCCCACTCTGTAAATAGGATTTCCTTATGTCTTTCTTCTATTTTAGGAAGATTATCGTTTCTTCCTTTCTCTGTATCTTGCCAAGTAAGAAATTCAAAAATCCTTTCATCGGCATCATCAATCTCTTGCTTGAGAGTAACTATGTCCTGTATCAAAGATGATGTGATATCAATAAATGGCTCTGTTTGAGTTAATTTTGTACAAAAATTATTTAACTGCTGAGACAGCAGTTTATTGGCTTCAAGAGCTTCTGCTTTGAATTCATTTAATTTGGGAAAAACCTTGAATTTGTCTAAAGCTGCTTGAAATTCTTTTTCTTGTACAATCTTTGTATCTTGGTCATTTTGCAACAAATTTTGTAACTTTGAAATTTCTTGATTCATCTGTTGCTGTTTGTTTAGAGCTTGTTCATCAAATTTCATCTTTTCTGTGGCCAGCTACTCTTCTAGCTCTTTAATTCTGAGCTCTTGATTTTGAAATTGCTATTCAAATTGAGCAATCTTCTGCTGATTTTTATTAGCTTGTTCTTCAAGTAAAGCTAGATGTAGATCTTTCTGAGACATCAACTGAGAAACCTCTGCAGCTTTATCTATTGTCGCAGAACTGTATGCTCCTGCATATTGGGATAACTTAGTGAGATCCTCAGATGGATTCACTTCAGCATTCTTATAAACAATACTCATGAATTCCTCCTGTGAAGCAAAACTTGTGTCTTGATCCATTTTCCTTCTTTTTCTCTATTTTTTAACAACAGCCCTTATGTTTAGGGCTGTAGAATACATCCAGAGGAGGGATTTCCTCAATTTTCAACACAATTTGTCCTGTAGGATGTTCAGGAATGATTTCAACATCCTGATCTTCTGGATTTTTCTCTTTGGGATCATCTTCCAGTCCTAATTGATGATCAAATTGATTGTATTGTTTCAATAATTGAGAGGAAACATTAGGATCAACAGGGTCTACTACTTTATCAGCAGTTTTGTTTCCTTCAAGTTGTGTATCTGATTTCTCCATATTCCCTTCTTGTTCATTATTTTTGCTGTCTGAACCTTCCTTTTGAATATGCACATTAGTATCAGTACTTGTGCATTCTTCCTCTGTTTGAACTGTGGATTGCTGATCAGTGTTTTCATCGGGTTTGCCATCAGTGATTTCTTTCTGAATATGTACAATCGGATCATTTCATGTTGCTTCTTTTTGTGTCTGTATAATGGGCTGGCCAGTAGATGACTGTGTAATGGCCTTACTGAAAGATGTTTCTTCTGTTGTTTTGCCAGATTCATCTCCTATTTCTGCGTCTTGCATAGGAACTCTTAGTTGATCTAGAGGAACTTTCAACAATCTTTGTTTTCTGAATAACATAAATTTATTCATTTCTTCTTTCTGAAATTTGGACTTGGCAAAATTATAGACTTGAGAAAAGTCATTTAATGAAACAAACAAATCATAAAATTCATCCGGTTCATGCTCGAATCGAGCAATCGAAACTGAAGAAGTAACATTAAAAGCTATCTTTTGCGGATCATACTGTCTCCTTGGTATTGTTGCGAATTTAAAACCCTTTATTTTGGCGACTTCCTTTTCTGCATTCTTGAAGTCATTCAAAGTAAAATGTCCACAATTGAATGGAAACGAAGGCCACATTCTTTTCTTACTATTGCTCAGAGATCTGGACATTCCTTCAACTGTCAATTGATAGGATATTTCTTGGGCTAGAATTTTATCTGGGACAATAAGAGGGAGAACGTGGGGTTCCACAATACTCCCGAAAATCCTGACATATGTGAATTTTTCTTCTCCAAACCAATCTCCTATTGAGGATAAGTCAGATTTAGCTTTGTCGGAGAATCTAGGGGAAAAGCGATTGAAAATGGTTTGAAAGACTAGAATAAGGAAACCATGACATATTCTATACACATGATCTTTGAAATGAATTTTCCAAAGGAGTTTATGATATATATGAATCGGAGTGGGATCTTTAGTAGTCCATTTCCATCCTAACAAGGGAAACTCAGAATTGAAACAAAGGGCGTCTAGAATATAAGCACAAAAGAAAAAGGGAGTGGTATTTCCAGCGGTTTTATCTTATCTGTATTCGAGTATCCTATTAGCTATCCTATCAGAAAGAATAACCGCCCAGTCCATAATTTCGGAATTGATAGCAACTAGGATTAAAGGAACCATTTGTATAGAAAACCTAGCAGAATTTTTATTGCCAAATAATCTACACATCATAGCAGCGGCATAGCAGTATGGGGGTAAGAGAGAATCTACTGAATACATACCGGGTGATTCATTTTTGTGCTTTTCAGGATTTTTCCTCCATTCCTTGATAGGTTCAGATTGAACTTTATTACTGTCAGCAAACTCTTTGACAAATTCTTTGTTATAAACCTTCTGCGGATCAGGGAGATGGTACATTGCTTTAAGGTCTTCTGCTTTGAATGATCCAAAAGATGCTCCAGAAGCCGAAATAAACATTCTATTCTTTATTTCCACATTATCGATGACCCATCGAATCACATCATAATAAGGCATGATGTTTGCTCTGGCTGCAATTCGATGTAGGAATGAATTTGCAAGTGTTCTATCAGTAACTTCAGAGTCGGAATCTGAGTTATCTTCATCATGAACTGATATCTTAGCTATTGTGACTTTAGGGTTTTCACTCTCCAATAGATTATAAACTCCTTCCCATGTCATTCTGTCGAGCCCTTGACATGATGTATCCGTAACTAGTTTCAGCTTTGCTGGCTTTTCCTTTGAGACTGTAGGAATCTCAACAAACTTAGCGGCAACAACAGTCTTGGTTCTCCTCGTTCTCTTCGACATTTCTGTGTCTGATATTGTTTCCCTCTGTCTGCGAATGAAAGGATTTGGTGTTCTTTGATTCTGCAAGGCAATAAGCTCTTAGTCGTGATAAACAAGCAATTGAAAAGAACGATTATAAAAATTATGGGTTCATGATTCATTATTTATTGAATCCGTGTAACACTTAAATATTTTTTTTGGGTCACACTCACGTATTCAAAACATAATCGTAAACCAATATTGTTTGATTTTCTATTCAATGTTGATCGTACTATTGGAGTTTTAGCGCTTGTGAAAATAATATTAAATTACCTATTATGAACTCTTCTGATGTGACAAGTATATAGTATATGAATATCAATCGCATCGGAAGTATTCAAATGGTGTATAAATATCACAATAAAGATTTTCTCCGATTTCCGATTATGTTTACAAAACTTCTCCGATTTCCGATTAGATGGTGGTATATTGCATCGGGGAGTTTCAATCGAAAAGAATTATCAATGGCTTTCTCTGATTTCCGATTGCGATATGGTGGGGTCTACCATATAGAGATTCTCCTCATTTAAGTGAAACAAATGTTTATTTCCTTTTGAAAAGTGTTTCATAATAAAGCGCGTCGCATTAGGGAATTTTCAATTGACCACAAAGAATTTATAAAAAGTGCTCCGATCATGTGATTGCGATTGATCGCATCGCATCGGAGATATGTAAATGAATAACTTAAATCCTTTGCAATTGGAGATTTGCGATTGGACTAATCGCATCGGAGATTTTTGAACATGTATGTAAAACTTCTCTCAAAGATTTTTTCGATTTTCGATTTCCGATTACTGTTCATGAGACTTTTGTAATTGATTTATTTTCTATAATAAAGTCTTTTATTTTTGATCGGATCAGAAGTTTTTTGAATGTTGTATTTATTTGTACATACTTGGTAACAAAGATATGCAATGAGTCATTCGAAACAATGAATCTTTATTTCTAAATCTTTTATTTCTACATAAAAAGAAAAAAAGGGACCCTATTTCCAAATGCATTTTATTCTAAATTTTTTTGAAAAAGGGAGGGTTGTTGTATAGTACAACACCAGCGTACGCTCACAAGTCTGGTTGCTAAATGGTACATTGAGTTACCTAGAGCTTCTTTCGACAATTTCACTGCTTTAGCTACTGTCTTTTTGACCCATTTCCAGTTACCGATCATATACGAAACTGGAAAGGAACTCTTGACCAAATTCAAATAGACTAATGCTACTCACATTTTCGATCATATTCATGAGTGGCGTTGCCGTCGACGAATGGTTAAGACATTTGTTCCCGATCAGCTCCTTGCCAAATTGTTCATTAAGTCCCTGTTACCATCTATAACTAAGGATGTGGCTAAAGGTGGCGTTGTCACAGAAGAGAAAGTTGTCGCTCGTGCCCAATATTTAGACTTGATTTACACTCAGTCTGGCACGCTCTATGAAAAAATTCCTAATGCGCCACGATCTAATTTCAAAGTTCCTCCTCAAATAAAGGACTCTCATGCCGAAGACAGCTTTATAGGCACTGCAAACACACACCATGCTACTGCATCTAATCCTGCTCCTACTTTTGAAATTAATGTCGTGTCATTTGACAAAGGCAAAGTGACAAGCAATCAGGAGGTAAGAAAAAGGGGAAATCAAAGAAAAAGCAAACTTCTAACCTACAGGAAAGATCATCTGGTCAACCGTCAGGACCACAAAAACCTCGTTATCCATGCATAATATGTAACGAGGAACACTTTGTTAGGGATTTTCCTCACCGTGCTGAAGTATAAAAAATCATCAAGACTTCCCATGCATCAGTTGTGTTGACAGACCCATTTCCAAATCTAGACACCAATTTGGTTGCTACGGATCCAGCTCCTAGTTCCCAGGTGTTAATGTTATCCACCACAAAACCTTTATAAGATATTTTGGTGTCGACGCGGAATAAAGACTATGGTAGTCCGACCACTGATCAACCTACTACCTCGAAAACGAATCCATCTAATGAATCAGTATCACCTACTGTTGTTCCTGAATTCAAAATTAAGCCACCAAAGGGAGTAATTCATAAATCGACATATAATCCTTGAGCAAGAGCTGCACAAAATTATAATATAGTTGAAGATTTGGCTCAATCCCCTTCAACTATGTCTACTCTTGAGGTATTACAAAATTGTCCCTCCCATAAGTGGGCTTTATTGTCAGCCATTGGTGGAATTGATCCAACTGATTCTAATCTTGTCGTCTTTAATCATACGGGCTATGTGCCGCAATTACTAGCAGAATTGGCATTCTCCATACAAGTAAATGTTCTCAATCACCTTGTTCATCGCATTATTATTGATGAGGGAGCATCTACGTGCATTATGTCTCTAAACTGTTGGAATTCACTTGGCTCACCGCGATTATCACAATCATCAACGACGTTGAAGGCTTTTGATGGAAGAATATATAAACCTTGTGGTATTATCAATAACCTGCAAGTTGAATTAGGGGGAAAAACAGTAAGTATTGATGTTGAGGTTTTTGACGGATCCCTTGACTATAATATTTTACTCGGAAGACCATGGGTATATGCAATGACTGCTACTGTTTCTACATATTTTAGAATGATTTCCTTTCCACATAAAGGTACAATCACAACCATTAATCAATTATCCTTTTTTCCCTCCACTTCACAGGTAACTAGAAGCGTTTTGTTTGTTCACTTACCCCAACTAGAAATTTAGAACATTGGTGTAGGACTCTTAAAGGATCCCACTCTTATGGGAACCTTTGCATTACCACCGCCTGCGACATCGGCAGAAATTGCAAGCATAGAGACCTGCTACATGATCTCTTCCACTCTATCTGGCTTAACGCAGAGTACAGGTGATTCTGATATTTCTACGTTGGATGATGTTTTACAGCCCAGCCCTATTGAGCTGGGATAGCAATCAATCTATTTGGCTTGGGCAGAAAATCCGAAATCAGTGTCGCCGAGTGTTTGGGTTGATCGTTCATTAGATTTTGGTACTCCAACTAATCTATTTTCCTCAAAATTTTTGACAGATGAAAATATTTTGGAAGCTATGATGTCAGAAGGAGAACCATGGGAAGATTATCATCATCGTTCCCATCTTCCAAATTATGAAGAAAATAATCTCAATGAACTATATCACCCATCCATCAAAACTTTATTTTCAAATTCTTTTCCAATTAATGCAATCGATTCTGAGCGCAACTTATCAAATATTGAAGAAACGATTTCTATTGATATTTCGACCAAACCTGGCGTTGTAGAAAATATTCATGTCAGTGTATCTTGTTCTCCATTAGGACTTGATTCATATCCCTCTCTTTTTCGTGAATTTCGTGACGTATTCGCTTGGTCTTACAAGGAAATGCTAGGCATAGATACTAGTATAGTTGAACACACTATTAATATGTATCCTGATGTCAAACCGATGCGTCAACGGCTTCGTCCTGTTCATCTGAAGAAAGCCGCTGCCATCAAAGTAGAAGTTGAAAACCTTTTGCGTGTTGGTTTCATTTACCCTGTTTTGCTAACTAAGTGGGTTTCCAATATCGTTCCTGTTATGAAAAAAACAAGGAACCATTAGAGTGTGCGTCGATTATCAGGATTTCAATCAGGCTTGTCCAAAAGACAACTATCCTACTCCCTTTATCGACTAGATTATTTACGATTGTGCTGGATGTGAAATATTCTAGTTCATGGATGGATTTTCCGACTACAATCAATTCAATATCCTCCCATATGACCAACATAAGACAACATTCATCTGTCCTTGGGGCACATTCACATATAGGAAACTTCCGTTTGGTTTAAAGAACACTGGGGAAAATTTTCAGAGAGCAATGGATTATGCTTTCAACAACATCAAAGACATTGTTCAACCATATCTAGATGATTTACCAGCACATTCACGAAATCAGACTGATCACCCGATGCATTTGAGAGCCATTTTGTTACGTTTCCGACACTACAAGATACACCTCAATCCGCAAAAATGTGTGTTTTGTGTTGGTTCTGGTCGATTGCTCGGATTTTTAGTCTCAAAAGAATGAATTCGAATAGACCCACTAAAGGTTCAGGCCATTCTTGATTTGCCTGCACCATCAAACTTACTTCAAATACAAAAACTTCAAGGAAAGACTAACTTCCTGAGAAGGTTCATTCCAAACTAAGCCGAAATGGCTAAAGGATTTACTTGATTATTGAAAAAGGGAGTTCCCTTCCATTGGGACCAAGTTGCGCAAGCTTCATTTGATGTTGTCAAGGACCATCTTGTCCGAGCGTCATTAATGTATCCTCCTAATTATCAAAATGATTATTTCCTATATATCGCTGTGGATGAAACGACCATCGCTATGGTTTTGGTCCAAGTAGAAGATGGAATTGAACATCTGATATATTATTTGAGTCGTAATCTCAATGATATGGAAGTTAAGTACTCATACATGGAAAAGCTTGCCTTGGCAGCGATTCAAGTTGTCCAAATATTTCGCCATTATATCCTGCTTCGAAAAACAACAATATTTTCGGATTGCAACCCAATGACTTACATCTTATCACGTCGGTTGATGGGGGGAAAATATTCAAAATGGATTGTCATTTTGTAGGAATTTGATTTGGAATTCATCAAGTCCAAGTCAAAGAAGTCTTTAGTTTTGGTTGAGCTTCTCTGTGACCTTCCCTCTAATAGTACGGTTACTATGTCGGAACCATATATTCCAGATGAGTCTCTGTTTTTGATCGGATCATCTGATCCCTGGTATGGAGATTTCATCATTTATCTCCAAACCCAAACTTTTCGACCTAATACCTCTCGCTCTGAACAGTGACGTATTCGATATCAAACCAATGATTATCTGATCGTCGGCGATACACTTTATCATTGTGGTTTCGATACCATTTTAAGGAGGTGCCTCACTCATGAGGAGGCCAAAAAGTGTTAAATTATTGTCATGCTGGGGATTGTGGTGGACATTTATCTGGATATGCTACCGCACAGAAGATACTCCCGACAGCCCTCTCTGCTGGTGCATCCGCTTTGCGCTCTGGTTCCTCTACTGGTTGAACACGACCAATATCTGCATTACATTAAAAATTTAGTTTAGTCTTGGAAAGAAATCAAAACACAAAAAAATTGTATAAACCTTATAAAAAATAAAAAAACATGTTTGAATCATTCTTACCCATTGCACCCCACCGAGTGCCTTCTGGTAATACTAGATCTGGATCTCCTCGGAAGTCGACGCCTACGTATGCATACTCATCGATGGTGACGATCTGTCACCGGAACCAGGCGAAGAATGCAGTCGAGAACACAACAGTCGATTGGCCTGCATGCCGACCCATGAGTTCTACCCATCTCTGCATTCAAGGATCTCTAGGACTATATATATCCAATGTTACATGTTGTGGCTGCATCAGTGGAATCCGTTCCAATTGTATCAAATACAACCCATCATGAAAACCAAAAACTTGAACTGCGCCCAATGCACTCCCTGGGCTGAGATAGTGCGTTGCACATGAAGGTACCCTTCACTGTACCTGCTATGCAACACAGGTTTCGACATTCAGGGGTGTGTTGCCCTCATTTTGGGCAGAATTTACCCTAGGGGCCTCAAAACCCTAAAAATTTGCAAGGAATGGGAATGAAATGAATACTGAAAAGAAGAGGAGGTTTATGCTACTAACCTAGATCAAACGGCGACAAAATCCATCCATAGAAACGACTGCAATCAACGACTGAAGTTCGAGGGAAAAATCAGGTTCAGAGCTCCAAAATGCAAATGGTAACTAGTGAATGGTAAAAATGAATAGTGAAACTACTTTATATAGTCATTTAATTGTTTGCAAGTTAAATTTATTGCTATGACTATAGTTTTATTATGATTTTATCATGAAACATGTATTTTTAATCCATTTGATGTTGTTCTGAACAGGAAATACAATTGATGAATAGATTAGTCATGTAGATTTATTCAAAGAAATACTTGACCACAAAACATATTTTTTCTCCTTATTTTTCGAGCTTTGTTAAAAACGAAAAAGGATTTGAAGCACACTTTTATCTCTTTTTCGAGCTTCAATAACAGTGAAAAAGGAACCCTTGGAGTCTTCTTTCAACTCTTTTCAGACTCCGATAATGTGAAAAGATTGCCGAGCACTTGTCATTTCGAGTTCGTTAAAGTAAATGAATTGGCCTACTATTTTTCGAGATTGCATCCTCACAGTCAGGAGTTGCCATGCATGCTAGATTTTTGATCGTAAAATCCGCAAACTGCCAGTGCCAATGCATCCTATTGTCTATGCTGGACCATTTATGAAATGGGGTATTGACTTCATGACCTGTAACCCTCCTTCGTCCGGGGGGCATGGTTATATTATTGTCGCAATCGACTATTTTACCAAATGGGCCGAAGCGATGCCTACATTCAACAACACAGGACAAATAGCTGCATCGTTTTTCTTCAACCATGTTATTGCACAGTTTGGGGTCCCACAGGATATAGTTACGGATCATGGGAAGCATTTTCACAACCATATGATGTTTGAATTGACTTCCAAGCTAAGATTGTCACATGATAATTCTACTCCTTATTATCCACAATCAAATGGACAAGTTGAGGCTATTAACAAAATTCTTAAATGAATGCTTCAATGAATGATAGGAGTCCATAAAAGGAACTAGCACTTGATCCTGTACTCCGCCTTGTGGGCGTATCGAACCTCGGTGAGAAACGCGACCGGATTTACTCCTTTTCAATTGGTGTATGGTCTGGAAGCTATCTTACAATCCAATGTGAAATATCATTGTTAAAACTTGCGATAGACTTGTTACCAGACACCTCAGAAGAAGAAGCGCGTCTCCTTAACCTCATCAATCTAGATGAAACGCGTCGTGAAGCCCAATTGGCCAACAAAGCGCATAAGAGACGTATAAAGGTGCAATATGACAAAAATGTCCAGCCTCGCATCTACTCACAGGGCGACTTGGTCCTTCTTTATGATTAAGAAGTTGATGTTATAGGTACAGGGAAATTCGAGCCATTATGGCATGGCCCCTATATTGTCAAAAGAGTTCTTGCTAAGGGTGCCTACAAGTTAGTTGATTACGATGGGATTCCATTGGCATAGCCTAGAAATGGGTTGTATTTGAAACATTACTATGCTTAATCATGAGCGTAGTAATTTTTTGTATTATATTGTTTATATGCTGTTGATTTGCATTCACTATCTTAATTTGTTTTTAGAGTTTTCTTAACGTTAGTAATTTTCTTTACATTTCATCGCAGATGACTGAATCTTCGGAACCATTTTTTGGATATGCTGATGGTGCTAGTCGTAGTACGCATAATCTATCCTCTGCAGCGTGGGCCATTTTCGCTCCAAACGACGAGTTAGTGAATTTTCAAGGGATTTGTATCGGTAGATCGACGAACAATATCGCTGAGTATAACACGTTGATCGAACTTCTCTCTAATGCCATTTCATTTGGTATTAACAACATAATCATAAGGTTAGACTCACAACTTGTGGTACTACAACTTACTAGTATTTATACTGTTATAAATCCAACACTTCTTAGATTGTTCCTAAGAGTTAAACTTTTGGAGAGACATTTTGATTTCATTCAATATCAACACATTTCCAGAAATTTGAACACTTTAACTGATTCATTAGCTAATCAAGTTTTAGACAGATATTTGCTATTTGGTAACATGCTATATATCTAGCAATCCTACGGAGCAACCACATCCAACAGTTACGAACCCCAATTGTGTGTCACTGCAGTTGCATGGGAAGCTCTTCGATCTGGCAAACCGGAATCCCGAAGGTCAACCCCTCTATGTGCTGCTGAAGCTCAGCCAGAGTCTCAACCATATCAAGGTCCTGAAGGATTGCTCTCCTGACAGCCCTCTCTGCTGGCACATCTACTTTGCTCTCTGATTCCTCTACTGGTTGAACACGACCAATATCTGCATTACATTAAACATTTAGTTTAGTCTTGGAAAGAAATCAAAACAAAAAAACATTATATAAACCTTATAAAAAATCAAAAACATGGTCGAATCATTCTTACCCATTACACCCCACTGAGCGCCTTCTGGTAATACTAGATCTGGATCTCCTCGGAAGTCGATGCCTGCATATGCATACTCATCGATGGCAACGATCTGTCGCCAGAACCAGGCAAAGAATGCAGTTGAGAACACAACGGTCGATTGGCCTGCATGCCGACCCATGAGTTCTACCAACCTCTACATTCGAGGATCTCTAGGACTAGATATATCCAATGTTACATGTTGTGGCTGCATTAGTGGAATCCGTTCCAAAGCGAAGGAGATAAGGATTGAACCATAACTGAAATTTTTCTTCCTTCCTCCCTTTGCTTTATTTAGTTGTTCCTTTATCTGAGATAGAACAGCTTCAGACCAGTTGAATACTGTTGGCTCTAAGCACTCTAGCGCATAATTCATATACGATCTGTTCGCTACATGTAGTGTAACAGTGCTAGCAAGTTTAGAAATTGTGAAAAGGATGGTTCTCAAAAGAAAATCCATGACATCTCGGATGTTTATTTTCCATCTTTGTTAGGTTTTTCCCCTGGATAGAAATACTGCATAACACAGTCCCTCACTGTCTCTCCTCCAACGGTAGACCCTGTGAGAGAAATGGGCAAACCTCTCCTCGATAAAACCTGTGAGAAAATAAAAATCCTCAACTGTTATGGACAACACTTGATTTTTTATGTGAAATTCCTCTATCGCTAGATCCCATGCTCGAAATAAGAACTCCAAGAGTTTTGTTTGTTGCCTCATTTCTGACAATTTGAAGTACTTAAGTAGCCTGCAATTTCTTAAGGCTCTTACAGTACCTGGATCATTCAAGGAAATCATATCTTGTTCTTCATGTTCTCTTTCCCTCCATGTAATCGTCATTATAATCCGATGGAATCTTGAAAATCAACCATAAGATCCATTAGATACCATTCATTGCAAAAAACTAGGAAAATTTTGGACATAGCATGATAACCAAAAACTTGAACTGCACCCAACGCACTCCCTAGGCTGAGACAGTGCATTACACATGCAAGCACCCTTCACTGCACCTGCTATGCAATGCAGGTTTCGACATTCAGGGGTGCGTTGCCCTCATTTTGGGCAGTATTTACCCTAGGGGCCTCAAAACCCTAAAAATTTGCAAGGAATGGGAATGAAATGAATACTGAAAGGAAGAGGAGGTTCATGCTACTAACTTGGACCAAATGACGACGAAATTCATCCATAGAAATGACCGCAATCAACGACTGAAGTTCAGGGCCAAAATCAGGTTCAGAGCTCCAAAATGCAAATGGTAACTATGGAATGGTAAAAGTGAATAGTGAAACTACTTTATATAGTTATTTAATTATTTTCAAGTTAAATTTATTGCTATGACTATAGTTTTATTGTGTTTTTATCATGAAACAGGTATTTTTAAATCCATTTGATGTTGTTCTAAACAAGAAATACAACTGATGAACATATTAGTCGTGCAGATTTATTCAAAGAAAGACTTGACCACAAAGCATACTTTTTCTCCTTATTTTTCGAGCTTTGTTAAAAACGAAAAAGTATTTGAAGCGCACTTTTATCTCTTTTTCGAGCTTCGATAACAGCGAAAAAGGAACCCCTGGAGTCTTCTTTTAGCTCTTTTCAGACTCCAATATTGTGAAAATATTGTCGAGCACTTGTCATTTCCAGCTCATTAAAGTAAATGAATTGATATCTACTCAGTATAAGTTTAACCCTTTTCCGAACTGAGATGGATTATTTACGAAAAAGGAATACCTTGGTTAAACATGAACAAAGAGGTTCTTTCAGATATTATTTTACACTTTTTCGGATCTGAGAGAAAAATTTATGAAAAAGTACTTTTGGAGTTCTCTTTCATCCTCTTTTTCAGACTCTCTAAATATGAAAAAGGATCGGGCTATCACTGTTGTTAAGCTCGTTAAAACATAAAATAGCGACGGGCTTATCGATCATGGTAAGAATCGAGTTTCATTCATCACTAGACTCGTTAAATTATTAAATAGCGATACTTTATTCGCCCAAAGGGTTGAATTATAGATCAAGCAAATGTTATCCTCCTCAAGCTTGTTAAAAAATAAAGAGGCACTGGTCGACAAATGACCGGGGAAAATTTGGGAAAAGTAAGAAAAGTTTCTTTTTGGTAGCAAGTCGCTCTTGAACATGACACTTTTTTCACTCCATGTCCGTGATTGTTTGGGTTGGGTAATCATCTTGACAGTTCATTCACACCTATGGTTCATCATAACTTCACTTCGGTTTTGGGTCAATGCCGCCAACTCATTACAGTGTCGCCGATATGTTCAAGAGAAGTCATCCAGTGATTAAAAATTCATCCATCTGCAATACTCGTAAAACTTCATTTTCATGACCGTCATCCCTGAAAAATTGCTATATCAAGTCATACTCTTATCTCCGAAATCAATAACTCCTTTTTTGTAATAAGGTGACTTCCTATCGACAACAAATAAATATCCAGGAAGTTCACTTAGAAACATCATATTTTAGTACCATGAGGCTTGTTACAGCATCGGAAAGATCCTCGCTTTCGGACCTTTGAACGAAATATTTGTTTGGAGTTCGACATCAAATCATCTATTCACACCTTACGAAATGTACTACAGTACCTTGAGGGCCATTAACATTAATGGTGGTTCTCTCGCATTTGTTAACAGCTCACATCATTGGCTGTTAATCAAACGATGTCTTTCCATGTTCGACTACAAATCATATATTCGCATGGCTAGACTTGTACCCGAATGATCGAGTGAACGAGATAAGAAGACCCCGGATCTAGTTTCATCCATCCGGGTTGCGATTTCAGGATTTTTGTACACATCATCTGTACAGTGACCTTACATACAGATTGTCATCCAAACATGAGCCTATATTTGTAGGCATGTTTACATCTGGGAAACATTCCAATGTAGACGACTTTATGAATTATGTACATGTTATTAGATTGTTTTATGTGCTGACTATGGGAATGCCTACCCTCAGAAATTATGATCAATAGAGGACATATCATGATATAATGTATTGTAAGATTGATTCAAGTGACCACTCTGCTTCGTTTCCAAACTCATCACAGTGTAAAGCATCTCAATCAAATGTTCTTATTATTTGGATCTCATGCTTTAGGGGGAAATTGTTATAGGTCAATTTGGGCACCATTCCCAATGACCTGGTTAACTAGGCATCATCTCTATGACCAATGATCAAGGGTCTATCATTCCCTATCATTTCAGTTGCTACATGCCCTAAGACAAGAAACAAGACAAATCAAGCAATACTTTCATCAAGCAAAGGCTTCCATGGTTTGAAGCTTATTATATAACATATTAGAGCTCACCAACGCAGGCTCTAAGGGGCCTAAGTGCATTGCATATGTAGGTATCCCCATGCAAGGCTGCTTTGAAAATCACTTATCGACATTCACAGGTGCATTGGTCACATTGGGAGCGAAATTCTCATTGTTCCAGAATCTCCACTTGGCTAGTGCCTTCTAGAAGAGTTCACATGTGTCAAGCTTCGGATCCAAGTGTCCATTTGACATATACATGGTTGGAAACATGTCTTGCATATTTTTGGAAAGTTATTGATTGCAAAACAACCTACAGTTCATCTATAAATTGAACACAGATCTAAGTGTTTGAAAAGGAATAATTTGAGTAGAGAAATGCTGGAGGATTTTCAATTGAGAATTAGATTTGTGAAGTTGTTGTTGGAGAGATTTATACTATGATGAGGCTTGGGAACAATGCTGGAAGGTCACTTCAAGTCAGTCACTAGGTTGTAACCTCTCCTTCTATCATAAATAAAGAGTACTTCTTATTTTTCCCTACATGCATCTGTATTGACTTTGATTTTCCATATTGTAAGATCTTGGTTGATGAATGTAGTTTATGCTTTACTGATTTAGCTAACTAGCTTGAATAGATATCTATATTATTGCATCTTTTGTTGTTTCAATGTTCTTTCTTGCAGGAAGCATTCAACTCACAAACTACTTGAATTTTAAGCTGCAACGGAAGCGACAGAAGGAGTCATTTGGAAGCGACTGAACAAGTAAGCCTCCAATCCTCTCTGTGTATCTGTTCTGAGTTAGGAGAAATAGTCGTATAGTCTTTCACCTGTTGTTCTAGACTAGCACTGGTCTAGGGAAGCATAATTTATTTGTATACTTAAATTCTGGCCCAACACCTACAAAGAATGTTGTTGTAGCTGCTTGATCTTGCTCTTCCTTTCTTGCTCCTTCCCTCCTCCTGCCTTCTTTTCCTTCTTGATCCAATGCCAAAGTGTTCGAAGAAAACTCTAAGTGTCCAAGAGTGAGAGAGGGAGAAAGAGAGAATAATGAGAGAGCTCCAAAACTGAACTGAAAAAGGTACCAACTGATCCTCAATATTTTTTATTGATAAGGCCTCTATTTTCTTCATTTTCCACTAGTTTCCTTAGTTTTCCTCCTCACATGCAACATGTGACCTTTCACCTTTCTTTTCTCCTAATTTCCATTATTTTCATAAATAAATGTGCCAAATGCCAATTTTCCTTTCCAAAGCCTTTTCCATTTCTTTTGCTAATACCAAATGAACACCACTATGACGTTTTTCCCAACATTCAACTTGGAATAAGTGTCACATCAACCGTGATTATTATGTTTTCCTTTATTTACTTTTATTACATGGAATTTCCATCGGGGTTGTCACCATAGATATAAAAAATACTAACTTGTAATGTCTCCCTTTTACTTACCATAGCGTTTTCAAAAACGTTACAAAATAGTTAGTGTCTACATGTTGAGTGTAACAACCTTGGTAAAAAATTGCATGTAAAAGTTAATAAACGAAAAAATAAGACCAAGGTAATGGAACACGTATTCCAAGCTGAATGTTGGGAAAAAAGTCCTAGTGTGTGTGTTCATTTGGTTTATTATGGCAAAGGGAAATTGGAAACATCAATGGAAAATACTTTAGAAAGACACGAGGCCTTAATTGACATTTTATTTATGAAAATAATGGAAAATAAGAGAAAAGGAAGGTGAAAGGTCACAAGGTGCATGTGAGGAGGAAAATGAAGGAAAATAATGTAAAATGAAGAAAATAGAGGCCTCATTGTTAAAAAGGCTTCTTAGGATCAATTGGTAACCTTTTTTCAGTTCAGTTTTGGAGCTCTCTCTCCATTTTCTCTCTCTCTCTCTCACTCTTGGACACTTAGAGTTTTCTTGGAGCACTCTAGAATTGGATTAAGGAAAGAAAAGGAAGGACCACGAAGGTAAAGGGAAGCAAAGATGAAGTAAGGAAGAGCAAGATCAAGCAGCTACAATGTGATTTCTTGTAGATATCGATTCGAATGTGTGATTTCCTTACTAGATTTGGCTTGCATGGTACACGCATGCGTATATTTGGTTCTCTTGTTGTCATTGTCATGGGATTTTCCAAACTTGTGACAATGTTCTTCAGCCTTGCCTTTCCTTTTCCGGATAGCCATGGTGTGGTAGGTTCTCTTGTATTTGGTTGAGTGGGATTGCATGGTGGTTTCGAAACTGAGTGAGGTGGTATCCGAAAGAAAGAACATAAGGCCTAGGAATCCCAGGATCAGAGAAGGTGGGATTGTGGTAAAGCCAGATTTTGTGTGCCTAGGTAGGCCGAGGAATCCTCGATCAGTGAATGGCAGGATATATGGTAAATCTTAGAGGTGTGTTCCCTCGATCAGGCTTAGGAATCCTTGACCAATGAATGGTGGGATATATGGCAAATCCTAGAGACTAGGAGGTATGTAAATTCCTCACAGTGTAGGCGGAGAAATCCGGTGGCATCCATGCTTGTTTAGGGCCTAGTGATCTGGTGGGGATTGCGGTAAATACTGGGGAATATTGGATTGGTTTGGTTTAAGTCCCACATTCATGCTTGGAATATGGCACAAGGGTGATTGACTAAAAGAAAGATTTGATTCAGCCCAATCTATGGTCGAGTGGTTCAAGGAAGTCCTAGACCTGGTTGGCTTTTGAATTCATTAATAAGAGCTTCTTCTCCCTGGTATTTCATGTGTAAATATTTTGGTTCATATGTGGTTTTTATTGTTGTTATATCATTGTTATTTCTTTGGGTTATATGCTGGTTATGAGTATGTTTTATGACAGATTTGATGTATGGAAATTATCATGTTTTTATTAGCTAATGAATGTACAATGAATATATGACCTAATAAATGATAATTTAGCTATTGTGATATGAAAAAAATGCTTCTTTACGAATCTTAGATAAGTATGAGACCCCTATGCTTAGATATGTTGTTATGACTAGTAGATTACATATTTGTGACATATTTGATGAAATTACTGTCATGGCTAGTAGGGTTCAGATCAAGTACTGGTATCAATTATTGCATTAGTAGATTTTTTCTATTATTATTTATCATTTCTGAAGGTTTCATGAAGTTCTGGGTAGTGGGCTGAAACCTAGCCCTGAAAAAGTGGCTCAGAATATGGGGTCATTGGCACAAAATTGCCTGAAAAAAGTCCACAGTCGCAGGCATGACTTGCTATGGGAGAAAATGGAAGGCCTCAGTCACATGCATAACGTGTCATGGGAGTGACTAAGAGTTCAGATCTATGAATTATCAAGTTGTCTCACTGGTTGACCATTTGGAAGGGTTGGTTGGCTCCTGAAGTTTCTGTAGCATGTGTGAAGGTTAGTTTGGTTTTGTTATGTCAGTTCCACTTCCTTAATTGTACATGGCGATTTGAATCACATCATAGTAGCCTCTCGTCACATGTTTACCCAAGTGGACCGGGTATTTTGGGTAAATGTGGCAGGAGGGTGTTACATTGAGATTCACATTAACTCATTTTCATGCAACTTTAAAGGTTTTAAATCACTTTCAAAAATAATAATCTATAAATTCATTTATTTTACATCCACCTTTGTATGTTGCTTGAGTGAAACAATTTTATATGTTTTGTTAAAAGATTATTCATGTTTAAGGTATATACTATAAATCCTAGATCTTAAAAAGTTCTCCACAATAGGTTGCATATATTAGATTTCCTCATTGCTTAGAAACATTCTATTGCTTACATGTTTTAGTTTTTTGGTAAAAGTTTGTGTATAGAATTAAAAAATATAATCAACAAACATATATAAATAAATATAATAATAAGTAAACCTTTTTTACAAAACGTTATCAAAGATACTAAGTTTGTGCATGGAATAAAAAATATAATGGGTGAATGCCTGAAGATGGGTTACACTTTTGGGCCAAATGTGGCGATGAGATTTCAAGTTTTTTCTCTTTTATCAAAGTGCAACCCTCAAAATTCATATGAGATTTTTGAATTTTGATTTGGAGTAAAAAAATAATCGTGGACAATTATAGTGTTGTCCTAATGATATTTTTTTCAAAAACTTTAGTGTCCTATAATCTCCCAATTTTCCATTAAATGCTTTATATTTCCATTCATTTTTTCACAAAACTTAAGGGGTATGCTTGTGTTCATGTAGCATAACTTAGTTTAACATGTGTAATTTTTAATATATATATATATATATATGAGCATGATCTACAAGCAAAGAACTAAGTTTTTCATATTAAAAATTTATTTATTTTATGTAAAATTATATTTTTATTATTTTTCAAAGTTGGTGAAGTGATATTTCATTTGCATTTAGGAGACACATTTGTTCAATTTTTTTTCAACTCTTTAAATAAATTGAAAAACCAAGGGTACTCCTTTTGAAGAGGACTAATAAATGAAGACAATGGCATTTTTTGAGAATTATGTATATTTTATGTTATTGGTTTTTTATTCAGCCCCTTTTATTCATAAAAAATATCATATGAATTCAAAATAAGGACATTTTTTTCTTGGATTCCGCTAGAGTACAAAATGGTGTTGCACAGAATCTATAGAACAGGAGATAAACCATGTTTTTTAGGCCCTCAACAACTCGATTGAGCCCTTAAAAAGCTCGATGGAGTGTTTTAAATTCAAATTTCAAATAGCTCGATGAGGGTTTAAGCCCTCAATAGGACCTTTAACATGGTTAAATAGAGGCTCTAGATGTGCTATCATAATTATCTAAGAAAAAAAGAAGAAAAAACGCCTCTAAATACTTGTCTTTAAGCGTTTTATAAAATTTATTTATTCCACAAAATTAATTTTTATAAATATTCAAGTATATTATGCAAATAATTTTATAATATTATTATTTAAAAAATAATTTCATAGGGGCATTCAAAATCTAGATTATTCAAATTCAAATTTGTAAAATAATGTTTTAAAATTTATGATTTCCTCATGTTTTTATTATTCTAAAAATATATATTGCAAACTGAAGTGAGGAGTAAAAAATTATATATATACTTCGCGCTTGTGCAGACTGAGAACATAATTGAGTGCAATGAAATTTTATAGATTGAGAGAGATTTATAACAGCAGATACCATTACATCCATTACAACTATATTAATTATAACTTACAACTATTACAAATAGGTTAATTATTACTGAACTCATTTTTTCCTGAGCAAGTGGATATGTGTGTGTGATTTTAATAGATTAGATATGATTATGACCGAGAGGATCATGCTTATTAATTCTTCAATGAATTTTATAAA
This sequence comes from Pinus albicaulis, assembly GCA_034641835.2. NCBI lineage: Eukaryota > Viridiplantae > Streptophyta > Pinopsida > Pinales > Pinaceae > Pinus > Pinus albicaulis. The sequence continues at coordinate 1,300,383,121 of CM076582.1, read as the reverse complement.
ATATACATTTCCAATAGGGTCAAATTCACATTTTTGAGTTACAATTATTCATATAAAAAATTATAAATGTAATGAGAAATTAATCCACACCATTGTTTATTACCTATTCAAATATAATTAGTAATCAAATTTGTTTTTTTTTTTTTAAATATCAAATAATTACAATTTTAAAGTTTGCATATCACTATTGATATTTACATAAAATTTTAAATTTCTAGTTGTAAGGCTTGATCGAGCTTTAGGGTTCAATCAAGTCATAGCGCATCAATAGCTCACTCGCTTAAAAATTGCTAGATAGAGTGCTTAAGCATCATAGTTTCCCCAAAAAGTGTAACCCAACTCCATGTTATCACCCAATTACTTATATAGATGAAAGAGATAGTAAATTTGTGCATGGAATAAAAATATATAATTACTTATATTATATAGATAAAAGAGATACTAAGTTTGTGCATGGGATAAAAAAATATAATTATTTATATAGATGATTTGCATTCTAAGTCTAGGAAGGCATACATATTATACCCCCTCTGGTTTTGAACCTGTGCCCCTTAGGAGGAAACTCGTGGTCTTAACCATAAGGCCCACTCAAACTATATTAATAATTTTCTCATTTAAAATTAATAATTTTATAAATGTGAAAATGTGTTGTCTTTAAAGTGACTTTTTGGAGTCAAGTGCAAAAATTTGAGCTGAAATCTTGATTTGTGTTATTTAATCTAATTTTTTGACTATATATATGGATTCAACACCCTGAAAAATCCTGAATCTGGCTTAAAAATTTGAGCTGAAATCGTGTTATTTAATCTCATTTTTTGACTATAAATATGGATTCAACACCCTGAAAAACCCCTAGGGCACTTTGATTGTGCTGGGGTTACCCAGCAAGCTTCTGATTTCAATGAATTATTGCTACATATAGAGAAATTAGACAGGAAAAATCCACTGAAAAATCTTCCAAAAATTAGCATCAAAGACAACTCTACTTGGAAATGCTTAGTAGGTTAAGTTTTGTTTTTTTTTAAATATTAATTAAACAATTTCAAAATTTTTAGTAATTTTTCAATATAAAAAAAAATTATATATCCAAATATGTTTCAATGTCATCTTCTAAATTGGCATGTGTAATTTTCTTTGTATTATATCATCAGTTAAAAAATGTATTTGCACATACTTATTTAATTATTTTTATAGTTAAAAAAACAAGTGATATAAAAATGAATTAATATAATTTATATTTTGATTAGATTACAATTTTTTTATAATTCAATATATATATATATATATATATATATATAATGTCGGAATATGAAGATCAAGTTAGAAAATTATAAAAAGTATCTCTCTTAAAAAAAAATACATATACTTAAAATTATATTTATATGACTATCCTCAATTACTATATATATATATAAAACATTATATTTATGTATATTTTTCTCTCACAAAAAAATCCATAACACTACTAAATGACTAAAATTCATGTAAACATATAATGGTTAAAGAATAATGGAGGTAGAGATACAATGAAACTATTTCATTATAGTACAAAAATAATTAATTTAACATAATACATTTTTATATAACTCAAAATATATTTTGATATTCTAACCATGTTTCTTATATAACTTAATATAAAATAGAATATAAATAAAAACATATAAAATATAACTAACACTTTATATAATTAATAAAAAAAAATTATTATATAATTATAATAATTAATATTAAATTTTAATTAAAAATATTTATATAGGAAAGATTATTTATTTTAATTTATGTTTCAATGTAAAAATTATATACATAATATAGTATTCTATTTATTGTTGTAAATAAAAATAATAATACACAAAATAATAAATATTTTTTATTATTTATTTATTATTATTTAAATAATAATAATAAATATTTTTGATAGAATTTATTAATTATTATCTTTATGTTTTTAGAATAGGGTTTTTAAAATTTTAATTCAATTATCAGTAGCTATTTGGTGGAACAATTTCACCTACATTAATTTTTAGTATTAGTCATGATAAGGGTTTGAGATTTATCTCAAAAAAATAACTCCAAACCAACCTAATTGGCCCCCAAAGGCCACCAAACCAACCCTGCTACAACTCACCAAGTGGAGAAATTCTCCTAAAAATGAGCAAGCCCAAAATTTGAAACACATGGGTAGGGAAATAGTGTCACATAGATTAATGGTCCTTTGAACTTTTCCAAGACGTTGCACTGATCTCACCTAGTGCCAAAATATAACTTGTGAAGGTGTTGAGCACTTTGAACATATCATCACTAACTTAGCCACCAAAACACTATGTCGAGAAGTAACACTATTTGCACTGACTGTACAATGTTTTTACAATTTAGTGAAAAAATTTCCAAGATTTAACACAAAATTATAATTCAATAAAAGATTCACCAAAAAATTATATATACATATTATATAATTTAAAAAAATAGCTTGTACAATTTTATATGTACGATGGGGATTCACCAATTTATTATACATATAATTTCGAGGGTGTTCTTAAAATATTCCCCGAGTAGTGAACAAACCTACAAGCCAAGGTATGTATTGGTGAGTTTTGTGTTGTTTTGATGCCATGGATGAGGTCCTAGTTTGGATAGTGGTTGGACATCTTGTGGTTGGTGGAGGGAAACAAGTAGGTGTCCAAGAGTAGCCCTATAACAATGGACAAGAATGAATTTGGACAACTGTGAGTTGGGTGAAGTTTTGGTAGCATAAGTAGCTCCTTGATGGACTAAGGAGGCAGATTGGAGCTCAAGGTTTGGCCAACATAGGAGCATATTATTGGAGCCTGTGTTCATCATTGGAGAAGAGACATTTGATGGTGATAGGTGGCATCCCTCCTGCCCTATGTTAGTCTTCATTGGAGCAACGCAAGAAGACTATAGTGGGAAGAAGACCCTGAGTAGCTGACAAACAACAATGGGCAGTTCTGAGTTGTTCAAAAACGAAGTTGTGAACAACTCAACAAGAGTCTCGATGTGTTGATGGAAAAACAATCAACAAGAGAGAATGTTGGATAGCTAATATTCAATGGCCAAATGGACCTGGAGCATTGATAGAGGAAGGTGTTGTTGAGTGGAAGCGAAGGACCCATAGCGTACAGGGTATGGCAAAGAAGTTGTGATCGTGCACTACATGAACTAGACCAGCAGGTTATCTTGTATTTTGTATTCTTGTACTTGTGTATATTTGAGGGTCATTATCCCTGGTATGGGATCCCTGGATTTCTTTATTATATCAGTTGGATTAATATAACAAAGATTGGCTTATTGTAAAAAATTGTGTAAATTTTTTTGTATATTTTGTGCACTAGTAGATTTATTGTTGCATATTGTTACGCTATGTAAAGTAGATTCGTTGTGATTCTTGGTTTGGTAGCATCAACGATTTAATATTCTATCCTAGACACCAAGATCGTGGAAAAACAATAATTTAATCACCCTTCAACAATCCTTAGGTGGCTCTTATCCCCAAGGCAAGCTCTTAGAGGTTCCTAGTAGAGACAACCAACACGAATGAGCCAAATTCTCCTTGGAGACTTCACTAACCCATACTAGAATGATACACATCACTGGTCATACACCATAAATCACAAGGATCATCGACTTTCCATCTCTTCACTTCACTTCACACTCCTTTTTGTGCTCTACATTTCCTTCTCATTGCATTAGGATTTTGTTGCTTTTCATTCCTTTGTCTATCTTACCTCTCTCGTGTTGTCTTTCTTCAGTCTCTTTTGCTTCCAGCCCCATTATATTCCTCTGGCATGTTGACTTGATAAACACGTCTCCTGAGATTAGAGGTATTATGGGTTTTGTCCTTTTCCTTAGGATACCATACTCCACCTCATTGTCTACTCTGCAAACCATTAAACTCAGTGATGGAACTAGTAACATGAATAAATTAAGTAGCATGGGTTATTCACTTCCCAAGAAACTCCTCGTCCTCAATATTTAAATATGTTTCTAGCCATCCAACCCAATAAATATTTGTATTTCCACATTATTTACTTGAAATGAAATTCATAGTGACATTTACAAAAGGGGTGGAAAAATGTTTGTCACACACTTGAGGCAAAGGAGCAGTTGGTGGAGATTTATCTTATGAGATGATTTAGTGATCCTTTGTAGAATTAACCCACTAGGTTAATTCTCACTGTTGCTTTCTACTTTTCTTAAACCCATTTTGACATTGAGCTACTATATGGCTTGCTTGAAAACAAGCCCTATATTTCAAGGATACTTGTTCATAGTCTAATTTTTTAGTTCAAGAAAAATATTTACAAGTCAAAATAATTTTAGCTAGAAAATCTAAGTTGAGATCCTTTTCCACACAAAAATTGGCAATAATTCACCTTTCAGTTTCACAAGAGACAAAACAAAACTTTCCTAGAGAAGACCCAATGGCCTGAAGAGAGGGTAAACTCCAAAGATGTAGTGACAAGGTTGGAAGCCTCACGTAAGTAGGTGTTGTGGTTAGAACCTCTATCAAAGGATTGAAAGAAGGAGATTAGGGTTTCAAGCATAGGCCTATGTTGCTCAAAAACCACAAACCTAAATTAAGGATCATATATCTATCTTTAGCATTATCAAACTTAGCAACAAAAATCCCTTTGCACAAAGGTGAATAAAAAATTCCTTTTTTATCATTGGATACAATATTACACTATTCAGGAATGAAGATATGTGAGTCATTGCCAAAACCAAAAAAAATGACAAACCAAGTTGTCAGATGTGAGAAAATTCATTTTCTCATTAGCTTGAGGGTGAATGAAGGTGGAAATGAAAGGGACTTCATGCACTAAAAGAGAGGAATAATGAGTTGAATATTGATGTCACATTGTGTTTTTGAAGGAACACCTCCTGAAATTCCATTGGTGAGACCAATTGCTGACTGATTGTAAGAAGGCAAGCTTGAGGAGGTCATAGGGACAAAGGATTGCATAAATTGATGTAGCAGTGATATCATCAAGCGATCTAGCAGTAAAAATATGGATGATGCCAAAACTTGATGCAACTACAAGTGCATTAGGAAATCGAGGAGTATGCAGCACTTGTGGCTGGGAGGTACCCTCTCCATTTTTCATAAGCATCCATCACTTTTATGCTTCAACCCATACCTCTTTTGTATAAGGATAATGCATAAATAGATGATTAAAAATTTCTCCTTCTTTGTTACACACTATACACCAAGTTGGCCCATGCCAATTTCTTTTCTCACCATCATCTAAGGTAAGTATTTTCTTTGCATGTGTTAACCAAAGAGAAATCATAGTCTTGAGAGGACAACACAAGTTTTATATTTTTCCCCACTGCCATTTCATCTCTCGCGCTTCTTCTAATTTTATTGTGTATCTTAATTTAGTTTTTTTTTTTCATTTTTTGTCAGGTTATAAAATTTTCATTGACTTTCAAAAAAGAGATACATGACTATTTATCCTTTATTATTGGTTTTCCACTTGGGAAAATAGACCAATAGTAGAAATTTATTTTTTTCACATTACTTATTACTTGGGAAACCATTCTTTCACTTACACTAAAAGTATAACTAATCAAAATAAATTATCGGTGATTAAGAATCATAGCCAAATAAGTTATTATAGAAATGGTAAACTAGCTTGCTTAATCATTTCATTCTATGGGAGAGTGCACCTGTTTTAGTGGAAAAGAGTCATTGTATTCTTCAAAGGGGGTGAAGGCGATTTCCACTTTCTTTTTGGAAAAGACAAAGAATTTCATGTCTATCCTTTCTATTTTCTCCATCATTTATGCCATGTAGACCAGGATCTCTAGTTGTGTGTCAAGTTGTTCAATGAAAACTTTTCCAATGCGTGTTTTAATTTTCCAATATAAATTAACCACCTAATTTTAAGAGGCTTGTCGAGACCTGGTTGAGGTGCCTATTTCAGGGATACATTTCCTTGTCTCTCTTTCAATATGTAGGTCATGAATAAACCTATGTTCCTTTCAAACTCTTCTTCCACTTCTATTATGGTGCACCTGACCACTTTAGGAATAACATTTTCATAACGAGGCATGACACATCGTGTTGTTGATTGAGTCCGAGTTTGCAAGGAGGAAGGTGGAATGGAATCATGACCCTTAGAGGGGCCAACTCTACCCCTTCTACCACCTTTGTGTCATAATATATGTCTCACCATCGATGGTAGGGAGAAGATATTCAAGATAGAGTTAGAGATTGTAGAGTGAACTCCTAGTAAAATGGAAGGTGTTAAATATTTGACCCATGTGACCAACTGAGTGGGAAAAGGACATAACTTAGTTACCATGGGGTACAAGGGTTGAAATTAAAGGATGGACAAGCTGGGAGATATTTCCAAATCATGTAACTCAAGAGTGCAGGAGATACTATATAGGGTTAGAAATGGGGGAGGGGAAAGGATACAACTAAGAGAATAAGACCTGAAAATATTAACGAACCTAGAGGCTGGCTTAAAATATATAGAACTATGAAGTAAAAATTGAAATTTGCGACAGAAATTGAGAAATCCATTAGGAAGCCAACAAAAACCAAAGTTACCTTGAGACCATAACATTGAATTTCTCCACGTCTAGACATGGAACCAACAAAGTTGAAACCATGAAATTCCACTAATAATTCATAGAAGAGAATTGTACTCAATAATAAGTAAATCACTAATAGAGAAGGACCTTTTAGCTGGGTGTATAAAGCAGCATGATCACCCAACCCATATAGCCAAAAAATTCCAAATGAAACACCAGAAAAAGCAGTAAAAAAAAATGAGTGAATAGAACATAATAGATGAAGTTGCTCATAAGCAACCTTCCATGTTGTAACTTCCACCATATAAGAGACCAATTTGAAATAATCCTTCTCATCCTCAACTTATTTGACCATTTCTTTCTATCATTATTTTATTTTCTTGTTAATTCCAAGACAATCATGCTTAGAGTAGCTTTGAATGTCATCTCCCTATCTGGTTGTACTTCTGGAGCATCTAACCAATGTTGAACCATAATGAGATGAAATTCACATGACCTAACCTCTAGTTCCACCACCTAATAACACTGCCTACTGCATGCACTACGCCATCTCAGCAGTGTACATCACCCCTCCTTAAATTCCTTGGCTCTCATATCTAAATGGGGGCTTGCATTTCATATCTAGGAACCCTCCTTGAGGAACATAATCGTTGTTGGAAATATCTTTGCAGCCAATTGAGTTCCTTGGTTATTGCTTCCTGAGTGTCTCAATTTCTACTAGAGGCCATTATGACAAATATACCAATTGCTTCCATTGTCCCTCATTCTTAGGTTGAATTTAATATTAAGCAATTATGATTTTTCTTTGTGAAATTATTAGCTCCTTTATTCTTTGTCTTTCTTCTTCCCTGTCTAGTTTCGACCATTGTTGCCATGAATCTTCCCAAAACAGAGTTGTGTTGCCTCCTTTTATTTCCCAAAATCTTTGATTTTGAATAAGATTCCCATTTTCCCATGCAACATTCCATAAATTCAAGCCTCTTATATTTCCTTCCATTCTCATTAGTTGAGATTCCTTTATATTTGGGGTGTATTTCATTTTCCAAAATTTGCCTCATAAAACTTTTTTATTCTTTAGCCATGTCCACCATCATTTAGCTTAGGTAGATTTTGGTTAAGAATTATGAGATCTCTTAGGACCAATTCTACAAAGGCTTTTGGTTTGAATAAATTTTCCCAAGCCACAAAAGCCCATTTCCTATCTAGATTAGCCCCTCCCCAAAGGAAGGATCTTTGTAATTTATGTTTTTTTTCTTCTGAAGAGTGACCTTTGGGGTAGCTAGAACAAAGAAAATATATAGAGGGAGAGCTTCTAATAAAATTTTTAAGAGAGTGAGTCTAACTAGAAGATTAATATTTCTAAAGGTCCAACATGAGAGTTTTCTCTCAAATTTTTGCAACAAGTATTCCCAATTTTTTTTCCTTAGCAGGTTTCCCCCTAGGGGAGCTCTAAGATAATTGGATGGAAGGGAACTCTTTTGAATACCTAAAATTCTAGAGATATGTAGATGAATAACATAAGGAGTGTTAAAAAGGAATATTTGTGATTTAACAACATTGAAAGAATTACATGTGGCTTCAAAGAAATTGTTGAGAACAGACTTGAAGGCAATAGCTTCTCGAAAAATAGATTTCCCCAGCAGTGGGGTATCATCTACAAATTGTTGATAGTATATGGAGAATCAACGTTACCATTGGAGAGACCTTTCAATTTTCCTTCATGTAATGTAGCTTTTATGGCTCGTCTCATACCCTCTATGATTAGGAGAAAAATATAGGGGGAGAGGGGGTCCCCTTGCCTTACGTCTCTTGATGGGAGAAAGGGAGGGGATGGGGATCCATTAATGAGTATCGAGAAGAGAGATTTGGAAACCAATTCCATGATCTAATGTATTATCCAAGGATCAATAAAATCGAAAGCCTTTAATATGTGAAAGATGAATTTCCAACTGAGCTTATCAAAGTCTTTGGACATATCTAGTTTTATGAGCATGCGTGGGGATTTGGAAGCTTAAAGTGAAAATATATGTTCATATTATAGGAGAATATTATTCGATTTTTCCTTTATTCAACATATCAAGTCTGTTTAGGGAATATTAGGGAGGGTAGGAGTGGCTTGAGTCTGTTAGCAATCACTTTAGAAATGATTTTATATTTGACATTGCAAATTGCTATGGGTTGAAAATTAGAAGGGGTTTTCGAATGAGAGTTTTTGGGCATTAAAGCAAGGAAAGTTGCATCTAGAGATGACATGATCGATGGAGATGTTTTATAGTACTCTATTATCCTCCAAAATTATTCATCTATTATTTTATAACATTCTTGGTATAATTTAGTTGTAAAGCTATTCGGTCCTTGTTATTTGTTCCTTGGCATTTCCATGACCACCTCTTCTACCTCTGCTACAGTGATTTCCCTTAGTAAGATTGCATTCTGCTATGGAGTGAGTAACTTTGGAATGTGCATAGTTATTTTTATAATGGTAGGTATTTTCTCTCAGATTTGTTTTGCTAACATATTCTAGAAATGGTCCATTCATTCCCTGCACTCAGTAAGATAATGGTGTAGAGGGATGTGAAATTTGAAGAGGACGGGGCTCTAAAAAAATCTTGTAGCTCAGTGTTAGAAGTGGCAGATGTCCAGGGGAAGGAAGCACCACAGGAATAAGGGAGACTAACATTACAAATTACCGTTGAGAATACAACAAGATGATGAGCTTAGTGGAAAGAAGTCGCCTTCACTAAGTGGGCCCGCAGGCTATTTTTGGTGCAAAGTCTATTGTTAGACTATGTCTATTTTTAGACATATGGATCATGTTCTATGAGTTGCAGGATGCTATTTGTGGATGGTTGGTCAAGTCGGAAAAAATAGATGGACTTCTATTTTTAGACATCTTGGGCGGAATCTATTTTTAGATTGCCAGTCTAAAAATAGATATGTCGAATATTATTAGCTCTTAATAATATTTGGACTATAAACATTATCTTATTCTCTTGGAGCACTTCAGTTAAGTGCATAGATGTGGCACAGGAGCTGACAGAAGGAATTACGCTATTCCTAAGGGTTTAGTGGAGCTATTGCATGGAGGACTTCAGTTAGAACTCATGTGACAGAGTTTGGTGGAGTTGTAGAAGTAGTTGGTGGAGTTGTGTTCAGTTTAACTCAGTTAGACACAGTTGAACTAGTTGTATCTAGTCTAACTGATTGATACACTAGTGAGAGTGGTGTGAATTAATTATTAATTAATTCACTAAATATTAACTCATTAATCAACTGAAGAATACATCAGTTAACTACAGTGCATGGACAATTTTAGTGGAGACCAATGGAGAGGTAGGTGAAAGAGCAGTGTGACTATCAGTTGTGACTATACTGGTGCATGAGTTTGCACCACACATTGATGGAGATGCCAATGAGGATTGCGCAGTGCATACCAGAGGGATTCGAACTCAGATTGGGCCATTATTCATCTTGGATTGCGCAGTAGAGGCAGGCTAACAGGTGGAGTAGATTGGAGCATGTGTTTTGCTAGATCTGAGCTTGTGTAGTGTGTAACAATTGGAGATTGTACTGAGAGCTTGTGAGGAGTTTGTACAATGATTGTTACATGATCTCTATCATTATAATATACATATAGTTGGAGATTTTCAGCTTTAAGATTTCCCATAAATACTGTGTTTATATGTGTGATTGTTTATGGTTTTAATGTGCGCATACGATTGTTTATATTTCCGCAATTAATGATCAATAGTAGAAGAGGTTATGTATTATGCATGAAGCTCAAATAGTGTGTGATCAGGATAATCTCGGTGAATAATTTAACAGTTATTCAAATTTCTACATGGTATCAGAGCGATATTGATCATTGGAGCGATATTAAACATTGAAGCAGTTGAGTTTTGTGCTGGTGGAATTCGAATTTGCAGCAGTGTTTTCTTGGTGTCGAAGTTGAGATGTTTTTCAACAGATTGCGATTGGAGTATGCCCTTGAGGGCAGATCGAATTATATTGCATGGAAGGACAGGATGGAGGCGGTGCTGGATGACAATGGGTTGAATGAGTTCATAGATGCAGAAATTCCAAAGCCTACTTCTAGTGATGATGCCGTACTTGATGCATGGCAAAAGAAGACAACAAAGTGTCGAAGGATTCTGTTGGAGGGCGTGAAGGATCACATAGTATCCAGCCTTCATGGTAAGGCTTCTCCATTATTGATGTGGAAAGCTTTGACAGATTTATTCCAAAGCAAGAGCGACCAGAGGAAGTTGGCGCTCAAGGATAAACTCAGAAACATAAAGATGGAGAAAGGCGACAGTATGCCTAAGTACCTCACGAAGTTCACCCAATGCAGGGATGAGATGGGAAGTGTGGGGGTGACTGTAGATGACGAGGACTTGGTGAGCTTGGCTCTCCTTGGGCTTCCGAAGAGTTGGCATTCCTATCAAGACTCTGTCAATGGTCGGGAGAAATTGCCAGGATGGGAGCAACTTTGGTCGGATCTTGTGCAAGAGGAGATAAGGTGGAATACCAGGGACAAATCTTCATCAAAGAACTCTGATGAAGAGAATTGCGCTTTGGCTGCCAAAGCAAAGAAAGGGAAGAGCAAGAAAGATTCTCATTCCGGTGCAAAAGGCAAGAAGTAGGACATGTCCAAGGTGAAGTGCTTTCACTGTCACCAACACGGACATTATGCCACAAATTGTCCGTAGAAGAAGAAAAATAAGCAGGCTGCTGGATCTGCAGCTGGAGAGGCCTTAGCCTCGCAGTTTGAGCTGGATTTTTCACTGATCGCATGCTTGGTCTCAAGTGTGATGGGATCAGTATGGTTCTTGGACAGTGGTGCGTCTTTTCACATGACTGGAGATCGAGATCTATTTTCAGATCTGGATGAGAAAGATCTTGGAGTGCACATCGATATGGGCGATGATGGTAGATACAGTGCGACCGGTATCGGTGCCATTTCCTTTGAGAGGGAGTCTGGTAAACCCTTCGTATTGAAGGAAGTGATGCATGTTCGAGGATTGAAGAAGAATCTTATCTCTGTGGCGATGTTAGAAGACAAGGGATATGATGTTGTCTTTAGCGAGGGAAAGGCTTTCCTGCGCAGTAAGGCAACTGGTGAGACCCGGAGGATAGGGGTTCGAGTTAAGAACCTTTATCAATTACAGGTAGATGGCTGCGCAACAATGGCAGGCAAGGCAGAAGGAGTGGTGAGTCGGGATGATGGCGAGTTGTGGCACCGGAGATTGGGCCACCTTCACCATGGAGCTTTGAAGATACTACAACATATTTCTACTGGGCTTCCTAAAGGCACTCTTGCGCAGTCAGATCAGTGCAAGGGGTGTACCTTGGGAAAATTTGTGAAAGCCACCTTTCACGAGAAGGATAGTCGCGCCACGACGATCCTTGAGAGAATTCACACAGACGTGTGTGGACCTTTCTGAGTAGCTTCGACAGCAAAGCACAGGTATTATGTGATATTTGTTGATAATTTTTCTCGTAAGTGCTGGATCTTCTTCATGCAGAAGAAGAGCGAGACATACTCAAAGTTCTGTGAGTTCAAGGCACTGGTTGACAAAGAATCGGGGAAGCAGGTGAATGCTCTTAGGAGCGACAATGGTGGTGAATTCATCTCTGGCAAATTCAAGGACTTTTGCAGCGCAGAAGGAATTCGAAGAGAGCTCATAGCACCTCATAACCCACAGCAGAACGGGGTTGCTGAGCGGAAGAACAGAATGATCGTGGGTGCTGCACGGGCGATGTTGCATGATCAGGGCCTACCCATACACTTGTGGGCGGAGGCATGCAATACTGCAGTATATGTGCAAAACTGTTGTCCTCACAAGATACTTGGCATGGGTACACCCGAGGAGGCGTTTTCTGGTAAGAGGCCTGATATTTCCCATTTGAGGATTTTTGGTTCACCTGTTTACATTCATGTGACGAAGGATGCTAGGAAGAAGATCGAGTCGACCGCAGAGGTTGGGATATTTGTGGGGTACACTGATACGCCCCACAACTATCGTGTGTATTTTCCAGACAGTCGCAAGACTGTTGTGCGACGGGATATCAAATTTCAGGAGGAGAAAGCCATGAAGTGTTCGCTTGAGATGGAGCCACACTTGCATGCAGAGGAGGAGCTATTAGTTCCTAAGGATGAGTCTCAGGATGTGGATCAGCCACAAGATGAGGTTCATGGAGTGGAAGAGACCACTCAGGCAGCGCCAACCATCAAAGGGCGGAAGCGCACTACAGAAGCTGAGCGACTGGCTCAAGATGCAGAGAAGGTTGTAGGAGCACCTACATCACAGCGCAGACAGAGACAGTCACCTGACTGGTATACTGGATACATGGCTCTTATGAGCAAGTGTATCGTGACGGAGCCATCCTCTTTCGAGGAAGCTGTGGAGGATTCCGCATGGGTAGATGCCATGGTGGAAGAGTATGATTCGATTGTCAGAAACAGTGCATGGGAGATTGTCCCAAGGCCGGAAGGGAAATCAGTGGTGGGTTCGAGATGGATCTACAAAGTGAAGCAGGCAGCTGACAGGAGTGTGGAGAATTACAAGGCAAGATTTGTTGCCCGAGGCTTCTCACAGATTGAGGGGATCGATTATGAGGAAACCTTTGCACTTGTTGCAAGGTATTCTTCCATACGAACGATTCTTCCTCTCTCAGCGCAGATGGGGTGGCACATTCATCGGATGGATGTGAAGACTGCGTTCCTCAACGGAGTGATTGAGGAGGAGGTGTACATAGAGCAACCCGAAGGTTTCGAGATCTTCAGCAGCGAGTCGCATGTGTGCAGGCTCAAGAGAGCGTTGTATGGGTTGAAACAAGCACCTCGTGCTTGGTACACACGAATAGACAGTTATTTCACCGGACTTGGATTCTCCAAGAGTGAGGCGGATCCTAACCTATACCAGATTGTGGTGGAGGGTAAGTTGCTGATCATTGTACTTTATGTAGATGATTTGATTTTGACAAGTGATGAACTGTTGATACACTCATGCAAGGCTGATCTTGCAAAGGAGTTTGAGATGAAGGACTTGGGCCTCCTTCATTATTTCCTGGGATTGGAAATTTGGCAGCGCAGTGGTGGAATGTTTGTTTCTTAGGGTAAGTATGCCCGGGAGATACTGGAGAAGTTCAACATGCATGGCTGCAAGCCTGTTGATACTCCTCTTCCTGGTGGTTTGAGGAAGGAGGATGCTACTTCGGCGGAGGTAGTGGATGCCACTGTTTATCGACAGTTGGTGGGGTCGCTTATGTATCTGGTCAATACATGACCCGATATATGCTATGCTATTAACCAGCTTTCATAAGCTATGGTTAAGCCAACCAAGCTCTTCTGGAAGGCAGGCAAGCATGTATTGAGATATCTCGTAGGCACATTGGGATATGGTGTGTGGCATGTATAATCTGATTAGGTGAGGCTATGTGGCTTTCCACGGATGCGGTGTGACAGCAGGAGCCCAACTTATTTAAAGAGCAAATCTAGAGGGATTTCAGATCGGGTCGACAACAGCCAGACAAAGCAGTAGCGCAGATTCGTGGCACCTGGGGCCTGCAGAGGCGGATATGGCAAACAGTTTGGTTCCATGCGAGGCTATATGGATGAGGAAGATCCTGGTCGGGTTGTTCGGTTCACACTTAGAGCCTACTGTGATTTATTGTGATAATCAGAGTTGCATCAAACTCTCATTTAATCCAGTATTTCATGATAGATATAAACACATTGACATCCGGTATCATCATATCAGAGATTGTGTGTAGCGGAAGGTCATGTTACTTTCATACATTCCTACGAAGGATCGGGATGCTGATATCTTGACGAAGGCGCTCACCAGGAGCAAATTCGAATACCACAGAGGCAGGATAGGGGTTGCAGATAATCCTTATCTTGTTGAGAGGGAGTTTTGAGATTGCAACAAGATGAGGAGCTTAGTGGAAAGAATTCGCCTTCACTAAGTGGGCCCGCAGGCTATTTTTGGCGCAAAGTCTATTTTTTGTGACTATGTCTATTTTTAGACATATGGATCATGTTCATGAGTTGCAGGATGCTATTTGTGGATATTATTTGTTGGAAAAATAGACGGACTTTGCTTAGACATACCGATGGAATCTATTTTTAGATTGCCGCCTAAATGGATATGCTTTAATATTATTAGCTCTTAATAATATTTGGACTCTAAACATTATCTTACTTTCTTGAGCACTTCAGCTTCACTCCACGGATGTGGCACATGCAGCTGACAGAAGGAATTACGCTATTCCTAGGGTTTATTGGAGCTATTGGATGGTTGACTTCAGTTAGAACTCATGTGACAGAGTTTGGTGGAGTTGATGAGACAGTTAATGGAGTTGTGTTCAGTTTAACTTAGTTGAGCTAGTTGTGTCTAGTCTAACTGATTGATACAATTAGTGAGAGTGGTGTGAATTAATTATTAATTAATTCACTAATTATTAACTCATAAATCAACTAAAGAATACATCGGTTAACTGCAGTGCATGGACAGTTTCAGTGGAGACCAGTGGAGAGGTTAGGTGAAAGAGCAGTGTGACTATCGCCAGACCATCGTGCATGATTTTGCACCACACATTAATGGAGATGCCAATGAGGATTGCGCAGTGCATACCAGAGGGATTCAAACTCAGATTGGGCCATTATTCATCTTTGATTGCGCAGTAGAGGCAGGCTAACATGTGGAGCAGATTGGAGCATGTGTTTTGCTAGATCCGAGCTTGTGTAGTGTGTAACAATTGGAGATTGTACTGAAATCTTGTGAGGAGTTTGTAAAATTATTTTTACATGATCTCTATCATTATAATATACATATAGTTGGGGGTTTTCAGCTTTAAGCTTTCCCATAAATACTGTGTTTATATGTGTGATTGTTTATGGTTTTAATGTGCGCATGCGATTGTTTAATTTCCGCAAATTGATGATCAATAGTAGAAGAGGTTATGTATTATGCATGAAGCTCAAATAGTGTGTGATCAGGATAATCTCGGTGAATAATTTAACAGTTATTCAAATTTCTACAATTATAGGACCCCAAATTTGTGTGCAAGATGAGCAAGATGAGCATGAGGAGGAGTAGGATGATCTATTTACCCAAGCCAAGACTTCTAGGAATACAAGGCAAAAATAGGTAGAGTGTACCTTAAGGGAAGCTTAAAAGAAGGTGGAACCTCCTAGGACTTCAATGAGGGAGAGAAGACTGCCATAGAGATTTTTTAGTTACATGTCTCTTATGAGAAAGTTGGTTGAGGCTAAGCCTTCTAGTTATCAAGAGGCATTTGAGAAGTAGGTGTGGAGGGATGCCATGGTGGAAGCACATTATTATGTCATGAAGGATTATGTATTGGAGGTTATGTCGCAACCTTAAGGTAATCAATGGTGGGGTATAGGTCGATCTATAAGATTAAACACGATGCTAATGGAAATGTTGAGAAGTTCAGAACCTGATTCATTGCTAAGGGTCGGGTTCTCACAAAGAGAGGGAGATGACTATGGTGAGACATTCACCCCTATAGCTAGGTATTCCTCCATTAGGCCCATGAATTCCATAATTGTAGAGATGGGTTGGAATATCCATCAGATGGACTTCAAGATGTTATTTCTTAATTGTGTAATTGAGGAGGAGGTCTATATATAACAATTGGAGGGATTTGAGGTGCATGGGAGGGATTCCCATGTATATAGGTTAAAGAGAGCACCGTACAGACTGAAGTAATCACCACGGATGTGGTATTCCAAGATAGACAACTATCTATTAGGGATGGAATTCACCAAGAGTGATGCTAACTCAAACCTATATTATATATTGGTTAGAGAAGAGCTACTCATTCTTGTGCTATATGTAGATGACTTGTTTCTTACATGTTCAAAGAAGCTCATTGCAGATTGTAAGAGGGATTTTGCTTCGGATTTTGAGATGAAGGATATGGGGTTGATGCATTACTTTCTAGGGCTAGAGGTGTGGCATAAAGATAAACGTATCTTCCTTGGATAGGGGAAGTATGTTGTGGAGATTTTGAATCAATTAAGGATGCAGGATTATAAGCTTATGACTACGCCAATGGTGACCAATTGGAAGAAAATTGATGCTTCTAAATTAGAGGCAGTGGACACCAATTTAGACAGGAAGTTGATTGAATCTCTTATATACTTGGTCGACCCTATACTGAATATATGTTTTGCAGTCAATACACTCAGTCAATTTATGTGCCAAGGCGAGTGCACTAGGTGGCTGCGAAACACATACTCAGGTATCTGTATGGTACGATAGAGTATGGGTTGAGTTATGTTCAAGGAGATGGAGTAAATCTAGTGGTTTATTCAGATGCTAACTGGGCAGGAAGTGTAGTTGACAAGTACTTCAAGTTGTTGTTTCGACATGGGGCCTCGAGATGTTTCTTGGTTCAATAGGAAACAAAAGTCAGTTGAATTGAGCTTTGTTGAGCTTGAATACATGGCAACAAGTTTGGTATCATGTGACACCATTTGGATTTAGAAGTTACTCATGGGTTGTTTGATCATGAGTTGGAGCCAATTGTGACAATCAAAGCTACATCAAGCTTTTGGAAAATCGAGTGTTTCACATGTCAAAACATATAGAGATTAATTATCACTTCATCCAAGATTGTGTACAGAAAGGAAAGATGAAACTGCAATATGTACCAATAAAAGAGCAAGTTGCAAATATATTCACGAAGACCTTGATGAAATTTAAATTCATATTTTTCATATTTTTTTTTTTTTAAATAATTTTTGCTAAATTTATATATAGTAAAAACAACCAATTTAAAATACACAAATTAATATTTAGTAACACATTTTTTAAGTTAGATCCCAACAAAAAAAATCAAAAGAAAATCACACTGAAACACTACATCCACTGCCATTATTATTTCGTCTAGAAAACCGTAAACGGGCAAGCCCATTCTTGTCGTTATCTGGAAAGCTCACGTATATTTCGATACGGACTCGGCAAGTTGATTAAAGAAAATACGGAGTTCACAAGTGCAAGTTGTTCAACTTCGTTTTCTGACCGACTTCGTTGCCATATGATCGAGTTGACGCCACCTGGCATCTTTTCTTGTTAGTAAGGAACGCGGCATTGGAAATCCTCCCCATGTGGCATGTGCTTTGAACATTTATTTAATGCTTTATGTGCTTTGGACATGCCTCCGCAGGGATAATCTGCACATTATTGAATGTATTTTTGGGATTAATTTGTTAAATGATTTTTTTGTTTATGTAATTGGAAATGTTTTAGTCTAAAAAAACTCACAGAATAATTTGGAAATTTGGTAAGATTTTGAAAAATTTGAGCAAAGATTTATCAGAATCTTGTTTATAGTTGTTAAACTTCAGTATTTTGGGTGCCCTAAAGGTTTTTGATAGTGCCGAATCTATTTCCACTATAAAAAATGCAACTTAAACACTCCAACTACCTGATTTTTTGAATTTTTGTTTACAGAATTCCAGCAAAAACATCAGTAGACAACTCCATTTGAAATTAATTTGAATTTTATGTTTATATAAATATAAATTTAGAAAGATTTTTAGTATAATTTATAACTTTTTTTATTATAACTTTTTGTTTTTAATGATTTTGATTTATTTAAAAATAATATATATATAATGTAATAACAAGTTACAAATTTTAAAATTTAAAATTTAATGTGGCTAATTATATCATAATTATAGCTAAAACTAAAAATGAATCAAGATTATATCATATTATTATGAGTTGTTTATCTTCAATTACTTAGTAATATAAGTATATAATATTGTAGTTGATGGCTTCCAATTGTTAAAGTATGGTAGAGTTGATATAATGTAATGTAATGTTAATATAAGTGCTTATTATTGTAGTTGATTGCTTTTAATTATTGGGTCTAGGGGTGCTCTATGGTAAAGCTCTTGTAATGTAATGTCATGATTAACTCTAAAAATAAAAATTATCTAATGTGAAAACATTTTTATTCGATTAAAATAAAATTAAAAAATAAATAAAGAAATAATGTTAAAATAAAATTAAGTTCATGTTATTCACCCATGGTATTGATCCATGGTATGAGAACCCACTGTATCATGTGCAATGTAGCTTATTTACAGGGTGAAATTAAACTATCTTAGATCGACCAATATACCAAGGTTCTAGAGGGATCAAATCTTTTGAGATTTAATCCCTTTTAGAGTGAAAAGAGGTTTTATCCCTCTCTGTGCTTGGTAGATCTAGAGTTAATATGGATCTAGGTTGGTTTAGTTTCATAAGTGTATATATTGCATCACTAGGCATTCTCCAACCTAGTATGGTAGAGATGTTGTAATCGAGTAATCTATTTTCATGGTAATATGGGATTACTCGATTACTCGATTATTTTCATGGTAATTGGGAAACTTATATTAAGCAAAATCAATGCTAAAATTATGAGGCAGGAAGATCTAAATTGTCAAAATGCCCAAGAAAAAAGTAATTGATTTATTTTGTCGAATACCCAAAAGAGCTACATTCCAACATTTCTTACATGACTATATTCTCATGAATTGATTACATAATAGTGCCTAAAAAAACAATATACGGTTAAACTGGGTTTTTAATCTAGATTTTTGAAGTAAGGAGCCTTCTTATTCTAGAGATTTGACTACATCAATTTGAACTACCCAACTTGTCATTGTGAGAAGACTTGGCTTACCATAAGTTACTTGTCTTGATTTAGGTGGGTGTTGAGAAACTTGTTCTTGTTGTTTTTCTTGAGAAATTGGAGTCACTTGAGGTGAAGGAGCAATTAGTGGAAATTTTTGTGATCTTTTGTAGAACCAACCCACCGACTTAATTCTCACTGCTGCTTTCTACTTTTCATAAACCCATTTTTGACATTAAGTTGCTATATGGCTTATTTTAAAACATGCCCTACACTGCGAGGATGCTCACTCATACTCTAATTTCTGAGTCCAGGAAAAATATTTACCAAAATAATTTTAGCTAGAAAACCTATGTTGAATTTAATCCATTTCCACATAGATTTTGGCATATGTTGCAATACTTCACCTTTGAGTTTCACAAGAGACAAAATGAAACTTTCCTATAGCAGATCCAATGATTTGAAGAGAGGGTAAACCCCAAAGATGCAATGAAAAAGTTGTAAGCCTCACCCAAATGAGCGTTGTGGTTAGAACTTATATCAAAATATCGAAAGAGGGAGATTAGGGCTTCAAGCGTAGGCCTGCATTTCCCAAAAAACACACACCTAATTTAAGGATTAGATCCTTACCTTCGACACTATAAAAAATTAGCGAAAAAAATAATCCCTTTGCATAAGGGTGAATGAAAATTTATTGTTTAATCATTGTATTCAATATTTCACTATCCAGGCATGAAGATTTGCAAGTCACGACCAAAACCCAAAATAATAGAAAACCAAGTTGTCATATTTGAGAAAATTTGCTCTCATCAACTTGAGGGTGAATGGGGATGGAAATGAAAGGGATTTCATGCACCAAAATAGAGGAAGGGTGAGTTGAAGACTAATGTCGCATTGCGTTTTTGAAAGAAACACCTCCTGAAGTTCCATTGGCGAGACCAAGTGTCAACTAGTCACGAGAAGGTATCAGGTAGCCGAGGAGGATGCAACACAAGTGGTTAGGGAGTACCCTCCATTTCGCATAGAAATCCACCATTTTTATGCTTCAATCCATACTTATTTTGTATAAAGGTAATGCAAAAATACATGATTAACATTTTATCCATCTTTATTACACACAATACACCAAGTTGACCCATGCCAATTTCTTTTCTCACAATTATCATAGGTAGGTATTTTATTAGCAAGTGTTAACTATAAAAAAATAATAGTAGTTTTGAGAGGACAAAACAACTTTTAGAATTTCGCCAACACCATTTCTTCTCTTTTACCGCTTCTTCTAATTTGATTGCATATCTTAACTTAGTTGTTTTTTGCAAGGTTAGGCAATTTGTATTAACTTTCAAAAAATAGATACATGACTATTTTTCCTTTACTACTGGCTTTTCACTTGGGAAACCAGACGAGTAGTAGAGATTCAAAATATTCACATTACTTATCGGTAGGGAATACGGTCACTTGAAAATATAACCATTCAAAATACATTGCAATTTATTAATAGGGATAATTTTAAGGGTGAAATTTCACAAATGGGCTATTTTTTGGACATTTTCTAAAAAAATTTCACCAATTTCGTTAAAAATTTGCCTATTTTTTACATATATATGATTAAATGGATGATATTTGCGAAATATTTACCGATTTTAACAGTAAATTACACATTTTTTTATTTAACATTTTTCTGTACTCTATAAGTATGATTTTCAAACCATAATAGTCCCCTACAATACTATATATAGGAAAATTATTAAATCCTTAAAAAATACCTTGGTGATTAACAATCATAGCTAAAATAGGGCTATTACAGAAAATGTAAACTAGTAAATCAACTTTCTTGATCATTTTATGATGTGGGAGAGTCCACTTGGATTGGTGGAGGAGAATAATTGTCTTCATCAAAGGGGGTGATGGTGATGTTTGCTTGCTTTTTAGCCAAGATAGAGACTTTCCTATTTATCCTTCCTATTTTCTCCATCATTTCTACCATCCAGACCAAGATCTCTTGCTTTGTGTCATATCGTTCAATGAAAACTCTTTCAATGAGAGTTTTAATGTGCCAATATAAGTTAACCACATGCATGTAAGGGGTTTGTCAAGACCTGGTTGAGGTGCCTATTTGATGGATACATTGCCTTATCTCTCTTTTAATATGTTGGTCATGAATAAACCTACATTCTTGTTGGAATTATTCTTCCACTTTTGAAATGGTGCACCTGACCACTTCAGAAATAATATTTGCATAGCAAACCATGGTTCATCTCATCGCTGGTTGAGCTAGTGTTTGCAAGGAGGAAGGTGGAAGGGCATCATGACCCATAGAGGTGCCAAATCTGCCCCTTCTTTCACCTTTTTGTCCTTAAGATAAATTATATTTGATCATCGAGGGAAGGGAGAGGAGAGTCGGGATAGAGTTAAAGAGTGTAGATTGAACTCCTAGTAAAAAGGAAGGTGGTGAATATTTGACCCAGGTGACCAACTGAGTGACTAGAGGAGAAAAATTAGTTACCATGAGGTACATGTGATCAAATCCAAGGATGAAAAAGCCAAGGGAGATTGCCATACAATGAAACTCAGAAGTGTACGAAATACTATAGAGGGTTAGAAAAGGGGGAGGGGAAAGGATACAACTAAGAGAATTAGATCCGAAAATATAGACAAAAATATAGGGTGGCACCAATTTGGATTCCAAATAAGTGAGTCTAAACAACGTTTTACAAGTGTGGTTTTACCAATTTGGATTCCAAATGAGTGAAAATGGATGTTGGCAGAATTGTGTAATTCATGATGTGGATGGGCTTTTCAAATCAAGGTTGAAGATCCTGGGAAACTGGTGCGATGAAAAATTACTCAATTTCCTTTCAAATCTCTTTATGTACCCAACTACCCAAATCGAAGACTACTATTTGCTATGGTATGATTATGTAGGAAGTGACAACCATGGAATCACTGAATCAAAATGTTGCTTGGTTTGATACATATTGTGCAAAATTGTTCGGGTCCCCCCTCTCTCATAAAACAATATATTGGAAGTAATTGTAAAGTCCCATTCTGCATATTTCCTAGACAACTTGCAGCTGCAGGAATTATTCAGGGACATTCGTGAATGGTAAATTTTACATGGCACTTTCCTCAAATGCCTTTGGACCTTTGTCTCCATTTATAACCATCTAGTGATTTGTAATATATCTCAAAATATATTCAAAATTTAGATATGCATGCAACGAAGGGTGTCTTTGAAAAAGATTAAGTGAGGGGAGGGGATATTGAGGACGGGGTTATACAGAGTATGTTTTTCTTATCTCACAAAGTCTTCTTTCAAATTGTACTCTAAAATGAGACATTATCTTGTGAGGGCTTTCATAGATTGTCTTGTCTTGTCTATGAAGTGGTAGAACCACTCAATGTAGAATTTTCTCTATTATTTATATAGAATATTGAAGTAAACACAACAAATATAGCAAGATGGGAGAAAATCTCCAAGCTACTCTTAATATAGATCCTTGATAGAAACTACCAAAAGGCAAAGATGATGTTTGTCACTATTTGGTCAGACGATTGTGAATTAAGTAAGTTGAGATATGCTTTTGGCTTAAACTTGTAAGCAATGATTTTCATGCTCGAGAGAAAAAATCTTTAATTATTCGAGTGCTTACTATCTACAAATTCTTCAAGGAGTATAGGCTCATCATTTTTAAGTGTCTATGAATTATGTTGCAATTTCCTATTAATATAAATATAAAAATTAATGCATGATATAATGTCATGTCTAACGGCACAATATATCGTTTAGAGTGTGTTAACTTGTCTTATTTTTTAATTGTGCAATAGATTGTTTATATTATCTTACTTTTTCTAAATTCTATAACTAGCAGTTGCCCCAAAAAGGTGCAAAGAGAGACCAATAGGTTTTTTAAATAAAAAAAGTTGTACAAGAAAATAGCAGTTGATACATTAAACTTAATTTTTTTTGTGTATTTTTTTTTTAAGTTTATAATAGGTAACTATATTAGAGTTGTTTAACAAAAACATTCTCCAATGTCATTACAACCGCATGGTGGAATATTAAATACTAAATTAATTACATTATATTTTAAAGTAATCTAACTAATAGATGAGATGATATTTTAATTTACAAAAATTGAGTGTGTCAAGGATCCATTTATGGATATTGAGTAGTTCTAATAGTTAAGAATGCATGCCTTCTTGTAAAAGGTTAAAAGTTCAAATTCAAAAAGGTAGAAAATAGACATCTAGGAATCAAATCACTAGGCAAAGACATTGAATTCATATTTAAGTATAGCTTCCTTCATAAATCCGAATCATACATTGCAATAAAAAATAAGCTTTATCATAACAATATAGCAACAAGATGTGGGATTCAACTAATATAATTATCCCAACTGGGAAAGACTAACTAAAATTTAAGATGTGGGAAACACTAACTGAAATTTAAGATGTGGGAAAGACTAACTGAAATTTAATAGAGTGTAATGGGAAAAAACCCAACTTGCAGAAAGATTCATGAAAATTCAATTACAATATAATAGAAAAAAATGCCAATCCCAACTTGCAGAAAGACACAGTAATTGGAATTCCATTCTATTTCAAAGGCCTTAGCTTGGATTTCATTTAGAGTATTTGTTAAGGCCTGTGGAGGAAACACGTCCCAAACTGAACTCACTTCGCTCAATGTGAAATTGATAATTACTTAGGCCTTGTTGGACAGAATTATGAATTACGGATAAAACACGCTTCCCTAGACAGATGACAGTCTAGAGCAACAGATTAAAGACTATACGACTACCTTTCCTAACTTAGAACAGACACACAGAAAGGATTAGAAGCTTACTTTTAATCCAAGCGCTTCTAAATGGCTCCTTCTGTCTCTTCCGATGTAGCTTCAAATTCAAGCAGTTTGTGCGAAATTCTTCCTGCAACAAAGAACACTAAAACAACAGAAGATAGAAATAATACAGATGTCTATTCAAGTTAGTTAGCTAAATCAGTGAAGCATAAACAATATACATCAACTAAGATCTTGCAATATGGAAAATCAAAGCCAATACAGATGCATATAGGGAAAAGTAAGTTGTATTCTTTATTGATGATAGAAGGAGAGGTTACAACCCAATGATTGATTTGAAGTGACCCTTCCAGCAATGATCCTCAACCCCATCACAGTATAAATCTCTCCAGCAGCTGTTACACAAATCTAACTCTCAATTGAAAATCCACCATCATTTCTCTACTCAAATTCTCCCCCCTCAAACACGCAGATCTGTGCTCAATTTATAGAGGCTGAAGGTTGTTTTACAATCAATGGCTTTCCAATAATAGGCAAGACATGTTTCTAATCTTGTAGATGTCAAATGGACACTTGGATTCGAAGCTTGACACATGTGAACTCTTCTAGAAGGCACTGGCCAAGTGGAGATTCTGGAACAATGAGAATTTCGCTCCCAATGTGACCAAAACACCCATAGATGTCGGGAAGTGATTTGTAGAGCAATCTTGCATGGGGCTACCTGCATATGCAACACACTTAGTCCCCTTAGAGGTAGCGTTGGTGAGCTCTCATATGCTATATAATAAACTTCAAACCTTGGAAACCTTTGCTTGATGAAAGTCATGATTGATTTGTCTTGTTCTTGCCTTAGGGCATGTACCAACTTGAAATGATAGGGAATGATAGACCCTTAGTCATTGGTCCTGGAGATGATGTCCAGTTAACCAGGTCATTGGGAATGATGCCCAAATTGACCTATACAAATTCCCCCCTAAAGCATGAGGTCAAAATAATAAAAACATTTGATTGAGATGCTTTACACTGTGATGGGTTGGAGATGAAGCAGAGTCACCTGCATCAATATTAAAATACATGACATCATGATATATCCTCTTTGATCATAATTGTTGAGGGTAGGCATTACCATGTTCAACACATAAACAATCTAATAACATGTACATAATTCAGAAAGTCGTCGACACTAGAATGTTTCCCAATTCAGACATGCCTACAGATATCGGCCCATGTTCGGATGACAATCTCTATGTAAGGTCACCATATAGATGATGTGTACAACAATCCTGAAATCGCAACCCGGATGGCTGAAACTAGATCCGGGGTCTTCTTATCTCATTCACTCGATCATTTGGGTACAAGTCTAGCCACGCGAATATATGATTTGTCGTCGAACATGAAAATACATCGTTTGATTACCAACCAATGAAGTGAGCTGTTAACAAATGCGAGAGAACCACCATTAATGAAAATGGCCCTTAAGGTATTGTAGTACATTTCGTAAGGTGTGAATAGATGATTTGATGTTGAACACCAAACAAATATTTTGGTCAAAGGTCCGGAAGCGAGGATCTTGTCGATGCTATAACAAGCCTCATGGTATTGGAATCTGATGTTTCTAAGTGAACTTCCTGGATATTTATTTGTTGTCGATAGGAAGTCACCTTATTGCGAAACTGGAGTTATTTATTTCGGAGACAAGGGTATGACTTGATATAGAAATTTTCAGGGATGACATTCATGAGAATAAAGGTTTACGAGTATTGCAGAAGGATGAGCTTATTCACTGGATGACTTCTCTTGAACATATCGGTGACACTGTGATGGGTTGGCAGCATTGACCCAAAATCGAAGTGAAGGTATGATGAAACATAGGTGTGAATGAACTGTCAAGATGATTACCCAACCCAAACAGTCACGGACATGGAGTGAAGGAAGTGTCATGTTCAAGAGCGACTTGCTACCATAAAGAAATTTTGCTCAATTTTCCCAAATTTTCCCCGATCATTTGTCGACCAGTGCCTCTTTATTTTTTAACAATCTTGAGGAGGATAACATTTTCTTGATCTATAATTCAACCCTTCGGGCGAATAAAGTATCGCTATTTAATAATTTAACGAGTCTAGCGATGAATGAAACTCAATTCTTGCCATGATCGACAAGCCCATCGCTATTTTATGTTTTAATGAGCTTAACGACGGTGATAGCCTGGTCCTTTTTCATATTTAAAGAGTTTGAAAAAGAGGACGAAAGAAAACTCCATAAGTACTTCTTTGTAAATTTGTCACTCAGATCCGAAAAAGTGTAAAATAATATCTGAGAGAACCTCTTTGGTCATGTTTAACCAAGGTATTCCTTTTTTGTAAATAATCTATCTCAGTTCGGAAAAGGGTTAAACTTATACTGAGTAGATATCAATTCATTTACTTTTACGAGCTCGAAAAGACAAGTGCTCAGTGATCTTTTCACATTATCAGAGTTTGAAAAGCGCTGAAAGAAGACTCCATGGGTTCCTTTTTCGCTGTTATCGAAGCTCGAAAAAGAGATAAAAGTGCGCTTCAAATCTTTTTTCGTTTTTAAAAAGCTCGAAAATAAGGAGAAAAAGTATGCTTTGTGGTCAAGTCATGCTTTGAAATAAATCTGCACGACTAATTTTTTCATTAGTTGTATTTCCTATTTAGAACAACATCAAATGGATTAAAAATACATGTTTCATGATAAAAACATAATAAAACTATAGTCATAGCAATAAATTTAACTTGAAAATAATTAAATGAATATTTAAGAGTAGTTTCACTATTTATTTTTACCATTCCATAGTTACCATTTGTATTTTGGAGCTCTGAACCTGATTTACCCCTGAACTTTAGCTACTGATTGCGATCGTTTCTATGGACGGATTTCATCGTTGTTTGATCCAGGTTAGTGCCATGAACCTCATCTTTCCTTTAGTATTCATTTCATCTCCAATTTTTGCAATTTTTTAGGGTTTTAAGGCCCCTAAGGTAAATTCTGCCAAAAATGAGGGCAATGCACCCCTGAATGTCGAAACCTGCGTTGCATAGAAGGTACAATGAAGTGTACTTCCATGTGCAATGCACTGTCTCTTGTCAGGGAGTGCGTTGGGTGTAGTTTAAGTCTTTGATTTTCTCATTATGCCCAAAATTGACCTACTTTTTTGCAATGAATGGAATCTAATGGATCTTATGGTTGTATTTCAGGTTTCCATTGGATTATAATGATGATTACATGGAGGGAAAGAGAACATGAAGAACAAGATATGATTGCCTTGAATGATCCGGGTACTGTAAGAGCCCTAAGAGATTATGGACTACTTAAATACTTCAAATTATTCGGGATGAGGCAACAAATAGAACTCTTGGAGTTCTTAGTTCGAGCATGAGATCCAGAGATAGAGGCATTTCATATTAAGAACCAAGTGGTTCCCATAACAGTTGAGGATTTGTATTTTCTCACGAGTTTGTCGAGGAGAGGTTTTCCCATTTCACTCTCAGGGTATACTATTGGAGGAGAGACAACAAGGGATTATATTCTGCAGTATTTCCACTAGTACATTTGGGGGAAATTCTGACACTTGGTTCCGACGCTTTTGACCAAATGTTGGAAATTTCCCCAAATTTTTTCAATCTCTCCCGAAACCGTCACTATATCGACGTTTGGAGAAAAGTGTCGCAATAACGACACTTAGACAAAGTGTCGCAATTGCGACGTTTGGAGGAAGACGTCGCAATTGCGACACTATGCCCCAAAGCGTCGCTATTGCGATGACTGCCTCCAAACGTCGCAAGTGCGACACAATGTCTAAGTGTCGCAATTGCGACGTTTGGAGGCATCCGTCGCAATAGGGACGCTTTGTCCGCCATCGGTATAACGACACTTATATGCGTGCTACATAAAAATATGACACTTATATGCGCGCTACATAAAAATGATTTTATTAAAAACTACATTAACGTCCGATATCACGCGCGAACAACATTCGCCCTCATCATTCACCCTCAGCTCTTGCAGAACAACATTTTCCCTCAGCATTCACCCTCAGCTGTTGCAGAAAAACATTCACCCTCAGCATTCGCCCTCAGCTCTTGCAGAACAACATTCGCCCTCAGCCTTCACCCTCAGCTCTTGCAGAACAGCATTCGCCCTCAGCATTCGCCCTCAGATTTTGCAGAACAAAATTCGCTCTCAGCTCTTGCAGAACAACATTCGTCCTCAACATTCGCCCTGAGCTCTTGCAGAACAGAATTCGCCCTGCATTCGCCCTCAGCGTTCGCCCTTAGCTCTTGCAGAATAACATTCGCCCTCAGCTCTTGCAGAACAACATTCGCCCTCAACTCTTGCAAAATGGTAAGTTCTTACTACAGGCCCTTCCTCCTATAGTAGGGTTGACTCTATTTGGGGTTTTTTGGTCAATTCCATTGGATTGTGTTAGGCTGTAGGGTTCTCTGTAGATGTCTTCCAATGTTCTTTCAGATGAGTTTAAAAGAGGATGTGTAAGATGTGTTTGTGCTTGCATGAATTTGACTCCACCAGTTTCATGAAGTTTAAGCTATGGATTTTAGTTTGACAAAATCATCCATCTCAACACCCAGTAACGAATTTCCCTTGGTCTAATCTATATTGAAGGTGAAGTGCAAAGTGGTAGAGAATGGGAGATCGAAAGTCATCAACTTTATCACAAGGGTAGTACTCCAGATCGAAAGTGATGAGATTTAGTTCTCCAGATTTGGGGATTTTCTGATATTTGGGAATTTTTTGATGACATACCTGTTGGGGTTCCCATGTTTTGGCCAGGTTGGCAAGACCAAAAGATGAGACATCATTAGAACCACTTCAGACCTTAGGATCTAGCCCTCCTAGGTCCAGAGAGGGATCTCTCTATATAGGCGAAGGGTTTATGTCTTTGGAGCTCTTTTTTTGAGATATTAGGCTAGTTATAGGCACATGGTTTGTTTGTTTGATTTTGGTTGGTTGTTGGGAATCAGGAAGAAGGGTTCAGTATAAGACAAGGCTGAGCAAAGAGGATTCTAGGCAAAGGAAAAATCTACAGGGAACATTCAAGACCATTGGGCAATGGAGTCAGGAAAGGGTTTACTTGCTATTCAATATGTAGGCTTTAAGTTGGGCTAGTCATCTAAAGCATTGGATATTAAAGATGATAGTGTGACATGAAATGGTAAGATAGAAGGTGAAAGCAAGAAAACCTCCAAGGTGACCTTTCAGCAGTTAGATCTAGGGACAAGACATGCCATGAACAGCTTGTGATCCAAAACCTGAAAAGTAAACTCTTCAGACAAGAAACATTAACGATTTGGAACATAAAGTTGAAAACCTAAGATCAGAGAGAGACTTTGAACTCTCAATGCTTCAGCTCACAGCTCAAGGGAACTTGAAAAATTCAATTGACTGAAAAGGATCCTAGTGGGGCAGAGACAGAGTTCTAGACCTCCCTGTGTTCCCAATTCATTCAATTAAATCCTAACAAGAACATCTAAAGATAGATTTCGTTAATTCATACATCAGCTAGCAATATATCAGACCACTACACTGGTTAAATTAACTAAAAACAATCCTCAAATAACACATACAACAAAAAACATTGAAGGCAAGGAGAGAAGAAACATAGGGTACCTAACAAGGGTAAATCCTATGCCAGATTTCTGAAGCAAGCCAGTAGAAATGAAATGAAATGGACTGCTAGTTAACAAATACAGAGATAGAAAAACATCACCGCTGCTTTAAATCAGGATCCAAAGAAATGTGCTTGTCATATTAAAGAGCAACACCAGTCATGTACAACATTTCCAACAACTTGAATACTCAGACTGAGAAGATCTCCCTCAGCCTATCTTACAATTTTACACAGAGACTATGTCTCAAAAGAAACAGCTTGCAATTCTCTGATAACCGATCAATAACAACAACCTTTACAATGAGTTTCTTCATGAAATTTATAGCTCAAGTGGAGCAGGGAAGGTAGATGGAAAACTAAATGCAGCATTAAACTCAGAATAGGAAGAGGGTCGAGGCCTTATTCTGTTTTAAATTTTGGGCATTTATCTCTGGTACTCTTTGGATGAAAGAGTGGTCTTAGTCAGGCTTCCATTTACTCCAGGTATGTCTCTGATGTACTTGCTGTAGCACTCTGGTGAATTAAACAAAAAGGTAAAATAATGATGCTAGGGTCTGCCATACTGTGTAACAAATTCTTCTGATAGCATAGGACTATTGTTAGGGCTGGAATTTCCTCAGGAACACGGTATAGAATGGAGATAGTATGGGCACCTCGTCCTTTGTGGAAAGAACATTATGTTGATGTGAAAACCCGGTACTATCATTTTTTGTGCGCTGGACCTTCTGTGTGATCCGTGATGTCTTCGATCTGGTACTCTGCCTTCAAATCATTGGATTAAGGCTCAAAATTTTCAATGACAGGCCCTAAACACTATGTTTTCCCACTAATACTCTTAGCCGCTCCATGATTGCCTCTATCAGTGAAATCTGCACTTTAATGGCTCTGGGGAAGGTTTTACAGAGTCTAAACTCTATTATTTTAATGCGAGCCCTGTCATAACGTCTTCTCAGGCCTTTCTTCATGATTTCGATCTTTGAACATGGTCCTCCTTGCGATCCTTGCCATTGTAACAGTGACTGTGAACATGGCGGTCGTCCACCGACCGTACCCTGCAAAACACACAAAAATCGTCAAGAAATCCATGCTGGAGGGGAATGGACGCTTTGATGGCCTGCAGAATGATGACGGAACTGTGGAGGATTGGCGAAAAATGCAGTGGAAAGCTTGCATAATGGTGGTGCAGCATGGTGGAAATAGTGGGAATGAACGCAAAATGACGGAAAAAATAGGGAAATGGATTAATTGTAGACCAAGGGTGGCAGAGAACACGTGGCGAAAACCTAGAGGACAAGTGGAAAAATATCAAGAAAATGGGAGAAAGCGATGAAAATGGGTGACGTGGAGTACTGGCGGTGGGACCGGTCAAAAAAGGGGGCGATCTAATCTGGACCGTCCGATCTTAGGAGGGGATCGACGACTGAAAACAAATTGGAGGGTGAAAGATGGTGGGCCAGGGGTGTATTTTCCTTGGGCTAACTCCCGCGCAGCTCCGTGGCGCGATGACCATTGGATGGGCGACTCTAGATCGGATGACGTACGTGCATATCGCGCCGGGTCAAACGCCGAACTTTAACGCGCGATGGGGGGCGGTTTTTAAATAGTGCGTGGAGCCACATGTTGGGAAATGAGTGGAATCGCTCCGAAAATAAAAAAAACCGCCTACCTCCCAAAGGTGGTGCGATGGAAACTAGCGGTTTTCGAACAGGGCGCGGCTGCGGGGACCACCGGGCGGGTGAAATACGGACTGTTGATCTGCGGGTGAGATCGACGGTGGACAGGTGATCAGAGGAGTGAACGGGGTGGGCCACGGTGCGGCGCTGATCTGCGAAGACTGTCCGATCTAATCAGATCGACGGCTAATAATGCGCCCGATATCCATCTGTGATAAGCGCTCTCCGGGCTAGTGCTTGGTTCTAGCGCCCAGTTCATGTGGAGAACAGGTTGAGGGGGCTAGGGCCGAAAGGTGCTAAGCCCACTTATATGGAAAATATGGTTTTTTGGCCCATTTTTAGTGCATTTTAAGGCCGATAAGGGGTAACGATAGGGAAAAGAAGGGGAATTTAAACCACACCAGGGGTGTGTGTAGGATTTAGAGGGGGTTTTTGGGATGATTTAGAAGGACTAAGGGAGGGATTTTGGGGTGAAAAGGCTTTGAAAAATGGGAAAAGGGATGAAATGAATAATTTTGCAGGGGTACAAGGGGCAAATGAAGGCCTTTAGGAGCACAATTTATCATCATCAGTGAGGCTTATTGACTCAAGAACAATAGAGGGAAATAATCAAAGGGTAGAGAGCAGGAAGAGGCTTCAAGGATGATGTGTTTTCAAGAGGAATGCATTCCTTTAAGGCTCATAAAACAAATTAGCCCCTTGCTTGCTTGTCAAGGAATTTATAGGGGGCTAACAGTGGCTCCACATGGGGATGGCTTCTTCTTGAAGGAGTCAAGAATTCAGAAAATGATTTTCGGCTGCCACAATTGTGAAGACATCAATTTAGCAGAAAAAATCTCCCAAAAAATCTACCTACCCATTCGTACAATCCTACCATTTTCTCTTCTAGGGTGCATTTGAACTAGCAGACCCTTTACATCATTCATTTTTTTTTTTAACAAAAAAGGAAATAAACTTGTTCTATTTCTACCCTTATTACTCCATCAGACCAGATTAAACTGTTGGCCTCACATGTTTCTCTACCTAATCTAATATCTGCTGGGATTAAACTGTCCAGCAGATTTCTTCTCTATATTCTACAACAAAAATTTAAAAACAGACAAACTAGGATTAGACAGTCTAGTTTGCTGTAGATCCAAGGCATAAAGACAGTTACACATGGACAAAAATTTGCAGAAAGTTGGAAACAAAATCTCGAAGGCTTGAGATCTGAAATTTTGAAGTATCCTTCTTTCTTTTGTGACTCAAGTTTTGAGCTTGTTAGAGTCACTTTCTCTTCTTCATTCAGCTCTGGTTTTGGGCTGGTTAGAGCTGATCTTCTTCCTTAGTTGCTGGTTCAGATTTTGAACATGTTAGAACCAACTGTTTTACTTCTTTGGCTCAGGTTTTGATCATATTAGAGCCAATCCTTTGCATTTCTGAGGTTCATGTCTTGAGCATGTCTGAACCTCTCCCTTCTCTCTATTTTTTGGAACATTTTCTCTTTCTCTTGAAAACATATCATAAAAATGGTATATACAATGGAAATGGATACTGGAAATTGGAAATCAGCAGAAGTAGTGTTTGAGCATCCTGCCATTGACAGGACCCCCAAACAGCTCTGTACCATCTATTTCTTGTAGAAAAAATTCATTTGGACCCACAGTGGCTTAGATGATGTATGGACCCTGCCACAAACTGTCAAACTTGCCGTGCTTTCCTTTGTCCTCTCTCCTTGAGTCCCACTTCAGAACTTTATCTCCAATTTTGAAATCAGAAGCTTTAGTTCTTTTGTCAAATAACCTCTTTATATTTTCTTGAACCTTTACAGCTCTGTTATAAACCTCTTCCCTCGTTTGCTGGAGATGAATTGTTTGGTTTATCCTTCTCACCATGTTGTCTTATTCTGTCTGGATTTCTTGGATAAGTTTGATCACTGGTACTCCAAGGCTGGTAGGAAACACTACTTCTGTTCCATATACAAGCTGATATGGTGACATGCCAATGGATTTCTTTGTTGTAAGCCTGTCAGCCCACAGGGCCTGCACTAACTTGTTATGCCATGACTTTTTGTTCTCTTCCAGCAGCTTTTTGATGATGGTCACCAGGCTCTTGTTTGATGATTCAACTAATCCATTACCTTGTGGGTAATAGGTAGTTGAATGACCGAGTGCTATTCGATATCTGTGACAAAAATCAACCATTTTCTTGGATCCAAAAGCAACAACATTATCAGTGATTATTTTTCTTGGGAAACCAAACTGAGAGAGGATATGGCCTTCTAGGAACCTAATGATGACTGAATCTGTGGCATTCCTAGTAGGTATAGCCTCTATCCACTTAGTGAAGTAGTCTGTGGCTGTTAAGATCCATTTGTGTTGTGCAAAAGAAGCAGGGTGAATTTCTCCTATGAAATCTAGGCCCATTGCATAAAGGGACCTTCAACAATGATGGGTTGTAGAGGTAAGGTGAGGAGCTTTCTTTTGCCTTAAAAAATATGGCATTTGTGGCAGGCAATTTTCATCTTATGGATATCATTGAAGAGTGTGGGCCAATAGTAGCCAGCTCTGAGTATTTTGTTAGCAGTGGCTTTCCAGTTCAGGTGACCACCACACTCTCCTGCATGGAACTCTTGTTTAATCCTTTCTGCTTCAGACTCAGGGAAACATTTAAGCAATAGGCCGTTTTTACTCTTCCAGTATAAGCATTCATTCATTATGCAGTAATTTCTGGCTTTAAGCTTTAGGAATCTGGCCTTGGTCTTCGACAGTTTAGGAGGGGCATTGAGGTGTGTGAGTACGTAGATGATGTCAGAATACCATGGAGAGTTTTGAAATTTCTCCATAATAGTGGGATCAGGAAATCCCTCCTGCTCATCCAAGGCATCTACCATGTTTATGTCAAGGGCTTGCAGATTTGATTCAGCCATTAGTTGAGCTAAGCCCTGATCTTTGATCAATTTTGTGGGTTTTATCTCAAGGTCATATTCTAAGATTACATCAATCCATTTGCCCCTTTTCCCATCTGGTTCTTGGGACAAGATGTCTTTAACCACTATGTTTGGTACATAGGCTATGGTGTGGGAATGCAGTATGTACACCCTAAAGTATTTCAAGGCCTTAACCAAAGCATAGGCATGTTTTTACATTATGTTGTATTTCAAGGGTGCATCTCTCAGTGCTTTGCTAAAGAAAGAGATGGGCTGTTCCATTCCCTCTGGATTTTTCTGTAGTAGAACTGCAACCACTGTATGCTCGGAGGAAAACGAAAAAATCAGGAAATCCTTTGAGAAATCTGGGCTGATCAAGACAGGAGCCTGGGTGAGTGCAAGTTTCACTGATTCAAAAGACTTCTTAGCCTCAATAGTCCACTTAACTCCTACACCTTTCCTTAACATGTTAGTCATATTCCTAAGGTGTTCAGCTAAGTTGGGAATAAATCTCCTGAGGAAGTTGATTTTCCCAATGAAGGACTGTAACTCTTTGATGTTTCTCGGGTGTGTGATTTGTAGTATTCCCTCAACTCTTTGCGGGTCTATCCTAATCCCTTTCTCGGATATGATATGGCCAAGAAGCTTACCTTCTTGCAGCCCAAATACAGTCTTTTTAGGATTCATTGACAGACCGAACCTTCTACATTTTTCAAACACTCTTCTCAGATGTTTTAGGTGTTCTTCTTCAGTCTTGGAATAGACTGTTATGTCATCCAGATAGATGACAATGAAGTGCCCTATTTCATCTGAAAAGGCTATGTCCATTGCTCTTTGGAAGGTTGCGCCAGCGTTCATCAGTCCAAAGGAATTTTAACATACATAAAGGTGCCCCATGGAGTGGTAAAGGCTGTCTTGAGTTGGTCTTCTGGGATTACTAAAACTTGGTTGTAACCTAAAAAAACATCTAACAGGGAGATCCTTTTCGAGCCTACTACCTTCTGAAGAATGTGTTCCATCTTTGGCAAAGGGTAATTGTCTTTGAGAGAAGCTCTGTTAAGATTCCTGAAATCAATACATAGCCTGATCTCCCCTGTTTTCTTTCTCACAGCCACTAGGTTTGAGATCCAATTAGAGAAACTCACAGGAACTATTATTCCTGCCTCATGCATCTTTTTATTTCTTTTTCAACTGCAGGCAATTGTTTTGGGTTTATTCTTCGAAGTTTTTGTCTGAAGGGTTTCTGATTCTCTTTCAAAGTTATTTTGTGTTGTAAAACATTTGTGTCATAGGCCTTCAAGTCCTCATAGCTCCAAGCAAACACATCAATGAATTCCTTGAATAGGTCAATGTATCTCTTTTTCATGTTTGCAGGCAGGGACTTGGCCAGTTTAATCCTCTTGGGTTTATCTTCAGTGCCTATGTTGCATTCCTCGACATCAGAGTCTACATGTTCTATAGTGGGCTTTTTTGCTACATCATTAAAGTCAAAAAGGTCCTCTAAAGGTGCCAGACCTCGAGGTATGTTCTTATCTTTGGTCTGCAACACCTCTACTTCCTCACTGTCTACATTTTCACATTTTTCGTTTGGATTTCCAATATGTTCGTTTAAAGTGTTTATTTCTATGTTACAGGGTGGTATTTCCTTGTCTGAGGATTCTTCATTTAGGCAGCTTTCATCAGATTTCGAGTCTGGATCAGAAAACTCAAACCCGTTCCTTCCTACCAGGAAATATTCAATCTGCTTATCTCCTTCAAAAACCTGCCAATTTTTTTCGTTGTCTGGCACTGCAGGTCTGAATTTGGTTTGAATGATGATTTGTTGGTCACTGGGAGGTTTGTGATACGAACTAGCCATGCAGGCTAATCCATTTTCAATTGCGTTCTGACTCTTAGGGACAAA
Source organism: Pinus albicaulis (assembly GCA_034641835.2). Taxonomy (NCBI): domain Eukaryota; kingdom Viridiplantae; phylum Streptophyta; class Pinopsida; order Pinales; family Pinaceae; genus Pinus; species Pinus albicaulis. Next base: position 1,300,346,962 of record CM076582.1, on the reverse strand, counting down.
CACCAGTTCGTATTCTACAAAGGTTTTCAATAGATCCATAGCGTCATTCCTGTACGCTCTTAGCCTAGGATGTTTCGCTGTGTATTCACCATTCACTTGTTTGAGGATCAGCTCAAAGTCTCCATGCACGGCTATCCTATGGGCTCCTAATTTTTTTAACAGATTTAAGCCTAGGATCAGAGCCTCGTACTCTGCGATATTGTTTATACATTTGAAGTGCAGATTACAGGCATGGCTCTCTGCATAGTCACTCTTTGTGTTATGTATCCACACTCCTACTCCTGCAGTTCTCTGGGTGCATGACCCATCGAAGTTCATTTCCCATAAGGGTTGTCTCTCGGGCTTATCATCGTTTCGTTCTTGGTGTGGTGTATGAGCTTGTGAAGGGCGACTATTCAGTTGACTACATCGTATCTCTGTCTCACTCTGAGTTTCATTTTTAGTGCACTGCCCATAGGTTTAAACATCGTTTTCTTCAGGGTCTAAAGTAGCCATTATGTCAAAGTCTATGGGCTCTGTTTCATGGTTTGTATCTCTATTCTTTAACTCTGACCCCTGTATGGATTCGTCATTACAAAGGATGAAGGAATCAAGATCTGTGTGTACAGAGTATAAAGTTGAATTTTCAGGCTTTTCGGGGCTACTGACCAGGAATTTCATTTGTGCCTCTCTATACAGTCTTCTAAGTTGGCTGAAGATAGGGATTGTGGCATAAGCCCCATCCATCTGCATTGTACCTTGCAGCTTGGCTCCCCATGATCTTGATAATAACATGCCATACTTAGGTGGCACATCTGCCACCACAACATCCATGACCATGCATTTAGCTGGAATCTGGGTTAGGCTTACACATAAATCTTTAATCAGGCCAAGACACTTTACTCTGCTAGAGTCAAATAAATATAGGTCTTTATAGGGACGGGTTATCTCTAGGCCTAATCTTTCCATAACTATCTTAGGCATCAGGTTGTGTGAGGCCCCAGAGTCATGCATTGCATTGTGGAGGATCTTATCATGGATATTGAGACTTATATAAAAATGAGGTACTACCCCTTCTTGAAACCTCCCTTCTATCTTGGGACCAAACAGAAGGGCGGGTTGATCATCACTCAAATTGACCATGTCACTGTTCTCACCTAGTTTTAATGCTTTCAAAATTTGGCCTTTATATACATCCTGAGCGGCCAGCTCAGAGAGGGGTACAGAGATTTTGATTTTCACAATCTCACTCTCCAAATTGAAAGTGGACTGACTCTTTGGAACGTTCAACTCTATTTTGTTAGCCACCACATTAGTGGTAGAATCAGTGGGCTGATTCTCACTATGTACAGGCTCAGGGGTTGTTTTATCAGGAGCACTAACTGCAATGTTAGTGTTGCTAGTTGGTTGACTTTGCTTTTTAGTGTTTTGGTCGTCTTTCTCTTTGTTTTTCCCAGAACTCTCTGCTGCTGATTTGTCACTTCCAGTAGCTGCTTTAGAAGTTTTCTTAGGCCTTTTCTTGATGGTGATCTCAGAAGTTTTGGGTTTGGAATTTTCTAAGATCTTTTTGCTTCTAAGTTCATACTGTTCTCTGACCTGCATGATGGCATCTTCGAATCCAAGTATGTAATCTTCAGATTCCAACCCTTCCTCATTCCAATATGAGGGTGAGGGCTGATGTTCTTCCATAGAACAACTGTGGATTGATTTCTATACTTCAAACATGTTTATTGTGTTCCCCTCAGACTCTTCTATGATTCCCTCATCTTCATCAAGAAAGTTCTCTTGGAATGGGGGAATAACTTGCTGATCTGATTCTCTTTGTCTATTGGGAGTGGTGTTGTTTCTTCTAAAGTTATGGTTCTGGTTATGATTATGGTTTTTGCTCTGATTGCTAACTGTGACAACCATTTTTTCCATCATTTGCTGTAGTATTTCCACGTTTTTAGATAAACGGTCGTAATTGGGGTCAGATGTGGAAGCTACATTGTCATCTCTATATGTCACCCTTTTCTCGGCTCTCAATCTTGCTTTTTTCTCAATCAGGTTAGCTTCTACACTCACTTCCCCCCTTTTCATATCTTCCAGTGTGTTGTAATCCCTCTCCCTAAGCTGGTAGTCCATGTCAGCATCAAACCCTTCAGGATATTTCACTAGAGCCATACCTTGGGGAGGTTTCATGTGTGGAGGAAGAGCGTTATAAACGCTATTAAACCTTGTAGAGTAGTCATGGACACTCTCTCCTAAATTTATTTTCAGGTTTTTGTATTCTGCTAGGATTTGGAGAGGGTTGGCCTTAACTTCCCATTTGTTTATGAAGGTCTGATATAGAGCAAGGAGATCTTGGATACTATTAGAAGGCAGGCCTTTGAACCATTTCTTCACCTCACCTCCTAAGCTCTAGGAAAAGATTCTTATTTTGACTGTATCATCATCTATTTCCATGTATTCAAAAGAATATTCCATCCTATCTACATGGTTCTGAGCTGTGGTAGATTCCTTTGCAGTGAAGTGTGGGATCTTTGATTGATAATCGTTGGGTAAAGGCACTAGAGGATGGGGTAAAACTAGAGGTGCGTACCAGGCGGCCATGATGATGTTCTGAGGAGGTAAGGTGCTGGCTTGAGCAGTTGGTATATGGATGACAGAGATACTAGGACCAACAGAAGTCTGTTGAACCGATATAGGGTGGCAGAGCCCCAAGTTTTGAATGAAGTGAATATTGGGAGGTGTAGATGGAGGGGTTTCTCTGTCCCTAATGTGTTGACCACTAAGAGATGGTGGACCGGGAAACTCAAGGTCTGGCTGGTCTAGAACACTGAATGACCTAGTTCTTGGTAGTCCGTTTGGTAGGTCTACGTCAAAAGGTGGGTCTAATAGAGCTGTAAAGTCTTTTGTTGCAGAGTTAGCTCTATGGATGTGGCCAGAAATAGCTGGTCTTACAGTTGCAGGAGATCTCTTGAGGATGATCTCAGGGTTGTCAAATATTTCAGGGGGGTTTGGGTTAGGGTAGGCTCTTGTGTGAATGGTTCTTGAAGCCAGAATTTTTTTTTCTAACCAAGCAGCTTAACCCTACTTGTTACTTCTATTATGGTTGATGTTGTTATGAAGGCTGGTCTCCCAGTGGAGTCTTATGTGAACCAAGATAATCAGCAGGCCTACTGATCACCAGTGGTGTCTTTGATCTTTAAGGAACTATGGAGTCACCAGGTGGAGGGTTTAGGATGCTTCTGGGGGTACACTGTCCACCACAGTGCTTATGAGATGTCCCCTTTCAAGGATATCTCGAAAAAACAACAATACTCTAACCAGAGATTTACTGGGAGGGCTTTTACCAGATATGTCACCTCTGAAAGAGTTTGAGATCTGGAGGCTACCTGGCCCTTTCCAGACTCTGTCTAAGAGTATAGGAGACACACAACAAGTGGATATAGCAGTTAAGGGTATTTCAAAGTTCCCTCCCCAGTGGAGTCGCCATTATGTTGGTGACGATAATGGGAGACAGACAAATGTTATTAGTTATGGACTCTCAGATTTTTTCCATAGTGGAGTCGCCATTATGTTGGTGACGACAATGGGAGACAGACAAATGTTATCAGTTATGGAATCTCAGATCTTTTCCCCAGTGGAGTCGCCATTATGTTGGGGTTCCCATGTTTTGGCCAGGTTGGCAAGACCAAAAGATGAGACAACATCAGAACCACTTCAGACCTTAGGATCTAGTCCTCCTGGGTCCAGAGAGGGATCTCTCTATATAAGCAAAGGGTTTATGTCTTTGGAGCTCTTGTTTTGAGATATTAGGCTAGTTATAGGCACATGGTTTGTTTGTTTGATTTTGGTTGGTTGTTGGGAATCAGGAAGAAGGGTTCAGTATAAGACAAGGCTGAGCAAAGAGGATTCTAGGAAAAGGAAAAATCCTCAGGGAACATTCAAGACCATTGGGCAATGTAGTCAGGAAAGGGTTTACTTGCTATTCAATATGCAGGCTTTGAGTTGGGCTAGTCATCTAAAGAATTGGATCTTAAAGATGATAGTGTGACATGAAATGGTAAGATAGAAGGTGAAAGCAAGAAAACCTCCAAGGTGATCTTTCAGCAGTTAGATCCAGGGACAGGACATGCCATGAACAGCCTGTGATCCAAAACTTGAAAGGTAAACTCTTCAGACAAGAAACATTAACGATTTGGAACATAAAGTTGAAAACCTGAGATCAGAGAGAGACTTTGAACTCTCAATGCTTCGGCTCCCAGCTAAAGGGAACTTGAAAAATTCAATTGACTGAAAAGGATCCTAGTGGGGCAGAGACAGAGTTCTAGACCTCCCCATGTTCCCAATTCATTCAATTAAATCCTAACAAGAACATCTAAAGACAGATTTCGTTAATTCATAAATCAGCTAGCAATATATCGGACCACTACACTGGTTAAATTAACTGAAAACAATTCTCAGATAACACATACAACAGAAAACATTGAAGGCAAGGAGAGAAGAAACATAGGGTACCTAACAAGGGTAAATCCTATGCCAGATTTCTGATGCAAGCCAGTAGAAATGAAATGAAATGGACTGCTAGTTAACAAATACAGAGATAGAAAAACATCACCGCTGCTTTAAATCAGGATCCAAAGAAATGTGCTTGTCATATTAAAGAGCAACACCAATCATGTACAACATTTCCAAAAACTTGAATACTCAGACTGATAAGATCTCCCTCAGCCTATCTTACAATTTTACACAGAGACTATGTCTCAAAAGAAACAACTTGCAATTCTCTGATAACCGATCAACAACAACAACCTTTACAATGAGTTTCTTCATGAAATTTATAGCTCAAGTGGAGCAGGGAAGGTAGATGGAAAACTAAATGCAGCATTAAAATCAAAAGAGGAAGAGGGCCAAGGCCTTATTCTATTTTAAATTATGGGCATTTATCTCTGGTACTCTTTGGATGAAAGAGTGGTCTTCATCAGGCTTCCATTTACTCCAGGTATGTGTCTGATGTACTTGCTGTAGCACTCTGGTGAATTAAACAAAAAGGTAAAATAATGATGCTAGGGTATGCCATACTGTGTAACAAAAGCTTCTGATAGCATAGGACTGTTGTCAGGGCTGGAATTTCCTCAGGAACATGGTATAGAATGGAGATAGTATGGGCACCTCGTCCTTTGTGGAAAGAACATTCTACTGATGTGAAAACCCGGTACTATCATTTTCTGTGCGCTGGACCTTCTGTGTGATCCATGATGTCTTCGCTCTGGTACTCTGCCTTCAAATCATTGTATTAAGGCTCAAAATCTTCAATGACAGGCCCTAAACACCATGTTTTCCCACTAATACTCTTAGCCGCTCCATGATTGCCTCTGTCAGTGAAATCTGCGCTTTAATGGCTCTGGGGAAGGTTTTACAGAGTCTAAAATCTGTTCTTTTAATGTGAGCCCTGTCATAACATCTTCTCAGGAATTTCTTCATTTCGATCTCTGAACATGGTCCTCCTTGCATTCCTTGCCACTGTAACAGTGACTGTGAACATGGCGGTCGTCCACTGACCGTACCCTGCAAAACACACAAAAATCGTCAAGAAATCCATGCTGGAGGGGAATGGATGCTTTGATGGCCTGCGGAATGATGATGGAACTGTGGAGGATTGGCAAAAAATGCAGTGGAAGGCTTGCAGAATGGTGGTGCAGCATGGTGGAAATAGTGGGAATGAACGCAAAATGACGGAAAAAACAGGGAAATGGACTAATTGTATACCAGGGGTGGCAGAGAACACGTGGCGAAAACCTGGAGGACAGGTGGCGCAATATCAAGAAAATGGGAGAAAGCGATGAAAATGGGTGACGTGGAGTACTGGCAGTGGGACTGGTAAAAAACAGGGGCGATCTAATCTGGACCGTCCGATCTCAGGAGGGGATCAACGACCGAAAATGCGTTGGAGGGTGATAGATGGTGGGCCAGGGGTGTATTTTCCTTGGGCTAACTCCCGCGCAGCTCCGTGGCGCGATGACCGTTGGATGGGACGCTCTAGATCGGACGGCGTACGTGCATATCGCGCCGGGTCAAACGCTGAACTTTAACGCGCGATGGGGGGCGGTTTTTAAATAGTGCGTGGAGCCATGTGTTGGGCGGTGAGTGGAATCGCTCCGAAAATAAAAAAAACCGCCCACCTCCCAAAGGTGGTGCAATGGAAACCGATGGTTTTCGAACAGGGCGCGACTGCGGGGACCACCGGGTGGGTGAAATATGGACCGTTGATCTGTGGGTCAGATCGACGGTGGCTAGGCGATCAGAGGAGTGAACGGGGTGGGCCACGGCACGACGATGATCTGCGAAGACCGTCTGATCTAATCAGATCGACGGCTAATAATGCGCCCGATATCCATCTGCGATAAGCGCTCTCCAGGCTAGCGCTTGGTTCTAGTGCCCAGGTCACATGGAGAACAGGTTGAGGGGGCTAGGGCCGAAAGGTGCTAAGCCCACCACTTATATGGAAAATATGGTTTTTTGGCCCATTTTTAGTGCATTTTAAGGCCGATAAAGGGTAACGTTAGAGAAAAGAAGGGGAATTTAAACCACACCAGGGATGTGTGTAGGATTTAGAGGGGGTTTTTGGGATGATTTAGAAGGACTAAGGGAGGGATTTTTGGGTGAAAAGGAGGCTTTGAAAAAGGGGAAAAGGGATGAAATGAAGAATTCTGTAGGGGTACAAGGGGAAAATGAAGGCCTTTAGGAGCACAATTTATCATCATCAGTGAGGCTTATTGATTCAAGAACAGCAGAGGGAAATAATCAAAGGGCAGAGAGCAGGAAGAGGCTTCAAGGATGATGCGTTTTCAAGAGGAATGCATTCCTTGAAGGCTCATAAAACAAATTAGCCCCTTGCTTTCTTGTCAAGGAATTTATTGGGGGCTAACAATACCAAAGGTCACATCCATACAACCATATCAAGGTCAGTGTTGAGATCATTCTCATATAGATATAGGTCACTGATATATAGGGTTAATATCATCATCACTATCCATGGAAACCGAATGGTTACAAAATCTGTGATTGTGGTTGGCTCATTTTTAATTATTACCCATTTACAGTAGAGCACAGAAACACTAAATATGGCCCGAGAAGAGCCTTTACAACAGGCAATGGAATTGCAGCTGCTTCATCAATAACAAATAGCTCCACTTGAGAAAAAATTTCATAATCTTGGGGCTGGATATACTTCAGAGCAAACAATTTTAGTTATCATTCGTGCTCCAATATATTAATATACTTTTTACATTGAACTGAAGAAAGGGAAACAAGAAAATGCTAGCCATCATACAATGCTTTGACATAAGAGTTTTGAGTGACATACTTGAAAAAAAGAACTCATCCACTGATATTTATAATCATTTGAGTTATTCAAGTTAAAAAAAATGTCAAGAATCAAGATTCAATACCCTCTATTATCTTCATCACCCAATACAATATTTAAATTTTTCCCAAAGAAACGCTTATTAAATTGGCAGCCATTATTTCTCCCTGCTTTAAAAACCCTACATTTAAATGAAAACAAGCATTACATTTCAACTACAAAAATCTATTAGTGTTCAAATGTACATGTGTGCATCACTTGTGTGGGGTATTCCTTTTCCACTTTCACATTATCCAAGAATGTGTGCAGTATAGTTCATATTTTTTGTGATTTAGATTATCTTGAAAAAGGAAAGGTAAATTATTTCCCATGGAAAAAGAAGGTTTTCCCTTTTTACTACTGGAAATGGTACAACAAAGTTCCATTTCTACCCGAAACTCCTATGAAACGGGAACCAAATAAAGGCCATGTCCACAATGGACATCATTTGGCTTTGAAAATGGCCTTTGCACCGTGTTGTTTCTTATATTACATCACGATAGTTTCTTAGGTCATTTCTTGTTTCTTGAGATGAAAAACAACCAAAGAAATCGTGAAGATCCTTTCAAGAAATAAATGACCATTTCTCAATCATATCTTAACTATTTTTTATTTTATTCAGTGGTTGCTTACTTTGAGAGAAATTTGACACTTTTATAAGGAATATAACATAAAAACACAAAATGGGAAGAAATTGATGAGGTAGATGACCTTTAGTTGTTGTCAATTAAGAATTGATAATACACGATGCATGTTCTGTACTACAAACTAGATTCCTTCCTGGAGTTAGGACACAGAGTATTGAATCAAAGTTGTAGTTTCTAACTTCTTATATTGGTTCATCAATCTTGAAATTTAGACATTGCATGTCTTCATTGCTTCATGTTTGAATAATTTGCATTATATCGTACAATAGGAAATTAGGAATTATGATTATTATTACTTTATGGATCTGTTAATTTACTTTTAAGTTTGCATGGTTTAGTGTGAAATTATTCTTGTGTGCCCCTAGGCCCAGGTGAAGGAATGCCAAGGACTGAGAACCATATTTTTTAAATGGTATTGTTTCTTATACCCAAAAACCCCTCAACATCACTTCTTATTAGTTCTTAACAATAGTGTTGTAAACAATTTGAGAATTTATATAGCAAAATCTCGCACTTCTCAAGATAAAGTCCTAAAGCTAAAGTGTGATACCATGTGTAATTCAATAGCCCCATTGTCACCTCAGCAACCTATTTTCACTTCGTGCTAGCTCTCCTCCAACTCAAGGGGGGTTCTCCCTAGTAGATTTTAGGGATCTAATGGCCCAACCAAACCAAGAAAAGAGGCCCCTAACTCTTTATCTTTACTACTATCAATCAAAATATTGAACAATAGGGTCAGACATGCATCCTGAAAATAAAATTGCCAGGGTATTTTTGGGTAATTTCAAAGGGAAAGTCCCCAAACACATATAATCAAGGAATTATAATGTGATTTCAAACATTAAATATCAACAAAATCGTTTAAAGGATATTGAAAGGAAAAAGGTGATGGAAGATAGAAAGTGCCTTACTTAAATGCTCTAAGGATTTTTCAATAGTTGCTCCAAAAGCTTCACTTCAAGGCCCTTCAAGATCATCTCCAAAAATGCTATACCATCAGCTTCAACAATGTTGCTCCAAAAATATCCTCAAGGTCTTCACAACAAGTTTACTAGAAGTTGCTCCAACAATATATTCAATAAGGTCTTCATTGTCAACTCGTCTCTTGTTTAGGTGCCTTAATGTGCAATGACATGTTTCTAGGACTGAATTCAATGCAAGGCATATTTGAAACTCTAACTCTGTCTTCCGGTGTCTTATTAGAAATTATTTCAGTTTTCATTTTGTGTTTTCAAGTTATATATTTTTTTCAAGTTTTTACATTTATAATTTTATTGCAATGTGGCAGACTGATCAGGGCAGTACAAGAACAACCCCGAGACGGGATGATCGCGGAAAGAGGCCAGCGGAAGAACATGTAAAGTGCCAACATTGCTCTATCTTCAGGTATTTTAGTTATTTACATAATTGAAATAATATTGATTTTGTTCAAATATGCAGACACCTAGCCATGGTACGCCTGATGATTCCCTCTTTGAGGAAGAGCTTTCTTCATCCCTATCTCCAGTGTTCTTGTTGCGAAAAAAGGCACGAGATGCAAGGTCGAAATTTAATACTTTGATAGACGTGCCTCAAACACCTGAAACAGAAGAGAGGATAAAAAAACTTATGAGCCAGCTAGAAACATATCAGGTAATAATAAAAAATCAAAAGGATATTTTTTTTGTTCTGCATGAGATGAATTGTGATAGTTTGATTTTAATTTTTACATTGACTAAACTAACAAAAAGTTCTTTTGTATGTAGCATTTTCTGGCACTTGCTGAACCCGGTGTTGGTGGTAGTGGGACACAAGGGCAAGATATTTCCCAGCAACCCTCTCGTACACCTTCTACTCCTTTAGGTGCTAGCCAAGAAACACACCCTGCCCAAGCAGACACCCAGCCAACCGCTGAACGTGTTGGCAATGATGAGGCTGATATGACCAACTACATTATTGCGTTTCCTGGAGCTACACGTGTCAGCTCCACAGGGACCATTAATGGCACGTTGTTGGTGAACGATGAAGGTGTCCTTATAAAGCACGTACAACTCCCAGGTAAGTTTCAATATTTTAACTATTTCATGTACTCTATCTAAAACATATTTTATCATGATTTTTATTTTTAAATTAATGATAATATCTTTTTTTTCTGTGTAGGAAACAATGAGCTCTACAGGTTTTTGGAGAGCCATGCATTGGTAATTTTTGGCCCAACCATATGCACAAGGTGGAATTCCCGGAATTCCAACCTAAAAAAAGAACTTCTAGATTATCTAGAAGCCCTTTTTGGGGTCGGCACATTTGACAGAATTTGATGCTCGGGTGGCTTAGGAAAATATTTGAAATATACTAGGGACACCTATAGGACGCAATTGAAATTTAACCCTAGATACGAGCGTCCTCTCATAGTTCCAGAGAGTGAGTGGAGAGCACTCATCCATGACGGAAAAGAGAAAAGGGCAAAGAAAGAAGGATAAATGCCAACTAGACCCGCAAGGTAAATTACAACTTTAATTCAATAGCTTTAATTTTCTCTATGTCTAAAATAAAAGTGTGCTATGTCATATCTGACTTAAATATTTTGATGCTAGGTTGCCTGACACCTCAAAGGCAACCAAAGCTAGGATTGAAAAAAAGGGTCATCACAAGCTAGGCCAGGGCGACTACTTGAAATTAGCCGCAAGAATTGTAATTAAGTAGCTAAACATCTTATAATTAATTGTATCGCCTTCCAACTTTTTTTTAATCCTATCAAATATGATTAAAAATACACAATCATATGTAATGTAGGGTGATGACTTCGGAACAGAAACTATAGAGGAAGATAAAAATATCGCTTTCCATTTCGGCTATCAAGCTGTAGTTGAACGTCACAGAAGCTTGGGGCGGGTCCCAAGATCCAGAATGCCTGATAAGGTAAAACATTAACCTTTCAATATGTTTGTTTTCGTCCATAAATTTAATGTCTAACAACTTTGTTTAAATCAGGGGAGCAACACTATCGACGAGGCAAATAACCCAGTTTTAGAGCCAGATGTAGATGATCCTCACGTGCAACCTGATCATTGTAGTGGGGACCAGGCCGACAATGCTACTATCAGTGAGGGTCGTGACGGTAATTAATTTCCACTTATAATTTTTCTAATTATACCTTGATGGTTGTCCTTATAACGTTTTTTGTTTAAATGACAGAGAATGTTTCCCTTGAGGATCTTACCACCAGAGAGGAAGACAGGGCAATAGTCCCAACGGCGACAACTGGTGCACCAGGTAAATAATATCATTGCAATTTTTTTTATTAATATTACCGAACTAGTTCAATGATATTTAAAAACTGAGAATTAAAATTTAATATTATCTGTTTTTGTAGGCGATGCCCCGTCACTGGATGAGCCCAGACATCGTGAATACGCAACTAGGTCAGCAGTGCGGGTTGAAAGGCACGAAACAGGAGCAGAGCGCGATGATATTGATGATGTAATTAGGAGCTTTAGAAATAGGAAGAAGAAAAAGAAAATTTGATAATGTAAAATATTGTATTATTATAAGACAAACGTTACCATACTTGGAACGTTTTTTGCGTTATATAAAAAACTCATTTATCATACTATTTTTATGTCAAGCATTAATTGCAATGTTTCCTTGCGTATTTTTTGTTGAATTGTTTTTTTATTAGTTATTGAATATTTTTTTTTATGCTCATGAAAGTAAAAAATGAAATATAGATTGGGTATTGGGGAATTGAGAGTGATGTGAGGGGGGGGGGGAGGTGCCATGAGAGCTTCCACCTTCACGTGGTTGGCCCTGTTTAGTAGAGAATAATTTATTGGAGCGATTTAATCTTGGAGCAAACCTCCCTCGATTCAGCGTAGCAACAAAAAAGTCACTGTTGACTTAGTAACTACTCTTTCAGATCGTGGGAGGCTTGTTCCAAGTTCATGCGACTCCAATAAATTGTTCTTGAAATGAAGAGGAGCTTATTCAGGTATGTTTTGACATTTTCAACATATGTTCTAACATTATCATAAGAATTCATCTTAGAGTAAAAAATACTACATCAATTACTTGTATTTATTGTATAGATAATGATGGATTTTGATTGACTTGGCAGTGTAGGTACAAATCCTCTTGCATCATGAGCAATACAACTTGTCAACCAGGGTCATATCCAGGATATTTTTACTTGTGCACTTGAATAGGTTTGTAATGTCACATTTTGTAAGTTCCTTTACAGTTCATAATTCAATATTAAGCTTGTTCATGATTATTATCTAGGTTTTTTGTATGTGTTTTTTCATCTATTTGATTGTAAGAAACTCTGCATGTTTCCTGTTGTTCACTATGATTTCTCCCATTACCACTCCTAGGATGAATCCGACTTTATTGTTACATAGGTTACTTTATTGTTACTATGATTTCTCCATTTACGATTTCATAGGTTACATCATGTAAATTTGTCAATCTTAGGTTGGTGATGAGCTTTAGTTCTCCAGATTTGGGGCTTTTCTGATATTTTCTCCCTCATGTCATTCCTGCATCACCTCGTTGTTTGAGCATGCCAATTGTCTGCCACTTGTACCAATTGGCACATGTCAATCTCTGAGTGGTGCCACATTTCACCTATTTTCGGCCCACTTGACCACCTGAAAAACTCAAATCCACACACCATGTGTCTTTATCATGGAGTGCCACATGTCCTAGATATTTAGGCCGATAGGCCTTCTGTTATGAAAGAGATCAATTTTTTTTCGTCAACACTTCTTATCTAGGAACGACACCTGTTACTTGTTTAATTTGACGGTCACAGTCTCTCGGGTTACCTTCTATGTTTGACATACCATTGGTTTCTAGTATATTTCCATGGAATCGGTCTGAAAATACCAGCAACAATCCACACACTTGCAACCGTCGACAGACCTGCCGTTTTAGTAGCTGCATTTCCGCAACTGCCAATACACCTGCCGTTTTAGTTGCTGCATTTCGGCAACTGCCAATACACCTGCCGTTTCATTCTCCTGGACTTTGTTTATGCATATTTTTCATATAATTTTATCACGAAGTTGGCTGCAGTGCTTTGACATGCCTTTGAATATTTTTGCAGGTTAGAAGACATTTCAAGACAGAGCTATTGAATAGACTTGATGAGATAGTTTTATTTGATCCTCTTTCTCGTGATGAGCTCAGAAAATTTGCTAGACTACATATGAAAGATGTAGCGATTCGTCTTGCAGAGAGAGGTGTTGCTTTAGGGGTTACAGATGCTACTGAATCTGGATCTTGTTCTTCAAGAAGCCTATGATCCTGTAAGTAATCACTTTGTTTTGCTTTCTTTCTTATTCAGAGTCTATCTTGCTAGGGGATGTGCCCGTTATGGTTTGTTATGAGATCGTTGTCAATTTCATCACCGTCCCTCATAATATGTTTGATTGTGTTTATAAATAATAAACAATTATTACACCAAACAATAAACAATTAACTGTACTATGAATAATATGATATCTTGAAATAATTCTCATTATAATTTCATAACCTCTGCTCTCACTTGGTGGTGTCTATATCACTAAGTGTGTCTTCTTTAAAATTATAGTTACAACAAACAATGAACAATCAACTGCACTGTGAGTGATATCTTGTAATAATTCTTATTATAATTTCCTAACCTCTACTCTCACTAGGTGTCTATATCACTAGGTGTATCTATTTTAAAATTATAGTTTCAATGGTAGATAAATTGTTATCTTCAAATTATAGCTTTGATGGTGATACCTTGTGATTGATAATGCAGTTTGAAGCAGCTTTGGCTTTGACTAATATAGTCTCAGGAACCTCTGAGAATACAAAGGTTGTGAGTGATTACGGGGCACTGCCTATATTTGTGGAACTTCTTGCCTCTGGGAATGATAATGTTCGAGAACAGGTAGCACGTTTATTTTAGAGGCATAAAATTATTCTTCCCAACTATCTTTATATGTATGTAGTTTTGGAATTTGATTTAAAAAACTAGTACCCAACTTTGAGTTCAGCTGGTGTTCGTGGAAGGCTGTTTGGGCTTTAGGAAATATTGCTGGAGACTCTGCAACATTTAGGGATCTTGCCCTTAGTCATGGAGCTCTGAGGCAGGTGCTTGCCCAGTTGAATGATACTGCTAGAATTTCAATGATAAGAAATGCTACATGGGCTCTGTCAAATTTTTTCCGTGACGTAAACCCCAACCACTATTCGAACAGGTAAGCAGAATACATTTTCTGCCTCTTCTTCTTAGTTCGCAGATACTGTGGATTTTTTTTATAGATCTTGGTGCTTGGTAGATTTGGACGTAATATGGACCTAAGCGCTTGTTCATTATAATGACTTTGTCATCAGGTTTTAGAAAATGCTTAGAAATTTGGGTTTCACAAGGGGATTACCCTTGCTTGCAATTATCGATTATCAATCACATTCAAAAAAAGTCTTTCGTAGCATTGCTGAGCTCTTTGTAGGTGAATTTTCGAGGAAATTTCACAATATCTGAACTAAATTTGTCTGTCCTTTTCAATACTCTGCGCTTGTAAAAAAACCAGATAAACAATCTACTGGCCAATGCAACAACAACAACACCTGATGTTGCAATGCCTGCAATTCACCCTATCTGCACGCATGAATGACTATGGCACCCTCTTTTGTGAACAGGTACTAGAGCTGAAGGTACTGGTTTCGAATAGGATCATGGAATTCAACATCCAAAATAGTATCAAATTCCACTGCAATAGTATTCCCCAGCGAGGGAAACAGTTCATTGAGACCTATTGGACTCATCACCCCCAAATAGCCTCCAGGGCTACCCAGAGTGTGATCATCTTTGTTGCTGAATATATTTTTATTTTTTCGGTGAGAGTTTAGGGTTTCTCTAACATAGCTTCAGAAATCTGATTCAGTGCCTGCTTGAATATCGTCACATAATACTCATGGTTTGGATTGGATTGATGAGCATGCTCTGAATGGTTGGTTGATTCATAAGAACCACCCATATAGTCATCTTGAGATATTTCAGAAGTTTTCTCGGGTTTCCTTTTTCACCATTTCTAGTGGGTGGGATGGTGTGGGGTGATCCATCAATATTGGTGCTCTTGTAGTAGGGAATTTGTTTTTGGGGATATAAAGGAGCATTTGATGTAGATATCCCATTGGATGCATTCATAGATGGGCACTAGAGGTCAAGAATTTAAATTAAAAATATGCAACCTCTAGCATGGCAACCTGAAGGCCGCGAGAGACACTGGTTAAAGATTGTTTTGTGCTGGCCTTAATATAGTCGTGACTTCTTTCTATTATCTTAATGCAAATATATAGTCCGGTCTCATTAAAATGAGGATTGTGGTTGTATTTCTCTTTGGTTGTTTCTCTCTTAATGCTCCAGAAGTTGCCAAAAGTTGCGATAGTTGTTTAGTTTGCCTGTTACAACTTAAAAGTGGTTTTTAGCAATAGGAGTCATGTTTTTTAAGGTTCATACTAATATGAAGATCTTGTAATTCTATATTCAGCATAAGAGAAGATGGCCTCTGCTTTGGGCGGTATGACAACAATTGCCACATCTACCTCATTAGGTAACAATGGAAAGGGGAAGAAGTTGGGTGCAATGTTTGATAATTATGGTAGACAATTGTCTTCTCTTTCAGTTTTTTCACCCATTTCCTTTAATCGCTCAAGCACAAGAGGGACTCTGAGATTACGCGACAGAGAGAAGGTAGTTAATACAAGGGCTATGGAAAATGAGTTGTACTTCAACAAGGATGGCTCAGTGACAAAAAAATTGCAGGTCAGAGAAAAAATTATGTTTAAAGGAAGGTCACCTGCACGTGAAACTTCACTGCGGTGCATCTTTCCTTGTCCACTTATATTTGATTTTAATGTGTTATTTTAATTTTTCATGGAGGGTTGTTTTGGAATATGGTCTGGCATTCAATTGCACACTTACTGAAAGCATTGTTAATTTGTCTTGCAGGCAGTGTGAACAAACTTGCTGATCTTGTTGGAGTCACCCTTGGGGCGAAGGGCAAAATGTTGTCTTGGAGAGAAAGCATGGTTCTCCGAAAATAGTTAATGATGGTGTGACAGTAGCTAAGTGTTAGTCATCAGTATTTTTTCACTTGTTGGTGATGACTAAATCCATAGCTGATTTTTCTAGAAGCTGATCTCCGTATGTCAAGTTGTCATCTAGAAAACCCTCATAAAACTTTTTTCTTCCTCCTACTTTTCAGTCCGCCCATGTCAAGGTGAAACCTCATTATCACTATCCTATCTAGCCTCAGCCATACTAGTCTGCCCATCAGCTCTAAAATGACAATCCAAATTTGTTCAAAAAGGCTCCCCTAGTTAGGAAGTGGCACTTTAAGGCATCTCACCCTTGGCAAACATCAAAAGGCCAAAAAACCTCCATCTGCTACAGACCAATCATCACAGACCTCCCACTCTGCTTATAAAGTTAGTCACAGCTCTAAGTCGCGCCACTTACACACCCCTAAGTCTCAGCAATGCATAGACCACAGTCTCAAGCTGATTTTAGGTGTTTTACAGTGTTTTATGGATTCTACAAAGACAGGAGACATGTCATCATCTCAAAAGACTAAATGCTTGAGTCCACATTAGAAGAACAACTGCTTCTCAATGTGAACATGAGCCTGAGATACATCTGCAGGGCAAGGAGTTATTCATCAGACTCTTACAGCTTCATTCAGAATGATAACACAGTAGAAGAAAGAAAACACTGTCAAACAGACTTGTAAATTTTTCCTGGCCAAGAACCTCCTTCATCTATAAGCAGAGGGTTAAGGCGCCTCCTTCCTATACAAGTAGAGGGCGATGGCCAGTGTTGACTTGAACAATTGCAAACTGACTAAAAGCACATGTTTGTTTTTAATAAACAGTTAAAGCAGTGATGTTTTCAAATTTTGTTTGCTTACCATCATACATAAGAAGAACCCTTGTCAAGCATGCTCATCAAATATCATCAGACATATCGCCAAGTAAAAGGCCTCCTTGATCCATAAGTAGAGGGCCATGGCATTGACTATTTTCAAGATTGATTGATCAAAGATGAGCAATAGGGACAGTAGGAGATAGTTGAAACAGACAGACAATGGAAAAGACCAAAAGGAAAACAGGGGTACCACTGCAATCCCAGGGATCAAACTTCTCTCTTAACAAGGTTTCTTTCAAAAAGATAGTCTGCAGCTCAAAATTTGCTGTTGGTTAAAAGGCAGGTCATGACACAGGCAAATGATTTTAATTATATTTCAAAAGGTTATGACACGAATTTCAAAGCCTAAAGAAGCATTCAAAGCCAATAGGACATGTCACCTTGACCAAAGAAAGGCATTTTCATTAAAAAGGGTAAAGTCAGAAGATGAGCTAAAAGGACACCTGACAGCTAAATCAGTTTCACTGTGAGCTTTGTCATCTTTAAAAGCATCCATAGTACACACATTAGTTTAAAGGTTCAAAGGGTAAATCTATCTCCTTGCAGAATTACTAAAGTTGCCTCATCATCTTTAGTACAGTGCTGAGTAGTTGGTCCAGGGTTGAAAATACTGTGAAAAGGTCTAACAGTGGCAGAGGTTACTTTCCAAACATATAAGCACAGTGAATGGGGTTTAGCTTTTTGGATGTTTGTCATAAGTAAATAGGCTGGCACCCACTAAGGCTGTTCAAAAAACGTGCATATAATTTGCCAACATTGTTCAAAGTATGAGCCCTTCTCGGCACATTAAAAATCGTTCTTTTCCCTTTGTCAAATAGACGAGGCAGTGGTTTAAAGATAACAGTCTTCTAAACCCTCCCAAAACAAACTCAAGGAGTTTTTGATTTATTGCATTTCAAAAAGGACAAAGGACCATTCCATTTCCACTTGACAAGCTCCAAGATCGCGAGCAAGGTATTCCCTCGATGCTCACAAAGCCGGATAAAATGTCTCAAGCAAGAAAAACAGAGTTTTAAAGAGTTAATAGTTGCACGGTGCGCCTATAGATGCGCGCGGCGCGCTCAGGCAGAAATAATACAAAGGAGTGAACGGTAGCGCAGCGCGCCTGTAGGCGCGCGTGGCACGCCTGTAGGCGCGCGCGGCACGCCTGTGGGCGTTGATCCTATTGGCCCGACAGTGACCCAGTTCATTTGCCTGCGCGGCGTTTTCTGATTTAAGAGTGCCGCGCTCATTTTGCACCATCTGAACGCCTCCAACAAGTGGTAAAGCCACTCCTTTCCTCCAGCAACAACGCTCATCGATCCTTAAGGTGTTTCATATACCTCCTTAGGATTTTCAAAGTCATATAAAGGTGATGAGTGCTGTGTTATTTAAGGACTAAGTAAACAGTGAATAAATGAAAAATTTGGTGTGAGTCAAGATGTGTTGGTATGAAAAGGGTCTTAGGGCTGTGTTACAATTTGCTGAAAGAGGGGTGGCCTTTTCTTGCCCCAAGAAAACTTAAAGCTGCCCTCGAAACTGAGATGAAAAACATAGTTTCTGTCAGCCTTATGCAGTGAAGTAAGCAGTGTTTGGAAGGGTTGACCATTTTGTTTAAAAGATCAAAGATTTGCTGTGTTTTATAAAGGTAAAACAGTGAGAATGTGAGTTCTTATTGCTATGAGAAGCCCATGAAACTGCCTTCTAAGGAATATTGAAAGATGGAGGCGCTATTTCAAAGGCAGAGACTTAATACTTGAAAAATGAAGCAGTAGTCTTATTTTCAGCCATGGAGGTCATACATATGTCACTTGTTTATTGGTCAAAAGTTTCTTCTGTGTGTTAAAGGGGCAAAAAACAGTGCTTTAGCTTTCCATTCCATAAAGCATAGTCAGTGAGTAAAGCTACCATTGCAATTCGGAGATATTTTCAAAATGGATACGAGAAAACAGAGAAGTATAAAGAGGGTAGTGTTTTGGTTTAAGAAGGAGTTTGTTATTGTTGAAAGCTACAAAATTTTGTTGCCACATCATAAAAACACAATAAGCTCTATTACCTTACCCTTTTACACAGTGACCTTCACTGTGTATATACTTTTTGGTTGACTGTGTTTATGCTCTTAAATATACTTGTTGAATAACATACAAAGGTAGGAAAAGCTTTGTTTTTCAAAGAGCAGAGACCTAATATCATAAGAGTCATCCCACACAGCATTTTGAAATCAAATTCACCTTGATCAAACAATGATTGAGAGGTGAAACAGAGTTTGGTTTAAAGAAGGTTTTCCAAAGACTTGGAAGCAGTTTGGTGTTTCAGGAGCACATCTAGATCAAGATGTCCCTCTAGGAAAGACAACAGGAGCAACATGACAGTGGTGAAGATGAGCAGCAGCAGGAACCAGAGGAGGAGAGTGCTGAACAACAGCAACTCAGCAGTTTGAGCAGCAGCATAAGGATGATGATTAAGAACAGCAGTTTCAAGAAGAAAAGAAAGAAAGACACCTTTAAACTTGGATTTTGGGCCCAAGCTTCAGAACATGTTGCCAAAGACTCTTGAGGGTCATACACACCAATTTTGGGCACATTTTGACATGTTTTGGTTTTTTGGCATTTTTGAGTTTTTGGTCAAAACTCATGAAATTCGCCATTTCATTTTGGGGACTCGAAAAAGGAGGAGGATGGTATCATTGGATGCCATAATTTCATGAGCACACGCTCAGTGATTTTCAGAACATTTGGAGATCATTTGCCTCCTCAAAATGGCAGAAAATGCTCTCTTTTTGCACACTCTGCCCGGTCTATCAGCAGACTGTAATTTTCTGGTTTTTTACACACAGGTGTAGATTTGGAGGACTAGGAATCAGATTGGGGAAATTTCAGTTGCGCCAAAAATTAGACACTCAGAGCTTTCCAACGAGCTATCATGAGCCTCTTTTTGACCCCGGGAAGGCTGCCAAATGTTTCCGGAAAGTTAGGGGACCTTTTGGTGATGAAAATTTGAAGTATATTTGTAATTTTTGAACCTCTAAAATCTGCTTTTTCCAAATGTGCGTTTAACTATTTTTGCACTTGGAAAATGATGCAAAGTCAATTTAATTCCCTTTTTTTAGCATTTTTTAGATATTTTATGGGATATTTTGTGCCTTGGGCTTTGCAAAGCCTCAAGGATAAGTTTAGATATTTATTTTGAACCAATGGCTAGCTAGTTGCCTTGGTTGGTTTTCCTCCTTCTTGGCCTATATATTCCAAGAGGATTCATTGTAATAAAAGGCTGAACTTGAGAAGAGAAGAAATATATGGTCATATGAGCTTTGGAAGAAAATACTTGTGTTATGCTTTTGGATTGCCTCTTGGATGTTCTTGGATGAATGATGAAGGATTGTTGATGGATTCCATGACTTGGTAGAATGGTATAGTGTCTCTTACTTTGTTGTTGTCTTCTAGTTTTCATTCATGATACATGTTTATTGCTTGCTATAGATCAGTAGAGAACAAATTTGAGATATGCCCATGGAGGCACCTCAAATTTCCTGAATCTTCATAGCCTTCATGTTTTCTTCTTCCTTAGTTGCATTAAAGAATTCTTAACTGCTCTTTAAACAACTTGAGGATATTGTTGCTAGTTTCATTCATAGTTCAATGCATGTTGAGTAGGATGTATGGTGTGCCCTGCTTACCTATGATTGTCCATAGTCCCATCCATGAAACTATCTCTTTGACTGATTAGATTATCATTTTGTTTGAACCAAGGAGGCCTAGTTCCGATCTAGCCCTTTGCCTAAAACTATGCAAATCTTGTTGTTCAAAGTGCCCAATAACTTGAAGTACTGTGTTTAGGCGTTCCGGCATAGTGTTTTGAGTTGTTTGTCTTCCTTAAGTGTTTTTCCCCAAAGTCTGAAAGCCATTTCCCAAAGTTAGAGGGTCTTATACTTCTATGCATGGCTTGAATGTTTATTTCTATGTATTGATTAGCTTATAGTTACATTTTGCATGATTAATGGTTTGTCCTACCATGTTTATGTCTGCTATTAAACTAGTTATGCTTGAAATCCTTCGTCGTTCACAAACTTGATGTCCATTTACTCCATTTTTCCCAAAGATCCTTTTTACCTTGAATCAAATCAGCCCTTCAACAGCCTTGTATCGTCATCTAATAGCTTTCTTGACCTTTTGACCCCATAGCCCAGTTAATATAAAATCTTGTTACATGTTCCATATCTTTGATCAGTTTCATCCCTCACAACTTAAAAAACCAAAACCAAAAAGCATACTCCATAACTAGGCTAAAATCAGAACACGATAAGCAAACACATAGATATCCCTTACACATATAGAGAGAGCCCTCTCTGAGTCCGGGAAGGCTAGGTCCTTGGGCTCCAAAGCTTGGTTTGATGTTACACTGTCATTTGGCTTGCCAATCAGCCAAATCACGGGAACCTAACATAATGGCGATCACGGTGGGACTCTGAGTAATAAACAAACTTAGTTTCCCTAATCTTTAGAGACTTTTGAGAATACTATCCGACTGACTTATCCCACCGCTCACTAACATAATGGCGATCACGGTGGGACTTATTGAGTACATGACAGTCTAGAAAACTTTTATAGACTCTTTAGTCCTTCAAAACTTCACTCAGACCATCAGCCTTTAGAATCATCTAGAGTCAACTCTCTGTTTCACCATCTTAGCAAAGTGATGAATCAGGTTTATAACACTCTTACAAACTAGGCTGCACATAAGAACTCGGAAAAACCCCAAAAAAACTCCTTTAGATTGGTTTTTGTCAGTATTGGTGGTGGACCATACACATATACCTCAAAACAACTAAAAATCCACCTGGCGACTCCACTAGCCTCCAGTAGGCCTTACTATTTTACCGAACTCTAGATTACTATCCGATCGACCTATCCCATCGCTCACTAACATAG
Organism: Pinus albicaulis; assembly: GCA_034641835.2. NCBI lineage: Eukaryota > Viridiplantae > Streptophyta > Pinopsida > Pinales > Pinaceae > Pinus > Pinus albicaulis. The sequence continues at coordinate 1,300,325,101 of CM076582.1, read as the reverse complement.
CGGGAGATGGTGGGACTTTGAGTACATGACAGTATAGCAAACTCTTATAGACTCTTAGTCCTTTAGATACCATAAATAATCAAGCAGTCCATAAGATCATTTGGAGTAAACTCTTTTTGTTATCGCCACCCTAGCAAAGTGTCGAAACAAGTTTAGAATACTTTAGACAAACCATAGGCTACATATAAAGCTCAGAAAATCAAAAATATTTCCAGACTTGCTTTACTTTTGTTACTGGTGGTGGACCATAGCTAAATCTTTTCAAAAATAAACAAGTTCCACCTGGCGACTCCACTAGCCTCCAGTAGGCCTTTTTCCCCACTAGTCCTTATAAAGACTCCTAGGAATGCAGTAAGTAAACCCAATCATCCTGATGGAGGAAGACATGGTTCAACACCTGAGGACACAAAGGAGATATGCTCTGATGAGCAGAGAACATATCTCTGGTTTCCCACACAAAATGCCCACAGATGTAAATTGGTTCGAAGACCTACCTGTCTTTCAAAATGAAAATATTGACAACCCATTTTTGCACCTCATCAAATTTCATATGCATGTATGTAGCTTAAAGGTTGAATGGCATGAGGAATGCCTTATGAAAATGTTCATGGGTACATTAGAAGAAGAGGCAAGAGAATGGTATGAAAACCTAGAACCTCGTACCTTGTTTTCTTTGAAGGATTTCCACAAAGTATTTTATAAACGCTATATAGGGCATTTTCCATCTTTATCATTGGCTGAAGATTGTTGTGATCACTCTGAAAACCTCATACAACACATTGTAAACATTGAAGAACACTACGGAAATTGGCATCCTGAGGAGTTTTTAGAGGAGGTCCATAATTTTCTTACCCAAGCTAACAATCAAGATGACCAAGAAGAGTTGATCCTAGATGAAATCCATCAAGAAATAAGAAAGGATCCACAAGAACTCTTTGAAAAGGTTGAAACAGATAACAATCCATCTGCCCTTTCATATAAAATACAAGAGGACATTCAACCACAAGATCAACTTCCACAAAAGATGGAAAGAAATTGTTGCCCCATCCAAAGAAAACAGAAAATACTTTCTCCCTTAACTGAACAGGAAATAGATCAAATAATAAACATGCAGACAGCCTCTGAAACTTCATGTAACCAAAACTTTGCTGATTTTTCTCTTTTAAACCCTGCATGTCATAAATCAGAAAATAGATGTGTAGATCAATTTGAAGAAAAGCAATCTGATAGTCCAATGTGCATGGTTGATGACATTTCTTATGTTAATGATTCTCCAAGGTTTGATCAATATGTTGATGATTGTGATTTCCAAACAGAAACTAACTTTGCAGAACACTCATCTTTTGATTTTTGGGAGGAAGCTCAGTTTCATAAACTTGAGAAAAGTGAGCAGCCATTACAGGTCATCTATGACACTGATGAGGAGAGCCTTGAGAGTTTAGAAGTAAGTGAAGAGTCTCGGACTCTTTGCTCTACTTCACTTCAGTCCATCAGAGATAACATTCACATAATTGGAAATCAACAGTTTTTCAGCTTTGATGATGAGGTTGAGGAGTATGATGAAATTCCTAAGCATGTTGTAAATGAGAAGCCTTTTCCTGAAATGGTTGAAGAAGTCATTTCGAGCATGGAATCTTCCTTAACTCCAGATTTGCAGCCACCAAGTTCCATTGAGTTACAAATTGCAGATGAATAAGTAGAGGTTGAGAAACAAATGAGAGTTGTCACGCTATCCTTTGAAGATAATTTACTATCAAAGTGTATCCCTGCTCATCAACCTGATGACCTTCACACAGTTTTCAGCCCGCCCTATCAAAACACATTAGCTTGGCAAGAGAACTACACTGCAATATATGATGAGCCTAACAGTTCAAGTGATCATGAACAGGAAGAAGAGTCGCTTTACCAGGAGGGTTCCAAATATAGCCAAGTGGAAGAAAGAGTAGTCCTGAATGAAGCCTATATCTCAAATCCTCTAGATCAGGTATTATTCCAAGATCCATTTGTTGTTTTCCTTGAAAAGTCTGAAAGAGTAATGGGTTCTATCACGAGCAAGTTGCTGACTAGAATGAGGAAAAACTTACACACCACTGTCCGAAAACCTACAAAATGGGAGTGGCCTTTCCATTTTTTCCGCATCATGAAAGAACTAAACCTGAATCACCCATGTGAGCATCTTCTTGACTGGTTGCATTGGAAAGAAGAGTTCACCAAATGTGTATGTTATGTATAGTTCAGGCTAAGATAGGTAGATAGTTAAAATAAGCTCAGCCTTGTGAGCAATTTTCCAGTTTTAAGATTTTTTGAAGAAAAGTGAAAAAGCAGAAAATACAAAAAACAGTAAAAATAATAAAAGAGGGCAGTTTCTAAAAAGCAATGGTAAAGCCCCATGTTCCAAAAAATAGTCCTTCGGAAAGCGAGCAATTCTAAATGCCGCTACTAGTACTTCAATGCCTTGTTCAGCTATCTAGCCTAATCATAGTTGAACATGTATAAATTTATTTGTTGATAAGTTAGTGAGTGAAAAAGATGGTCAACATTGTGTAAGATTGACTTATCACAGAGAGTAGATTAGGAAAAGATTCTGGTTCCACACGTCCAAAACAGAACCAAAGAGAGAAGCGAGGGATAAAAAACACATTGTACATCTTAGCCCCGCTTTTCTAGATTTCCTTTTTTGCAAAATAATATTTTTGTGCAGTTTGTCCTTTCATGCCGCAAATACATGACAAATCAGACTGTTTAACCCTGATTTGATCATTTTAAATTTCGTGTTTTAGATTAGAGAAAAAACAAATCCTGTCAAACAGTCTAATCTTGACAGTTGATCTAGTTTAGGTAGAGTAAATAAGGAGTTCATCAGTTTAATCTGAGCTCCCGGCAGATATAAGTGTAGAAATAGATAGGTTCATTTTGCAAAAATAAAAATATGCATTGTCAAAAGGCTGCTAGTTCAAATGCGCCAAAGAGAAGAAAAAATGTTAGGAAAGATAGTGGGGTAGGTAGAAATATCATTGATGCTAATCATGCTGTCACTTTTCAGAAGTAGCACCAAAGAAGGGTGAAATTTTGCGCCAATGGGTAAGGCACTGGTCTTCATAAGCCAAAGATCTGAATTCTGGACACCTCCTGACAAGGAGCTTCCCTCCCCAAATGGAGCCACTGTTAGTCATCAGTATTTTCACTTGTTAGGTGATGACTAAATCCATAGCTGAGTTTTCTAGAAGCTGATCTCCATATTTCAATTTGTCATCTAGAAAACCCTCATAAAACTTTTTTGCCCTCCTATTTTTCAGCCTGCCCATGTCAAGGTGAAACCTCATTATCACTATCCTATCTAGCCTCAGCCATACTAGTCTGCCCATCAGCTCTAAAATGACAATCTAAATTTGTGCAAAAGAGCCTCCCCTAAGTTAGGAAGTGGCACTTTAAGACATTTCTCCTTTGGCAAACTGACCAAGAGCCAAAAAACCTCCATCTGCTACAGACCAGTCATAACAGACCTTCCACTCTGCTAATGAAATTGATCACAGCTCTAAGTCGCGCCACTTACACACCCCTAAGTCTCAGCAATGCATAGACCACAGTCTCAAGCTGATTTTAGGTGTTTTACAGTATTTTATGGATTTTACAGAGAAAGGAAACATGTCATCATCTCAGAGGAAAATTCTTGACTCCACATTAGAAGAACAACTGCTTCTTAATGTGAACATGAGCTTGAGACACATCTGCAGGGCAAGGAGTTATTCATCAAACTCTTACAGCTTCATTCAGCATGATAACACAGTAGAAGAAAGACGACACTGTCAAACAGACTTGTAAATTTGTCCTGGCCAAGAACCTCCTTCATCTATAAGCAGAGGGTTAAGGCGCCTCCTTCCTATACAAGCAGAGGGCGATGGCCAATATTGACTTGAAGAATTGCAAACCCACAGTAAGCACAGGTTTGCTTAATAAACAGTGAAACAGTAAATAGGGTTTTTTGAAGAAAAACGATGATTGCAGGTAGAGGTGAAAGCAGTGATGTCTTCAAATTTATTTTCTTGCCATCATACATAAGAAGAACCCTTGTCAGGCATGCTCATCAAATATCATCAGACATATCGCCAAGTAAAGGGCCTCCTTCATTCATAAGTAGAGGGCCAGGGCATTGACTATTTTTAAGATTGATTGATCAAATATGAGCAATAGGGACAGTAGGAGATAGTTGAAACAGACAGAAAATGGAAAAGACCAAAAGGAAAACAGGGGTACCACTGCAATCCCAGGGATCAAACTTCTCTCTTAACGGGGTTTCTTTCAAAAAGATAGTCTGCAGCTCAAACTCTGCTGTTGGTTAAAAGGCAGGTCATGACACAGGCAAATGATTTTAATTATATTTCAAAAGGTTATGGCACAAATTTCAAAGCCTAAAGCAGCATTCAAAGCCAACAGGACATGTCACCTTGACCAAAGAAAGACATTTTCATTAAAAAAGGTAAAGTCAGAAGATGAGCTAAAAGGACACCTGATAGCTAAATCAATTTCACAGTGTTCTTTGTCATCTTTAAAAGCATCCATAGTACACACATTAGTTTAAAGGTTCAGAGGGTAAATCTATCTCCTTGCAGAATTACTAAAGTTGCCTCATCATCTTTAGTACAGTGCTGAGTAGTTGGTCCAGGGTTGAAAATACTGTGAAAAGGTCTAACAGTGGCAGAGGTTACTTTCCAAACATATAAGCACAGTGAATGGGGTTTAGCTTTTTGGATGTTTGTCATAAGTAAATAGGTTGGCACCCATTAAGGCTGTTAAAAAAAAACGTGCATATAATTTGCCAACATTGTTCAAAGTATGAGCCCTTCTCGGCACATTAAAAATTGTTCTTTTCCCTTTGTCAAATAGATGAGGCAGTGGTTTAAAGATAACAGTCTTCTAAACCCTCCCAAAACAAACTCAAGGAGTTTTCGATTTATTGCATTTCAAAAAGGACAAAGGACCATTGCATTTCCACTTGACAAGCTCCAAGATCACGAGCAAGGTATTCCCTCGATGCTCACAAAGCCCGATAAAATGTCTCAAGCAAGAAAAACAGAGTTTTAAAGAGTTAATAGTTGCGCGGTGTGCTCAGGCAGAAATAATACAAAGGAGTGAATGGTAGCACGGCGCGCCTGTGGGCATTGGTCCTGTCGGCCCGACAGTGACCCAGTTCATTTGCCTGTGCGGCATTTTCTGCTTTAAGAGTGCTGCGCTCATTTTGCACCATCTGAACGCCTCCAACAAGTGGTAAAGCCACTCCTTTCCTCCAGCAACAACGCTCATCGATCCTCAAGGTGTTTCATATACCTCCTTAGCATTTTCAAAGTCATATAAGGGTGATGAGTGCTGTGTTATTTAAGGACTAAGTAAACAGTGAATAAATGAAAAATTTGGTGTGAGTCAAGATGTGTTGGTATGAAAAGGGTCTTGGGGCTGTGTTACAATTTGCTGAAAGAGGGGTGACCTTTTCTTGCCCCAAGAAAACTTAAAGCTGCCCTCGAAACTGAGATGAAAAACATAGTTTTTGTCAGCCTTATGCAGTGAAGTAAGCAGTGTTTGGAAGGGTTGACCATTTTTTTTAAAAGATCAAAGATTTGTTGTGTTTTATAAAGGTAAAACAGTGAGAATGTGAGTTCTTATTGCTGTGAGAAGCCCATGAAACTGCCTTCTAAGGAATATTGAAAGATGGAGGCGCTATTTCAAAGGCAGAGACTTGGTACTTGAAAAATGAAGCAGTAGTCTTATTTTCAGCCATGGAGGTCATACATATGTCACTTTTTTATTGGTCAAAACTTTCTTCTGTGTGTTAAAGGGGCAAAAAACAGTGCTTTAGCTTTCCATTCCATAAAGCATAGTCAGTGAGTAAAGCTACCATTGCAAATCAGAGATATTTTAAAAATGGATACGAGAAAACAGAGAAGTATAAAGAGGGTAGTGTTTTGGTTTAAGAAGGAGTTTGTTATTGTTGAAAGCTGCAAACTTTTGTTGCCACATCATAAAAACACAATAAGCTCTATTACCTTACCCTTTTACACAATGACCTTCACTGTGTATATAATTTTTGGTTGACTGTGTTTATGCTCTTAAATATACTTGTTGAATGACATACAAAGGTAGGACAAGCTTTGTTTTGCAAAGAGCAGAGACCTAATATCATAAAAGTCATCCTACACAGCATTTTGAAATCAAATTCACCTTGATCAAACAATGATTGAGAGGTGAAACAGAGTTTGGTTTAAAGAAGGCATTCCAAAGACTTGGAAGCAGTTTGGTGTTTCAGGAGCACATCTAGATCAAGATGTCCCTCTAGGCAAGACAACAGGAGCAACATGACAGTGTTGAAGATGAGCAGCAGTAGGAACTAGAGGAGGAGAGTGTTGAACCGCAGCAACTCAGCAGTTTGAGCAGCAGCATAAGGATGATGATTAAGAACAGCAGTTTCAAGAAGAAAAGAAAGAAAGACACCTTTAAGCTTGGATTTTGGGCCCAAGATTCATAACATGTTGCCAAGGACCCTTGAGGGTCATACACACCGATTTTGGGCACATTTTGACATGTTTTGGTTTTTTGGCATTTTTGAGTTTTTGGTCAAAACTCATGAAATTCACCATTTCATTTTGGGGATTCGAAAAAGGAGGAGGATGGTATCATTGGATGCCATAATTTCATGAGCACACCCTCAGTGATTTTCAGACCATTTGGAGATCATTTTCCTGCTCAAACGGCGAAAGATGCTCACTTTTTGCACACTCTGCCCGGTCTATCAACAGATTGCAATTTTCTGGATTTTTACACACAGGTGTAGATTTGGAGGACTTCCAGGCATCAGATCTGGAAAAATTCAGTTGCTCTGGAAAGTAGACACTCAGAGCTTTCCAACGAGCTATCATGAGCTTCGTTTCGACACCAGGAAGGCTGCCAAATGTTTCCGGCAAGTCAGGGGACCTTTTGCTGATGAAAATTTGAAGTATTTTTGTAATTTTTGAACCTCTAAAATCTGCGTTTAGCTATTTTTGCACTTGGAAAATGATGCAAAGTCAATTTAATTCCATTTTTTATCATTTTTTAGATATTTTATGGGATATTTTGTGCCTTGGGCTTTGCAAAGCCTCAAGGACAAGTTTAGATATTTATTTTGAACCAATGGCTAGCTAGTTGCCTTGGTTGGTTTTCCTCCTTCTTGGCCTATATATTCCAAGAGGATTCATTGTAATAGAAGGCTGAACTTGAGAAGAGAAGCAATATATGGTCATATGAGCTTTGGAAGAAAATACTTGTGTTATGCTTTTGGATTGCCTCTTGGATGTTCTTGGATGAGTGATGAAGGATTGTTGATGGATTCCATGACTTGGTAGAATGGTATAGTGTCTCTTGCTTTGTTGTTGTCTTCTAGTTTTCATTCATGATACATGTTTATTGCTAGCTATAGATCAGTAGAGAACACATTTGAGATATGCCCATGGAGGCACCTCAAATTTCCTGAATCTTCATAGCCTTCATGTTTTCTTCTTCCTTAGTTGCATTAAAGAATTCTTAACTGCTCTTTAAACAACTTGAGGATATTGTTGCTAGTTTCATTCATAGTTCTATGCATGTTGAGTAGGATGTATGGTGTGCCCTTCTTACCTATGACTGTCCATAGTCCCATCCATGAAACTATCTCTTTGACTGATTAGATTATCATTTTTTTTGAACCAAGGAGGCCTAGTTTCGATCTAGCCCTTTGCCTAAAACTATGCAAATCTTGTTGTTCAAAGTGCCCAATAACTTGAAGTACTGTGTTTAGGCGTTCCGGCATAGTGTTTTGAGTTGTTTGTCTTCCTTAAGTGTTTTCCCCAAAGTCTGATAGCCATTTCCCAAAGTTAGAGGGTCTTATACTTCTATGCATGGCTTGAATTTTGATTTCTATGTATTAATTAGCTTATAGTTACATTTTGCATGATTAATGGTTTGCCATACCATGTTTATGTCTGCTATCAAACTAGTTATGCTTGAAATCCTTCGTCTTTCACAAACTTGATGTCCATTTACTCCATTTTTCCCAAATATCCTTTCTACCTTGAATCAAATCGGCCCTTCAACAGCCTTGTATCGTCATCTAAATAGCTTTCTTGACCTTTTGACCCCATAGCCCAGTTAATCTAACATCTTGTTGTCTATTTTATATCTTTGATCAGTTTCATCCCTCACAACTTAAAAAACCAAAAAACTTACTTCATAACTAGCCTAAAATCAGAACACAATAAGCAAACAAACAGATATCCCTTACACATATAGAGAGAGCCCTCTCTGAGTCCAGGAAGGCTAGGTCCTTGGGTTCCAAAGCTTGGTTTGATGTTACTCTGTCATTTGGCTTGCCAATCAGCCAAATCATAGGAACCTAACACTAAGGAGGTAATTTGTATATGTGTGCTCTAGTTTTCTTTTTAATGTTGTATTAGTTCCCCCTCTTTAATGTCTTAGATTTGGTAGGCATAATTTGAAAACTCAAAGGTGAAAGGAAACATATTTTTTACCCAGTGGTCTACTTGGCCTATGGACTAGCCACATTAGAGTAATGCATAAAGCTTTTCACAAAATTAAAAGGAAAGGGTTATGGTTGAGTCAAATTTTATTGTTATTGAAAGTGTAATGAAATGTATCTCAATGCTATGGTTTTGGCCTTTGTATTGGTTGAATTAGAGGACCCATTTGAAAATATTGGGGCCAAGTTGGTAAGGCAAGCTGCGGCAAAGACAAATGATTTAGCTGGGGATGGAACCACAACATCTGTTGTTCTTGCACAGGGTTTAATAAGTGAGGGTGTAAAGGTAACTTTTTGTCGATAGTACTGGATTAAGATCATCTATTCATTTTTGTAGGATCTTATGGTGTTTGGTTTTTTAGTTTTGGGTTGGGCTTATTAAGTCTAAGATAGTTTTTGAGTGAAAAAATTGCTATCAGGTATTAAAATTTTTTGGTTCTTTTGTCAAAATTTATGAGCTTGTTAGGAAATACAAAACTGACAATGGTTGTATCTTAAATTTGTGGGAAATAATTTGAAATGAAACCTTTTTTTTTAGGTTGTTGCAACAGGTGAAAACCCCGTTCAAATTACTAGGGGCATTGACAAGACAATAAAGGCCCTTGTTTCGGAACTCAAAATTTTGTCAAAGGAGGTAAACACTTGCCTTTTGAGTAGGCTGGTTTTCCTTTTTGTTGATGGTTTGGTGTATCTAATTGAATTAGTTGCCTAAGGTATTTTTGGTTGCAAACTCCTTTTCATTTTTCATACAGTATTGGCCTTGTGGAATACATTTGATTGTGTGGTATTGTTAGATCTACAACATTTGTAGTTGTTTAGTCTTATGGCCGAGGTGCACTTTTATTATGGAAATAGTTGATGCAATATTGTCATTTAATCCTTACTACAGGGTAGCATGTTGAGAAATTTCTTGTGAAACATTTGGTATTCAAAATGACACTTGATCCTATACAACATCATGCACTTGAATTCAAAATTCATATTCAAATTGTGCTAGACAATTCTTGCAAAATTTCAAATATTTATGTTGTTTTAAACCATTATCTTTTTCATGTATTGGATGTTGAAAATGAGAAAAAGACTTTGGTATGAAACCAACTGGTGAATAATTTCCAGCAAAACAACCACTTCCAAGACATGATTTAGAAGTAGAACATATGTACTTATGAAGCATAGAAAGATATCCTTGATGCATTGTCAATGTTTGGCTAGGGTAATTTTTGGAGAAAATAACTCCTTATTCCTAGAATAGTGATCTTCAATACAAGTAAATTTCTTTCACGGACACTTCTGCCACTTGGCTTGTTGTTTATGTACTTTGAGCTCTACAAAAAAAATCTACAAAATTTGTCTATATAAATGACCACAAAAATGTAATACTTACCATTATATTTCAGTAACCCTGTAATAAAGTCTATTGATATATCTTCTAGTCTTTGAATATGTATGTGGAATGGTTGAAGTAACCCTAGAGATTTTACTATCTCTCTTTTATTTATTATACAAACCTGACCTTCTCTTACAAAAATTTGAATATCTTTCTTCATTCCTTCCAAAAATATTTTTTTTGATCCTTTGAGATGTTTTAAGGAACCCTGCGTCCTACCATCAGAGAGACATGGGACTCCCTTAATATTTTTTTATTCAAATATGCTTGCGTGCATAAAAATATTCTACATTTGCACTAAAGTATATCTCTCTTTCACTCCCAATGCTCCATAGAGTTCATCCCATCCTTTATAAATTTTAGTTTTTGTTTAGTACTATTGTCATTTTTCCATTATGGCAAGCTTCTTCTAGCCACCTAGGAATAGAAATGTAATTGGATATAAATTTGAGGCCTCTTCTATTTTAGAAAGAGCATCATGTACTAAATTTTCCTTACCCTTTTTGCAGATTATCTCAAAATTAAAACTTTGCATTTTTTCTCCTCATTTTTGTTAATATTCTAATGAAAATCATATCTTCAAAAAATACTTTATGCTATCATGGTATATCTTGACTTTAAAGTACCTCCCAATGATATACTATCCCCATTTTTTATTGCATGTAATATTGCTTCAATTTATTTTTCATACGTAGATTTCACCAAATATTTTCTTTGAATTCCTTGATTTTAAAAGCCAATGATATCCCTTATTGTGTTAATGTTACGTAAATTCCTTGTCCTAGTGCCTCACACTATACTATGAATGTTTTACCAAAAGTAGGTGCCACCGATGTTGGTGTAGAAGACATGGCATCCATTAAAAGAGAGAATGCCAAAGTAGCCTCATCATTCCATATAAATGATATTTTCTTCAAGAGATATGTGAGTGGATTTGAAATGCATGCATAATTCTTAACAAATTATCAATAATATCATGTGAGTCTAAAAAATCTTCTAAGAACCTTGATTTTCTTAGGAATAGGTCATTTTGTAATAGCTTGCATCTTTTGAGGCTCCAACTTCACTCCTTCCTTTAAAACAATATGAACGAAATACTCGAATTCTTATTTCCCAAAAGCACATTTGGATATTTTTACATAAAAATGATTGTTCTCAATAATTTATATAACTTTTCCACATGTTTAGTGTGGTATTCCCATGATTTATTATAAATATGTGTATTATCAAAGAAAGCCAACACAAATTTTATAAGATGGGATCAAACAAAATTGTTCTTAAGTAGAGCCCGCCAGACTTAAAACAGTGATAAACCATAATTCAAACCAAATTCGCGTTCCAAAATAGCCTGCAGACGTCGGCCAATTTTGTGACGTGAAAACCAATTGAATTCCGCCCTAATCTTTTTCGGGTCCGAAGTTGGGTTGGCGTACGGAGGGAGAGTTGTGACGCGAATTTCTTATCAAATTCGCCCTAATCTTTTTCGGGTCTGGATTTCCACTGCGCGAGCGGCCCAAACAAAGATCCGCTCCAATCAATTTCTTCCACGTGTGCTCAATCAAATGTTGCCCTATTCCCAGATGTGGGTGCATTCGATGGCGTTTAAGGAGATGGGACATGGATGTGGCGATTTCATATCAATCGCATTAAGTTTTAACGCTGTTCAATTAAGTTCCAAGGTTTTCACATCAAATCGCATTAAGTTTTAACACTGTTCAAGATCAGACCTCCACTCCTGTTAGCGATTCTGCATGCTCCAATATGATCCGGCCTTCGGCTCTCATCAATGAGAGATTAATTATGACGGGCGTTCTTCGATGCCATTGCAGTCAGGTCGATAAAATGGCATTTCGCTATGGTTTTTCAGACGAGCTGCAACCTTTGAATTGCAGATGCTCTCTGGTTGCTGGGTTACACTGTCTGCTCACTGTGACGAGAAGGAGAAGTGGCCAGCTGAACTGCTGCTTAGACCTTGGTGCAAATCTGCATTTCTCTCGGTCTGGTCTGTGTCTGTCTTCCTTGGTTTCTTGGAATCCTGCTTCTCCGTCTCGTCTTGTGCCCACTGCTGAGACTGCACCCATGCCTCGCCTGCGTTAAAGGATGCGTTGCCGCAGGGGGAGCACTAGAGGTCAATCCCTGCGCGCTCCCTCCAGCCCCTCAACCGAGTCGTCTTCCCAGTCCAATGATTATTACGCAGGTCGCTATCCAAACACTAGAAGTGGGCAGGGTCGGGTTCTAGGATCTAGCCACCGTATGGGCTCCCCTGCTCCTCATTTCCCCACCGCTTCACCTTCTCCCACGACGCACACTGCGCTTTTTTCCTTTAATTTCTCTCTGAACCGCCCACAAATCACAGTTTCAATCACTGTAGTTTTTCGTGAGGAGGAACAATGCACTCGTTCGGCGGGTCTGTGCTCAGAAAAAGCCATCCAACATTCGGGCCTTCAGGAGGGGAGCGGTGACATGAATGTGGAGATAGAACCTGGTGATCCCGGACCTTCCAAAGGATGGTGCCGAATCGCCGAGGAACCACTGGAGGAGTAGTTTGGTTAATTTGGTTTTCTTGCTTCGCGGCCCACTTAATTGCGCCTGTTTTAGATTATATTACTGTGCTGGACCTCTGTAATATTTTTGAATTCTGTAAACGTTCAAAACTAGTTTCCCCGTATGAGGGCAGTCTTCTTTTTTGATTTTTTGATGACAAATTTTCCATAAGTCTGGGCAATGTTTTTGACTTCGGTCACGTTGTAATTTTATTGCCACTGTTAATAGATTAACTTTACTTAGAAAAAAAAAATGCTGCCCTATTTCTATTTTAAACCTGTTTTTTGAAATACAGAGCCATGTTTATATGATTGTTTATAGTCGAAGCGTTGTGGGGTGGTTTATTATATTAATATTTCACGGTCAAATTATGTTCATAACAATTGGAAAAAAAAAATGTTGCCCTGTTTCTATCTTAAACCTATTTTTTGAAATACAGAGCCATGTTTATATGATTGTTTATAGTCGAAGCGCTGCGGGGTGGTTTATTAAATTAATATTTCACGGTCGAATTATGTTCATAACAATTGGAAAAAAAACATGTTGCCTTGTTTCTATTTTAAACCTGTTTTTTGAAGTACAAAGCCATGTTTATATGGTCTACGTATTATACTCTTTCTATGTATATCTACAGGAACCTTTTTGCTATGAACAGGGTGGATGCTGTAGCGGGCTACTAATGGAAACAAGTGAGCCTAAACCTTACATCTCGGATGCAACAGATGGTTACCAATTTTTGAATCAAGCGAGCCTGATCTTACAAGCGAGCCTGGGTTTTTGCAGATGGTTTTTATTTCCGGGAACAAGCGAGCCAGAACATACAATCGACCCTGGGTTTATACATATTTTTGCTCTATCATGGATGCTTTTTGTGTGAGGCATATATCAACAGTACATGTCTCTGCACATTTCCTGTATCCACTTTATGATACTATTTTATGTGTTGACAGGTTATCACTTTGCCTTCAAAACTAACGATGCTGGTCTATGTTGCTGGTTTATTGATATGGTCTGATGGTCTTTTTATATTTTGGACATATCACACTCCTCACATGATTAGCGTTTTTCTCTGTTCAAGGATTTTGGGTACTTTAATTTGTATTTGGAACAATGGACGTCGGTACTCTATATGTTGTTTTACTATTCTACATACTGCTATTTCACTTTCTTATAGATGCCTCAGGCATATTTGGATGCTTTCTCAGATTTGTCGATAATCTCCATGTGGACCGTTACTGGGTTTTATATCAAGTCCCTGTATGTGACATGGGGTATTTTTCTATGACTGTCTGGGGTGGGACTTCCACTTTTCTGGATGGATATTTGGGTTCCAATCTTCAGATCTGAAAATGTAATGACTTCATGGACTGTTTTACTTCATATAATATATTCAAAACAACGTTTTTTCTCTTGTGAAAAAAATGATTGTTTATAGTCGAAGCGCTGCGGGGTGGTTTATTATATTAATATTTCATGGTCGAATTATGTTCATAACAATTGGAAAAAAAAATGTTTCCCTGTTTCTATTTTAAACATGTTTTTTGAAATACATAGCCATGTTTATATGATTGTTTATAGTCGAAGCGCTGCGGGGTGGTTTATTATATTAATATTTCATGGTCATTGGAATTCCCACAATTCATAACAAATATTGGAGATTTACTGTCCTGTTTTAAAGTTTCATTTTTTTTTTAAATTGAACCCGCCGTCCGTATACCGACGCTTTGTAAGCGTCGGTCTTCCAACATCTTGAACGATTTCCGTCGGTCTTCCTAGGGTCGGTATTGCGACGCTTTTGGAATGCGTCGGTATTGCGACGCGTCGGTCTTGCGACAACATAAAAATGTCGCAAGAGCGACAGTATAAAAACGTCGGAAGAGTGACGTTCAAAACGTCGGACCACATTTCATCGGAATTGCGACAGTTTACAAAATTCGGAAGAGCGACGCTCAAAATGTTGGACCACATTTCGTCAGAATTGCGAAAGTTTACAAACGTCGGAAGAGCGACGTTCAAAACGTTGGACCACATTTCGTCGGAATTGCGGCAGTTTACAAACGTCGGAAGTGCGACGGTTTGGGAAACGTCGGAAGAGTGACGCTTGTTTTGAAGCGACGGAAAAAGTGTCGGTAGTGCGACACTTTGTCAGTGCGTTGGAATTGCGACGTAATGGAAAACCACGTTTTTCCCGTCCTCGAACTGTCGCTCTTGCGACGACTATATATCGGAATAGCGACGAAGTGGCCGTCGGAAATTGGGCCAAATTTTCTAGTGTGCTATCCAGGGGAAAAACCTAGCAAAGATGGAAAAATAAACATTCGGGATGTCAGAGATTTTCCTTTGAGAACTATCCTTTTCACAATCACTAAAACTGCAGGCACCGTTACACTACATGTACCGAATATATCGTATATGAAGTATGCGCTAGAACAATCTTCAACTAGTCTAAAGATGTTCTATCTCAGATAAAGGAAAAACTGAATAAAGCAAAGGGAGGAAGGAAGAATAATTTTAGCTATGGTTCTATCCTTATATCCTACACCTTAGAACGGATTCCACTGATGCAGCCATAAAATATGACACTGGATATAGCTAGTCCTAGAGATCCTAGGATGCAGAGATGGGTGGAACTCATGGGTTGGCATGCATGCCAATCAACTGTTGTGTTATCTACTGCATTCTTCAGCTAGTTCCGGTGACAGATTGATGCCATTGATGAGTATGCATACGCAGGCGTCGATTTTCAAGGAGATCCAGATTTAGCATTACCAGGAGGTGTTCAGTGGGGTGCAATAGGTAAGAATTTTTTGACCATGTTTTTTTATTTTCCTAAGGTTTATATAATGTTTTTGTGTTTTTGATTTCTTTCCAAGACTAAACTAAATGTTTGATGTAATGCAGATGTTGGTCGTGTTCAATCAGTAGTGGAACCAGAGCGCGAAGAAGATGTGCCAACAAAGACGACTGTCGGGAGAGCATTCCTTCAAGATCTTGATTTAGCTGAGACTCTGAATAAGCTTCAGCAGCACATAGAAGGCTTGACCTTTGGGATTTCGGATTGATGGATCGAAGTGCTTCCTATGTGACTATAGTGACACACTATTGGGGTTCCTAACCATTGGATTCGGTTACTTCATACGAAAGCTAGATCTATAGCATGTTATCACGAGCACCACTAGTTTACTTGTGACATTTTGAATACATTTTGAGGTCAGATGACCAATGTGTCTTGGGCACAAATTTTGTAAAAAACTATAACTATCTATCTATATGATTTCAGAGTTTTTCTTATGTTTATTGTGCAATCCTATTCCATGATGTGAATTTTTTCTTTACATATGTTGCATTGTGTCTGTCTAAAACTTGATAAGCTAATGAATCAGTCAATGTGTTCAAATTTCTAGAAATGTGTTGATATTGAATAAAATCAAAATGTCTTTCCAAAAGTCAAACTCTTAGGAACAATCTAAAAAGTGTTGAATTTCTAATAGTATAAACACTAGTAAGTTGTAATACCACAAGTTGTGAGTCTAACCTTATGATTATGTGGTTAATACCAAATGAAATGGCATCAGAGAGAAGTTCGATCAACGCGCTATACTCAGCGATATTTTTCGTCGATCTACCAATACAAATCCCTTGAAAACTCACTAACTCGCTGTTCGGAGAAAAAATGGCCCACCCTGCAGTGGATAGATTTTGCGTACTACAACTAACACCATCAGCATATCCAACAAATGGTTCCGAGTATTTCGACATCTGCGATGAAATGTAAAGCGGATTACTAACGTCAATAAAACTCTAAAAACAAATTAAGATAGTGAATGCAAATCAACAACATGTATTTACAATATAATACAAAAAATTATTACGCTCATGATTAAGCATAGTAACGTTTCAAATACAACCCATTTCTAGGTTGCGCCAATGGAATTCCATCGTAATCAACTAACTCATAGGCACTCTTAGCAAGAACTCTTTTGAAAATATAGGGGCCATGCCATAATGGCTCAAACTTTCCTGTACCTATTACGTCAGCTTCTTGATCATAAAGAAGGACCAAGTTGCCCTCTAAGAAAATGCAAGGCTGGACATTTTTGTTGTATTGCAACTTTATACGTCTCTTATGCACTTTGTTGGCCAATTGGGCTTCATGACGCATTTCATCAAGATGGATGAGGTTAAGGATACACACTTATTCTTCTGAGGTGTCAGGTAACAAGTCTATTGCGAGTTTTAACGATGATATTTCACATTGGATTGGTAAGATAACTTCCAGACCATACACCAATTGAAAAGGAGTAAATACGGCTGCGTTTCTCACTGAGGTTTGATACGCCCACAAGGCGAAATACAAGATCAAATGCCAGTTTCTTTTACGAGCTCCTATCATTCGTTGAAGCATTCATTTAAGAATTTTGTTAATAGCCTCAACTTTTCCATTTGGTTGTGGATAATAAGGAGTAGAATTATCATTTTACAATCCTAACTTAGCAGTCAATTCATACATCATGTGGTTGCGAAAATGCTTCCCATCATCTGTAACTATAGCTTGTGGGACCCCAAATCGTGCAATAATGTGGTTGAAGAAAAAAAAAGCAGTTGTTTGTCCTGTGTTGTTGAATGTAGGCATCGCTTTGGCCCATTTGGTAAAATAGTCTACTGTGACAATAATATAACCATGCCCCCCCCCCCGACGAAGGAGGGTTACAGGTCATGAAGTCAATACCCCATTTTGTAAATGGTCCAGCAGAGACAACGGGATGCATTGGTGCTGGCAGTTTGCAGATTTTACGATAAAAAATCTGGCACGCATGACAACTTCTGACCGCGAGGATGCAGTCTTGAAAAATAGTAGGCCAAAAGTAACTAGCGTGGAGTATCTTTTGGGCGGTAGCATATCCAGATAAATTTCCACCACAAGCCCCAGCATGACAATCATTTAATACTTTTTTGGCCTTCTCATGAGTGAGGCACCTCCTTAAAATGGTATCGACACCACGACGATAAAGTGTATCACTGACGATCAGATAATCTTTGGCTTGGTATTGAATACGTCGTTGTTCAAAGAAAGAGGTATTAGGTCGAAAAGTTTGGGTTTAGAGATAAATTATGAAATCCCCATACCAAGGATCAGATGATCTGATCATAAACAGAGACTCGTCTAAAATTGATGGTTCCGACGTAGTTTTAGTAATATCAGAGGGAAGGTCATAGAGAAGCTAAAAAAAAACTAAAGAATTCTTTGACTTGGATTTGATAAATTCCAAATCAAATTCCTGCAAAATGACAATCCATTTTGAATATTTTCCCCCCAGCAATTGACATGATAAGATGTAAGTCACGGAGTTGGAATCTGAAACTATTGTTGTTTTTCGGAGCAGGATGTCATGGCGAAATATTTGGACAACTTGAACTGCTGCCAAGACAAGATTTTCTACGTATGAGTACTTAACTTCCGTATCATTGAGATTACGACTCAAATAATAGATCGGATGTTCAATTCCGTCTTCTACTTGGACCAATACCATAGCAATGGTCATTTCGGCCGTGACAATATATAGGAAATAATCATTTTGATAATTAGGAGGATACATTAATGATGCTCGGACAAGAGTGTCCTTGACAACATCAAAAGAAGCTTGCGCAACTTGGTCCCAATGGAAGGGAACCCCCTTTTTCAAGAGTCAAGTAAATCCTTTAGCCATTTCGGCGTAATTTGGAATGAACCTCCTTAGGAAGTTAGCCTTTCCTTGAAGTTTCTGTATCTGAAGTACGTTTGATGGCACAGGAAAATCAAGAATGGCCTGAACCTTCAAAGGGTCGATTTGAATCCCTTATTTTGAGACTACAAATCCAAGCAAATGACCAGAACCAACACAAAACACACATTTATGTGGATTGAGGCATATTTTGTAGTGTCGGCAGCGTAAGAAAATGGCTCTCAAATGCATTGGGTGATCAGTCTGATTTCGTGAGTGCGCTGGTAAATCATTTAGGCATGGTTGAACAATGTGCTTGATGTCATTGAAATAATAATCCATTTCTCTCTGAGAAGTTGCCCCAACGTTCTTTAAACAAAACGAAAGTTTCCTATAAGGAAATGTGCCCCAGGGATATATTAATGTTGCCTTTTGTTGATCATCTAGGCGGATATTGATTTGATTATAGCCAGAAAATCCATCCATGAATGACAATATTTCACATCTAGCACAATCGTCAATAATCTGGTTGATAAAGGGAGTAGGATAGTTGTGTTTTGGACAAGCATTATTAACATCCCGATAATCGATGCACACGGTAATTTTTTCTTGATTTTTCATGACAGGAACGATATTGGAAATCCACTCAGTTAGTGGAACGGGGTAAATGAAACCAGCACCCAAAAGTTTTTCAACTTCTTTTTTGATGGCAACAACTTTCTTCGGATGAACAAGACGAAGCCGTTGACGCACCGGTTTGACATCAGGATACATATTAATAGTGTGTTCAACTATACTTGTATCTATGCCTTGCATTTCCTCGTAAGACCAAGCAAATACGTCACAAAATTCACAAAAATGAGAGCGATATGATTCGAGTTCTGATGGAGAACAAGATACACTGACATGAATATTATCTACAACACCAAGTTTGGTCGAAATATCGATAGAAATTGTTTCTTCGATATTTGAAAGATTTTGCTCGAAATTGATTGCATTAATGGGAAAGGAATTCGAAAATAAATTTTTGATGGATGGGTGATATAGTTCACTAAGATCATTTTCTTCATAATCAGGAAGATGGGAATGATGATGATAATCTTCCCATGGTTCTCCTTCTGACATCATGGATTCCAAAATATTCTCATCTGTCAAGAACGTTGAGGAAAATGGATCAGATGGAGTACCAAAATCTAAGGAATGATCAACCCAAACACTCGGCAACGCTGATTTAGGATTTTCTGCCCAAGCCAAATAGATTGAATGCTATGCTAGCTCAATAGGGTTGGGCGGCAAAAACTCATCCAACGTAGAAATATCAGAATCACCCGTACTCTCCCTTAAGTCAGATAGAGTGGAAGAGATCATGTAGCAGGTCTCTATACTTGCAATTTCTGCTGACGTCGCGGGCGGCGATAATGCAAAGGTTCCCATAAAAGTGGAATCCTTTAAAAGTCCTACACCAATGTTCTGAAGTTCTAGTTGGGGTATGTGAACGAATGAAACGATTCCAGTTACCTGCGAAGCAGAGGCAAAGAAGGATAGTTGATTAATGACCGTAATTGTACCTTTATGTGGAAAGGAAATCATTCTAAAATATGTAGAAACAATAGCAGTCATCGCATATACCCATGGCCTTCCAAGTAAAATATTATAGTCAAGGGGCCCATCAACAACCTCAACATCAATATTTACTGTTTCTCCCCCTAGTTCAACATGCTGGTTATTAATAATACCAAAAGGTTTATATGTACGTCCATCAAATGCCTTCAACATCGTTGATGATTGTGATAAGCGCGGCGAGCCAAGTGACTTCCAACAATTTAGAGACATAATGCATGTAGATGCTCCCTCATCAATAATAGTGCAATGAACAAGGTGATTGAGAACATTTACCTGTATGGAGAATGCCAATTCTACTGGTAGTTGCGGTACATAGCCCACATGATTAAAGACGACAAGATTAGAATCAGTCGGATCAATTCCACCAATAGCCGAAAATAAAGCCTGTTTTTGGGAGGGACAATTTTGTAATACCTCAAGAGCAGACATAGCAGAAGGGGATTGAGCCAAATCCTCAACTATATTATAATTTTGTGCAGCTCTTGCTCGAGTATTATATGTCAATTTATGAATTACTCCTTTTGGTGGCTTGATTGTCAATTCAGGAATAACAGTAGGCAGTATTGATTTTGTAGATGGATTCATTGTCGAGGTAGTAGGTTGATCGATGGCCTGACTACCATAATATTTATTTCGCGTCGACACTAAAATATCTATTGAAGGTTTTGTGATAGATAACATTAACACTTGGGAACTAGAAGCTGGATCCGTAGCAACCATGTTTGTGTCCAGATTTGGAAATGGGTCTGTCAACACAACTGACGCATGGGAAGTCTTGATGATTTTTGAGACTTCAGCGTGGTGAGAAAAATCCCTAACAAAGTGTTCCTCATTACAAATTATGCATGGATAATGAGGTTTCCGAGGTCCAGACGATTGATCAAATGATCTTTCCTGCAGGTTAGAAGTTTTCTTTTTCTTTGATTTCCCATTTTTCTTACTTCCTGGTTGCTTGTCACCTTTGCCTTTGTCAAAAGACACGGAATTAATTTCAGAAGTAGGAGCAGGATCATATGCCGTAGGATGGTGCGTGCTTGCAGTTCCTATCAAGCCGTCTCCAGCATGAGAGTCCTTTAATTGAGGAGGAACATTGAAATTAGATCTTGGCGCGTTATGAATTTTTTCATAGAGCATGCCAGACTGAGTATAAATCAAGTCTAAATATTGGGCACGAGCGATAACTTGCTCTTCTGTGATGACACCACCCTTAGCCACATCCTTAATTATAGATGGTAATAGGGACTTAATGAACCATTCAGCAAGGAGCTGATTCGGAACAAAGGTATTAACCATTCGACGATGACGACGCCACTCATGAATATGATCAGAAATTTGAGTAGCATTAGTTTGTTTGAAATTGGTCAAGAGTTCCATTCCAGTTTCAAATATGATGGGTAACTGGAAATGAGTCAAAAAGAGAATAGCTAGGGCTGTGAAATTATCAAAAGAAGCTTTAGGTAATTTGATGTACCATTTTGCACCGAACCTGTGAGCGTATGCTGGAAAAGACGCAGTCGAACATAATCATCATTCAGGGAATTTGATGAACACCATAAATGACAAGTCATAACATGAGTCGACGAATCTTCTCCATGGTTTCCATTGAACTTAGGAATATCTGACGGTAATTTGTGAGGTATCATCGGCCACCAAGGAGCATAGTTGATTGGATCATTTGTTAACCAATTTAAATCTAGTAACTCTAAAGTTGCAACAAAAGGCAACTGTCTATTAAGGTTAGGTTGAGCATAGCTAGGATAAGATGGAATTGCTTGAGCAACAGGCCTTTGAGCACCAGCATAAGGAATCTGTTGTTGGTAACCCAGATAGGGGTTGTTTTGCATAGCAAACGCTTGAGGTTTCTGTTGCTCAAAACCTGGATATGATACTTGTTGAAATGAAGTTTGAGGCATTTGTGCTTGTGGCTGCCAAGGGGTCTGTCCACCAATGTTATAACCCAAATTAGGATAACTTGGATTCAGTTGACATGTATAAATCGGTTGCGGTTGTGACATCCCATAAAATGGTAGACCAGCTTGTGAATAAATAATGCCTGATATAGGTTGTTGTAAATTAATCAAAGGATTTGGAGTTTGTGGACCAAACATTTGATGGTATTGAGTTGAAGTTCCCGCTTGATAAGGTTGGTGTACAACATTTTAATTCTGTAACAGGGGTATAGATGTATTAACAAGTGGTAATGAAGTGGGTGTAACAGGTTGAATCGGTTGATATGATTGTACAACTGTTTGTGGTTGGATAGGCTGAGTGGGCTGCCATTGAAAAACATTCGTTTCAACATTAGATTGACAAAAAAGTGATGGAGTACTGTCATATTGGGTGACCAAAGGTTGCCCCCCAACATGAGGAGGATAATAAGACGGAAAATATTGCTCTCCAAATGTTGGGAGTCCAGTTGATATGGCACTTGAAGGAATAGACCCAAATGGAACAGCTTGATATTGCCTTGATGATGTGTATAATGAATCAAGTCATTCAGTACTTACGATAGGATTACCAGTTAAAATACCAGATGATGACATTGGTAAAGTCCATGGATTTGAATATGCACCAGAGAAAATTCCAGATAATGATTTGTAACCTGATGGGACCATAGGGCCACCATGAAAATATGACTTTGGTGAAGTTGTAAACATCGATGGGGTAGCGAGGGAAAGAGTTGACATAATTGGAATAGCTGGCCCAACCGAAGATGTTGGTTTAGACATGATCACTTGACCAAATGTATACCCTTTTAAATCAACGGGAATTTGAAAAGGAGTAGGATAAAAAAAAGCAGAGGGTGTTGATTGAGAAAAAGACTCATACAGGTAAAGGTCCTCCCCAAAATGGGTTGGAGTTAAAGGTGTATTGCCTTGTGGGATTTCTTCAATCGTAATTAAACCAGGTGGAAGTATTTCACCGCTAGGCCCAAAGTATATTTCGAACGGTTGACTGTGTGATATAGGAGTTTCAATGGCTACAGAACTTTGTGGGATGACCAAGGTAGGAACAACTTCCGGTTGTTCGACTTCAGGATTCAGATGTTCTGGCAAAGAAGAGATAGGATCTGGATCAATTTGAGGTTGAACAACGTCGGGTCCAGGAGGTATGGTCTCACTGATTGGATGGATCGTGACCATAGGTAGCTGTGAACACTCCATTTTGACAACAATAGATGAACCGGGATGTGTAGAAACAACTTGAGCTAACTCTAGCTTATTCGAAAATGATGTTTCACCAGAGGTACAAATTGTACTTGATTCGAAATATCGTGATCACCTTCACCTACCAGAAGTAACTTCTGGTGGTAAAGGTGGTTTTAAAGATAATCTATGCGAATGATGGGGAAAAGGATTTTGTTCTTCCACGATTACTAATTTATTTTAACCAAAAACAAATAAACAAAATAAAAGGGTAATTCTAGGAAAAAGGGTTTACCAAAAAAATGTGAACTGCAGAATACCTCCTGGCGAACCAAGAAGTACGGGCAGGCAATCTCCCCAAATGCCGTGTTCGGTGTATCACAATTTACAAGGTGGTCGACTCGATTCACTATGGATGGATAACACCTAAAATTTGTCCTCCCAAATATACCTGAAGGTACGTGGAGGCCCAAGTCCATATTAGTGTTGTCTGATGTGAAACCACATAATGAGAGCACCCCTTTATACTTATCGTACTGT
Organism: Pinus albicaulis; assembly: GCA_034641835.2. Taxonomy (NCBI): domain Eukaryota; kingdom Viridiplantae; phylum Streptophyta; class Pinopsida; order Pinales; family Pinaceae; genus Pinus; species Pinus albicaulis. The sequence continues at coordinate 1,300,301,617 of CM076582.1, read as the reverse complement.
AACACCACCCGATATACCTGAAAGTACATGGACGAGCTATGATATACTTACGTACGTGGAGTGAGGTATCACACTCAGAATGTATCGCAGACAAGTTAATGATAGCTGTTATGTTTTACGACGCCGTAACACGTCTCTAGCCTAGACCTTCTAAATGTTATCGTTATGTTTCCAATGCTTTGTTAGGTAAATTGAGATTAATTTTATGTTGATCTTGCTTACAATTTTCCTTTTAAAGGTTCACCGTGATGATGTATTGGAAAATTCCTAAAAATGCAACTAAAAATGATAAGAAATCTTTCACTTTTAGTTTTTCAATGAAAGTCCTAGCTACTAGAGGGAAAGAGAAAACAATTTTTGAGCAAACAAATCAGAAAACACAAACTAAATGCAAATTTCCTAATTGTTCCTTTTTGCAAAACACACAAAAAAATCCTACATGCAAATGTAGATGTTTCTTTTTCAGTTCCTTTAACGTTATGAATGCAGAAAAGAAACTAAATGCACTAAATCAATAAAATCAAATGCCTTTTACTTTCGAGAAATGAGGAATAAAACAACAATTTCTCTTTTGAAGGAAAAATGAGGAATTCAACAACAATTTCTCCTATCAGGAAATGAAGATTTTACGACAATTTCCTTTTTCAAAAGAAAATGGATCTAATGCGACAGTAAAAATACTTTGAAATAAACTTGCCAATGATAAAGAAAAAATCTTTAAATAAACATTGAAAAAAGTTTCTTTCAAAGGAGGAAGAAATATATAGTGTCACTAGTCAATATGAGGTTCAAAATTTTCAAAACACAGCAGAAAACAAACTGAATCAACTTGCAAAGAAAAATTCAATGGAATCTGGATGGCTTCAGGAGTCAACGCAGTCTCTAAGGGGAGACAGTGCTCTGCAACACAGGCCTGAAAGGGAGACAATGCTATGCAAAGCACTGTGTCTTGTCCAAGAGTGCATTGGGCGAAGTGTATAAGGAAAAACACTACTATTTAACACACTTCTTCTGCAAATTAATATTTGAAAAAGTTTGATCTTTGTGAATAACAACTACTGGGTGGATAAACATAGCAAATCAGAGGCTAAGCACCTAGATCTAAGAGAAATTCTCCCGATTGGAGTCGCCAATTTGTTAGAAATAATTTTGAATTATGGATAAAACACGCTTCCCTAGACAGATGACAGTCTAGAAAAACAAATTAAAGACTATACGACTACCTTTCCTAACTCAAAACAAACACACAGAAAGGATTAGAAGCTTACTTGTAATCCAAGCACTTCTAAATGCCTCCTTCTGTCGCTTTCGTTGTAGCTTCAAATTCAAGCAGTTTGTGCGAAATGCTTCCTGCAAGAAAGAACACTAAAACAGAAGAAGATAGCAATAATACAGATGTATATTCAAGTTAGTTAGCTAAATCAGTCAAGCATAAACAATATACATCAACTAAGATCTTGCAATATGGAAAATCAAAGCCAGTACAGATGCATATAGGGAAAAGTAAGTTGTATTCTTTATTGATGATAGAAGGAGAGGTTAAAACCTAATGATTGATTTGAAGTGACCCTTCCAGCAACGATCCTTAGCCCCATCACAGTATAAATCTCTCTAGAAGCTGTTACACAAATCTAACTCTCAATTGAAAATCCACCAACATTTCTCTACTCAAATTCTTCCCCCTCAAACACTCAGATCTGTGCTAATTTATAGAGAGGCTGAAGGTTGTTTTACAATCAATGACTTTCCAATAATAGGCAAGGCATGTTTCCAATCTTATATATGTCAAATGGACACTTGGATTTGAAGCTTGACACATGTGAACTCTTCTAGAAGGCACTGGCCAAGTGGAGATTCTGGAACAATGAGAATTTCGCTCCCAATGTGACCAACGCACCCATAGATTTCAGGAAGTGCTTTGCAGAGCAGCCTTGCATGGGGCTACCTGCATATGCAATGCACTTAGTCCCCTTAGAGGCAGTGTTGGTGAGCTCTCATATGCTATATAATAAACTTCAAAGCTTGGAAACCTTTGGTTGATGAAAGTCATGCTTGATTTGTCTTGTTCTTGCCTTAGGGAATGTAGCAACTTGAAATGATAGGGAATGATAGACCCTTAGTCATTGGTCCTGGAGATGATGCCCAGTTAACCAGGTCATTGGGAATGATGCCAAAATTGACCTATAACAGGCCTATCCATTTCCATCTTCCATTTTCTATGTGTTTTTTTTTTGGAAAGTGCTTCCTTCACAATCCAGAAGCAACACAATTTCCATGAATACATAAGGCACCACAAGGAACCCCATAATGGCATGTGGATCATTTATCATAATCACTTTTGTTTTTTTAAGATGCCATAACAGAGGGTAAATTTATGTAAAATCACCCAGGAATTGCTCCTAGCCCCAGCCACTGATAGGTGCCTCTCGGGAAATGAATCTTGGTAGGTGGCCACCTCCACCACATTGGCCATTTAAAATATTTTTAATTTCCTGTAAGAAAATTTAAATTTTTGACATTTTAAATATCACCTCATAACCTTACAAATTTACAGAGTTTTTTTTTTTTTTTTTTTTTTTTCTAAGGCTGCAAAATAACTTGACAAGATCCTGATAAATATTACAAATGCAGTTATTTTCAACGGTACTAAACTTCACGGGTCACAGCGATTACAGTAAAAGTAGATGCATCTGCAAAGGCAAATAAAAGAGATTACAACTTCGAATTCAATTTAGTTTGTTGAGGGTAAATCAAAGAATCCTTTAATCTAACTTAAGCCCTACCACGACTCATTTATGACACCAACACTTATTCAAATTACTACATTCAAAAGCACAATTACATTCATGTTGCAAAACTCGTATTTTTTGCTGAATAAAATAATTAGAATTTATTTGAAAATAATTTGCCCCTTTAAATCTATTTTTTGTTTAATCGAACAATGAAAGAAAATTAAAACGAATGGTCGAATTCGTACACAAAAATAGGCTGCGAAGGTCGTAATGGGGGCTCTGAAGAAGCCAGAGACGGGGCCGGGGCGTAAACACTTCCATAGAATGATGTAAAATCGAGTTTCCTGACAAGCTTCTTTGCTGGAGCATCCCCCACTTGTTGCTGCTGTTGTTGAACGGGAGATTCACCCAATTGTTGCAGAACCATCGCTCTTTCTATAAATGCCATTAATTAATTCATTAGGTATTTTCCCATTTGTCCGCATAGATTAGAAAAAACAGAGAGAAATCCGAATGCCCAAAGAAATCAATCAAGGCCTAAAAAATGTGTGTACACGTGTCATTTGGAGAGAAGAAAGGTAGATGAAAAGGAAATTTACTATTTAGCAGCATTGGAGAGAAGAAATGTAGATGAAAAGGAAATTTACTATTTAGCAGCAAATTTCGCTTCTGTAAAAGAAAATTTCCTGCTACTGTTTTTCTTTCCTACTAAATTTTCTATTTCCTACTAAACTACTAAATAGTAATTACTATTTAGTGAATTCGTTTCTAAATTTCAGTAATATTTATTCACTAAAATCTTAAAATTTAAAAAAATTTCCTGCTACTGTTTTTCTTTCTTACTAAATTTAGTATTTCCTACTAAACTACTAAATAGTAATTACTATTTAGTGAATTCGTTTCTAAATTTCAGTAATATTTATTCTGGAAAATATTAAAATTAAAATTTAATAAAATTCTAAAAAATGTGTGTACACTTGTCATTTGGAGAGAAGAAAGGTAGATGAAAAATCAAGTGTATTGATTCAAAAGAGAAGGCCTATTGGCCTAATTATTTTAACAAATTATGAAATCCTTGAGGTGCTGCAATGTGAGTGTGGGTTACGTAGTCTTGATGAGTGCGGGTTTTGATGTCAAACCGAAGTGGTTGTTGCAGACTATCAAGCTCATAGGTAAAACCTCTCAATTCAAGCCAACAGAGATCGACTCTCCCATAACAAAGCGGTTTTCCATAAGAACAAGCCAACAGAGATCGACTCTCCCATAACAAAGCGAGTGAGCAGAAGCTGTTCGAGTAGGTCAGGTAAGGGAGTATTATATAACACCCACTCATATCTATTATTTTTAAACTTGCTGCCTTTTTCTCATGACGCTCGGCTGCCTTTGTCTGGATATCGAGTTTCCACATTTTATTGTACCGTCGCCAAACTGCCTATATGTTTCATCCAACAAGACCATTGGTCCAACCATCGGTGGATCCAACAATTAGAGTACATTATTGAGCTACTATTCCATTCTCTAGCTCCATTGCATGACACTCAGCTGGCCCCTCTCAAGCCCCCTCTTGCACGAAGACATCATGTTCACAGGCATTGGGTAGCCTGCGAGCAGCCAACCTTTTCCACAGCTTGATTCAACCCTCGTTCATCCCACAGGAAACATTTCAAATTTTGGGGCATTAGTCTGATGATTGATCCAGCTAGAAGCACAGGAAAATTCCAATCCAGCATTTCCAACATTAACGGTCTGAATACCCTAACTCCATATTATGGACAACCTGAACGAGAATATGCTAGAGTGTGTTTCTCATTGATATCAGCGGCGAAATTCATCAATCATCACACACTAGAAGATTCAATGCACACATAGCAATGTGACCCACCTGAGCATTCTCAAACCTAGTCGTTCATTCATTCAAATCCATAAACAGTGAGCTAAGGGGGCACTAGGCTATTTTGATTAGTGAATGTTGCATGAGTTGTCCCGAGTTTGGTTCTCCAAAGGCCCCTTAAGTTGCAGATATTTGAAAACAGTCACGCAGTCGCACAGTTGCAACACCTTGAAATCAGTCACATGAGAGGGATGCGACCCAATCACACAGTCGCAGCAAGCTGAATAACGGTCACACGAGGGGGATGCGATCAAGTCGCATAGTCACAACAAGCTGAAGAACGGTCGCACGAGGGGGATGCAACCTAGTCTCACAGTCACAACAAGATGATAAACGATCGCATGAGAGGGATGGTTGCATGAGAGGGACGCGACTTGTGACTTACACAAAAAAACACCATATTCGTATTCTGCTTAAGAGTGGAGTACACTCTTTCGTTCAAATGTGACATTTATTTTGCTTAGCCGTATCAATACAGGGGAATGTGATGCATACATGGCCACGAAGTATGACAATTTTTTTTTAACAAATCTAGACATCAGCGGTGCACCAAGCAACAAAAACTTAACGTCTGAAGAAGTTCCGCATGGAGAAGAAAGTTTAGTGCAAGAGTTCAGTGTGTTGAAATCATTTTTGTAGAGTTAGTTTTGGGCATCATCATAATGGGACATGAAACTTCAGAACCCATGGAAACAAATGATATGGGGCAAGTGAAAATTGCCTCAGCAGTCAAAGCTGGGAGGTGGGTTTGGGTCAATGCAAAATAATATCGAGGAGTTTTAAAACGAATACTAGCTCGCCTAAAATGGGAGAAGACAAGGAAAAAAAGGTTTCAAAAGGAAATTAATTGGGTCCTTCACAAGTAACAACATGCAAATAGGTAATCTTTACAAGTCCAAAGGAAAAGGAAAGGAAAAATCCATTGATGAGTCTGCCTTATATAGTCCCACATTGATCTGAAAATGGAAGTACTTGAAAATGTGTCCAATGTATCCATTTCCAATTAATTAAATGTGTGCAAAATTCTCCATGTCTTGCTGATTAAAAAAAGTGTTTTTGGTAATAGTTTATGAGTTTATGTGTGAGGGTAAGTTATTTAATTTTACTGTTTATCATATCATAACAGCAAAACACAACAGATAAACTTCAGCATAATATGACACAGATGTTTGGTGAGCAGTTCACCCCTCCTGGGCTACGTCTGCTAGATCAAGCCTCCCAAAATGAGCTTGTCCTCTTGTATTGAAATGCTTCAATATGCAATACAAGTTTAAAAGTTCCTCAATAGGAAAATCTAAATGTAAATACATATTCAGAAGACATGAAAATGCTAAAAATTCCTTTCCATATTCACTAAACAGTGAAGAATTACCATAAACAGTGCCTTCTTCAACAAGGCCCTGATGGCTCTTTGAAATCCTCTGAAGCTTTTCGGGCTGCATAAGTCCTCAAAAAGTTCCAAAACTGCTTCCATTAGAATTAGAAGATGGAAAATAGCTGAAAATGGTTTTTGGATCACCTCAAACAGTGAGGTACAACTCTAGATAACTCCATTTCCCCAATGGCCCTAGTGGCTCTCCAAGATTCTCTGAAGATAAAATGGTTTTAGAACACCTATATTTCCTATGGAACCTATCCCAATGGCTCTAGAATGCTTAAAATAGTCTAAATTGGTTTTTGGTTCACCTCAAATGGTTAAGCATAGCCCAAAACAGCTCCAACTCCCTCTTGGCCCTGATGGCTTTCCAAGCTTCCCTGAAGCAAAAGGGGCTGAATATCAACTCTAATGGCTCTAACACCTATCTCAATGGCTCCATAATTCTTAGAATACCCAAAATTGACCAAAATTTCGTCCAATTTGGTCCAATATTGGAGAAGTTATGACTAAAACAAATTTCTGCCCAATCTTCCCTAAACAAGCTCCACCAAATGTGGAGAAACTACAGATAGCCCCGCCAAAATGGCCAACTCCACTGAAATTAGTGGAATGCACCCCAATTTGGGTGGAACCACTAGCAGTTAAGTTAAATGCTAGAGGAATGGGCGGTCACATGTGGCACCTCCGCGGATAAACCGCTAGCTAAATCGTCGTTGAAAATGTTAACAAACCACTGCATTTAATATTTGAATGGCCACATGCCATAACCGCCAACCAAACTGTCGGCTAGGATTTTTGGCTCTTGGGAGCGGGCGCTTGGTCGTATGAATAGGGCTAGCCCTAAAACCTTCCGCCATAAACAAATTTAAAACTTAAATAAAACTGCCGCCCATCATATATTAAGAAACATTGAATAGGCCGGTTGGTTGGGCCGCTTGGCTTGGGTGCATGAGGTCACTGGTTTGATTCTGTTCGGCAAAAAAAATTTAAATGGACCAAAGTTCCATTGGCCTGGGGTCACGTGGCGGCCTCCAGGCTTGCCACGTGGCACCCGTTGATTGGCTAAAAAACAATAAAGTCAACCCATCGATGAATCAGTATATGCCACTTGTCGAATGCTCATTTGCCCAAATGGAATATTTCGAGGAATATTCCAAGGAATATTTCGAGGAACATTCCAAGAATATTCCTTGGAATATTATTTTTTTTAATTTTTCAAAATTTGAAAGTCAAACTTGGTCAACTCAGTTTTTTGCAGTTTATTGAAAACTTCAAACTTGCATAACTTTCACATACGATGTCAGGCTTGAGTGTCGTTCACGGCGCTAGGATTGTATTGATGAGGCCTATCCGGTCATTTAGGTTGCAAGTGATTTTGAACACTTTCAATTTTAAGCTTTTTCCATAGCTCTAACTTGAGCTCCTGATCACACCTCCCAAATGAGAAGATTTTGGACCTAAAAAGCTCACTTAAATGCTGAAACTGAACTGTACAAAAAATGAAAGAATAATGACATCCTCTTCTCTTCAGCCTTCAAAACTTTTCTTGACTTTCCAACTGTCCTCATGGCGAATTTTTGCTGAATGAGCCATGTATTTGTGCCAAATCCCGACCAAGTTTTCTCGCCATACCAATCTGCCATTCTGAAACCAGCAATGACCCTTGCTAAAATTTGTGCCCTCTTTGCTTGCATGCCTTTCCATCTCATGGAATCTTGCACCGCTTTGCACTGACACTTCTTTCTCTGCAGCAATCGACACCAAAGGCACCTTGTGCAACATACGACATCAACAACAAGTTGACCTAAAATGTGCTACATAATTGACACACAAAATCTGTAACAAGTGTGCACACAATCGACACAAGTCGATAAACAAAGAGATAAATATTTATTGTCATGTGTATGTATCATGTACAATGAACTATATACAGCTCGCTAATTACACATACAACCTCTATGTACATGTGCAACTTCAATTCTTCTTTTCAAATACCAACAAGTACATCATCCCAAAAACATGTGGGTGACTAAGAGCTGAACTAAAAGACATTGCTGCAATATAAGTGAGTATCATACTCATCTTTTACACCTCCATGGCGAAACTTTGCAACATCAAAGAAATTCCTTCAACTAAAACTGCTCTTACATGCAATCTTGCATCAAACTTTTCAACTGAAATACATGCATACCAATCTAAAATTTACATGTACAAAATGAGTATGACTTACTGCATTAAGAAGTTAATCCACTTCCTACCAAGCCAACTCCATGGCGTCTTTTCCTACTGCAACATTTCTACATGTGAATCTTCCATTTCCACATCGATAATGGAATCCATAGATTCACTTGCGCCAATATTTTTGTCTTCTAGCTGCATGTTCTTTGGATGCCTTGTTGGATGCAAATTCCAACAGTGAGAGACATCATGTCCCTTCCTTTGACAAAATGTGCAACTCTTAAGCACTTTCTATGAAATTTTTCTTTTCCTCTTGTGCTTCCTGTGTGCTTTCTTTTTCAACCAGCATCTTGAAGCAACATGGTTAAATCCACCACAAAATGTGCAACAAAAATTTCTTTCTTTTGAACAAGAAAAATTATCATTCTTTGCTGAATCATAATCAAATTGATCCTGTGAATAATTATAACTCTTTTGCTTCATGGAATGTCCATCCTTTTTGTCTTCGAAAGATGATGAACTAGTAGAGGAGATAGCTTTCTTTTTCAAAATTTCATCACAGTTCTTGTCTTGAAAACTGTTTGAACTTGAATGCTCACCATAAGCGGCATGTTTACCCTCTACTTGCTGCAATGATGGCTTAAAACAATGGCAATAATCCTTAAAACAATTTTGACATATATGCATTTTAGAACTTGGAATAAAGGTTCTCTTTAAATTTGCATCACATGCATTCAAGGATTTGGAGTCTTCGTCATTAAACTGCATATAACCAAGACCAACATTCTTGGGTCACTCCACAACCGAAATAGGGTCAACCATGCCTTGCGCATGCTTGCCAAAACCTTTTCCTTCATGATAGCCCATTTTAACCATTAATTTGGACCCTATACCCCTTGTATGTTTTTCAAAAGAACCAACACAATTTTCAATTGAGGAAATTGAAGGCAAGTTGGAATGGTTTACCTCTTCCTCAGGAATTTTATTGGACAAAGCTTCTTGAGATTGAAGGAGTTGTTTCTCCATGACATGCAACCTTTGGAGAATTTCTTCCTTCTCTTCCTTCATGGTCAACAGTTGTGCATGAAGCTTAGCACTTTCTCTTTGATCCTCAATCAAAATCTGCACCATGTCCTTCACCTTAATGAACTCATTCTTCATGTCATCATTGAAGAATCTCATGAAGGAGGAAACTTCACTTGTGGAAGAAGTTGATATTATTTAAATGGTTAAATTAAAAAAAGTAACTTCCAAAGAAAAGTTCTCAAAGCTTTCAAACAAATGACAAGCTTTTAACCAAATGTCATTACAGCCATATTCTTATTCAAGCAGCCATAAAACACAAACTCCAATAGCTTTTGTAGAAAACACTAATCAAGTGGGTTTGTTTTCCAAAGATAATCTTGAGGTACTTTGGGGTAAGGAAATAGCCTACAACTCTTTTTTCCTTTCCAAGACTTAGCTATCAACAACTATATTTTCAACTCAAGCAAACTCATACAATCAACCATTTTGCAACCAATAAAACAGTCAATCTTTTACACTGTTTTAACACTTTTTGCACAAAAAAAAATGCTCAACCTATGCTCTGATACCATCTGATCTGAAAATGGAAGTACTTGAAAATGTGTGCAAAATTCTCCATGTCTTGCTGATTAAACAAAGTATTTTTGGTAACTGTTTATGAGTTTATGTGTGAGGGTAAGTTATTTAATTTTACTGTTTATCATATTATAACAACAAAAAATAGCAGATAAACTTCAGCATAATATGACACAGATGTTTGGTGACTAGTTCACCCCTCCTGAGCTACGTCTGTTGGATCAAGCCTCCCCGAATGAGCTTGTCCTATTGTATTAAAATTCTTCAATATGCAATAAAATTTTAAGAGTGCCTCAATAGACAAATATGAATGTAAATACAATTTCATAAGACATGAAAATGCTAAAAATGCCTTTTCATATTCACTAAACAGTGAATAATTACCATAAATAGTGCCTTCTTCAACAAGGCCCTGATGGCTCTTTGAACTCCTATGAATATTTTAGGGCTAAATAAGTCCTAAAACAGTTCTAAAACCTCTTCCATTAGGATCATAAGGTGGAAAATAGCTGAAAATGGTTTTTGAATCACCTCAAACAGTGAGGTACAACTCCGGATAACTCCATTTCCCTAATGGCCCTAGTGTCTCTCCAAGCTTCCCTGAAGATAAAATGGCTGTAGAATACCTCTACTACCTCTGGAACCTATCCCAATGGCTCTGGATTGATGAAAATAGTCAAAATTGGTTTTTGGTTCACCTCAAATGGTTAAGCATAGCCAAAAATAGCTCCAACTCCCTCTTGGCCCTAATGGCTCTCCAAGATTCCCTGAAGAAAAAGGGGCTAAAGATCAACTCTAATGTCTCTAAAACCTATCTCAATGGCTCTAGAATGCTCATAATACCCAATATTGACCAAAATTTCATCCAATTTGGTCCAATATTGGAGAAGTTATGACCAAAACAAATTTCTGCCCAATCTTCCCTAAACAAGCTCCACCAAATGTGGAGAAACTGCAGATAGCCCAGCCAAAATGGCCAACTCTGCCGAAATTAGTGGAATGAACCCTAATTTGGGTAGAACCACTAGCTGTTAAGTTAAATTCTGGCGGAATGGGTGATCACATGTGGCACCTCCGCGGATAAACCACCAGCTAAATCGCCGTTGAAAATGTTAACAAACCACCGCATTTAATATTTGAATGGCCACATGCCATAACCGAAACCAAACTTTCGGCTAGGAGTTTTGGCTCTTGGGCACAGGAACTTGGTTGCATGAATGGGGCTAGCCCTAAAACCTTCGGCCATAAACAAATTTAAAACTTAAATAAAACTGCCGCCCATCATATATTAAGAAACATTGAATAGGCCGGTTGGTTGGGCCGCTTAGCGTGGGTGCATGAGGTCGCTAGTTCGATTATGTTCGGCAACAAAAATTTTAATGGACCAAAGTTCCACTGGCCTAGGGCCATGTGGCGGCCTCCGGGCTTGCCACGTGGCACTCGTTGATTGGCCAAAAAACAATAAATTCAACCCATCGATGAATCAGTATATGCCACTTGTCAAACGCTCATTTGCCCAAATGGAATATTCTAGGGAATATTCCAAGAATATTCATTGGAATATTTTTTTTTTATTTTTCAAAATTTGAAAGTCAAACCTGGTCAACTCAGTTTTTTACATTTTATTGAAAACTTCAAACTTGCATAACTTTCACATACGATGTCGGATTTGAGTGTCGTTCATGGCGCCAGGATCATATCGACGAGGCCTATCCAGTTTTTCAGGTTGCAAGTGATTTTGAACACTTAAATTTTGAGCTTTTTCCATAGCTCTGACTTGAGCTCTTGATCAGACATCCACACCTCTCACTTGGTCATCTAATATTTATGTGAAAGAACTGTTAAATGTAAAAAAGAGGTTGGAGGTAGTAGAAGCTAAAGAGTCGGAAAGAGATTGTAAAATCTATATAATAACAACTGAAAACCAGGCTTTAGCAGAAATCAATAAAGTTCTGAAGGAGCAAGTGGCATTGCTACAAGAAGCTCTCCTAATGGGGAAGACAGAATGGAAACGCATGAAGGCAGAGGTGAAAAACATGAAATTTGCAGTGGAGAATACATAGGTGATAAATGTGAAACCATCCCTAGATAAGGGGAAATTAGTTGCTCAAATAGAAAACCATGAATAGATATCAAGAGAAGAAAGGAAAGGAGATTCTGCAAAACTCTCCAAAACTTGGGCTCAAGTTATTAGAAATTTTTCTAAGAGGGAAGGAGAAACAAACACTTAGATTGACAACATGAAAGATAGAGAAAGCAAGGAAAGGCAAGATAAAGAAACAAACATAATTATTAAAGGGGTGAAATATTATGGGAAAAATGAATGTACTCTTGACCTTACAAGAGACTTCTTGAAGGATAAGCTGCAATGGCAAGGAAAAATAAGCCAAGAATTGAGAGTAGGTAAGCTTAATGGTGAGAGAGCCAGGCCAATAAAAGTCATCATGCCTAGCTTACGTGATAAAGAGATCATTCTAAGCAAGAAGCAACTCTTGAGGGGTTCTCGATTTTTTCTAGAAGAAGATTCAACTGTAAGACAACAGGAAGAAAGGAGGGAAGAAATGAAAAAAGTTAGGGCAACAAGAGATGAGGGAAAAAGAGCATGGATTTATAAAGGTAAAGTTGTGATAGTGCAATTTGGACCTCCTTCCAAAACAAGGCAGCAAAACGATAACAGAGAAGAGGCAACAAAATCTTCAGTAAGAAATGAGGAAGCAAGGCCAGTATGGGCAAGAAGGGACAAAGACTCAACTGTGAGTCTTGCATGTCAAAAAAAATAACAATCAAGTCGTACCCAGGTTTCCTTAAGGTTATTTTTTTGGAACTACAGGGGTTGCCCATGGAGACGAGGACCTGGGTTAGGGCCTATTGCGAAAGGTATGGACATAATTTGTGTCATAGAAACACATGAGCATGAAGGGTGTAAGACACCTTGGTTTGAAGGGTGCTAGAAGATAGCAGTGTGGAACAAGGAAGCAGGGAATGGAAAAGGGAATGGGGGTATCATGGTATTAGTGAGAGAAAAATAAGGTCATTTCATTATGCTAGAAAAATAAGACCCAAATAAGCAATTTGTCTGGCTTAAAATATCTGAAAATGGAAATCATATTAGAATTGCAGCATGCTACTTTGCGCTGCAAGTTTAAAAAATATACAAAAGTAGAGGGCTTGACCACAAAGACCCCTTTGGAACCCTAAAATTAGATATTGCAATATATTCTCAGCTAGGTTAAGTCCTTATAGTGGGGGATTCAATGCCATAACTGCAGGTGAGAAAGCTTGCATTCTTTGTTGCAAAGAAGACTGTGACCCTATCTGGCTTACATAAGAGAGTAATCATCAATGGGAAAGAGTTTCAGAGGATAAAGGCTGCAATCTCTTTGGAGAAAAATTGCTTAAGCTAAGTGGGGCTTTCGATTTAGTCATTTCTAATGGTTTTAATAGATGGGAAAAGTCCGATAATCTCACTTCAACACTTACAATGGAGAAAGTGTAGTAGATTATTTAATTTTCTTGCATAGTTTGTGTGAAAAAATGGAGGAAGAATTGATTGGAGATCAAATTTGGGACTTAAATAAGATCACCAGCCAATCTGTTTAAGTCTCTGTTGGACCGGAAATAAGCAATTAGGGTCAAAATCTTAGTGCGTTCAAAAAAATCCCCCAAAGGGTAGATTATTTTGACTATAGATAATTGTAATACCTTCAAAATAATGCTAGAGAGACTCTTAGAGAAGGAGGAAATCTCATTTCATGGCCTTCACAGTCATGAATTAAAACATTTAATTCAAAGCACACTTGCTGAGTGCAAAAGAGCAAAAATTAAGAAGGCTGAAACAAATTTCTTTCCGGTTAATGCTTGGTTTGACAAGGAATGCAAAAAGGCAAGGACAATGTGGAAGGAATCAGGCAAATATAACATAAAGCTCAAAGCATACAAGCATATATTAAGAAAGAAAAAGGGTGATTGTATGGTGTCGAGGAGAAAAGAACTAATAATCCTTGGGAAAAATAACCCCAAATTATTCTGGAAGGAGCTCCAACTGAAAAAGGTGCAAACTAAAAACAACATTACAGCTTCTAAATGGTTCGACTATGCAAGACAACTGTATGAGCAGGATCCCAAGGTTGACCCCCCGACCTTGGTCAATGCAGACACAAAACTCTTCACGGTGCAAGAGGTAGAGATGGGTATCAAGAAGTTGGGTGTTGGAAAAGCAAAAGACTTAGTTGAACTCCAAGCAGAGTATCTAAAGTGGGGCTTAAAAATTATTTCACCTCACATCACAAAAATTTTCAACAACATCATACAACAGGGGTTCCCCATAGATTGTACAACTAGTATGGCAATAACTCTTTTCAAGAGTGGTGACGTCAATAATCCCTCCAATTACAGAACCATAATGATATACCCCTTGTTTTCAAAGTTATTTGGAAGCATGATAGAAAATAAAATCAACAAGTGGGCAGAAGAGAGAGATAAACGTGCTAAAGGGAAAGCTAGTTTTAGACTTAAACATTCCACAGTTGATCATTGTATAACTTTAAGGCACATCATTGAAAAAGCTTGGGAAAAAAAGGAAGAAGTTTTTTTTTCTTTGTTGATTTTAGAAAAGCCTTTGACATGGTTCCTAGGGATAAGCTTTGGCGCAGAATGGAGGAACTCAGGGTTCCCAGGCATCTGAGAGCAGCTATGCATAGGCTGTATGAAGAGGTGAAAGTCAAAATTAGAACTTCAACAGGCATTTATGAAAGTTTTAGAAGCAATATCGGGGTCAAGCAAGGTTGCCCATTGTCTCCTACCCTTTTTGGTTTATATATTGACAAGCTTGAAGAGTGGCTAAATTTGGAAGGGGGTGACGGTATCCAATTGGGAAAGTTCGTTATAAGGCTTATTTTGTACATAGATGACCTTATACCGATTGCTAAATTGGCTCTTGTTTTGCAAGAGCACTTACGTTCTCTAGAGAATTTTTGTAGAAGGGTGGGCATGCAAGTCAATATTAGCAAAACGAAAGTAGTTTTTTTCTCTAACAAAAGAAAGCATAACCAACATAATTTCTACTTTGAAGACAACATTTTGGAAGAAGTTGCAGACTACAAATACCTTGGAATTGACTTCAACATAAATTTAAGTTGGGAGGGTTGTAGAAAGAAAAGAACTATGGGGCGCTGGAAAGCATTTTATTCTCTTCAAAACAGGTGTAGAGAGGCAGAGAAATGGGACTGGAAAACTACTCTAACTCTTTTTGGGCTTCTAGTGATTCCGATGATTCTCTACGGTTGTGAATTATGGGCTAGCAACACAACCGAGATGCAGTGGAATCAAATTAAGAAAATTCAAAAGCTTTTGATTGCAAAAAAATTCAAAATTTAAAGTGCAGTTCCTTATTCTATCCTATTAAGTGAAACAAGCATTAGGGGAATTTTGAGGTCTAAAATGGGCCTCCTAAGGAAATAATAAAATGATAGCTAAACCAATAAAATAATATTTATGAATTTTCAATTCACTTTTTGCACCACAATCCATGTAACCATAGTTAAATTCAATTCAAAAGTTGTACCAAAATAAAATTAATAAAAAAATTGTATTGATGTGACTATAAATAAGAATGATATTTTCAAGAAAAAATCATTATCATTGAACAACTAATGCATTTTTCCTTTGTACTTAAGTAACTTAAAATAAAATATAAATATAAATTTATAAATTCTTAATTTAATTATATATATATTTTTTTTCTGAATAAGTTTAATCTATTAGTATACAAAAAAGATTACATGGAGGCCAAGGCCTCAGAAGTTCTGGCCCATGGTATGGGCATTCTGATACAACAGACATGTTCATAATTTATCAAGAAAATCAACAAGAGAGTGCTGCCCTCATAGGGGAAACCGGCCATGAAGCTCCAACAATTTATCAAAACACAGTAACGAAGAGAAATTATGCATACAAAATTGTTCCCAGTCAAAAAACACAGCCACCCATAAAGGGGAAACCGGAAACTTGACAAACTGTTAATATGAAAGTGACCAAGTAGTGGCAGCGAGCAAGTTATAGTGACTAACTTGGGCTGTCGTCCATCCAAAATCATGCAGAAATGGAGATTAACCATTTAAGTACCTTGAGAGGAGGGGGGAGATTCGACCACGCGACAGGCATAGGCGTAAGGGTTGTCGTCGTCCTTCTTATCATCTTTAGCACTGGAACAACCACGCTTGGTGTCGCCTGAACCAGCTTCAACTATGAGATCCTGCGAAGTGCTGCACTCGACTGATTTTATTTTCTGGCCGCCTCTGGAGGTAGAGCTAGGCCTTTCAGCATCCTTATGCGCCAGATCAGTTATCGGAAGCGCGGTACTCATTTTAGGGGGCTCCTCTTTAAAATCAATGGTAATGGTGGATGTAATAGTCGGCCTATTGAGCAAACAAGGGAAACGGAGCTGGGAAGAATGCTGATGATAGGGGACAAGACTGGAAATGCCTCTTGTTGGCTGAGAAAGCTCATGACCAACATTGATGCCACGACCACTTCTGGTCTCAGGGAAACGACCCAACGAGTTATCCGAGGAAGGAGACGAGGAGCTCGGAGAGGTGGAGGGAGGGTGGCGAGTTGGATGACCACAGCTTGAGCTGCAATGACACCGCATCCTCTGACGCATATGAGGCATTGGACACAGATGAGAATGACTGAGCTGGACAGAGCAAGACTCGGAGGGCAAGGAATGAGCGGGCGGACCAGTGCAAAGCTCTGAAGGTAGAGAATGGGCGAATAGAACAGGGAAAGATTCAGAGGGAGACCAGAGTCCCCTAGGACAATGGGAGCTCTGCGTTACATGAAAACCCGGGATGAAGTCAATGCAACATAAAATTGAAATTCTACGCCCAGTGCTGGTTCTAGAGCTGTGTTATGAGACAGTCGGGGAGAAAAATGAGCGCAGAGGCAACAAAGCAGGCGTGAAGCTTCGGAAGGAAGCCATATTGGTGAAGAATGGGCGTAAGCATGGGTGACTGCGCTGCATAAATGCAGTGGGGTAGTTGGTAGCCTCGTCATAAATGCTATTAATGAGGACGAGGACAAGAGGAAGGGTGGCGGTGGTAGAACCCCATGCGCAGACCCATACCCTTTGCCACGTATCATGCCCTTTGATCACCCACATCCGGGGAATTCTTAATTTAATTATATGCTATTAATTAAAATTTATATTATTTAAATTGTATAATAACATGTAGTTAATATACTATATAAAAATAATATAATATAATATAATATAATATAATAAATGTATAGGGATATGCATTGTTTCTTTCAAGAAATATGAAATGACAATAATATATTTTTATTCAAAAAGTGTGAAATGAAATTTATTATTGTTGGACACCTAATCCTCTATGGGTAGTGCGGAAGGCGAACAGTCACAAAGGAGTCCAAGTGACCTTGGAAGATGAATCCAAGAGTCACATTAATGTAATATAAATGTCCATCTATGAGTAATAGAAATGCAACAAATGCCTATATTTCCTATTTGTGTGTTTAGTTTCTCCATCCAGTGTTTAACATGGTATCATAGCCATGATGTGGCCTTTGTAAACCATTGCTCTCCTCCTTAAGGATTTTGTGGATTTTATTCCACTTTGGGAATTTGTCAGAATAGAGGTTATTACCTCTATCAGTTTTTCCATTCCTTTTATGTGAGAAGGCCGACCTCTGTGACTGTAAAGAAAGAGGAATATTGACTGACCTAAGAACTGCATTTAAGTCTGGAGCAATGCAGCTCATCATCGTCTCAGGCCGAACCAAAGATGATTCACTTCCCCGGGTTTCGAACGCGTGACGTTGCGTGACAATCCCGCAACACAAAGTCCCAGAGAATCCCAACATTCTGTGTACAGCACGATAGGAAAAGAAACCTATTGCAGCTACATTGTGTGTTACTATAATGTATATATATACCGGTGCGCTAGTTTGATACACAGTGTATATGTTCACAAATTCTTCCATTAATTAATTGCAAGCGATGATAGCCATAGCCACTGTATTATAATATTGCATGCGATCTTCATTATTAGATAACCAACACTGGAATTATTTGATAACTAGAATAGAATAGACTAGAAATGGATCAATGCCCGAGCAATGCATACTGTGGAATCTGGATCAGTTAATTGTTGTAGCTTGTATTTTGTTACAATGCTACTATACATTGCCTATCTTTTTGTGTCTCAGTTTTTTATTTATTTACATCTGTAATGGGAATAATTTATCAAACTTAGGTGCTGGAGATTGAGAAGAATGGCGAACTGTGTACAGTGTTGTTCTGTGCTGAAACTGTGATCCAGTTAAAATTTCATGTAAGGCAAGAATCAAAATTAAGATTTTAGGATCCTATGTATGGTTCATGAATTTACAGTGGTTATTGGTCAATCGTAAACATTATGCTTTGAAATCTATGGGAGGCCCGTATAACAATTCGAGAGTGGCATGATTCTGTTGCAAGGATTTGGATTTATTAGTCATTTTTCCCTGTTTGTCAGAAATGTATATGCCACTTTTATAATGCAGTAATGGATACAATTTCCTGAAATAATGTTGTAATGGTACCAAAATAATGCTAAAGCATTGGAGAAAGGTCTTGAAAGAATTCACGTTTCTTGGATAGGTCGAGGAGAGAATTTTATCTGTGCTTTGGAATTGTTACCATCCTCGAGGAGCCGTAAGGCGGTGTGGATGCTTTGAAATCGGTTCTTGTTGCTGGTCACTCCCCACCGTACCCGTTAACACATTAAGCTCTTCCTTTGCTCAACAGTTCTAGCCTTGGATGTAGTCCAATACCGGTTCCAACACTACGCCACCTCAGTCAGCCACATAAGAGGGAAACACTGGAAGATTTGCAATCCAGTGCAAAATCGTGTTGTGCTAGGGGTTCAAATCATGCATAGAATATTAGATGAAGGAACAAAAGGATGAAAAGATCAATTTTTTGTAGCAATAAGAGCTTTTCCCCCCAAGTTCATACTCTTATTTAAATTCACTGTATGCCCAAATTTTGAATAGAATCAGTTAGTTTGTGGGTTTCTCAATGCATAATTTTCATAATTTTGTTCACAAAAAGGGCCAAGCATTTTCAGAATTGGAGGTTTAATTTGAGAGGATAATCTTTCAAATTTGAAGTCAAATTCCTACTTCAGTTGGTTTGAGGGTTAGATTTCCAGATACCCACGAATTTATCCAGGGGTTCCAACAACATAAAAGATACAAACAAAGGCTAACATCATTTGTATATTAGCATAGAACTTCTAGGAAGAGTTTGTGCAACATTTAGGAGGCTGTGTACAATTTTGTGACTGATAAAACTTGCAGAGGAAGCCGAATGCACTGGCGCATCTGATTGTATTATTCCATAGTTCATTTCATCACTGAGCCACATTCTCCATGTTGTAGCATAATTTATTCTCAGGGGTCGAGTGGAACTTGTTGGAGAATATGGGTGCTTGTAGCTAAAGGATTCATTTGCCTATGGAAATTTCTATGTACCTCTAAAATTGTAGCAGCCATTTTTGAAGAAGATTAATTGAAACCAAATTGAAGAATATTCACAATTTGTTTACATTGTAAACGGGTGCATTATCGTTTGAAGCTGACACCCTTTATTTCTTGAGCCTGATTTGTTTGGAAAATGGCCAAATTTTATGAAGTATTACAGTCCTTGGAAACTTTGATACAATCCACTGTTGATGACACAACCCGAATCAGTAAAGACACTCTCTTTGATATCCAAACTTGCTTGTATCATGCACAAGAAAAGATTGATTTTCTGCAACTAGAATCTCAGCTTCAGTAAGAATAATTACATCAACGAAGTCATAATTATGAACTTTTTTTTGTTCAGAATACTGAGACAGACTCCCATCAACAAAAATAAATTGCAGATGCAGTACCCATTTTAAGTGCAGATTTGCAGAAAGAAAAAAAAATCCAGCCAACACCTCCCAAGCCCATCATCAGACCTTGGGAATAGCTTTTCCACATCAAGCACAGAACAGGTCTTGGATATGACAAGGATTTGTCCTTTCATATTCCGGATTACTCCAAGCCCATCAAATTTCAGAGTGCCAGATTTCTTTTTGACAATTCACCTTTAGCTGTTCCAGATCCAGCTCCTCTTCCACAGCAACAACAACAACACATTTTCCAACACTGTGATCGAGTTGGCCATATGAAAGATCACTGTTTCTATATTCACCCATGTAAGAATTGTGGTCGGAACACCCATTCTTCACACATATGCTTCAGAAACAAGCCTCCTGCAAGAACAAAGATTCATCTTGGATGGATCGCTTCTTGGCAATGGGCATCACCAGCCAAGAAGATGTTTAAGTCACATATCAGAACTTGTTCTAGAATATTGAACAATCTTGCAGTTGATTTTTCACCATCATCTCACCTTGTACCTGACAGGGGGGAAAATGGTGGTCATTTACAAGCTTCGACGCCACATCAAGCGAGCCTGAGCTACAATCTCTCATTCCAGATTCAGAGTTGTAGTCAGAGACGCAACATTTCAAGCGAGCCTGAGCCACAATTCGTCATTCCAGACTCAAAGTTGTAGCCAGAGACACAGATGCCCATGAGCATTCCTTTGGTTGGTGGACAGCCTTAAACCATCCATGTGAGGTTCATATTCTTCCTCTTCAAAGAATTCAGAGCACTTCATCTAGCATAAGACTTCAGCTTCTTGCTAGCTTTGGTAGAGTTCCAGGAAATGAATTAAGCATTTCAGTGTTGATGGTCATCCTTAAACCATCACAGGTTGTAGACTTCCCTTCTTTTAGGTTAAAGGTCTCCCTCTTCAAATATAAGGGACACTTCCTCTAGCAGAAGCCCTCAGGTTCTTGCTAGTTTTGGAAGAGTTCCGAGAACTGCAATAAGCGTTGTGTTCTAGTGTTGGTGGTCATCCTTAAACCACCTCTTTATGCCAACATTTCAGAGAGCTGATTCAACCTAAGTGCTGCCATGCATACTTTGCAGATTTTTATTACAACTCTCTTCTTGGACTCACACATACCCCTTCGGATTAAGGGGGGCAATGTTGGACACCTAATCCTCTATGGGTAGGTGTGGAAGGCGAACAGTCACAAAGGAGTCCAAGTGACCTTGGAAGATGAATCCAAGAGTCACATTAATGTAATATAAATGTACATCTATGAGTAATAGAAATGCAACGAATGCCTATCTTTCCTATTTGTGTGTTTAGTTTCTCCATCCACCATGCATGTGTTTAACAATTATGAGTACTTTAATCTGACTTTAAAAGTACTTAGAGCACTACCATGGTTATACATGAGTTTGTATCCACCATTGAGAATGTGACAAGTAAGTACCTTTAACTCAAGAAATGCCACCTCAACCATTAGGGTTTATGTCATCCCCTAAAATGTGATTGGTTCTCATAAAGTGAATTTTGATTGTATATTTTCCTTAGGAGGCCCATTTTAGACCTCAAAATTCCCCTAATGGGCTTCTCCTATTGAAGCAATTGCTATGGTGAGAGTCATAAGGTATTTGAAAAAAATTGAGCAAATGGAAGAGAGTAGATGGCCCAAGGTTGTGTTTAATGATAGATTGTGCAAAAGAAGGATGAATTGGATGCGACAAAATAACAAATGGTTTATTGAGAAAATGGAAGAGAGTAGATGACCCAAGGTTGTGGTTAATGACAGATTGTGAAAAATAAGGAAGACTTGGATACGACAAAATAACAAATGGTTTAGTAAATGGGGTAGTTTCTCGAGCATGTGTCCTACAAAAATTAAAGAGATACAAACTTTTGTTATGGATAGTTTCTGTTATCACTCTGTAATTTCTCGAGTATAAAGAAAGAAATCATTGAGGTAACTATCAACCACTTTGGAGATTAGGATCTAGCCTTCCTAATACTCAAAGAGGGCTCTCTCTTAATTATTTACTTTTTTGTTTATTTGATTTTAGGATAGTTATGTAAGATTGATTTGGTTTGATTTTGATTTGTTGGTGGAATTAATAATTTAGATGGATAGGTGCTTGTCTATTTTCCATTGGGCTATGGAGTTAAAATATCAAGAAAAAAAAACATAATCAAGTTCTAAAGAGAGTGTTACAGGGCAAGATAGCTGAGCAAAATCAAACCTTAAAATGCTAGGTGGTGAAGTGGTTTTCAATCGGGATCAAGGAGCAATTAAGGATTCCTTAAACCGGATAATGAAGGAAGGTGTAAGAGATCAATCGAGATTAGAGAGTAGTCAAGGATTCTCAAAACCAGATATCAGAAGAAAACATTAAAATAAATAATATTTCAAAGTAGAGTGTATTTAAAAAAATTATGCAATAATATTCTTGTTATAACATTTAGAATTTAGAAAAACATGCAAGTTTATGGAATACTTAAGGAAATAACATGAACAATTGAAATATACTTCACTGAAGTAGCTCAACACATGAATCCTATAAAAAAATTCCTTTATTACTTATCCTGTTTGTCAACTTGGAAAATGTACAATAAACTCTCAGGTAATAGATCAATTTAGTTATAGAAATATTCAGGAATCCAAATTTAAATACTTCAAATTCATGAAGTATTTATATAAAAAATATTACAAAATATCCTGTCAACTTATTAGGATTTATTTGAGGAAATAAAATATATGGATGTAAAAAGGTAGTGACACCTTTCTAACTAACTGAAAGCTGTCCTTGTTTTATTTGATTGTTGTTATTTGTTTGTTTCTCTTTCAGGTTGCCTTGTCTTTCACACTTCTTGTCATTTGAATTCTCTTTAAATTGTCTTTTATTTTACTTCTCTGTCTGTTATTTAACATGTGCATTATTTCACCTGTTTTTACGTTTACCTTTTACAGTAAATGTCACTAAATCTTTCATGTTTTTGTGTGTTTAGTAAAAGTGGATTTTACTAAAAATACATGTTACTTTTATGCATAATAAAGAATGTGTCCTGGAAAGCACTGTTGCTGGTGTAGATTTTCTATTCTTGTTAACCATTATTGTCTCTGTTTCAATGGTCTTTCTCTGCTGTATTGCTAGTTTAACTTGATTTTCCTTCTGTACATAAAACTTCTGCTGAGTGAAGCCTTTGAAGTAAACAGATTTTGGAACTAGTATCAAAATTGTTTATCAAATCTTCTAGCCTCGTTAAATACCTAAAAAATAAAAAAGTAGTTAATGAAAACTCAGGTCGGCAAGGAGGCAAGTACTGGCTTCATTAAACTGTTAAGTCTGTGGAAAGAAGTCTAGACTGCGAAAGTTAATTCTGGTTTGGAAATGGCCTTTTTATTCTGTTTGCAATGGTGCTTTTTGGTTTCTTTTACGAATTTGTAAAGGTAAGTGAATGGACATAAAAACAAAGTTTCTTTTGAAAACTCTGTGGATTTTTGCATGGCACAGGTGTGGTTAGATGGTTTATCATAGTGCAGGGTGGATAGACAGTTTTATCGCACAGTGGAAGAGCGGACAGGCAGTTTATCGCATGCATGGAAAAGGTTTTGTGGTTTATGACGATGGAGTGCGATATAACGTGGGGTTTCCACATGGCAGGGGATTGGGGGTGTGAAACCACCCATTTCGCAACCCCCCGTGGTTTTAAATATCTGACTGTCGGGGATTACGAAAGGGTGTGGGGGCCGTTAGATTTGATAGAGGAGATCAGACGGTGGATAGGTTTTGCAGGTTTAAACGGTGGGGTCGGGGAAAAGGTTAAGTGAAAGGGTTAATATATGTGAATATATTAAGGGATAGTTGATAAATAACTGGGTCAGATGAATATAATAATCGGGTTTAATTTGAAAGTGGGACACGGGTTATATACACGATGGGATAAATAATATAAAGGGGTCGGGATTTAATATATGAATGGGAGGCTTAAAATGATATATATGAAGTGGGAAGTTAAATGGAATAAGGGGATTGGGAAAATATATAAACTATATGCTAAAGATATGGGAAGTCGGGAAATAGGATAGTGGGATGTTAGAAATATTTAGGAGGGGGTTTAAAAAATGATGTCGGGAAAAGGTTTTTGAAGTGGGGTTCAATATATAATAAGTGCTGCGTACTTTGGATAAGAGGGTTTTCATGTGTTTTTTTTTTTGAATGATGCGAAATTGGAAAAGGGGAAGGGGATTTTAATAATGGAAATGAGTTTTAAGCTAGGGAAAAGGAGTTTTAGGAAGGGAAAAAGTGTTGGATTAATGGGAAAATGAAGAGGGAAGGGGTTTTTTAGAGTTAACAAGGGAAAATTAGTAAAACATTAGTGATATGAGATAAACCAAATGATTCTTTTCATAATTGATGAAAACATTCTACCTACCCTTTATTTACCCTAACATTTTTACTTCCTTTATTGGGTGCATTTGAGCTTGCTGACCCTTTTATTTTCTTTTGATAAGCAAACTAACCTATTTCTAACCTTGTATCTTCTAATGGCTCAGATGAAAATGATGAGATCATTTTTATTCTCTTCCTAACTACTGATCTTCCAAGATTAAATGATTTGGTCAGATCTTTATTCACTAACTATCATGACATGAAATTTAAAAGCATGAATGAATCAAGATTAAACTGTATCATCATCATGAACTGTGGAATTTTGGACAAGCTGCACAAAATTTTATTTGCAAAAGTAAAGTAAACTAAAGTAGTGGCATTTGAATGTGCAACACTCTCATGATCTATTTTTGTTTCTTTTTGTGGGGTTCATACTTTATACCCTTTTTTAATCTTCTTTCTTTTGGTCCTTTGATTTTTTCTTTTAGGACATACCCTCTTTTCATTTTTTAATATGGGAAAAAATTTGCAGAAAGCAAAGGTATGTAAAATATTACAAGATTAAAAATAGCCAATTCAAAATTATGATCCCTATTATTATAGGACCCTAACAATGGCTTCACTTGGGGATGACATATCCTTGTGAGATGTCAAGAACACCGTCGAATAGTGACCTGATCCATTGGGCCTATCCCAAGTCTGCACATGCTTTGCTATATAATATTTGTGATTGAAAATATCAAACTGAAATCAAAACCTTTTCTACAAACTGGAATCTGACACATGCTAAATTGAAATCTGATCTGAAATAAACTTGCTAATGAAAACAAATCCAATCAAACTAAAATTCTACATATTTACTCTAATCAACTGTACAACTGCTGATTAGGTAAAATGCATTAACCAATGCAACCATTCAAGCATTATATACATTGATGGATTTTGTTGCATTTTCTTGTTTGTGATCAAAACTGAAGATCTACAACCCAATAGAAAATTTTCAACAAATATGAATTTGATAATGAAATATTTAATTTCCTTTGTTGACTCTAGAAATTGTTCAAAAGGATCTTCCAAGACATATGTACTAATGTTCAACTGATCCAAGCAACTGTTCATATGTTCTGGATGGCCTTCATGCCGTGAAACTAAAATACTATTTTTACCTTTATTTCCCTACAAAATTGACCTATGATTGTCCTGAGATAATTGCAGATTTTCAGATAAAATTTGTGATGATATTTCTACTGATGGAAATGTCTGTCTGATGAGACTTTTATCATCTTGATCCTAAAGCTCATAGCTAGTTACTGGAGAAATATTTTGATTGCATTCATCATCCAACACATCACCTATTGGATCATGAAAAACTTGAAAGGATTGTTGCAACCTATTACATATAGGTTTCAATGGGAGTTCATAGATTTCTACAGGATGCTCAACATTTTCTTTAGAGATATTATAAAAAACTTCCTTTAAAAACTTAAATTCTTCAAAACATAATGGTATAGAAATTTCTTGTGTCATTTGATCAGGTATTTCAATGGAATTTGATAACTGTAATTGTGAAACTGAAGAATCTTGATCAAGAGTTTCATTGTCTTCTTTTTTGTCAATAACAATATCTAAAGATTGCTGCTTTTTTATTACATTAAAGTTGTCTCTGATGAACTGAAATGAAGAAAAACATAGAGGAAAAGGTCCTTCAATTATTTCCAATTTATTGCACTTTCTTCTTCACTCCCATAGCTGATATGTGTTGGCTGAACACTATATTTGAGCTGATGAAACTGAATTTCCTCATCCCACAAACTAGCTATTGATTCCTATGTAAATTTAGCTTGAATTTGGAGAACATAATTATCATCATACTGATCATACTTAGGAAAATCATTAAAGAAAGGAATTTCATCAAACATACACATTAGATCAACATATTTCTCCTCCACATATTGATCTATAAATCCATTTTCTGATCTATGGTAGTTGGGATTAGCAGGAAAGTGTTTATGGTCAGAAACCTCTTGAATGAAAAATCATGGTGATCTTGAATGAAAAATCCATCTTTCATGGTAATTTTTTGTATCATTTCCTCTATTTTACTTACCAAAATGTCAAATTTTACCTCTGAATATGTCAGGTGCTCTGCAATGTTGTTCTTCTCTTCTTCTACTTTCAACTTTTCCCTTCTAATTTGTAGATTAACTTCTACATCTACTGCAATGTTCTGCATATGTTCAAGGGTTGCTGAATTTCTTTCTCTTAGTTGAAATTCTATTTCTGTATCAAAGGCTTTTTGATAATGCAAGAGAGCTGAGTCAGGAGTAGGTCTTATATTTGCCGGCATTGAATAATAAACTTAATTAAATCTAGCAGAAAATTGTTGTATTGTCTTGTTTGGCTGTCTTTTCAACTGATTATATTATTCTATGATCATGAAAATGTTGAATTTGATTATCCAACTATCAAGGAAAATTTTGACAAACTGTTGGAAATTTGAGATGCTTGTAATGGGCAAGTTCTTGAACCAACACTTTACTTTACTATGCAAAGAAAGAGCAAAAATCCTGATGCTAACATCATCTTCATCGATCACAAATAGGTCCAGATAATTCTCAAAACCTTGAATATGTTTTTCAACAGTGATGTTACCATTTTCTCCATCAAACATGGGGAGATATTTGTAATAGTTATTAAGGAAATCATGAAGTATATGAGGTAATATGAGTGGCTTATATATATCCGGAACTTTATAAGGTATAGGAATATGTATAGGAATTGTAAGATTAGTCTTGATTACTTGAGGCTTATCAATCAGAATATGATCATCATAAGTTTTAGAAGAAAGCTGCTTAAAGGAATAAGGAGAATTTTCATTTACAATATTCAATGGAAAGTAATTAAATACTAGTCTAAGATCTTTTCTAAAATACAATATACATTGAAAAACCTTCTTGATGATAAAGAACAT
The DNA here is from genome assembly GCA_034641835.2 of Pinus albicaulis. Taxonomy (NCBI): domain Eukaryota; kingdom Viridiplantae; phylum Streptophyta; class Pinopsida; order Pinales; family Pinaceae; genus Pinus; species Pinus albicaulis. The sequence continues at coordinate 1,300,274,549 of CM076582.1, read as the reverse complement.
GATGTCTTGGATTATAATCCAAGTTAAAAAGCTGATCTTCCCATGTTGTTCTTTCAGGTTCATTCCTCCAGTGGAATCTTGGATTTGATTTTGAAATTGATTTGGAGTCACCAGGTGGATGATTTTAGCCTTGATGTGTCTAATCACTGTCTACCATCATAGATTAGGTCTGATCCTTGTATAATCTTTTTGAAGAAGATGTTCTTCCCCAATATGGTCATCGCTATATTATCACTCTGTAATTTCTTAAGGCTAAAGTAAGAAATCACTGAGGTAACTATCAACCACTTTGGAGATTAGGATCTAGCCTTCCTAATACTCAGAGAGGGCTCTCTCTTAATGATTTAAATTTGTTGTTTAATTGATTTTAGGCTAGTTATGTAATATTGATTTGGTTTGATTTTGATTTGTTGGTGGAATTACCGATTTAGATGGAGAGGTGCTTGTCTATTTTCCATTGGGCTATGGAGTTAGAATATCAAGAAAATAGAACAGATTCAAGTTCTAAAGAGAGTGTTATAGGGCAAGGTAGCTGAGCAAAATAAGATCTTAAAATGTTGAGTGGTGAAGTGGTTTTCATTTGGGATCAAGGAGAAATTAAGGAATCCTTAAACCGGATAATGAAGGAAGGTGTAAGAGATCAATCGGGATTAGAGAGCAATCAAGGATTCTCAAAAAACTAGATATTAGAAGAAAACATTAAAATGAATAAAAATTCAGAACAAAGTGTATTTAAACAAATTCTGCAATAATATTCCTGTTATCACATTTAGAATTTAGAAAAACATGCAAGTTTATGGAATACTTAAGGAAATAACATGAACAATTTTAATATACTTCACTGAAGTAGCTCAACAATTGAATCCTATAAAGAAATTACTTTATTACTTGTCCTGTCTGTCAAATTGGAAAATGTACAATAAACCCTCAGGTAGTAGATCAATTCAGCTATAGAAATATTCAGGAATCCACACTTAAATACTTCAATTTGATGAAGTATTTATATAAAAAATATTACAAAATATCCTGCCAACTGATAAGGATTTATTTGAGGAAATAAAATATCTTGATGTAAAAAGGTAGTAACACCTTTCTAACTAACTGAAATCTGCCCCTGTTTTATTTTATTGTTGTTATTTGTTTGTTTCTCTTTCACGTTGGCTTGTCTTTCATGCTACTTGTCATTTGACTTCTCTTTAAACTTTGTATGTTTTTTAACCTGTGCATTCTTTCACCTGTTTTTACTTTTACCTTTTACAGTAAATGTCACTAACTCTTTCATGTTTATGTGTTTTTAGTAAAAGTGGATTTTACTAAAAATACATGTTGATTTTATGCATAATAAAGAATGTGTCTTGGAAAGCACTGTTGCTGGTGTATATTTTCTATCCTTGGTAGCCATTATTGTCTCTGTTTCAATGGTCTTTCTCTGCTGTGTTGCTGGTTAAACTTTATTTTCCTTCTGTACATAAAACTTCTGCTGAGTGAAGCCTTTGAATTCATATCCTGAGAATTTGGAGTAAACAAGTTTTGGAACTAGTATCAAAACTGTTTATCAAATCTTCCGACCTTGATAAATACCTGTAAAATAAAAAAATAGTTAATGAAAACTTAGGTTGGCTTCATTGAACTGTGAAGTCTGTGGAAAGAAGACTGGACTACAGAAGTTCAATTCTGGTTGGAAATGGCCTTTTTATTCTATTTGCAATGGTGCTTTTTGGTTTCTTTTACGAATTCGTAGAGGTAAGTGAATGGAAAAAAAGGAGGAGTTTCTTTTGAAAAATCTGTGGATTTTTGCATGACACAGGTGTGGTTAGATGGTTTATCACAGTGCAGGGTGGATAGACAATTTTATTGCACAGTGGAAGAGCGGATAGGCGATTTATCACATGCGTAGAAAAGGTTTGGTAGTTTTATGCTGATGGGGTGCGATATAACATGGGGTTACCACGTGGCAGGGGATTGGGGGTGTGAAACCACCCATTTCGCAACCCCCTGTGGTTTTAAATATCTGACTATCGGGGATTGCATAAGGGTGTGGGGGTCGTCAGATTTGATAACGGAGATCAAACGGTGGATAGGTTTTGCGGGTTTAAATAGTGGGGTCAGGGAAACAGTTAAGTGAAAGGGTTAATATATGTGAATATATTAAGAGATAGGGGATAAAGAACAGGGTCAGATGAATATAATAATCAGGTTTAATTTGAAAGCGGGATGCGGGTTATATACGCGATGGGATAAATAATATAAAGGGGTCAGGATTTAATATATGAATGGGAGGTTTAAAATGATATATATGAAGCATGAAGTTAAATGGAATAAGAGGGGTTGGGAAAATATATAAACTATATGATAAAGATAAGGGAAGTCGGGAAATAGGATAGTGGGATGTTAGAAATATATTTAGGAGGTGGTTTAAAAAATGATATTGGGAAAAGGTTTTTGAAGTGGGGCTCGATATATAATAAGCGCTGCATACTTTGGATAAGTGGGTTTGGATGTGTTTTTTTTTTTTTTTTTTGAATGATGTGAAATTAGTAAAGGGGAAGGAGGTTTTAATAATGGAAATGAGTTTTAAGCTAGGGAAAAGGGGTTTTAGGAAGGGAAAAAGTGTTGGATTAAAGGGAAAATGAAGAGGGAAGGGATTTTTAGAATTAAGAAAGGAAAATTAGTAAAACAATAGTGATAAGAGATAAAGAAAACGATGCTTTTCATAATTGATGAAAGTATTCTACCTACCCTTTATTTACCCTAACATTTTTACTTCCTTTATTGGGTGCATTTGAGCTTGCTGACCCATTTATTTTCTTTTGATAAGAAAACTAACCTATTTCTAACCTTATATCTTCAAATGGCTCAGATTAAACTGATGAGCTCATTTTTATTCTCTTCCTAACTACTGATCTGCCAAGATTAAATGATTTGGTCAGAGATTTATTCACTAACTATCATGACATGAAATTTAAAAGCATGAATGAATCAAGATTAAACTATATCATCATCATGAACTGTGGCATTTTGGACAAGATGCACACAATTTTATGTGCAAAAGTAAAGTAAACTAAAGTAGCGGCATTTGAATGTGCAACACTTTCAGGATCTATTTTTGTTTCTTTTTGTGGGGTTCCCACTTTATATCCTTTTTTAATATTATTTCTTTTGGTCCTTTTATTTTTTCTTTTAGGACATGCCCTCTTTTCATTTTTTAATATGGGAAAACATTTGCAGAAAGCAAAGGTCTGCACAATATTACAAGATTAAAAATAGAAAATTCAAAATTATGATCCCTATTATTATAGGACCCTAACAAGTTCCACAAAATCACTTGGGAGAAAGAGCTAGGGAGAAAGAAGAAGTACTAAATTGAAGAGTTTAACCCCACTCATAATCATCAACAAAAAGCATACATAGGAGCAAATATTTCCTGGAGATCTAAAATTATTATTGCACAATTAAGGATTAATTCCCATCAACTTTGTTGTGAAACAGGGTAGTGGAAAAGGCCAAAAGAAATGTGGCAGAAAAGAGTATGTATTTTTTCTCTTCCGAAAAAGTGGAAATAGAATAACATTTCATCTTAAAATGCGAGGCCTTCAAAGGTAGCAGGGAAAATTAATACGACCATCGAGAGAATGTATTGTAAAAATCCACAGGAAAAGGGCCAAATACAAGAGCCAGATGGAGAAATAATCTGTCACATAAGCTATTTTTAGCCTCGTGGACGTTAAAAATACTTTCTTTCTTTCTTATTTCTTTTAATAATCATTGAATAATTATATTTTGATTAATAATACTCTTTTGTATATTATGATTAATTAGATTAATGAAGAAAAGATAATAGTTAGATCAATGAAGGAAAGATAATATTGGTTAAAGAAGTAATGGGAAGGATTTTTGACAATTGTGTATGGCTGCGTATCCACGCTAGCATGTTTGTAGAGATAATGTGACATTTGATTGAGTGTTTCGGCATCTTCCCACCACTGTGTGAGGAGCGAGGAGGTGGAAAAATAGACAGTTGAGAAGTGCAAGTTGTTTATTTCAGGAAAAACCATACAAGGTCGTTTTTTGACTGACCATGACTTGTGATCAAGTTAACCCCACCTTGGTTCTTTTATTTCTTTATTATTTAGGTAGTAAGGAACGCCACATTGGAAATCCTCCCCATGTGCTCTGGACATCCCTTGGCAGGGATAATAAGAACTTTTATTGAATATTTTTTTGGGATTAAGTTATTAAATGGATAATACTTATTTTTTTTAATTGAAATTAGTTTGGATTATATACAGAATTGAATTCTGTTATAATTTATAATTCTATTTAATTTATATAAAAAAATTATTATAATTTTTTTTTTAATGATTTTGATTTTGATTTTTTTTTTTTCGTTAAAAATAAAATATATAATAAATGATATTAATTATGTGATTAGTTGTCAAGTTTTATTAGTACAACTCGCTGAGGATGGGTCTCGTCAACAAGGCGACCCAAGATCAAACCTCATAGGGGTGGTCGTGGCCTATGCTAGGGGGAGGTGACATGCTAAAAAATCCAGTCAGCTAAGGGCTGGTGTGGCCTAGGCTGGGTGTGATCCTCGAGTGAATTTGAAAACTTAGATGACCTTGAATCACGACTCCTCACGCCACAGATCAAGCCTGGAGGATCACAAAAAACTTGACAAACACAAAAAAAATCTATGTGACTAGTCAAATAAATAATCATAATAGAAAGTTAAATATTTTAAAATTTAATGTGGTTGATTCTTACATAATTATAGCTAAAAATAAGATTAATGAATATTATGTGATATTATTATTGTGAGTTGATTGTTTCATAATATTTAGTAAAATAAGTGTATATTATTGTAATTTTATTTAGTAACATAAATAAAACAATGCAAGAATCAAAGATTCAAACTCATATTCTTCTAGGTAAAGACACATGCTCTTAATCATTAAGGAAAATCAAATTGTGCTCATTCACATGAACATTTTAAAAATAGGGAATTGTTCCACCAAGTATATTGTTATCTTAAAGTGGTATTTGAAGCATACATGGTAGTCTACCTCATGAAGACATCATAAATACACAAATTAATCTATATTAAAAATTATTATTTATTATAATAATGTATACCCAAATCATTATTCATTGACTACAATAATAGTCATGTATAAAAACACTTGGTGGGTAATGGGTCATCATGTATTTGGAAAGAGACATGACTTATCACGGTTATACATCAAATATTAAATAATAATAGTGGTATAACTGTTATTACATGTTTATTATTCCTACATAATAATGATTATATTAAAGAAGAGTTGATGTCCAAAATGCATTCTAAAAAACTAGAAAAATCACCAAAATAATTAATTTGGAGTTCAATAAATCAAGGATATGGAATATACGTACTAAATAATACTAAAACATCACATTTGTCTTCTCCATACCCATGGTCATGTAGAAATAAATCATGGATACCAAATCAAGTACACTAAAGATCCATGGAGTATATAAGATAGAATATCATGGCCACAAAAGCAACACATTATATCCATGTCAAAATAAAATCATAGTCGTGAGAAAATACAAAGTATATATACATCTAAGTTTACATCACAATAAAAAATAGATCAAATATCAAATTGGTCCTCCACCAACTCAATATAAAATGATGATACAATAAAATAAACTCATGAAAGAGGAACAAAGAAACATGTCAACAAATATTGAGTTATTCAAATCTAATCTCTAATGTATAAAAATCACCACTACATGAATAAATGAATTAAATTCAAATATGAGGGAAATCATCTAGTCATGAATCTATATTGTATTCCATTTCTAGACACAAGGTAACCCACCAAAACTGATAATGATGCAAAGTTATAGAACTAAATTCTAACCGACATGAAATTTAAATGAGTTGACATCAAACACTAATAGACTTAAATGATCAAGAGTCTTTAATGCAACCCGTTGTCAAGGTGAGTGAACCTATGATTGATGAGTAAAAGTCCCGAGGTACCATAAAAGTCCCTAAGTCTCGCTCCTATAATAATATGTTGAAATCAATAAGAGAATGATAAAAAACAAGAATGTTTTAATTGGCTTGAGAAAAAGCATCGGAGAAGTTGATGAACTTGGAATATTTGACACAATGAAGGTTAACATGGATGATCAAGCTAAATGAGGAATACAAAATTCCCTTAAACATTAAGGACATAAATAATAATCAACGCTAAAATAAACCAATGATATAAACCATCAACATATGAGGCATTAAGACAATGGTGGTCAAACTCATGCCAATGGAAGTTTTGATAGATTTTCCTCACTTACACTATCCAATAATTATGGATCATTCTACAAATAATATTAATCTCATAAATAGGGCCAATTAATTATGTGTTAAAAGCCTGATTTGGAATTCAACATGTGATAACCTAGAGCTATTCATACTCCTATTACTACTAATGCATTTATATACAACTATGTGGATATATAGAGCTTGTATCCACATAGGATACTAAACTTTTATTGTTTTTTATTTAAAATGTTCATTGTGGTTTCTTGATAAGATCACCTAATCAGCTAGAGCATGACAAAATTATATGCTTTTAAATATTGAATATGCCCATGAAAATATGTCATTAATAAAATGTTATATTATGGATCAATGCATTACAACAATACCATTTTGTACTTATATAGAACAAATCTGTTATATCCTCAATAGATAATAGATAACAAATTGTAGATTAACATTTTGTTCTGTAGAGGTGAAATCAATAGATAGATGGGTGTCATGTTGACATGCACTATTAGTTACCTTATATTATGGAAATTTTTAGATTCCCTTCTCCCCCTTCTCATTCACAACCATTCCATCCTACATTATTGGAGACAACTATACAAGTGTTTTTCTACATATTTATGACATGTTTCATGAGGAATGGTCCCATTTTTATATGCTTCAATTATCCTATGAACTTAAGATAAGTTGTATACTAAGTTATATATTAATAGTGATCAATCCTATAGTTGTAATCAACTAGGAAACACTATAACAATTATAATTAAAAAATAGCAATAACAATAACAATAATCCAATTTTAAGGTCATGGCTTATACAATTACCAAATTAATGTTTGATACCCCCTTATTTGTGGTAGAAGGGACCCCTCTACAAAAAATTTGACTGCTTAATTTACAAAGCTATAATAACCCTCCCTCCCTTTAGATTCAAACCTATATCCTACTAGAAAGAAAACATGTTGTTAAGCATTAAGCCTACTCAAGTTATACTCATTTACATAAGCATTTTGAAAATGGGGAATTGTTCCCCCAAATCTATCGTTATCTTAAGGTAGCCTTTAGAGCATACTTGGTATTCTACTTCATGAAGACATCATGAATGCACAAAGTAATCCATATTAAAAATGATAATTTATTATAAGAATGTATATCCAAATAATTTCTTATTGAGCATAATAGTCGTGTATAAATACACTTGGTGGGTGATAGGCCATCATGTATTTGATAAGAGACATGACTTATCATGATTATACATTAAATATTAAATAATAATAGTTGTATAATTATTATCACATGTTTATTATTTATGCATAATAATGACTATATTAAAGCCCTAGTTGTAATATACCTTGGGTATATTACAAGTCTTCCCCCCTAAACTTTGTTTTCTCTCAGCGCATTTATGGAAGGGATTTACGTTTGTACTCTAGCTTGTAATGTATTCACATTATTTTGTATTCTTTATGTTCTCATTGTTGAAGAAACAAGATGATATAAGTTATGAATAGTTAAGCATACTGGGAGAATTATGGAAGGGGAAAACCACCCTAATTCAATTTTATACAAAATTGTGTGGCAACAACTTCCATGACTACGGAAATGATAAGATTCCATACTTTAGTATAATATTATCTTTACTTAGATTCTCATATTTATTTTTTCTTGGTTAATTTTCTAAAAAACGTGCCAAACTTTTATAATTTAGATGATGATAAAGCATCCTTCTATAGTGTGTCTGTTGACAATGGTCTTATTCAAATCTCTAATTTTCCCTTCTAAATTATCACAACCTTTTTGTTATGATTCCTTGTCACATTGGATTATCAAAATTTGTATATGGTCTATATATTCTAATGACACAACTTCTCCATCATTTTCTAATAGTTTCTTTCCAATATTTTGGACATCTCAGATTTCCTATTGAATAATATTGGTTTTGATCTTTAATTCCTTGATTTGTGTGGTCAACTCTTCCATATAATTCTTTAGGTAATAATTATCTTTCCCTTTTTAATTGTTATAATATTTTTGCATATCAGTTGTATATTGCTCTTTTCTATTTGTGAAGTAATTTCATGCATACACATTATTATTTTTTAATTAATATCTTGTAGCATTTTTTTTTGGCAAGGTGCTTGAATGAAATATTTTTTTTATTATCAATATTCATGGTAAAAGTACCGATAGATTTCAACCAAGAACTCCTAAGATTAAATCAATTGACTTGGTGTGTAAGACACAAAAGACACATTTTTGGGAGTCTTCATTGATGTTAAATTCTAAATATTAATCTCAACATCAATCTTGTGTAAAAGATATTTTAACTTCCTCTTCCTAAGTTGTAATCTGTTTACCACTTTAGTGTCAATATACTTCCAAGTGATACATAAGTCAATGACAATGCTTATATTCTCATTCTAGATCCTCTCTAACATACATATGAAAATAATGCTTGGTTCAAAACATATGCAAAACTCAATTAAAATTTCATCTCCATTTCAACTTGATGACCTTACCACTTCTATAAATATCTTTCTTTCACTTGTGTTTTTACTTAACTTTTTATTATAAATTCACCTACCACCCATTCACTTGTCTTCTCTACCAAATAAAAAGATATTTTAACATTTAAGTTTGTAGCTTTATGTAGGATTTAACATAGAATATAGTTTGATATTTTGTGTAAATTTCTTCCATGAACACATAAAATTTCCAATTTTACTTTTTCACTTGTACATTTTAACCACACACACACACACACACACACACACACACACATGATCTTTGGTGAATTATTTGTAGAAATTTTACTCTTTTTTCTTCTTCTTTTATCCACTTTATTATGGGAATAAGAGTAGGCCACCAACATTCCCCAGATGGGGTGACGAATGACAAATAGGCCAAGAGATGTGGCACTGCGTGCCTGGCATGTGTAAGAAAATAGAGGAAGTATACAATGTCTTGGGGGTATACTCTCATACAAGGATGAGGAGGACATTTAGGAAGAGGTGTTTCACACGTGAGGGAAAAGGTGACCATAATGAATTGCATGGAGATTTTAATTCGCCTTCGAGGATTGGTAGCCCAAAGTGTTGAGGAAAATGTAGGTATAAGATTTCGAGACCTGTTGACAAAGGTCTGCCATGAGAATATTAATGTCAGGGAGGAGTGTAACCAGGAAAGGAATTATAGAGGGTTGAGGTTTAGCTCCCAACAAGGTGAAACGTTGTGGGATATTTTTCTAGTGGTTCGGAAGGAGTTGATAATTGTTAGACCTCTCAACATTAATATATGGGTGTTCATAGACTCAAATAGTAGGTTACCAAATCTACACTCAGAAGGCATAATTAATTCTAATTTTTATTGGAAGTATCAGGTAATAGAGGAAGAAAGTTTCAACTATTATTCTAGATAATAGTTATCACTCCGTTTGGTACCTTTTGTTGGAAACTAGAACAATATTGAGAGGAGGGGGGGGGGGGGCGTGAATTAATATTGTGAGAATTTTTACCAATTTAAACTTAGTTTTAATTTGTGTAATAATGTTGGGACACAATTAGATACTTTCAACAATTAATTGAAATAAACATGATAGAAAACAATATCAAAAATCTTAATGGAACACAGAAAGAAAAACCAACCTTTTAAAACAACTCTTCAATTCATTCACAGGGAAAGCTACAACTTTTTGTTACAATTATTTCGATACAACTAGCAGGAAGCTACAACTCCCTGATTTATCAACTACAACTCCGTGATTTATTAGCTACGACTCCCTGATTTTTTAGCTACAACTGAATGAAGCTACAACCCCAAATATTTTATGGCACCGACTAGAAGGAGAACCAACCCCTAATCTTGCAAGCTACAACTTGCTTAACACTCAATGGTTCATCTTTCATCCATTTTCATAATAGAAACAATGGATGCCTTCCCTACTTTCAAAACCAATTAAATTCCTCAATCACCAACACCTTCAACAATCTATAATCACTAAGAAACACCAACAAAAATCAAACTTGATCACACCTCAACTCATATCACATCACTAAAAACTTATTTTCCTACTTATTCAAGCCTACTTATATAGAAATTAGGCTTGATATTTTTGGCTTCTTTATTTTCTTGTATTGTTGCATGCATTCTTATTTTTTTTCTTTGTTATATTCATCTTATCATTCTAAATGCGTTCACCATGTTCACTAACCCTGATCATCCTTTATTGTCTTTTAAATTTCTTAACTTCTCTAATTTTAGCATTTCTAGCCTCTTACAAGTTTTAGCAGTCCCTCTTCTATTTTTACCTGTAGTTACCTTTGGCGTTGTTGTCAAAAGCACTACCAAACTTATAGTTATTCCAAAATTAGCCTTTAGCACCTTTTCTCAAGCTCTTTTCCTATTTTCTTGCCATAGGACCATGTCTCCATGGCCACTGGCTAAGTTCTTAAGCACTAAGCCACTTTATTCCCTACACGGGCTTATTTTCTTTGCTATTATGCTCTCACGCCCTTGGTCTATTTCTATGTGAAGTGACCAAGTGTTAGGCGCTAAGCCCAGAGCCCCTAAGCCTAGTGCTTTCCATTTTTTCCTTTATATAAACCATTGGCATCACAACATCAAGGTGACATGCCCTATGGGGATCACTCCTGTGCCTTTTAATTGGTTGCCACTTCATTAGTTGTCTATCCTCCATGTCCTGCCTCCTGCTGCTCGAATATTCCGTTGCGTACAAAAAAAAATCGTTGGGTCCATGCTTCTGGGATGAGTTGTGCAGTAGGGTCATCCTACTAATATTAGGGGCCAATAAAAATTTAGTTGGGCTAATCAACTATTATGTTAACCTAATGCCTCTTTCCTGACACATCCCTTATGCACTTCTTTAAATATTCTAGGATATGTCCACCGAGATGACGTCACCTGTACTATGTATCAGCCTATGATAGGTGACACATGTCATGCAAAAAAAGGCCCCTTGGGTGACCAAAAATGTTAAATCTGGCTACCATGTGCCCACCCTTGATTAGCCTATGCTAACATCACCTATGACCAATTACACATTACCACTTGTCCTATCGAAGAGGAGACATAAAGGGTCCCCGACTCCTTGTTTTGTGAGCAATTCCCTTATTAACATTTAAAAAAAACTTTCAGGTTCAAGAACTCTTCCCTCAAAACCATTCCATTATGGTTTGTGGTATTTGGAGGAGATGTCTCGAGATGTTTCTCTGTCATTAATCTACGCGATCGAAGGTTTGGGAAACCACCTCCCATGGCCTCTAAGACTTACAATATTTACATATAAAGGCTTGTCAAAATATTTCCATGTGTGCTTGATGCCTATCTACTGGTGCTTACATTAGGGGAATTTTTAGGTCTAAAATGGGCCTCCTAAGGAAAATGTACAATCAAAATTCACTTTATGAGAACCAATCACATTTTAGGGTATGACATCATCCCTAATGGTTGAGGTGGAATTTCTTGAGTTAAAGGTACTTACTTGTCACATTCTCAATGGTGGACAAGAACTCGTGGTTAACTATGGTAATGCTCTAAGTATTTTTAAAGTCAAAGTAAAGTAATCACAATAAATTTCATTTCACATTTTTTGAATAAAATTCATACATAAAATAATATATTACATTTATTATATTATTTTTATATAGTACATTAATTACATGTTATTATACAATTTAAATAATATAAATTTTAATTAATAAAATATTATATAATTAAGAATTTATGAATTTATATTTATATTTTATTTTAAGTTATTTAAGTACAAAGTACAAATACATTAGTTATTCAATGATAATGACTTTTTCTTGAAACACTCATTCTTATTTATAGTCACATCAATACAATTTTTTTATTAATTTTATTTTGGTACAACTTTTGAATTGAATTTAACCATGGTTACATGGATTGTGGTGCAAAAAGTGAATTGCAAATTAATAAATATTATTTTATTGATTTAGTTATTATTTTATTATTTTCTTAGGAGGCCCATTTTAGACCTCAAAATTCCCCTAATGAACCTCTGCGCTTGAAAAAAAATATTAGGCTTTCCTTTCTGGGTTCGCCCTTTGTTATCACTCTGTAATTTCTTAAGACTGTAAAAGAAACCCAGAGGTAACCACAAAAACACTTTGGAAACTATAATCTAGCCCTTCCAGCTTCATAGAAGGGTATCTCTTTAGGATTTATATTTTTTGATCAAGGTATTAGGCTAGTTCTTAAGTTTTGATTTGAGATTTTTGAAGTATTTGGTTGAAACTGCAAGAAAGTCCATTGGGAAATGGAGTCAAAAACCTTAAGTAGATCAAGTGAAAAAATAACAGATGAGGTGTAGTAGGGAAAGGTAGGCAGACAATTGTATCTTTGTAACTTTATGGGGTGAATAAGATGAACAAATTAGGAATCAATTAAATATAGAGCATCTTGAGATGAATTCTATACTTAATATCATAGTGAAAACATGAATATTGTTTGTAAGCTAGAGCATAGTGTAATTAAACAAATTCAAACCTTAATTTTCTTTAAATAATAGAGATAAGAATAACATATGGAAAAAAGAGAATTTCCAATTTCATAAGAGGAAAAACATCACCAAATTGTCTGACACATGAATCCTGGAACAACTTTCTCTATTAATGAAAATGATCACCTTTAGCTCAGTGAACAACTTTACATTAGAGGTATACTTTATTCATATGATATTACTTTGAATTGTGAAGTATTTATACAAATTCTAAGCAAAATATTACTTCCCAACAATATTACTTTGAATTGTGAAGTATTTATACAAATTCTAAGAAAAATATCTTGATTTAAAATATCAATATTTATTACAAATATATCAAAACTGTTTTTACAGAAATAAAATAGAAATATAGGACATCCAAAACTGCTAAATATGCTGGCACTATTTTGACGGCTGTTGTTGATGAATCAACCCGAAAAACTTCTATTTTGCTGCTGAAAACCAAAAATTCCTTTTAATGCAAAATCTGACACAATTTATTCCATCGATACTCACCGAGGATGGGAAGTTTAAGCAATTTTATATAGGTTTCATCTACCTTGGTATATTTATGAAAATTTGGCTTAACTGAAAATAAATTTTTGATTTTAGATCTGATGTATAATTCAAAATCTAGAGCTTATGGGAGAGATTTTCCTGTAATGCCTTTGATAGAAGTAAATTTGGATTTATCTCGAGCTATTGTGTACAACTTATGTTGATAATCTATCAAATTTATTAACTCGTCCCCAATCCCTTTCAGCCCTGGAAGTCCCTTTAAATGTAAAACATTAAATTTACTATGAAATTTCAGAATGTCGACTTCCAGATTATGGCATTTATTATCCAGACGAAACATCAAATTATTCTTTGTGGTTACTTTTATAACCTGAAGAATAGTCTTGGTCATGTCTGTAATCTCAAACTCTTCTAAATCATCCTTATTTTTCGAATTTAGGACATTTATTTATGTATTTGCCTCTCCTGGCATTTGTCCTAGACTATTTTTGACTTATTCAATTAGTTCCTTTGATCTATGTACTAGGTCCTCTGCTCAAAAATTATTTCTATTGAAGGCCATATTTTTGTGATAACTTCATTTATCTCAACCCGTATATTTTCTTTGGCCTGTACTAGTGTTTGAGTTATTGCAGACTCATTCTCTAGCTGATCAATTCTTTGTGTCAACCTGTGATATTTTTGCAGCTCTATTATATAAGTATTATCTACTCTTAATTTATGCTCCTGCAAAGTTTTTAGTTGGGATTTTAATTTCTCAATTTCTTGTCCTCTGATGGACATGTCATACATGGATTTGATCAAATATTCTGATCCATCCTTTGATTTAGTCCCTGCTATGATTGTTGTTGAAGTAGATGCTCTGTTGTTCCTGTACATGTAATGGGAATTGTTCCTGCAATAGAAACTATTGTTAATGTAACAGTTACTAGCTGAGAATGTTGTTTCTTTTCCTTTAATAATTTCTCCATATCAATATCCATTTTCTTGATCTAACCATTTTGTTCAATACTAATTTTAAACATATCTTATTTTTCTTGTTCTAAGTGCCCAACATCCTTTGCTTGAGGGTCTTTTGTGGATGGAAGTTTTAGTTTCTTTATGAGTGCTGCAATGTCTGCATTTTTTCTCTTTACAATATCTTCGATTGCCCTTACATCTTTGGGATCATACCCCATATTTATTACCAATTCCTCCAGAGATTTGATTTTTGTATCTTTGGCCAATAAGAATATCTTTTCAAGTTTCAATTGATATTGTATATTATTGACAGATACCTCCAATTTTGAAGTTGTCATAGCAATGTTTTACAATGTTGAGTATAAAATTTCACCTGTTTGTTTGTGCATATCCATCTGATCAATGGGGTGAATCTGACCACCATCAAAGGTGAAGATTTACTTCTTATAATCATCTATTGTCTTGGGAAATGAAACTACTGCTTGAAGGAAAGTAATCTACATTTGTCCTTTTTCTATTTCAAAAGCTGAAAGAAGCCTATGCTGGGAAGTTGTTGTTTGCTTCCAAAATTGTGCATAAGTAGTAGCGTTAAGAATTTCATTCCTTTTCTTGATCTCTTTGTACTTAGAAAAAATATTTAGTTGAGCTTGGTCATGAACCAACTCTGTTGTTTGAGTAGTATTGAGAGGGTTTTGGGAAACCGAGGAGGATGGAGATTCTCTAAAAATATCCCCAGTCCTTGGGAAAGCTGTAACACAGGTTCCTGTTAGAATTATAGTTGACTGTTGATGACCTTCCTTTAGAAAACCTGATGGTAGACCAATCTTCTGCTTCTTTTTGTAGGTTTGAAATTGCGTTGCTGAAATTTCTGTGACAGAAGGAGAGACATCATCTCTTGGTATTTTATCCTATTTATCTTGAGGCACTGGAGTCGATGAAGTTGTTGTAGATAACACCTGATCTTCTTCCTCTTGCAGAGTGTTTTCTTCCCACTTCTCTTGATTCATGAATTTATCAATCTCTGGTCTTGGAGTGTGAGTGTAGGGAATAGTTTTCTGTTCTACTCTAAGCTTGGAATGATACCAAAGGGGTAATATTACCAAGTGAAACTAAGATTAAAATTCAGTTGCTTCAATAGTAAGTTAGCTTCCTTGCCTAGTGCCCTGGTATTACAAATGAAGGGTCCAATTTGTGTTTTTAGTTTGAATTGAGACTTCTTCTTTGCTGCCAAAAAATGGAGATCATCCATATTGATCATCTGTCTTATATATTATAATGAGAATATCCTTACACAGACAAACTTTGGGAGCCTATATGGGGGAAATTCACACCCATACATCATTATTTCTGTGTAGTTCTAGTACAAATACTAGTCCCCTGTCTTGGTTTGCTCAGTAAGGTGAAAATATATTCTTAACTCTGGCCCTATTCTTGGTTGAATATCATTGTTCAACAAGCAAGAAGTTGTGTATAGGAACTGGTCAAAAAAATCACTGTAGGTAAATTCAATGGTGTGTTCTCTCACTAGGGAAGTCCAATGAATCATCGATTGAGCTACTCCTTGCTCATCTAACCACTGTAATGAAAACTAAAACCTGTTTGCTTGATAAAACACAAATAAATAGACCAATACCGAGGCATATTTGAAACTGCCTTCTATAGGAATTTTTAACAATTGTTCATTGATCACATTAGCTAGGAATTCACTGTAATTAAATAGGATTGAAGGATTTTCATCCTTTGAGAAAATTGAAAAGAAACCGATAATGACTTCATTTACCCATTGATCAGATTGGTAACCTAGGAGACAAGAAACTATGGATATTATTTTCTTTGTCATCTCAGGAAACATAGAGGATGGGCATGGGGGATTTTTTTTGGGTAATTGGGCATTTTCAAGAAGAAAAATCTCAAATATTTTGGCTCTATTGGGGAAATTGAGATTTTTATACAAGTCCATAAGGGTTTCTTCTAAAAATGGTTTGAGAAATTTATTATTTGGTATTTGTAGCATTTGGTTAATTGATTCAGGAGTAATGGTAAAAAGGATATCACCATTCTGAGGTACAATGGCTTTTTGGCTGGGAATATACGTAGAGTGGCACCATCTTACAAACTCTGGAAAGTGTTGGGTTTGGGAGAAAATGAATTGGGGAAAGAAGGAGTCCCACAACCCCAATTCATCATTGTGATCGTTGTGGTTTTGTTTCAACCAATTATGCAGCTCATATAAATCAAATCCACAAGAATTCTCGTGGATTTTATATTCCTCATCTACTAGGGGTAAGTGGTCTATGCCGAAAAATAGTGGTAGCGTAGGTTTTTCCTCAATTTTCTTCCATTTTCCTTTAGGGGCCATGATTAAACATAAAATGAACAGAGTTACTGAGTTACTAGGAAAATTTAGCTGATGTAATATGATTTTGGTAGTCTCGTTGGCTGGGTGTGATTGACTCTGCTGTAGCTGACTAGGTGTTGTGGAGGAGGGCCACCGGTCAGGTTTTTGGTTTTTGATAAGAAAAAATTGTTTATCATTTAGTTGAGGTTGTTAGAGTGCAATTCCGTTGAGGAGGGGAAACATTCACATGGTGAACAGGTGGTTTAACGGGTAGGTGTAATGGACGAGACAAGTGGCAGGATGGGGTTGGTGTAATAGTGGGGGAGAATTGACCTTAGGCGGGAGCGGGAAGGGTATGTGGCGGTTAGGAAGTGGATGGGATAGGGAGACACGGGGATGGGAAACACATGGGTAGTTGCCACGTCGCAAAGTGGTAAACCACTTTTTGGAACCCCCGTCACCCTCCCCACCTCTCCCCCCCCCGCAGTCAAGTGTTAGGTCCCTATATTACTAGTATAGTCCCTTATTGTTGTTAGTGTACCCCCTTATTATTATTATTGTACTCCTGTAACCCCCATATTGTTATTATTGTGCCCTTAAATTATTATTGTTAGGTCGGCTAGGATTACATTGTGGCCCCATGGACTCCTATATATATATAAAGGAGGTTTTGTAATTTGTATCATCCAAGAATTGTTCATTCATTTAATACATTGGAGGTTTCCCCCTCGAAGTGGCTTATTTCTAAGGCATTGGTATCTCTTTTCTTCTATTTTTGGAGCTGGTTTCACAACATTTGGTATCAGAGCTTTGAGATTCTAGGGTTTCGTTGCTCCAAACAGGTCATCGTGGAAATTTCTCTATAAATTTTTTTCTATGAAGGTTCAGAATATTAAATTCTTAGAGTGCGAAGCTGAACGCCTAAGGAACATCGTCGCAAAATTTCAGAGCTTGGTTCACAATATTTTCGGAGATATGATCTGTGCAAGTTAGGTCATTTTGTAGGCTCCTGAATTTAACTTAAACAGGTCATCGTGGTATTTTCGTAATAACGTTTTTTCTACGAAGGTTCAGAAGTTGAAATTTTTAGAGTGAGAAGCCAAAATCCTGAGGAATATCGTCGAAAAATTTTAAATATTGATTCGCAATATTTTCGGAGATATGATCTGTGGAAGTTAGGGATTTTTGAGGCTTCTAAATTTCATCTCAAAGAGGTGATTGTGGAAAAATCTTCATAGCTCTCTCTTTGAGCATCGGATTGGAATGCTGTAAACAGTGGCTGAAAGTACATGGATTGTAGTTTTGGGTCTATCAATTTTAGAGCCAAAGGAGAAAAAAGTGACACATGGCAAGTCGTACAAGTTCGCTCTACTTAACCAGTCCAAAATTGGGTCATTGTGGGAGATTGGACATAACTTTGTCTTGAAGAATCCAAATCAGATCAGACCTATGGAATTTGAAAGAAGCTTCAGAGGGCTACTACAAGGCTAAATTTCAGATATTTAGGATCTGCAATTATAGAGATGATTCAATTTCAATATCGTGCTCCTCAAAAGCAAGTAAAAGGTGTGTATTTTTTTCCGAATTGCATAAGTCTTGTTTGAATAATCAAGTTGAATTGATTCCAAGGGCATATTGTAGAATATATATCAGTATTGGATTATAAAATGGCCCCTAAAAATAATTCAACACCCATTAAGCCTTTAGAAGGCTCTACTATGACTCATGAAGATGAAGAATGGCAACATGACATGTCAAAATTACAAGAGCAAATGCAACAAATTTCGCTCTCGCAAAGAACAACAAAAAATGAAATGGAAGTTTTGAAGAAAGGCGTGGAAACTAAGATAGATGGTTTGAAGAAAGGCGTGGAAGCTAAGATGAATGGTTTGGAAGCTAAGATGGATGGCATGGAAGTGGGCATGGAAGCTAAGATGGATGACATGGAAGCTAAGATCGATGAAAAAATGAAAGACAACATGGAAAAAATGAAGAAGGATCTAAAAGTAGACATCGAAGGTTTGGAAAAGTTGATACAAGAAATGTTTCCTAATGGTGAAAAGATAGTAGAGGAAACTCATGATGAGAACAAAATAAATGTTAATCGTGATTTCATAAACTCTAATGTTGGCGGGAAGAACCACCATATTCCAAAATGGATATGAGGAAGTTTGATGGAAAGGATCCTGTAACATGGATACTACAGATGGAGCAATATTTTGATCTCCATAATGTGCAAAACACACAAAAGGTACGCATTGCAACTTTACATTTAGAACAAAATACATTTGTATGGTATCGATGGCTTTGCTCCCGTAAAAAAATTGTCACTTGGTCAATTTTTACTGAGGAAATGATAGCACATTATGAGGATACAAAGAGCAACACCTTCTTTAGCCAATTGATAAATCTCAAACAAAAGGGTTTAATGGGGGAGCACATTGAGGACTTCCAAAATTGAATATAAGGGTAACTGATATTCCAGAGGAACACAAGATTGATCTCTTCATAGGTACTTTAAAGGATAAAATCCAACATGAAGTTTTCATTTTGGAACTTGATTCATTGGAGAAGGCATTCAGGTTGGCAAGAAAAATTGAATGTAAAATTATGGCGACAAGGAAGCCTACCACTCACTTCTATAAAGAGGGAAGTGTTGCTACTCCTAGATTTGCACAACCTACAAGGTTGACACCACAACAATTGGAAGAAAAAAGAGCAAAAGGGCTTTGCTACAATTGTGATAGAAAATACACTAAAGGTCATAAGTGTGCTGAGAAGAAATTATTTTACATAGATTGTGAAGAGGAAGAAGAAAATGAACCAGAATCTTCAAAAGAAGAGGATATACACCACCAACCAACCCTAGAAGAGGAAGAAATGAGTCCGACCATATCATGTAATGCATTGGCGGGAATTACCACTCCTCAAACTCTCAAGATAGAAGGACATATCAAGAAGAAAAAGGTAATAGTGTTGATTGATTTAGGTAGTACCAATAATTTTATTCATTGTAAGGTAGCCAAGGAATTGAATTGTTTCCTATACCCTGCACCAGAATGTCAAGTGATGGTTGAAAATGGAGGAACTATAAATTTCTTTGGAAAATTCCATAATATCAAGCTAACCATGGGGGAATATGTATTGAATAGTCAAATGATTTCCATTCTTACGGGAGGTGTTGATGTTGTACTAGGAGTACAATGGTTACAATCTTTGGGGACGGTAGCTTTTAATTTTCAAGAACTTTTCTTGAATTTTTTTTTTCAGAAGGAAAGGAAGTCGAATTACGGGGTATTGAAAGTAATCCGGGAAAGATAATAAGCTATAATGTCATGACAAAGCTTCTAAAGAAAGAACAACGAGGCATAATTGCACAATTATGCTCACTAGAAGTTCCAACATCAAAATCATCTATTTCTTCAGATCTCCAAAAAGTCTTGGACAATCATTCCAAGGTGTTTGAAACTCCCAAAGGACTCCCACCTATTCGTGATCATGATCATGCTATTCATTTGATTCCACGAAGTGTTCCTCCAAACATTAGGCCTTATAGATATCCTTATGTTCAAAAGATCGAAATTCAATGTATGATTGCAGAAATGTTAGAGGCTGGTATAATTCTACCTAGTCAAAGTTCTTTCTTTGCTCCTGTAGTATTGGTACACAAGAAGGATGGATCATGGTGCATGTGTTCGGATTATAGGGAGCTCAATAAGCTCACCATTAAAGATAAATTTCCCATTCCTGTGATTGATGAATTATTGGATGAATTACATGGAGCAATTTATTTTACCAAGTTGGATCTTCATTCAGGATATCATCAAATTAGAATGAAGACTGAAGATATTCCAAAACAACATTTCGAACTCATGAGGGTCATTATGAATTTTTGGTCATGCCTTTTGGCCTTACCACTGCACCTTCTACATTTCAAGGGTTGATGAATTCCATTTTCAAACATTTCCTTAGAAAATTTGTGCTAGTATTTTTGATGATATACTAATCTACAGCAGGTCTTGGAAGGATCATGTTGAACATGTTGACAGGGTGCTCAAACTATTGCAGGAGAAACAATTATATGCAAAAACATCCAAATGTTTCTTTGGAGTACAAGAGGTGGAATATCTGGGTCATATTGTATCTCACGAGGGTGTTAAAGTAGACCCTAACAAAATTAAAGCCATTAAGGAGTGGAAAGTCCCCACAACCATAAAGAAGTTGCGAGGATTTCTCGGGTTAACAGGGTATTATCGCAAGTTTGTTAAGAATTATGGGAGAATAGCAGCACCTCTAACAACATTATTGAAGAAAGATGCATTTTCATGGACTCCTGAAGCAACTAAGGCCTTTGAACATCTCAAAGAGGCAATGTGCCTAGCACCGGTCTTAGCTACGCCAGACTTCACAAAAACCTTTATTGTGGAATGTGATGCCTCAGGAAATGGAATTGGTGCAGTTTTAATGCAGGAAGGAAGACCCATTTCTTTTGAAAGCCATCCAATCAAAGGAAAGTATTTACAAAAACCTATTTATGAGAAGGAAATGTTAGCAATACTGCATGCACTAAAGAAATGGCGAACTTACCTAATGGGAAGACACTTCAAGGTAAAAACTGATCATGATAGTCTTAAACACTTTTTGGAACAAAGACTATCTTCAGAAGAGCATAAAAAATGGGTCACAAAGATGTTGGGTTATTTCTTTGAAATAATATACAAAAAAGGGAAGCTAAATTTTGTTGCAGATGCACTCTTAAGAAAGAATGAAGAGGTGGAAGCATTGCTTTGTGCCATATCTATTATCCAACCAGATTGGATAAATGAAGTAGGGGATGAATGGAAGAAGGATGAAGAAGTGTGGATATTGATTAAAAAGTTGTAGCAAGATCCTAATGCATCTGATACATTTAGTTGGAAAAATGATTCCTTATGGTACAAAGATCACTTATATCGTTGTAAGAACTCCCAACTAAAACAAAAGATTCTTTTGGAATTGCACACTTCTCCTTTAGGAGGACACTCAGGATTTTTAAAAACATACCACAGGGTGAAGAAATATTTTTTTTGGGATGGCCTTAAATCTGATGTTCAAAAGTTTGTGGCAGAATGTCTGGTTTTCCAGTAGAATAAAGTTGAGACAATTAAGACCTCGGGTCTTCTACAACCTTTATCCATTCCAAGTCAACGTTGGGAGGAAATTTCAATGGATTTTATCACAGGTTTACCTAGGTCCAAAGGAAAGAGTGTCATCATGGTGGTAGTTGATAGACTTACCAAGTATGCACACTTTTGTGCATTATCTCATCCATTTAAAGCAAGTACAACTGCTACTACATTTATGGACACAATTCAAAAGCTACATGGAAACCCAAGGGTTATTGTGAGCAAAATAGATCCCATTTTTACTAAAAAATTTTGGACAGAGTTATTTTCTTGTTTGGGTACTCAATTAGCTCATAGCTCATCTTATCATCCTCAATCTGATGGTCAAACTGAGATAGTAAATAAATGTTTGGAATAAAATCTTCGTTGTTTTGTATCTGATAAACAAACACAATGGGTCAAGTGGTTACCTCTCGCTGAATGGTGGTATAACACTTCCTTCCATACTGCAGCAAAAATGACCCCATTTATGGCACTTTATGGATATCATCCACCGTCCATCACATCATCTTTAAGAGAAAATTCGAAGGTTCAAGCAGTGGAAGATCACATTAAGCATCAAAAATAAGTTCTCCAACTCTTAAAGGATAACCTAAATTTGGTACAAAATCGAATGAAACAACAGGCATATCAACATTGCAACGAGAGAATTTTTGATCTAGGAGACGGGGTATTTTTACGGCTACAACCATACAAAAAAAAATACCTCAAGCAAGCTAAGATGGATAATAAATTGTCGCCAAAGTACTATGGTCCTTACAAGGTGTTGCAAAAGATTGGTACTATGGCATACAAATTGGAGCTTCCTGCATCTTCACGAGTGCATCCAGTTTTCCATGTTTCATGCTTAAAGAAGGTTATAGGTGAAAATATTCCTGTTCAAACAATATTTCCAGAACTTGATGAGGAAGGAAAAATCATATTGGAACCTAAGGCGGTCACGGCAACAAGAACTCGACAGCTACGAAATCAATCAATTTCAGAGTATCTCATCAAGTGGAAGAACTTTCCCACTGAAGATTCTACATGGGAGGATAAGAATTTTATACAGAAGCACCCAGAGCTACTCAAGCATTGAGGACAACACTTTTTTGAAGGAGAGGGGCATGTTAGGTCCCTATATTACTAGTATAGTCCCTTATTGTTGTTAGTGTAACCCCCTTATTGTTATTATTGTACTCTTGTAACCCCCATATTGTTTTTTTTTCTAAATAAGACTAATTCTATTATGTATAAGAGATATTGTTACAAAACTGCCATAGCGTCAACTATGTGAGCCTGAGCACTGGGCTTGATAAACATGCTGAACAGAAAGAGTCCGGACTGCCCAAGATGGGAAACCAGTCCTATAAAGATTAGTTTGGCCGCCCTTGGAAGGGAAACCGGCCTATAGTTTAAACATGAGTACTTAACAGCAAGAAAGAAAGTAAGATTAGCAAGTAGCTTTCTCAGCTGCGCATTGAGACAAAGAGACAAAAAAATCTTGCAGCAGTTGAGCAAAAAAATCAAAAGGAGCTGTGTGCTGAGATTATTACTGATCATGCGTTGGAGATTGAGGTTCTTCCACCACTCTGCAAGAAAATTCGTCTGCCCAGTCATTCGGGTCACCTTGGAGAGTGCCACCCAAGTCTGTGTCTTCATCCATCGCTCGCGGAATGTCTTCTGCATGGTGGGTTGTGCCTGCTGACGGAGCCGAGCATCTCGGTGGGCTTGAGGCAGGAGGGGACAGAGGGGAGGCTCCAGGGGAAGGAATGGGCAGAGGCGCTTCTTCTTTAAGCGTAACAGTGATATAGGCAATGACAACGGGATGATCATGAGAACACTCGAAGTGAAGTTCAGCACGCTGTGAAGAAATGTGGATGGGAGGGTGGTCAGGTCTATGGGAGGTGGAGGGAAGATCAACAATGAGAGGGTCAACAATAGGGGGAGGAATTGGCTGAGCCAAAGGCACCGAAGCGCAGTGACACCTACATCCTCTGTCATGAATTATCCCCTGAGTCCGAGCTTGAGTCTCTTTCGCAGAAGAAGACCCAGAAACAGACTTGGAGTGGGGTCTATGTCGCGAATCCCATCCTCGGTTGGAGCCTCGCCTACTCCGCATTCTGTGACGAATGTGTGGCATGGCTGCAGAGGCGGGAAGAGAATACGAATAATGAAAGGGGCAGGCAGGAGGCCTAAAAACACCGTGAGAGAAAATTCCGTGAGAGAGAGCAACCATCTGAGCTCCAAGTGAGGAGATGTCGCCACTGAAGACCACTGTTTGAGTCCGGGGAGGGTTGAATCGACAGTAGCTACTCTGCAAAAAATGCACCCCAGGCTCTAGTTCAAAACAAGCTAACAAAGTGAAACGACGACCTGTAGGAGTGCGGGTGCAGGGCTCTGCATAGCCTTGAGGGCAAGCACTATTTAAAGGAAGCCGAGGAGCCATACTGCTTTCACTGCGAGCCGAACCATCTGGAATGGATGCCATTTCCAATTGAATGCCCATTTCAGTGTGAAGGAATGTCTGTATAGGATTGATTATGCCACGAGCTAGTTGTTTAATGAGCTCGTTAATGCCACCCCACGCGAGCTTCTTCAGGAGGCGCGCAGGGGTCGGCATCCCATCATACCTGGCAATCACCCGCATCCGGGCTGTAACCCCCATATTTTTATTATTGTGCCCTTAAATTATTATTGTTAGGTCAGCTAGGATTACATTATGGCCCCATGGACTCCTATATATATAAAGGAGGTTTTGTAATTTGTATCATCCAAGAATTGTTCATTCATGTAATGCATTGGAGGTTTCCCCCTCGAAGTGGCTTATTTCTAAGGCGTTGATATCTCTTTTCTTCTATTTTTGGAGTTGGTTTCACAGCATTAAGTGTTGAAGGGGCTTGGGGGGTCTCGAAGTGGATGGCCCACCGTTAATCTGGGTGGGCCATATCTTGGTCATCAGTTGATGCGTGATATTTATTGCTAGCCGACAAAAGGTCATGTCGTCCATATTAAATCCACTTATCAGAAAAATGTGTGCTTATACTATATAAAAATCACTTTACATCATAATTTTGAATCTATTTCCTATTTAAACCAGGATTAAAGAAGGTGGTTAATAAACTTAATCTAGATTAACTAATTTAACCATGATTACATTGTGTGATAAAAAATTCACTTATTCTAAACTAATTACATTTTTAAACAAGCCTAATCATGCTTAAACTGTGTGATTAAACTGTTAAATCCTATTTATCAAATTTCAATGTGGCATTTTAACTAGTAGCACATTATTCAAATTTTCCTAAGGTATTGGTGGGTCCCTGCAATTTGTTATATTGGTGAGAAAAAATGAATAGGAGTAACATCAGACCAGTCTTTGGAGTCCTAGGATCTAGCCTTTCTGAACTCCGAGAGGGCTCTCTATTTTGTGCAAAGGATATGAACTTGTTTGCTTTTAGGGTTTGATTTTAGGCTAGTTGTTAAGTTTAGGGTTTTTTTGTTTGTTTGGGTTGGGTAGATGATCAAGTAGAATAGATGGAGTGAGATATTTTCAAGTCATTGGGCTATGGAGTCTACAAAAGGTTATGGAAATTTTAACAATGAATCAGGGTGCATCACAGGGAAAATCTAACATGGTCAAATGGATTTTCAAGGTTTATGTGAGATGGAATGAACATTAAGTTTGTGAAACATAGTAGGTGCAAAAGGGCAGTTGTTGTGAAACCAACTCCAAAAATAGAAGAAAAGAGATATCAACGCCTTAGAAATAAGCCACTTCGAGGGGGAAACCTCTAATACATTACATGAATGAACAATTCTTGGATGATACAAATGACTAAAACCTCATTCTATATATAGGATTCCATGGGGCCACAATATAATCCTAATGGGGCCACAATGTAATCCTAGCCGATCTAACAATAATAATGTAAGGGCACAATCATAACAATATGGGGGTTACAGGGGTACAACAATAACAATAAGGGGGGCTACACTAACATAATAAGAGACTACACTATTAATATAGGGACTTAACATGCCCCTCTCCTTCAAACAAGTGTTTTCCTCAACGCTTGATTATTTCTTGATGATTTTGTATAAAATTCTCATCCTCCCATGTGAAATATTCTACAGAAAAGTTCTTTCACTTACTGAGATACTCTGAAATTGATCGTACTTGTCAATTTCTTGTTTTTGTGACTGCTTTAGAAATTCTTTCGATGTGATATTGATCTTCCTGTTGTTTCGTTAGATTTTGCACCAAAGTTAGGTTATCCTTTGAGAGTTGGAGAACTTGTTGTTGATGTTCGATGTGATCTTCCACTAATTTATCATCCATATTAGCTATTATTTAATCCTTCAAACCATCCAACTTATCCTTCATTTCTGCTTTTAAACCATCTATGTCATCTCCAATTGCTCTTCATAATATCAAAATTTGTTACACTTGGTACCGTAATTTTGATATCCATACTGCAATTATTCTTCTTCATGCGTAATAGTATAGATTTTTGAGGGCTTAATGGGTATGGAATTATTTTTTGGAGGCATTATAGAACCCAATATGATAAAAATTCTAAAATATTCCCTTCGAATCACTTCAAACTGCTTTTTCAAACAAATGTTATGCAATTTTAAAAACCAAATACACACCTTTTTCTTGATTTTGAGGAGGTCGATATTGAAACTGAATTACCTTTGTGATTTCAGATATTCAATATCTGAAATTTGGCACTATGGTATCCCTCTGAATTCTTTTTAGAATTCCACAGGTCTGACCTAATTTGGATCCTTTAAGACAAAGTTGTGTCCAATCTCCTACGATGACCTAACTATGGACTGGTTCAGTAGAGTGAACTTGTATGACTTGCCACGTGTCACTCTTTCCTCCTTCGGATCTGAATTTTATTGATAGGAAACTAAATTCTGTGTAATTGTGGCCACTTTTTACGGAATTCCAGTTCTATGCTCAGAGAGAGAGCTATGAATATTTTCCCATGATCACCTCTTTGAGATGAAGTTTAGGAGCCTGAAAAACCCCTAAATTCCACAGACCATATATTTGAAAATATTGCGAACCAAGCTCTAAAATTTTGTGACGATGTTTCTCAGGATTTCGGCATCGCACTCTAAAAATTTAAGCTTCTGAACCTTCTTAGAAAAAAAATTATAGCGAAAATGCTAAGATGACCTGTTTAGGTTAAATTCAGGAGCCTACAAAAATACCTAACTTACATAGATCATATCTCCAAACATATTGCGAACCAATCTCTGAAATTTTGCAACGATGTTCCTTTAGATTTTGGCTTCATACTCTAAAAATTTTAGCTTCTGAGACTTCGTAGAAAAAAATTTATAGCGAAAACGCCACGATGACCTGTTTGGAGCAGCGAAACCCTAGAATCTCAAAGCTCTGATACCAAATGTTGTGAAACCAGCTCCAAAAATAGAAGAAAAGATATATCAATGCCTTAGAAATAAGCCACTTCGAGGGGGAAACCTCCAATACATTACATGAATTAACAATTATTGGATGATACAAATGACCAAAACCTCCTTCTATATATAAGAGTCCATGGGGCCACAATATAATCCTAATGGGGCCACAATTTAATCCTAGCCGACCTAACAATAATAATGTAAGGGCACAATAATAACAATATGGGGGTTACAGGGATACAACAATAAAAATAAGGGGGGCTACACTAACATGATAAGGGACTACACTATTAATATAGGGACTTAACAACAGTTAAGAATCATTGAAAAAATACCTTTAAACAAGAAGGGTCTTTAACACTACTCAGCATAAAGAAGTAATCATAAGACAGGGCAAACAAATAACTCTTTGATTAAACTTAAGCAAATAAGCATTTAAGATAAAAAATCCAGTGAACTATAGAAGGCAAGAAACTTGTATAACTTCTAGTAAATTCACCTTTAAGATTAGAAAACATTCAAGATAGACATATAACATATATCAAAGAAGAGGGAACTCCTAGACATCATTGATCATATTCATAAAGACCTCCAAAGCAACCTTTCAAGAATGGACAAAGGGCATGATCAAAACATAAACCTCTTTGGCTAAAAATAATCAGTGATACTTCGAAGAAAGATCTTAAGAACAATGTTTAAGTAACCCCAAACAAGCAGGGCTAACCATAAAAAATATTTGATATCTACTGTATTGAATCATTCATAAGATAAACAAGCATAAGTGGGTCTAGAGAGAAACTAAGAATTCTCTAAACTGACCTAGCAGAAGAAAACATGTAGCAGTGAAGGATAAACATAACTAAGGTGCCTCTAAACAACATTTATTAGTCTAAAACTTTTGTCCTACTGCAATAGAAGGATGAAAAAAATGATAATACAAGAAAACATTAGCTAAATAGGAACACATCACCATTTGAAAATGCTTAGGGATCTTGCAAGCAAGCCTTCTCCAATGTCAAACAATCCAAGCCATTCACAAAATCAGAGCCAATTTGTCTTTAATCTCCAAGTCTATGTATTACTCACAAGATTCATATCAACAAACAACACTACAATGAGTCCTCAATGCATTATTTAACAAGAAAGGGGGTCAAAAAACCCTAATTAGGTCTCTAGAAGCCCATTTTTTAATCAGAAATGTCACTTTTGTCCTTTGAGACCTTGCAAGGCCCAAGGCACAAAATATCTGATGAAAAATATCTTCTTGAGCATTTTTGGCAAACAAAATTGACATTTGGGCTCCCCCAAGCCTCCAAAATATTTCCTAGCGTACTTTGTTGAATTTTTGACTGTCAGGGCGCAACATTGAGTATTAAGGATGCATTTCCAGGCCAAGGGCATAGCACATGAGCAAGAAAATTGGGTCACCTTGCGTCCAAGTTTTGAAGGCCTTCCCATTGTTGGAATGGGCTCTGTGATGGCTCGTTGGAAAGCCTGTTGAGTCTACTTTCAAGAACTGCCATTTTTGTTCTGATTAGACCCTTGTAACCTTTTCAAAAAGAAAAACTCCCAAGGCTGGTAAAGGCACAACACATGTCCTGAAAACTAGGAAGAAATGTGAAAATTAGGGTGTTTTTGACCCTTTTGGAGGACCAAATCAACTCCAAATGACCTTAAATTTGGTGAGCATGTTGTACATGAGCTGATGATTCCAAAAATTTAAACTTTACCTCCTGAGGATGCCCTGAGAAAAAGCGCAACACAAAGGGTGCTGCGCCCTTGGCCCTCCAAATTAGCAAAAACCAAAAATCTCCAATAATTTCCCAAAATTTGCAATTATCTTCCTTTTTATGTCTGGGATGCTTGCATGGAATCATCAGCAAGAAGGTTAAGCTTTTATTGACCCTTTTCCTCCTTGAGGGCTTGAACTTTGGCAAGGGCTCTTTTTAGCTTGGCCCTTGAAATTTGATTTCTCAAGGCATAATTTTTGGTCATCTTCCTTTGGAGGTCAAGGTCCCTATTTGCCTTCTCCAATTTGGCCTCCAAGTGTGTGTTTTCTCTTTCTAGCCAAGGCTCCTGATCATATTATATCTCCAAGGAAATCAGCTCACTTAGAGGGAGCCGCTCTGCCAAGGCTGTCTCTTGCGCTCTTTGTCTTGCCAAGGCCTTCTTTAAACCCATGGTTCTTGGTATACTTCTCAATTGTCCTTCTTCATCTTCACTTTCCTCATAGGTGCCCATGAATTCCTCTAGCTTTACCTCTTCTCTTTGAGCTTCTTTCCGGGCTCTGATTTTTCTAGCCTCATAAATGGCATTTTGTGCCCCTAGCTATTTGTTCTCCATCTCAAGGACACTATTCACACACTTGGCCCTATCTAGATTTTCTTGGAGGTCTTCAATTTGGGAATTTTTGTTCTGGAGGAGCAAGCTTGAGATCCTTGCCTCATTCTCCTCATCACTGTTAATATGAATGAGTTCAAACTCTTTCTCAACCTCATGCTGATCTTCTTCTTCTTCTTATTTGATCTTTTGTTTTCCTTTGTCAAGCTTCGTAGCTGAGGTGGATGTCATGGTCCCTTGCCTTTTAGAGGAAACAAACACATGCCTCTTTCCTCTTTGGTATGTGATAAGGAAAGGCTCAATATTTTTCATCTGAATGCCCTCACCATGGCTGACCTCATGACTGCTGTTCTCTTCCTTATTGATCTCTGCACTGTTGTTTTCTGCACTGTGTTCTTGATTGCTTTCCTCGGCCTCACTTTCATTTTCTTCCATGTTGACATCACTGCTATGATATTCATTTATATCATCATCCCTTTCTCCTTCACTGATATCTACTTCACTATCTTCTTGACCTCTTTCTTCATTTTTATTTTCACTGTTAGAGGTGTCATCATTGGTTTCTGCACTATCATCATTACCACTGTGAGGTTCATTGTTTTCACTGCCTTCTTGGCCATTAGGACTGCTGTCATTATTGTCACTGCCTTTTCTCTTATTGATGCTTACCTTTTTGCTGTGATCTTCACTGCTATTATCAGCTTCATTTTGCTCCTTGTTACTTCTCGAAGCCTCACTGTCTTCTTGACCATCATGACTACTGTCATGACTATCACTATTATCTGGCTCATTGACTTCTTGGCTTACCTCCTCATCTCCAACATTAGCCTCACTTTGTTCAATATTACCACTATTGTCTTTGTTGTTTTGATCAGTGCTAACATCATGCTCATTATCATCATTATCTCCACTGATGTCATGATCATCACGATTGCTTCTCTCCTCTTCATTTGCGCTGCTTTCTGCACTATCATCTACCTCCATTTATTCTACTTCCTCACTGTCCTCTTTGTTTCCAACATCATCACTGTCCTTATCATGACTAGGAGCCTCACTGTTTTCACTGTCATTATGGCTCCTAGTTTCACTGTTATGCTCTTTGTTGTGTTCCTCCTCAATACTGCTTTCCTCATCATTGCTAGCATCCTCATTTTCTTTTGTTCCATGCTTTCTGCATTCCCTTCATCATTTGTTTCTTCCATGCTGACATCACTTCCCTCTTCCTCTTCATTTTCTTCCTCTTTATTGTCCTCTTCTTCACCATTGCTTGATGTATCATGACCTTTTCCTTCATGGTCACTTGATTGTTCATTTCCACTTTGTTCACTATCCAATGCATTGGGAGAAGGTGAGGAAAGAAGGTTGTCCTAAGGTGAAGGTACATGGGTGGATGGTGAAACATGCTCATTAGGAGATGATGGAGGAGTTAGGATAGGAGGATGAGATGAGGAGGGCACATTCTGCTAAGGATGGGATTGTGGGTTTGTGAAGACCTCATGGGAAATGAAAGCCTCCCATGGAATACCCCTTTGCTCTAATTGATGAATTACAACAATATTGATGAGAGAATGGTGAAATAGGCTCTGCATTTGTTGTGAAGGATGTCTCTTTTGCACAATATAAGACATCTTATCAATACTCCTATAGAGATAATAGGGAAAATGTAGCATCTTTACCCTAGTGAAGTGCATGAGCAGTGTTATGTGGTATGAATAAAGCCTAGAAAACCTCCCCTCACATGTAAAATATTTCATGATGACTCCCATCAAGGGCGCATATCTATCCAAAAAATGTGAAAAGGGAAAATTGGATTTGCAATCAGTTTTGTATCTAGGTTTTAGGAAAGGTTCATAGTGGATCAGGTCCAAACTAGCCTGCTTGAACCACCTTTCTCCAACACTAGGTATCTCGGTGGCCATAGAAATGGTATTTGAAGATAGCTCAAATTTTACCCCAGCTAAATTTACTTGATTGTTATGAAGGTTAAGGATAAAAATCCTGGTCAGCTTAGGATGACTTTGTACCTGTTGTACTCTTTCACAAAATTCAAAACAACCCACATTCCGGAAATATGAAACTGTCAGAGGAGAGGCCATCAACTCCATGGTGTTCAGTGTCTCAAACCTATTTATTCTTCCACCCTTGAACTGATGTATTCTAGGCCCTTGGCCTCCCTCACCACTGTCACTATTACCTTCCCTTGACATCTTGATTTCACTGTTTCCTTGAAAACCAAAACCCTAACTCTGCTTGTGAAATTATATGAAGAGGGTAAATGAGATGGTGATGAGAAAGGCATCTTTTTGCAAGTGGAGGAGTAAATGAGTGAGGGTATGGTGTATGACTATGAGTGAGAGGTAAGGGGAGACAAACTTGATGACCACTCTGCCTTAATTGTTCTTTTCTAGTTTGCATATGAGGGAGTTTTTAATGACAATTAGTTCATCTTTCTAGGGTTTATTCCTTTAACCAAATGACAAGAACCTTGAAGAGGAGGTTGTGTTTTGTACTTACCCCTCGGAGGTGTTCAGAAAACCCTTGGAGATGGACCGGAGGGATTTTTGAGGGAATTTGAGCATTTGAACAAGTGAAGAGGCCCTCCTGGCCAAATGCGCATCACCTGAATGTGCTTTCGGGTGGCTGAACGTGTTTTTGGGTTGGGCGGAAAGTGTAGCACTGAACGGATAACACCGGGCCAATCGGGTCATGCTGAATGGATAAATGCGCAACGTTTGAACAAAAACGGCCAGTCGGGCTGTGTCTTTCATGATTTTCCCCAGGTGCGCAGTGCGTGCATGTTGGTTGGGTTGAGGTGTCAGGTGTTGGGTTTGCACGAACTTTCCGGGTGAACACTGCACGCAGAGTCTGAACGGGCACCGGGTGAACGCTGCATGCAGAGTCTGAATGGGGTGTCGGGCGAACACTACATGGGTTAACACACAACACACACTTACAGGCACACAACGCAGAGTAATTATGCACAGAAAAAACCTCTAGGATCATAGCACACAACTCCAGGTGCGCATCACAGGGTAACTTGCCCGAATTTGCCAGAAATTCACAATTTCCTCTTTGACTGCCTTAGATGATCTTTGTAAAAGAAAAATGAGTTGCTGAAGGGTGGAGAGGGCCTTAATAGGTTTAGAAACTTAATTTCAAATGTAAAACCCACTTTTATAATGTTTTCAAGCCTTTTAACTTTTCACTGATATCCTTTTTTACCCTTTTGGTGCAAGTGACTCAAGACATATATTTTTTCCTTTCTATTGCTTTTCTCACCAACTCTTTATTATCTTGGTTTGCAGGTGACTTCAAAGGATGCAGTTGGTCTTCTGCTACTTCCTTTGTACATTTCAACTCAACCATTTGCCTCTTCTTATTGATCCTTTTACATTGTTTTCTTCTGCGGGTGATTAGATGATGAACTTAGACTTTCCTTTGGTTCCTTGAGGAATGATGAGCTTATTCTTGTACTTGGGTAAAATTGGCCACACAACAACTTCTTCAATTTGATGTGAAAACTCTATTATAAAACTCAGTTTACCCTTTGATATTCATAGACCTCCTTTCACTGTTTGTATGCAGTTTTGCTGAAATGGTAAAGTTGACTTCCCTTTGGCCAAGTGATGCCTTTCAGCATTTGCTTGACAGATGACTATGAGAACCCTGTCCTCAAATTTCTTATTGATCATTAGGCATGATAAAATCACCTTTTGACAAGCATTATGAAATTCAAAATCATGTTTATTACCTTCTTTGACCACTTCTGCTTTGCAGGTGTTTGAATTTATAATTTGAAACCCTTCCATTGATACTCTTCACCTCCTTGTTCTGCATATTTTTTCTGAGTGACAAGGCTTATTTTTTTTGGTTGGTTTATGTCCTTGAACATTTTCACTTAGTAGGTGTTATGAAACCCTGAAATGGCTCTCCCTTTTATCTTTGAAGCCTGCTAATTTTATTTTTGACAACTTTAGAAGCTTACACAGTGGCAGTATCTTCAAAACCTCTTTGTTGTTACCTTGTAACTCATACCATGTTTTTCTATCTTTGGACCACTTAGTGTAAATTACTGAAATGAGAATTTGACCCTCCTTCAGGTGTTTTGCTACATTGGATGTCAGCTTGGCATACTGTTGATCCAATCAGGCTTAGAAACCTTGATTTCTCCTCAAGACCCAGTGCTTCTTGTCTTCCTTTAGGAACTCATCAGTCACTTTATCAACTTCCTTTGTTGATTTACCTCTTGACATTCGTGTAGAATAGCCAAGCACATTTACCTTTTGCAAAACTTTGAAATTGATAAATAGCCCTCTTTGGATATTTTCTCCTCTTTTTTGGGCAATCATGTGTTGCCCTTATTTTACATTTGAAACAGGTTCTAGCATAAGAAGAATAGAGCTTAGAACACCAATGAAGACCCTACAACCTAGGAAACCCTAATGATCTAGTGGGAGGGTTTTAACTTGGTCTTTGACTGAAATTAAGCTTGGGATCTTAATAGTGTAAAAACAGAGTTTTTGACCAATTTATGTATTTGAATATATATAAATTTATGTACTTGATTGATCTAAAGATCCTATAGAGGTATTTTTGAAACCATCAAGGTTTGAGGAACCTAATGAACATGGGAATGAATAGGCTGATTGGTAACCCTAGATGGAAAGTGAAGGAGTGGGGCAAAGGCAAAACATAGTGCTGGGGTTATAGGTGGGAAAATAGAAAATAGATGAGTGGCATAAGCCCATGAGGGGCCCTTTAGGAATGGCAGGTTAACCATGGAATGATAAAATAGTAGAATAAATGAAAAATTTCTGATAGGATAATGAAGGCAGTGAGATTTCTAAAACTCACAATATTCAAGAATCTTGTTTTTAGAAATCTAGGACTGATATTTAGTCATCTACAGATAGTAAAAATTACTGATGACTAACAGGTATCACTAATATATTTTTTTTTAGTGCCATTTAGACTTTGTCACTGATTTTTTGGGGTATTTTCATTTTTTTATTATTATTTATTTTTCTCATTTTTTTTACATATTTATTTTTTTCACATTTTCTATTTTTATATCCCCTTATCTATTTTATTTTCCCTTTATTTTTCTTTGGAAATGATTTACAGGATGAAATATTATTTAATGCATCCTATACAATAACATTTACAGATAATAATAAAATTATCCTATGTATTATAGGACCCTAACATAGGCTCCAATGGGGATGGAATCCTCCCTATGAGGTGTCAAGAATGAAGAAGATCAGTAGCCTTTTTCAATTGGGTATTCTGTCCTTTTATGTAGCTGGATTGATTTTCTATAATTATTTTAAATATGGTATCAAATTCATGAAAATATTGGGGCCTTCTCTTCGAGCTTTAACTTTTGATTTCAGCCACCCACACTTGCAGTATAAAAATAAATGATATTTACAATTATTGGAATGAAACCTCATCTATTCTTGAGAAAAATAATGTTTGAGGAGGTTGGAATTTACAGGGCCACTTGGTAGTTCTTATTTGGTCAAGTCCTTCAAAAATAATGCATTGTTCCCTCGATAGGCTTAAATTTGGAAGGGTCCTTTCCACAGACTGCACAATTTATCATGCTTGCCTTTGTCTTCATTCCTGGCATCCCACTTCAAAACCAAATCATTTAATTTAAAATCAATTTTTTTGATCTTTTTGTCATAGGTATTCTTGATCTTGTCCTAAATTACTTGAGTTTTGTTGTATACCTCCTCCCTAGATTGTTGCAACTGTATGGTTTGATTTGTCTTTATTTGTAAGTCATTTTCCTTTACTTGTGATTCCTGCAATAGTTTTAGCACATGTATTCCTAGGGAAGCAGGAAAAATTGTATCCACTCCATATACCAATTGGAAAGGAGAAATTCCACTACATTTCTTTGTACTAATTCTATCAGTCTATATGGTATTAATCAACTTCTTATGCTGAGACTTTTTATTTTCCTGCAAAAGCCTATTTATGATGTTGAATAAACTCTTGTTAGAAGACTAAGCTAACCCATTACCTTGTGGACAATAAGCAATAGAGTGTCCTAATTTCATGTTGTATTTGTGACAAAATTCAACCATTATTTTCATTTGAAAGAAACAACATTGTCAGTAATGATCTTATTTGGAAAACCAGACCTATAAAGAATATTACCTTCTAAAAATTGAATGATTACCATGTTTGTATCTTGTCTAGTTAGAATAACCTCAATCCACCTGATGAAGTAGTCAGTGGATGTGAAAATCCATTTATGTTGAGTTGAAGAACTTGGATGGATTTCTCCAATAAAATCTTGACCCCATTGTTGGAAACGAGCCTCTACTGAAATTGGTTTCAATGGAAAGGGAAAAAGATTTATTTTTCCTTCAAAGCTTTTGCACTGATGGCATGTGGTAAATTTCTTATGAACATCTGCAAACATGGTAGACCAGTAAAAACTAGCCCTTAGGATTTTTTTGGCTTTGGTTTTCTACTATAAATGTCCTCCACAATCACCTTGATGGAATTCTTGAACGAATTTGTCTGCTTTATCCCACAATTAAAAATTTAGAAAAACACCTCCAACATCTTTCCAATACACATTCTGATCTAGAATTCAAAATTTCATAGCTTTTAACTTGATAAATATAGCCTTTATTTTAGTTAAACCAGGAGGAGCTTGTAAATTATGTAACACAAAAATAATGTTTGCATACCAAGGAGGTAGAAAATTCTTCCATTATATGTGGAGTTGTCTGCGCTTCATGTTCATCAAGTGTAGCTACACAATTTATATCTAGAGCATAAAAATTGGAATCAACCATTAGTTTTGCCAATCCTTGACCTTTTATGAGCTTAGTGGCTTTTATCTCTATGTCATATTCCAAAATTATTGCAATTCATTTCCCTCTTTTTCCATCTGGATCAGTTTGTGTAAGGATGTCCTTTACAACAATATTTGGGACAAATGCAATGATACGAGAATGTAGAATATACACTCTGAAATCTTTAATTTCTTTTACTAAAGAAAAATCTTGTTTTTCCATCATATTGTATTTTAATGAGGAAGCCCTTAAAGCTTTGCTAAAGAAAGCAATAGGCTATTCATGTCCTTTACTATTTTTCTGTAACAAAACCACTGTAATAGTATGTTTAGATGCAAAAGAGAAAATCATGAAATCCTTTGTAAAATCAGGACCAATGAGCACAAGAGCTCATGTTAAAGCTTGTTTTACTCGATCAAATGATTGTTTTTCTTCTAAGTTACATCTTACTTCAGTGTCTCTTTTTAGCATACTAGTTATAGCTCTTAGAAGTTCAACCAAGTTAGGTATAAATATTCTTAGAAAATTTATCTTGCCAATGAAAGATCATACTTCTTTTTTGTTTCTTAGAGGTTCAATTTTCAGAATTGCTTCAATTCTATTGGGATCAATTTTAATACCATTTTTTGAAATGGTATGACCTAGAAATTTACCTTCTTCTAAACCAAACTATGATTTCTTTGTATTTAAGGATACGCCATATTTTCGACATATTTTAAAAACAATTTTCAAATGATGTAAATGGTCCTCATCAACTTTGGAGAAAACAATTATTTAATCTAAATATATCACAATGAATCTGTCCTTTTCGTACGAAAAATCTATATCCATTTCTCTTTGAAATGTGGCCCTTGCATTCATCGATCCAAAATGCATTTTGACATACATAAAATTTCCCCAAGGTGTTGTAAAAGTTGTTTTATCTTGATCATTAGGATGTACCAAAATTTTTTTATAACCAGAGAAACCATCCAACAAAGAAATCCTACTCGATCCAACTACTCTTTGAATTATATGGTCCATTTTGGGTAAAGGGTATTTGTCTTTTAGACAAAATTTGTTTAGGTTTCTAAAATCCACAAATAACCTTATTTCTCTATACTTTTTCCTTACTAGTACCCAGTTTGAGACCCATTTAGAGAATCTAAGTGGTACTATACTTTTCACACCAAACAACCTTTTAACCTCTTTTTCTATTAAAGGAAGTAGAATGGGATTAACTCTCCTCAATTTCTGTTTAAAAGGTTTTCGATCTTCCTTGAGGGTTATAGTGTGTTTAATTATGGTTTTGTCATACAATTTTGACTCTTTATATCCCCATGCAAAGACATTTGTATATTGTTTGAACAAATATATGTATTTTTCTTTTTCTTTAGGAGGTAATGCTTTGGGGATTTTGACAATTTTAGGATTTTCTTCAGTACCTATGTCGCAATATTCCACTTTAGATCCAGTTGGCTGAATTGAAGGCTTTTTTACTATATTGTTTAAATCAAACAATTCTTCAAGTGGTACAAGACCTCTTGGGATTGTATTGTTATTCAACTGTAATATTTCATATTCTTCAAATATTTGATCTGTTTGATTAAAAATGTTCTCTTCTTCCTTTTCTTCATTATCTTGACACATGTCAATATTCTGATTTTCAAATTCCACTTTTAGTTGTAAAAAATTATCTAGATGTTTGTCATTATCAAAAAATTTCCAGTATTCGATATTATCAGGGATAACAGGCCTATGTTTGACATCAATTTCTAATTTTTGGCTTGCTCTAAAGGGAATTTTGTAAGTACCTGCAGAAGTAGCTAATGTATCAACAAAAACATTTAATCTCTAGGAATTAATGACAACTGATATTCTAAGAAGCACTACAAAAAATCTAAAAAAAAATTTCTATAGGCTCTCATTCTAGGATGTTTAGAAGAGTATTCGCCTTTGACCTATTTTATGATTAATTCATAATATCCATGAATTGAAATTTTCTTTTCTTTATATTCATAATTGTTTTGTTTTTTTTCAGTCCTAATAGAAAAGCTTCATACTTAGCTACATTATTTGTGCATTCAAAATTCAGTTTGTAGGAATACTTCTTTATTGTACCTGATTGTGCATTAGAGATCCATACTCCAATACCAACGCCTTCTTTACTCACTAACCCATCAAAATCAATGTTCCATAACCCATCCAATTTTATTTGTTGTTGAGTTTCCATTTGTTCTTCTTTAACATCTTTATCTTCTGGTTCGATGTATATAATATGATCTTTTGTTTCGAAACAAACTTTGTTATGCAAAATGAAAGAATCCATATATGAATACACAGAGTAAACACGATAATTGTTAGCCTTTCTGATGGTTGCTCACCATGAATTTCATTAAGGTTTCCCTATAAAGTATTATTTGTTTGCCAAAACTAGGTATTGTTGCATATGTCATGTTCAGTTGTAATGTACCCTGTAATTTTTCTCCTCATGATCTTGACAAAATCATGCCATTCTTAGGAGGAATATCAGCCACAACAATGTCCATGAATAAAATTTTGGCTGGGATTTGGATGAGAGTAACATACAAATATTTGATTAATCCTAATCATTTTACTCTATTTGAATCAAAGGAGTAAAGATATTTATAAGGTATTGTTATGTCTAAACCCAATTTTTCCATAATTGCTTTTGGCATAAGAGTGTGTGAGGCACCTAAATCTAACATGGAATTATGTAGAATAAAATCATGGATTTTTAGGCTAACATAAAATGGAGGAGCACTTCCATCTTGTGGAATACCATCTACTTTAGGTCAAAATAGTAACTTGGGTTGATCATTAGTTACATTAACATTGTCAGTTCCTTCCTCAATTTGTAGTGTGTTTAAAACTTGATTTGTATAGGCATCCTTTTTCACTAATTCAAGAAATAGAACTAGGATTTTGACCTTTGAAAGCTCATTTTCAATTTTAAAAGAGGTTTGAGACCTTTCTACTTCCTTAATACTTACCTCTTGCTTTTTAAGAGTTTTTTTCTGATGGGTTTGTTTCTGAGGTGTTTCTTTTTGAGTGAATTCCTTTGTTTGACTAGTAGAAGGTGTATCAATGGATGATGTTTTGGCAAGGTTTGCTGCTTTCTTTTTGTTTCTTAGGTTGTATTGTTTATGTACCTCCATAATAAAATTTTGGTATCCTTGTTGATAATATGGTGAATTTGTAGGCATATCATCTAGTAATGAAGATTAGAACAGATCGTGTTCCTCTTTTGTTAGAAAAACAAGGTCTGTTTCACCTTCCCCAAAAATATTTATTTGATCTTCCTCTATTTCTTTCATAGTTTTTTATTCTTCTTTAGCAAAATTTTCTTGGAAAGGGGGTCTTATTTATTGATCAACTTGACCTCTTTGTTCTTTTTTTCTTAATATGAGGTTGTGGATTTCTAAAATTTGGATTTCGAATTTGAGGCCCCCTTTTTGGTTCCCTAGGAGGTTTTATATCTGCCACAATCATTCTCTTCGTCATTTTTTCCATAGTTTTAACTAGACTGTCTAGTTTTAAGTCTGAATAAGAAGAATGTTCTTCTTAGATAGTGACCCTTCTTTCAATTCTCATATTGGCTCTTTTGGCATATAAATTATCCTCTACACTAACAACGTTACTTTTCATCTCTTCAAGTGTGGTTGGGTTTCATTCTCTTAACTGATAGGCCATATCAAAATCAAATCCTTCTGGAAAATGGATTAGGGCCAATCCAAGTGGGGGTATTATTTCTGATGTAATAGAGTTATAAATATTGCTAAATCTAGTGCAGTAATCCTGGATAGTTTCATTCGGGGCCTTTCTTAAACCTTCATATTTTGCAAGAATTTGGAAGGGGTTCTTTTTTACTTCCCATCTAGTGAGAAAACTATGATGGAACTGTTGTAAATATGCAATACCTACAGCGGGTAATGTCCGATACCACTTATTTACTTCTCCCATTAAAATTTGTGAAAATAGCCTCGTGCTTGCATAATCAAAATCTACTTCTTCTAAATCACATAAGTCATTTATCCTATCAATGTGTTGTTGAGCAGTTATAGGACCCGTATCATCAAATTATAGTATTCTCTGTGCATAGTTTTGTGGCATATCATGTAATGGTGCTTGTAATTCCAAGGGATCATATCTTCTTGCCATGGCTGGTATATGAGTTGTGGATGAAACTACAATAGGTGTAGGTATCAAAGGGGGCATGATTCCAATTTTTTGTGTTGAAACAAAGTCGGTAGGGATAGAAGATGAAATGGGTGTAGTGGAAAAAGGGAGAGTTATTAAAGCATTAATAAAAATAGAAGAATTTCCTATAGGAATAGAGATATCGAGAAACTCTAGAGGTGCAATATGAGCAAAGGGAATCTATAACGAAGTAGAGAAACTAGGTGAGAGTGTTGGTGTGGTTGGAGATGAAGCAACATAAGAATAAGGTGATATTTTAGGTGATTGATGGATAAGAGTTTTGGGCATAGTCTGATCTGATTTATAAGGTTTTAGCAGGCTTTCATCAATAACGGTTTTAGGCACAAAGCTATCATATTTGATTCTAAAAAGGCTATTTTGAAAAGCCAAATCAAACTCTATATATTATAAAGTGACAAAATTCTCAAGAAGGGTTTTAACCCTAGGCAGAGGGCTTTCACTTGATTCACTCTTTGTTACACTCTTCTTTCTAAATTTTTTTTTTTGGATTATCTACAGTGTTCGGAGGGTTTGGATCTAGATGTGCTCTAGTGTATATTATTTTAGGGGGCATGTATACAATGATATATTTACAGATATGGACTCTATACAATTTATAAGTGGCAAACATTCTTAAATCATATCTATTTCTCAGCCACAAACCTAGAAATAACTTTAAGTACAAAAATTTTCACCAGGAAAAAATAGAATATAAATGAAATTTGTTCATTCGCCAGTATGGTCGCCACTATTTTATCACTCCGTAATTTCTTAAGATTGTAAAAGAAACCCAGAGTTAACCAAAAAACCACTTTGGAAACTGGAATCTAGCCCTTCCAGCTTCAAAGAGATATATCTCTTTATGATTTATATTTTTTGATCAAGGTATTAGGCTAGTTCTTAAGTTTTGATTTATGTTTTTTGAAGGATTTGGTTGAAACTAAAAGAAAGGCCATTGGGAAATGGAGTCAAAAAACTTAATTAGATCAAGTGCACAAATAACAGTCGAAAGTGTAGCAGGGCAAGGTAGGAAAACTATTGGATCTTTGAAGCTTTATAGGGTGAATAAGATGAAGAGATTAGGAGTTAATTAAATATAGAGCATACTGAGATGAATTCTATACTTAATATCAGAGTGAAAACATGAATATTGTTTATAATCCAGATCATACTATAATTAAACAAATTTAGCCCTTAATTTTTTTAAACAATACAAATAAGAATAACATATGGAAAAAAAATAGAGAAATAATAATTTCACAAGAGGAAAAACATCACCAAATTGTATGACACGTGAATCCTGGAACAAATTTCTGTATGCTCTTCTTTTATAGTGACCCTTCTTTCAATTCTCATCTTGGCTCTTTTGGCATCTAAATTATCCTCTACACTAACAACGTTACTTTTCATCTCTTCATGTGTGGTTGGGTTTCATTCTCTTAACTGATAGGCCATATTAGCATCAAATCCTTCTGGAAAATGGATTAGGGCCAATCCAGGTGGGGGTATTATTGTTGATGGAATAGAGTTATAAATATTTCTAAATCTAGTGCAGTAATCCTAGATAGTTTCATTTGGGGCCTTTCTTAAACCTTCATATTCTGCAAGAATTTGGAAGGGGTTCTTTTTTACTTCTCATCTAGTGAGAAAACTATGATGGAACTGTTGTAAATATGCAATACCTACAACGGGTAATGTCCGATACCACTTATTTACTTCTCCCATTAAAATTTGTGAAAATAGCCTCATGCTTACATCATCAAAATCTACTTCTTCTAAATTACATAAGTCATTTATCCTATCAATGTGTTGTTGAGAAGTTATAGGACCCGTACCATCAAATTATGGTATTCTCTATGCATATTTTTGTGGCATATCATGTAATGGTGCTTGTATGCCAAGGGATCATATCTTCTTGCCATGGCTGGTAAATGAGTTGTGGATGAAACTACAATAGGTGTAAGTATCAAAGGGGGTATGATTCCAATTTTTTGTGTTGAAACAAAGTCGGTAGGGATAGAAGATGGAATGGGTGTAGTGGAAAAAGGGATAGTTATTAAAGCGGTAATAAAAATAGAAGAATTTCCTATAGGAATAGAGGTAGCAGGAAACTCTAGAGGTGCACTATGAGCAAAGGAAATCTATAACGAAGTAGATAAACTAGGTGAGAGTGTTGGTGTGGTTGGAGATGAAGCAACATAATAAGAAGGTAATATTTTAGGTGATTGATGGATAAGAGTTTTGGACACAGTCTGATCTGATTTATAAGGTTTTAGCAGGCTTTCATCAATAGCGGTTTTAGGCATAAAACTATCATATTTTCTTCTAAAAAGGCTCTTTTGAAAAGGAAAATCAACTGTATATCTTCTAAAGTGACAAAATTCTCAAGA
The DNA here is from genome assembly GCA_034641835.2 of Pinus albicaulis. Taxonomy (NCBI): domain Eukaryota; kingdom Viridiplantae; phylum Streptophyta; class Pinopsida; order Pinales; family Pinaceae; genus Pinus; species Pinus albicaulis. The sequence continues at coordinate 1,300,231,557 of CM076582.1, read as the reverse complement.
AGGGAATTAACCCTAAGCATAGGGCTTTCACTTGATTCACTCTTTGTTACACTCTTCTTTCTGATTATTTTTTTTGGATTATCTAAAATTTCCAGAGGGTTTGGATCTGGATGTGCTCTAGTGTATATTCTTTTAGGGGCCATGTGTACAATGATATATTTACATATATGGAATATATACAATTTATAAGTGGCAAACATTCTTAAATCATATCTATTTCTCAGCCACAAACCTAGAAATAACTTTAAGTACAAAAATTTTCACCAGGAAAAAATAGAATATAAATGAACTTTATTCATTCGCCAGTATGGTCGCCACTATGTTATCACTCCGTAATTTCTTAAGATTGTAAAAGAAACCAAGAGGTAACCAAAAACCCATTTTGGAAACTGGAATCTAGCCCTTTCAACTTAAAAGAGGTATATCTCTTTATGATTTAGATTTGTTGATCAAGGTATTAGGCTAGTTCTTAAGTTTTGATTTGTGTTTTTTGAAGGATTTGGTTGAAACTACAAGAAAGGCCATTGGGAAATGGAGTCAAAAACCTTAAGTAGATCAAGTGAACAAATAACAGTCGGAAGTGTAGCAGGGCAAGGTAGGAAAACTATTAGATCTTTGAAACTTTGTGGGGTGAATAAGACGAACATATTAGGAATCAATTAAATATAGAGCATACTGATATGAATTCTATACTTAATATCAGAGTGAAAACATGAATATTGTTTATAATATAGATCATACTGTAATTAAACAAATTCAACCCTTAATTTTTTTAAATAATAAAAATAAGAATAACATATGGAAAAAAAAACAGAGAAATAACAATTTCACAAGAGGAAAAACATCACCAAATTGTATGACACGTGTATCTTGGAACAACGATCTGTATTACTGAAAATTATCACCTTTATCTCAGTGAGAAAATTTACATCATAGGTCCCAACAATAATACTTTGAATTGTGAAGTTTTTATACAAATTCTAAGCAAAAATATCTTGATTTAAAATATCAAGATTTATTACAAATATATCAAAACTGTTTTTACAGAAATAGATAGGAAATCCAAAATTGTTGAAGCTACTGGCACTATTTTGAGGGTTTTTGTTGATGACTCAGCCTGAAAAACTTCTATTTTGCTGTTGAAAACCAAAACTTCCTTTTATTCCAAAATATGACACAATTTATTCCATCGATCCTCACCTTGGATGGGAAGTTTAACCAATTTTCTATAGGTTTCATCTACCTCGGTATATTTATGAAAAGTTGGCTTAACCAGAAATAAATGTTTGATTTTGGATATGATGTATAAGTCAAAATCTAGAGCTTCTATGAGAGATTTTCCTGTAATTATGCCTTCATAGCAGTAAATTTGGATTTATCCCCTGCTATTGTGTACAATTTTTTTTGATAATGTGTCAAATTCATTAACTTTTCCCAAATCCCTTTCAGCCCTGGTAGTCCCTTTAAATCAAAACCATTAAATTTCTTGTGAAATTTCTGAATGCCAACTTCCAGATTATGGCATTTGTTCTCCAGCTGAAACATCAAATTCTTCTTTGTGGTTACTCTTCTAACCTTAAGAATAGTCTTGGTCCTGTCTGTAATCTCTAACTCTTCTAACTCATCCTGAGTTTTTGAACTTAGGACCTTTATTAACGTATTGGCCTCTCCTGACATCTATTCTAAATTGTTTTTGACTTATTCAGTTAGTTCCTTTGATATTTTTACTAGGTCCTCTTGCTCAAAAATTATTTTTATTTAAGGCATATTTCTGTGATAGCTTCATTGATCTCAATCCATATATTTTCCTTGGCCCATGATAGTGTTTCAGTTATTGTAGAATCATTCTCTAACTGATCAATTCTTTGTGTCAACCTATGAGATTTCTACAGCTCTGCTATATATGTATTAACTACTCTTAATTTCTACTCCTGCAAAGTTTTTAGTTGGGATTTTAATTTCTCAATTTCCTGTCCTATGATGGATAGGTCATCCATGGCTTTGATATAATATTTTGATGTATCCTTTGATTGAGTCCCTGTTGTGATTTCTGCTGAAGTAGATGTACCTGTAATGGGAATTGTTCCTGCAACAGGAACTATTGTTAATGGAATAGTTACCAGCTGAGAATATTGTTCCTTTTCCTTTAATAGTTTCTTCATCTCAATCTCCATTTTCTTGATCTTACCATTTTTTTCAATAATAATTTTAAACATGTGTTATTTTTCTTGTTCTAAGTGCCCAACTTCCTTTGCTTGAGGGTCTTCTGTGAATGGAATTTTTAATTTCTTTCTTAGTGTTGCAATGTTTGCATTTTATCTCTTTGCAATGTCTTCGACTGCCTTTACATCTTTGGGATCATATCCCAAATTTATTAGAAAATCCTCCAAATATTTGATTTTTGTGTCTTTGGCCAATGAGGATATCTTTTCAAGTTTCAATTGAGATTGTATATTGCTGATTGATACCTGCAATTTTGAAGTTTCCATAACAAGGTTTGTCAATGTTGAGTATAACATTTCACATGTTTTATTGTGAATATCTATATGATTAATGGGGTGAATTTGATCAACATCAAAGGTTGATATGGAATTCTTATAATATTATGTTGTCTTGGGAAATGAAATTGCTGCTTGAAGGAAATCAATATTCATTTGTACTTTCTTTTTGTCAAAAGTTGAAAGAAGCCTATGCTAAGAATTTGATGTTTGCATTTCATTCCTTTTCTTGATCTCTTTGTACTTAGCAAAAATATTTGGTTCAACTTGGTCATGAACCAACTCTGTTTTTTGAGTATTATCTAGACGGTTTTGGGAATCTAAGGAGGATGGAGATTCTCTAAAAATATCCTCAGTCATTGGGAAAGTTGTAGCACAAGTTCCTGTTAGAATTATAATAGATTTTTGATCACCTTCCTGTAGAAAATCTGATGGTAGACCAGTCTTATGCTTCTTTTTGTAGATTTGAAATTCCTTTGCTGTAATTTTTGTGACTGAAGGAGAGACATCATTTATTGGTCATTTATCCTATTCCTCTTTAGGAACTGGAGTCTGTGAAGTTGATTTAGATAACACCCAATCTTCTTCCTCTTGCAGGGTGTTTTATTCCCACTGCTCTGGATTCATGAATTTATCGATCGTTGATCTTGGAGTGTGAGTGTAGGGAGTAGTTTTTTGTTCTACTATGAGCTTGGAAATGATACCAAAGGGGTCATATGACGAAGTAAAAATGAGCTTAAAATTCATTTGCTTCAATAGTAATTAAACTTCCTTTCCTGCTGCCCTGGTATTACAAATGAAGGGTCCAATCTCTGTTTTTATTTTGAATTGAGACTTCTTCTTTGTTGCCAAAAAATGAAAATCATCCGTATTGATCATTTGTATTATATATTATAGTGAGAATATCCTTATAGGGACAGAATTTGGCAGCCTATATGTGGGAAATTCACACCCATACACCCTTATTTTTGTGTATTTCTGGTACAAGTACCAATCCCCTATCTTGGTTTTCTCAGTAAGGTGTAAATATCTTTGTATCTATGAACCTATTCTTGGTTGAATATTATTGTTCAACAAGCAAGGAGTTTTCATAGGATCTAGTCAAAAAAATCACTGTAGGTAAATTCAGTGGTGTGTTCCCTCACTAGGGAAGTCCAATGAATCACCGAATGAGCTGCTCCTTGCTCATCTAACCTTTGTAATGGAAACTGAAACTTGTATGCTTGATACAACACAAATACATAGACCAATACTGAGGCATATTTGAAACTTCATTCTGTAGAAAATTTTAGCAATTGTTCATTGATCACATTAACCAGGAATTCCATGTAATTAAACGAGAATGAAGGATTTTCATCCTTTGAGAAAATTGACAAGAAACCCATAATGAATTCATTTACCCATTTATCAGATTAGTAACCTAGGAGACAAGAAACTATGGAGATGATTTTCTTTGTCATTTCAGGAAACTTAGAGGATGGGTATGGGGGATTCTTTTTGGGTTATTGGGCATTTTCAGGCAAGAAAATCGCAAATATTTTGGATCTATTAGGGAAATTGAGATTGTTATAAAATTCCATAAGGGTTTCTTCTGAAAATGGTTTGAAATATCCATTTTTTGGTATTTGCAGCATTTGGTTAATTGATTCAGGATCAATGGTGAAATTGATATCACCATTCTGGGCTAAAATGGAATTTTGGCTGGGAATGTACCTAGAGTGGCACCATGTTACAAACTATGGAATGTTGTGGGTTTGGGGGGAAATGAATTGGGGAAGGAAGGATTCCCACATCCCCAATTCAACACTGTGATCGATATGGTTTTGTTTTAGCTGGTTAGGCAGCTCATATAAATCAAATTCATAAGAAGTCTTGAGGACTTTATATTCCTCATCTACTAGGGGTAAGTGGTGTAGGTCGACAATTGGTGGTAGCATAGGGTTTTACTCAATTCTCCTCGATTTAGCTTTAGGGGCCATGATTAAACAGAAAATGAACAGAGTTATTGAGTTACCTGGGAAAATTTAGCTGATGTACTGTGCTTTCGGTAATTTGGTTGGATGGATGCGATTGACTCTGCTGCAGCTGGCTAGGTGTCGTGATGGACGAATTTTAGATAAAAAGTCACTGTAACAAATCTATGAACATAATGCAAAAGGGGGGCCACTTGTAAGGTTTTTGGTTTTTTATAAGAAAAAATTGTTTATCATTGAGCTAAGGTTGTTGGAGCATGGGTCAGTTGAGGGGGGGGAACGTTCACATGGTGAACGGGTAGTTTAACGGGTAGGTGTAACAGATGGGATAGGTGGTAAGAACAGGTTGGTGTAATAGTGGGGGAGAAGTGACATTAGGTGGGTGCAGGACGAGTACGTGGTGGTTAGGGAGTGGACTGGATAGGGAGACGTGGCGATGGGAAATGAAGCAGAGGTGGATTAGTGGTTTTTCAGAGGGAGGGGTTGGTTGTAAACATTATTAGGAGTGGGGGTGTGAAACACCTAGGCGTTTTCCATGTCTCAAAGTGGTAAACCACTTTTCAGACCCCCCCCTCGCGGTTAAACATTGAAGGGGCTGTGGGGTCCCGAATTGGATTTCCCACCATTAATCCGTGCAGGCCATATCTCGGTTGTCGATTGATGCACGATCTTTATTGCTGGGCGACAAAAGGTCATGTCGGCCAACTTTATTCCACTTAACATAAAAATTCATGCTTAAAATATATAAAAATCAATTTACAACACAATTTTGAATATATTTCCTAATTAAACCACGATTAAAGAAGGTGGTTAATAAACTTAATATAACTTAACTAATTCAACCACGATTACATTGTGTGATAAAAAATTCACTTATTATAAACTAATTGCATTTTTAATCAAGCCCAGTCACGCTTAAACAATGTTATTAAACTGCTAAATCCTATTTATCAAATCCTAATGTGGCATTTAAACTAACATCACATTATTCAAATTTTACTAAGCTATTACTAATACATTTTTTTTGAGTGGAATTTAGACTTGCTCACTAATGTTTTGGGGTATTTTCATTATTTATTTATTTTTCTCATATATATATATATATATTATTTGATTTTTTCACATTTTCTTCTATTTTTATATCCCCTTCTCTATTTTATTTTTCTTTTCTTATTTTTGCTTTCTTATTTTTCTTTGGAAATAATTTACAGCATGGAATATTGTTTACAACATCCTATGCAATAAAATTTACAGATAACAAAAAATGTATCATATGTATCATATGACCCTAACACCCTCATTGGGATGAGCTATTGGTGTGGGGACCTCCCGCTCTACTCTTATTGGTCATTGCTCTGCTTTCGTGTCCTGATGCCTTATCTCTTGATGCTTCCAATTTTGTGTGCCTTATGAAATTCTCTAGGGTGCACCCATTGGGGTGAGTCTGTCGGGATGGCATCACCACCTGGCATCATATTGCTACATTCATCCTGACGCTAAGAATTTTATGCCATAACCATTCTGTTTGGGTACCATCGTTGTATGGCTCTTCCAACGCCCAATATAAATTTACCCTGCTATTCAGCTATCCATCCACGTCTACCTGGTTCTCTATTTTTTGTTCAATATATATATATATATATATATATATATATATATATATATATATATATATATATATATATATATATATATATATATATATATATATATATATATATATATATATTTTTTTTTTTCTTTTTCTTTTTCTTTTTTCTGATGGGTTTGGAACTTCTACCAAATTTGGCTATGTGCCAAGTTTCATCCATCCAGCTTTTAACTCTGCTAACTTTGAGTAAAGGTCAGCAAACATTGACTAGATCTATATTTTGAACAAGGAGAGCATTTTCAGACTTCAACATATCACTAGAAATCTCTTTCAAATCTATTTCCATCTGAATGGTTTTTACGTATCTTTGAAGTAATGTTCTACACCAAAAATGGCTCCAACATTTAACATAATTACTGTTACCATGCTACTCCTTAAATTTATTTGACACCTATGACACCCACTTCATGAATGGACACCTTGTTGCCATCACCCAATTGACATAAATGATAAGATATTTTTATCATTCTCTCCCTTTGGAATTTATGGAAACACTAGGCTCAAACAAAACATCCTTAGGAGGTATCATTGTCTCTTTAAAGAACTACTCCCCCTAAGATGTATTTCTCTTTTCTTGTTCTATTTATACTGTTGTGATGCTGCTAATGCTACTTCTCGTGCTATGGCTAAAATACTAACAATTTTTCTTTTAATATTTTATTTATAATTATTATCTCTCCCCTTTTATTTATTTTTATCATCATGTATCTCTCCCCCTTTGAAATCAATGGCAAAGACACCAACATGCTCCCTTTGTCACCATACACATTTTGTCAACAATAATTTTCTGTCATCTGGATCCTATGGACCTTATAGCTTCATCTTCATATGAATAAAATATAACAACTTCCTTTCTTCCTCTTGAAGGAAGAGTTATGGAAGGGAGACAAGAGGAATAACTCCTAGAATTTGCCTCAAATACTCAAATTTTTCTCTATGAAGTGGCTTGGTGCAAATATAACCAACTTTCCCTTTTCTAGGAACATAATCCAGCTTCAAAATTTTATTTGCAACATGATCCCTCAAGAAATGATACTTGATTGGAATAGGCTTTGTCTTGGAGTGAAAAAATGGATCCTTTGGACTTCTTATGGCACTTGTGTTGTCACAAATCATGGGGATCGGTTGATCATAAACCATTTGTACATCCTATAAGGTTTACTTCATCCATAGTAGTTGAGTGCAACTAGAAGTCGTTGCAATACATTATGCTTTAGCTATAGGTAAGGAAATGGAATCTTTCTTCTTGCTTAACCATGATACTAGACAATCTCCAAGAAATAAAGCAACACCAATTGCGCTCTTTCGATAATATACATCACCTACCTAATCAGGATCAGTGTAACACCCGCCTCCCACATTTACCTAATATAACCGTCCCACTCTGGTAAAAATGTGACGAGAGGCTACTATGATGTTATTCAACTTCCCATGTATATTTAAGGAAGTGGAACTAGCAAAAAATTTGACCTTCCTCAGGAGCTACATACCCTTTAGGAGGTTGCCAACCCTTCCAGGTGCTTATCCCCTGAGACACTTGTTATTTTTGTGATTTGGACCCTTAGCCCCTACCATAACAAGCCATGCATGTGACTTAGGCCTTCCATTCACTACCAAAGTAAGGAATGCCAACGACTGTGGCATTTTTCAGGCTATTTTGAGCCAGCGACCTCAAATTCTATGCCACTTTTCAGAGCCAAGACTTAGGCCACTGCCCAAAAATTCATGAAACTTTAAAAAATGATAAACAAAATTTTAATAATGCTAATAAATCAATCATTGGTGCAATCACTTAATCTTACCCCTACTAGCCATGACAACCATTTCATCAAACATGTCACAAATCATTCAAATTTCATATATTAATCAAATCATGATGAGATCCATAACCAAAGTCTATCATAAACCAAGCTTGTAACCATCATATAACCAACAGAAATATAATAATGAAACAACCATAAGAACCACACATGAATAAGTAAATTTAAACATGAAATACCAAGGAGAAGGAGCTCGTATTAATAAATTCATAGGCCAACCAATTCAAGTGCTTCTACGAACCACCTGACCGTAGCTTGGGCTAAACCAAATATGTCTTTCATCCAAACACCCCCATGCCATATTCCGAGCATGAATGTGGAACTCAGAACAAAAAAAACCAGGGCTTCCTCGAGATTTAACGCATATCCCACGAAGGGATTCCTATGCCCGAAAACCTCATCAATACAACTAGGATTTACCGCAATCCCACCGGACCACTAGGCCAATACAAGCATGGATGCCTCTAGATATCTGCACCTAAACCATGATGATTTTGTCTATATCAACCTCTCAACTTTACCATGTATCTCGCCATTACCGATCAATGTATTCCTAAGCCTACAAGCTCACCACCCTCTAGCTTTACGGTGTATCCTGCCATTACCGGTCAAGGGATTCCTAGGCCCAATCAAGGGTATTCATAAACTAGGATTTACCATATATCCCTGGCCTGAGATTCCCAGGACTTGTGATCAATCCTGAGACCACTCCACTTAGCTTCAAACCCATCTAGTAGTCCAAATCAACCAAAACAAGATAACCCCATCACAATATGGATATTCAGAAATGGAAAAGCAAGGCTAAAAAAAACTATCACAGTTGGAAAAACTCATGCCAATGATAGCAAGAGAACCAAGAACACACATGCATGTTCCATGCATGCAAAAACTAGTAGGAAAATCATACATGAACCTCGATACATGCAATTAATCCCACTATATCCGCTTGATCATGTTCTTCCTTGCATGATATTTTATTCCTCTTTCTTTCTTGTCCTTCATTTTCCTTCTTTCCTCCAATTCTAGAGTGCACCAAGAATGTGCTAAGTGTACAAGATAATGAGAGAAAGAGAATAGAGAGAGAGCTCCAAAACTGAACTAGAAAAAAACTATAAACTGATCCTCATAATCTTTTTTATTAATGAGACCTCTGTTTTCTTCATTTTCCATTATTTTCCTTCAATTTCCTCCTCACATGCATCTTGCAACCTTTTTTCTTCCTTTTCTCATAATTTCCATTATTTTAATAACTAAATTTCCAATTAATGCATCTTTCCTTTCCAAAGCCTTTTCCTTTTCCTTTTCCTTTTCCAATTTCCCTTAACCACAATAACCAATTGAACACCAACACTAGGATTTTTTTCCTGACATTCAGCTTGGAATAAGTGTCCCATGACTTTGGTTATTATTTTGACTTTATTAAATTTATCACATGTATTTTTGACCAAGGCTACTATAGAACCCTCCCCCTTGGGGGGAACATTGTCCTCGGTGTTCAATGACACCTACAACCAACAAAACTATTGAAGTAAAACATAATTCCCATTGAGATTTATAACTTAGCTCGATCCAATATTTACACTAATCATCCTACAGAGAAGAAAACCAACATGACAACATAAAAACACGACAATCATAACGACATGACACCCATACCTTTTATTGTAGCTTTATAACAAAACTCATGGCGGTATTTACATCCACATACATATACACATATACCAAAAAATTCTCTCAACCAGTGAATAGATAATGATACATAGCTCACATATGATCCACCATCTCTCATGTAGCTTCATCAATCCCAAAGCGCTTCCACTACACTTTAACCTGCTCGATTTCTCTTTTCTGTAGCATGAGCATGTTTCTCTACAAAATAAACTCAGTTTCTAGCTGGAATTCTTGTTTTGTCTCCACTTGAAATAAATACCATTCAATCAAATGATCAACATATTTAACATACTTCTTAATAAATGACACATGGACAACATCATGGAATTTTGTTTTGAGAGGCATTTCAAGACGATAGGATAGTGGTACAATATTTTCAAGAATATTTAAAGGTCCAAAAAATCGAGGTTCCATCTTGGTACATGAACCAATCCTCAAGGATCTCTTCTTGGGCTGATACGTAAGTACACCTGTTCTCCAACCTTAAACTCCTTAAACATCATGTTCCAATCTACATAAAGTTTTTTTCTATCCTATGCTTCCTTCATATTCTTCTTGATTACTTTCATTTCTTGTCCTATCCCTACAACATGTCTTGTCCTATCAACACCCTATTCACTGGATAACTCAAACCGATGGGAGTATTATAGCTCTGCCCATAGAGTGCCTTAAATGGACTCATCATCAACGACTCTGATACCCATTTTTGTAAGCAAACTCAACCAGTGGAAGATACTCTTCCCAACTTTGTTTTTAATGCATCACATACATCCTAAACATGTCATCCAATATCCTATTGAACCTCTCTGTGTATCCATCTGTCTAAGGATGGTAAGATGCGTTGAAGGCCGAATCTATCCCTAAAGCTGCAAATAGATCCTTCAAAAACATGGAAGTGAACTTAGCATCCTTGTCTAACACAATATTCATTAGAACACCATGCAACCTCACTACATATTTTATGAAGACCTGTGCTACATCATTAGCTGAATAATTAGACTTCACTAGAATGAAGTGTGCTACCTTTGTCAATATGTCGACCAAAACAATGACGGAGTCATAGTTTCTAGATTTTCTTGGAAAAATTGTGAGTAAATCGATGGAAATCACCTCCCTCTTCCACTCTGGAATTAGAATCGGTTGTAGTAGTCCACCTGGATGCTTACACTTTGATTTCTCCTACTCACATTACAAGCATATAGCCACAAATTTTTCCACGTCCTTCTTCAGATTCGAGCAATGATAAGACTTCTTCACTACTTTCAATGTCTTTTTGTATCCTAGGTGACCTGAATATAGTTTTGCATGAAATTCTCACAAGATAGTATTCTTGAGCTCACTATTGTCCAACACGTATATCATGTACCTAAATCTGATCAAAACAAATGTTATAAGATGATAGTCCACATCTTGATCACATGTACCCTTTTGTAACTTGTTCATAAGCTCTTTGTACCTATCATCGTGTTTTCATTCCTATAAATTATGATCTTGTAAGTCTATCCCATAAGAACTCATAGCTGCTATGTGATTCACTTGTACTATTCTTCTAAGAGCATCTACAGTCATGTTCGCCTTACACTTTATGTACCGGATCTTAAAGTCAAACTCAATAATATTTTCCAACCTTCTATCTTGCCTAGAATTCAGATTAGCTTGATCAAATATGTACCTCAATCCTTTGTGATCACTCATCAGTACACATCTCTTACCAAGGAGATAGTGTCTCCACATCTTCAATGCACGAATGATCATTGCTAGCTCAAGATCATGTGTCACATAATTATGTTGATGATCATTCAATTTTCATGACTTGTAGCATACCACATGTCCTTCCTACATAAGGAATCCACAAAGTACTCATCTTTCAAGCATATTTACATATCACAAACTCCTTGTACGAATATGAAATATTTAATATTGGATAATTCGTCAACAACTCCTTCAATTTCTCAAAACTTGCTACACATTCCTTTGTCCATTCAAATTTCTTACCTTCCCTCTGTACTAACATAATAGGATATGCAATCAGGGAGAAGTTCCTCATGAACCTACTATAATAACTTGCTATCCCCATAAATGATCTTACCTCATCCACATTTCTAGGAGTTTCCCACTCCATGATAGCCCTTATCTTCTCTGGATCAACTATTATGCCTTCCTTGGAAAAAACATGTCCCTAGTAATGTACCTATGTCTGACAGAAATTGCATTTTCTAAGCTTGGAATATAACTGATTCTCTCTTAAAAATATCAACATTGCTTCTAAGTGTTTGACATGATCTTCCTCATTCTTAGAATATATCAAGATGCCATCAACGAAAACAATAAAAAAATTGTCCAGATAAGGATGTAACACACTATTCATCAAGTACATTAAAGTATTTGGAGAATTAGTTAAACCAAATGGAACTACAACAAACTCATAATTTCCATACCTGGTCTAAACATCAGTCTTGTAGATGTACTCTTCCTTAATGCATACCTGATGGTATCCTAATCTCAAGTCAATCTTCGAGAACACTACTACTCCCTTCAACTGATCAAACAAGTCATCTATCCTCGGAAATAGATACATGTTCTTGAGTGTTACATTTTTCAACTACACATAATCAATCCATAACCTAGATAACCTTACTTCTTCTTCACAAACAACATTAGTGCACCCCGCGGTGATATACATTTCCTAATGTATCCCTCGTCAAGAATTTCCTTCAACTGCAACTTCAACTATACCAACTATGGAGTGCTCATCCTAAATGGTGCCTTTGATGCTGGTGCTGCCCTGGGTACCAACTCAATGGAGAATTACACTTTTCTATGAGGTGGTAACTTTGAAATCTATGTTGGAAACACATCCTGAAAATCTTGTAAGATCGAGTACCTATTTGATATCTCTGCATCCTCGTCCTCCTTACCCTTATCACTAGAATTATGTACTGCAAAAATCACATGATATCGTTCTATAATTTTAATATTGGAAAGAATAATTATATAGGACAACATCAAACCACTTTTAAAGTTGGGATCTAGCCCTGCCAGCTTTAGAGAGGTCTCTCTCTATATAATTTAGCTTTGTTTCCTTAATTGATACTAGGCTAGTTATGATAGTGTTGAATTGTTGTCTGTTTGTTTTTTTTGTTTGATTGACTGGTTGGAGAAGTGATATTTTTTTTAGTAAATTATTTTCCATTGGGCTATGTAGTCAAATAAAGATAGATGCTGCATCAATTTTTCAAAGAGTATTCACAAGGAAAGCTAGTTACAGTTACTGGATCTTTCAGTTCTAAATGAATTATGAAATGAAGAATTAGTGATTTCAGTAGTGATTGAAAATAATTTAAGAATTTCTAAATCAGACTTCAGAAGAAAAAATTTAAATTGTAAACACAACCAGAAATAAGGTGTTCAGATAAAAAATCTTACTTCTTCACTTTCTGTTTTACAATTAGATTAAAGTAATACACAGTAAGGGAAAACAATGGAGACACTTGTTAGAAAAGGAAAACATCACTAGTAAGATATAGCACAAGTATCCTGTGAATGGTCTTCTTTATTGACTCTATCAACAACTCAAAAAGTACAATGCTCAATATAAAAACTACAATGATCAGAGTCCAACCCCTGATACTTCAAATGCATGAAGTGTTCAAACTAAATCTATGAAGGAAGTTGTATCAAAACATGCAATCTCTTTATTAATTACAATATAACTGTATTAAACCAATGTGCTCCAAAAAGGTGGAGTAATTTAAGAATTTCTGGACATCTAGCACTCGTGTCTGGGAAACAGTTGCTGCATGTTTTAACGATTTGCTGCACGTTTAACTGTCTGTTGTGCTGGCTATAGCTTCTCTTCACTCCTCCCGATACTCACATAGCTTTTCCCACCGTTCCTCATCTAGAATTTTTATCTTTATGGCCCTCTGATAGATTTCATCTACCTCTGTGTATCTATAAAAGGTGGGTTTGGCCATGAAGATATGCTTTATCTCATGTTGAATAAATATATCATTACTTATAACTTCTAGAAAAGCTCTCCTTGTCATAGTGTTTTTAATGTTTGAATGTTTTGCTATATCCTTTTAAATTTAATTGAGCTTCTTCACATAATCATCCCTGGTTATCCATTTATCATTGATGACAAACAAAGAGGCCATGCCCCTCTTAGTTAATGGCTCAATCCTATTAAAAAACCTGTTAACTGCAATTTCCAGCCCATGACACATTTCTTCCAATTGTTGAACCAAATTCCTTTTTGTAAGGATCTTCTTAACCTATAATATTGTTTCTTTTCTATCCTCTACTCCCAGATCATCAAGTTCATACCTGCTTTTGGAATTCAGGAACTTAATAATTTTATTAGTTGTATCAGGAATATCTCCCAGTTCTTCATTTATCTCAGAAACATCTTTATTAGCTTTCTTAATCAATTCCTTTTGCTCAAAAATAATTTGGATGAGTGGCCAAATTTCATTCATGTCTTCATTGTGATGTTGATCCATAAGATTTCTTTAACTCGGCTGACCATGTTACCAATAGAGGATTCTCGTAGAGATTTTTGTAAACCTTCCATCAGCCTTTGATTTCTCTGTGATTCTGTTAGATGTGATGTCTCAATCCTTGCTATTTGATCTTGCAAGATTTTGTTTGGGCCTGTAGTCTTTTAATCTCCTCTGTTTGTAATGACATATTCTCCACTGATTTTGCAAGATGATGTGCAGCCTCTCCTATGATAGCTGTTGAATTTTTTGATGCAGGAATGGCTGTAAGGGGTACAACCTCTAAAAGAACATGAGTTGTTTTTGCAAGTTTCTCTTTTTATTTCAAAAGTTTTCCCATTTCAACCTCCATCTTTTTCAGTTGCGCAATTTTCTCTATGATGAGTTTCATCATCTCATATTTATGGGACTCTGTTTCCTCTATTTCTTTTGTTAGTGGGAATTTTGATCTACGAAATTACTATATTCTGAGTTAAGGATATTTTTTATGGTTTCCCCTTTTCTGTGGCTGACATCTTCGACTGCTTCTTTAAGGCTGCTATATTTTAATTTTTCTTCTTAACTATATCTTCCACAGCCTGCAAATTTGAGGGGTCATATCCTATCCTTACAACCAAATCTTCCAAGGATTTTATCCTTGAATCCTTGGACATTGAAGAGATCTTTTCAATATTGAGCTGTGACTGTAAATTTTCTAGGGAGACATGCAACTTAAACAAATTCATTGTTGTGTTGGTTAAGGTGGAAGAAATCATTTCACCTATCTATTTGTACATTTCCATCTAATCAATGAGGTGAATGTCCTTGATGTTGAATTCGAATGAAATTTTCTTGTAGTTTGTTGCGATCTTGGGTTTTGAAATTTGGGCTTCTAGGAATGCCATATGCATTTTCCCTTTCTCCGAATCAAAAGATGATAACAATATGCTTTGTGAGTTAGAGGTTTGCTTCCAGAACTCAGTTTAGGTGATGTTATTTAGGATTTCATTCCTCAGTTTGATTTCCCTAAAGGTATCAAACATTGTCTTCTGTTTTTCTCCTGTAGCAGCACTTGATGTATATGTCTGAAGAGCTTGCTACTGATTTAGCACAATAGTTGAGGTTGTAGGAGAAGGGATAGATTTTCCTCCTAGTGGAGAAGATCCTAGATTATCTATGATGTTGATGATGGTCTCCTACTCTATCTCTTTGCCTTGATATATATCCATGTGGATCCTGGCTCTTTTCCTATAATCCATCTTGAACTCTTTATTGGAAGTATCATTCACTGAAGGTGACTAATATTCCCTCTGTCTCTTCCCTGTGGTTTATTTCTTATCTTCTTTGCTCTGATTTTTTTATGGTACAGGGGTTTGTAAACCTGAAGTAGATATGGCCTACTCCTCTGCCTCCTACAAAGTATTCTCTTTCCACTCTGTCTGATTTATGAATTTTTCTATTTCTGGCCTTTGTGTATGAATGTAGGGTGTAGACTTGTTTTCCACCATCAGTTTAGAAATGAACCCAAAGGGATCATAATACCATGT
Source organism: Pinus albicaulis (assembly GCA_034641835.2). Classification (NCBI taxonomy): domain Eukaryota; kingdom Viridiplantae; phylum Streptophyta; class Pinopsida; order Pinales; family Pinaceae; genus Pinus; species Pinus albicaulis. The sequence continues at coordinate 1,300,215,916 of CM076582.1, read as the reverse complement.
GAAGCTGGGAGTAAAATTTATTTCTTTCAGTCTTTTGTCAGCTTCCTCTCTCGCTGTCCTACTGTTGCATATAAATGGTCCTATTTCAAACTTTATCTTGAATTGTGATTTCTTCTTGGCTGAAACAAAATGCACCTCATATACGTTCAAAATTTGTCTAATATATTCCAGGGCAAAAATATTGATTGGGAGGAATTTTGGTAACTTGTAGGGAGGTAATTCACACCCATATACTTTCATCTCTGTATAATTTTGTTATAAATACCAATCTGTTGTTCTGGCCTGATCTGAAAGCTACATAATTTTTGTAATCTCTTCACTTATTCTTGACTCAACTATGGCATTTAAAATAATCATAGGAGAATGTAGAAATAGCTCAATGAACTGCTTGTAACTGTATTTTTCTTTCTCTTTCATCAGTAGAGTAGTCCAAAAAATGATAGACTGTGGGTGTCCATATTCATCCATCTTCCTCATATAAAATTGAAACCTCTCTGAATGAAAATATAGGAACATGTAAACAATAACAAAAGTATACTTAAACACTCCTTCAGTATGAAATTTCAAAAACTGATCATGGATTATATCAACTAACGATTGGCTAAAATAAAACATGATAGAGGGCTTAGAATTAGTGGACAGTATAGTAAAGAAACCCAAGATGGCCTCATCTACCCATTAGTCAGAATAATACCCAAGGAGATATGATAGGATTGTGGCTATTTTCTTAGTTATTTCAGGGAGTAAGGATGATGGATATGGGGGGTTTTTCTTGGGCAAAGGAGTATTCTCAGTCAAGAATAACTCAAGGGCTTTGGCTCTCTTGGAAAAATCTATTTTTTGGTATAGGTCTATGAGTTCTTCTCGGGAGAATGGTGTTTTGTTTTCTACTTAAGATCCCTACATCATTTGGATGATGGATTGGGCATTGATGGTGAACAAAACTTCACCAGTAGGGGAAATTACAGCTCTCTGGTTTGGAATGTAGCAGGAACATCACCGTCTGATGAATTTTTTGGCACTATGGGTTTTATGGAAAATGTAATAAGGTATGTGTGTATCCCACAGGAAAATGTCATCAACCCCATCTATTAGCTTGTCCTCTAACCAACAATAAATGTCTAAGAGGTCAAATTTTCAGGGTGTCTCATGTATCTTAAAATCCTTATCTGATAGGCTAACATGGTCGAGGTCGATTGAAGGGTGAATCATGGGATTGAAAGGTTCCTAACCTTTCTTCTTGGGCGGCATGATTTTTTTTGGTTGCATAATTGATTAACTTGGCTGGTGATGCAGGTTTGCGGACGGAAATGGCAGAATTAGAGTGAAGAGGATGATGAAACAGGGAAAACTCTTCGAATTGCGGTGTTTGACTTGTAAAATTAAAAAACCAGTAGTATAGATGATAACAATAAAGTTTGAAATAGGTGGGAGGGATGAATTTGATAGTTTTTCTTGTTTTCCCATTGTCCATGCGACGGGTCTGTTGATTAACAATTAAACACATTAATTATCCAACGGACTAATTTAGGCAGGAGTGGAGCTGATTGGATGGGCAACGAGTGGATGAGGTGGAGCGATGTGATAAGAGGAAGGATAACAGTCGGGAGGGAGGTTTATGGTAGCGAAGAATACCACTTTCGGAAGGGGTAGCACGTGGTAAGTGGGTTTGGCGAAGGGGGGTGCGAACTCTCCTGTGCTCGCCACGTATGAGGAGGGGCATGTTCAAATACCGCTGACTTTGGACCCCCCACTTTCCCCTGGCGATAAAGTTCAGATAGTGCAGGGGGGGGTGAAGAGTGATATTAGCCGTCCGATCATATGACGTAGATTGGGATGAGGGGAAAAGTCTCGGGAGAATAATGTTGATGTGATGGGGGGCTGGTGGGGTCGGGAGAATGATATGAAATGTGGGCCGAACATTATGAATGGATACAAACTTAGGAAACATAATGCCTGAAACTTTTAATTAAATCAAGTCTTCAAAATTTAGGATAAACCTTCATTCCTTTGTTTTATCCAACTTATAAAATGCCTTCGCTTTGCAACTTAGGATAAAGTTTTCATGCCTTTCCCAAAAACTCACCCTCTCTTTCTCTACCTACCCTTTCTTCTAATCTAACATTTTCTTACCTTTTTCTTTTTCAGGGTGCATTGAACTAGTGGACCCGGATTATATCTTTTTTTATGAAAATATATCCTACTCTATCCTTCATTTCACCCTTTGATTCAGACTATAATGTTGAATCAATTTCATTTCTACCTAGCTACTGACTTACCAAGATTAAACTGTTTGGTAAGTATTTATTCACTAACCTATTTAACAGAAATTCAAACATGTTCAATCATGCTTAAACTATATGAATTGAACGAACTAACTTATTAGTAGTGGAATTTTGACTTGCAACACATTTAGTGTTATTGTTTTGTGGGGTTTTCTTTTTCTTTTCTTTCACTCTTTTCAACTTTTTCTTTTTCTAACATGCCCTATTTTTTTCATATTTTTTGTAAATCATTTGAATATTGAGATTCATGTACAATATGAAATTGCAATTGTAAAATACTCAATCACCTTGAGATCCTATAATTTATAAGACCCTAACAGTGGCTCCAGCTGGGGAAGGCACTTCTCTAAGTGAAGTGTCAAGAACATAAGATAGCCCTGAGTACTCCATTTCTGCAAAGTATTTATTCCATTTCTTTTGTTGTTTTATGATAGCTCATTAAACTAGGATTATGGCCTTCCCTGTGGGCTTCAACCATTTGTTAATAAGTTATCCAATCGGAAACTGTAAAAACTATGATATTTACAATAATGAAGGATGAAATTGTATTCTTAAGAGAAGTAATGCTTCAACATCCTGCCATTGACGGGACCTCCAGGTATCTCTGTTCCATATAGTTCCTTAAGGAAATATGAATTATTTCCCTTGAAAGCACTAATCATGTATGGTCCTTGCCAAATATTTTCAAATTTTCCATGTTTTCCTTTGTCTTCTCGTCTAGAATTCCATTTCAACACTTTTCCTCCTAGATTGAAATCATCAGCCTTTTTTCTTCTGTCAAAAATATTCTTAATATTTTCCTGAACAACTTGGGTTTTTTTATAAACCTCTTCTCTAGACTGCTGTAATTTAATAGTTTAAGTGATCCTTCTTTGTACATCATTTGGTTCATCTTTTAGTTGAATGATCTTCATGACTGGAACTCCTACAGAGGATGGAAAAATTGCATCCATTCCATAGACCAATTGGTATGGTGACATGCCAATTGATTTTTTGGTAGTAATTCTGTCATCCCAAAGTGCATTGACCAAATTGTTATGCCAAGATTTCTTGTTGTCTTCTAATATATTTTTAATGATATTCACCAAAATTTTGTTTGAGGATTTAGCTAACCCAGTACCTTGAGGGTAATAAGCTATTGAATGACCCAAAGTAATGTGGTATTTATGACAAAAATCAACCATTTTCTTGGACTTAAAGGTTGCATCATTATCAGTGATGAGTTTTCTAGGACAACCAAATCTAGAAAAGATGTTAGTTTCAAGGAATTTAATAATGACAGAATCGCCTGCATTTCTAGAAGGAGTGGTCTCTATCCATTTGGTAAAATATTCAGTGGCAGTAAGGATCCACTTATGTTGGGAAGAGGAAGGAGGATGAATTTCACCAATGAAATCTAATCCCCATTGTTGGAAAGGGCCTTCAACAGAGATAGGCTTTAATGGGAGGGGCAACAATTTTCTCTTTCCTTCAAATATTTGGCATTTATGATAGGTAGTTACCATCTTGTGTATGTCAGGGAACAAATTTGGCCAACAAAAACTAGCCCTAAGGATTTTATTTGCAGTGGTTTTCCAATCCAGATGGCCACCACAGTCACCTACATGAAACTCCTGCATGACTTTTTCTACATCATATTTTAACAAGAATTTGAGTAAAATACCCTCAACATATTTCTAGTATAAGACATTTTCTAGAATGAAAACTTAACTGCTTTCAATTTCAAGAATCTTGCTTTTGTTTTTGTCAGAGCAGGAGGAGAATTTAAGTTGAATAAAACATATAAGAGGTTTGCATACCAGGGAGAGTTTAAGAATGCTTCATCAATTTTTGGAGTCGCATGTTCCTCTTGATCATCCTATGAATAAACCATATTGATATCTAGTGCTTGAAAATTGGACCCAGCCTTCAATCTAGCCAGTCCTTGTCCTTTGATCAATTTGGTGGGCTTGATTTCTAAGTCGCATTCCAGAATGATGGCAATCCATTTGCCTCACTTTCCATCAAGTCCATTCTACATAAAAATGTCCTTGACCACTGCATTAGGAACATAAGAAATAATATGGGAATGTAAAATATATACTCTAAAATATTTTATTGCTTTAACCAATGTAAAGGTTTTTGTTTCCATAATGTTGTATTTCAAAGAGGAATCCCTTAAAGCTTTGCTAAAGAATGCAATTGACTTCTCAAAACCTTCACTGTTTTTCTGCAATAGGACAGCTACAATAGTATGTTCAAAGGAAAAAGAAAATATTATGAAATATTTGGTAAAATCTGGGCTAATTAGCACTGGGGCTATTGTTAATGCATGTTTGACTAAATCAAAATATTTTTTAGACTCAATATTCCATTTGATTTCTGAATCTTTTTTAAGCATGTTGGTTATGTTTTTAAGAAGTTCTGCAAGGTTAGGAATGAATCTTCTTAGGAAAATGATTTGACCAATAAAGGACTGAAGTTCTTTGAGGGTTCTTGGGTGACTGATTTTTAGTATACCTTCAATCCTACTAGGATAAATTCTAATACCATCCTTAGAAATAATATGACCAAGAATTTTTCCTTCTTCAAGACCAAAAAGTGTTTTCTTAGGATTTAATGAGATGCCAAACCTTCTACATTTTTCAAAGACTCTTCTTAGAGGTGCCAAGTGTTCTTCATGAGTTTTAGAATAGACAATAATGTCATCAAGATAAATCAAAATAAAATTCCTAATTTCATTAGAAAAAGATATATCCATTGCTCTATGGAAAGTAGCTCCAACATTCATCAACCTAAAGGGAATTTTCACATACATGAAAGTTCCCCATGGTGTAGTGAATGCAGTTTTATCTTGATTATCAGGATGCACTAGAACTTGCCTATAACCTGAGAAACCATATAATACATAAATTCTACTAGATCCTACTACCCTTTGTAATATGTGATCCATTTTTGGTAGGGGGTAGTTATCTTTTAAGGATACCTTGTTTATATTTCTGAAATCAATACATAATCTGATTTCTCCAGTTTTCTTTCTTGTAGGCACAACGTTAGAAATCCATTTAGAATATCTAAGAGGAACTATGATTTTGGCATCATGCATCTTCTTTACTTTTTTTTTTTCAACCAAAGGCATTAGGACAAGATTTATCCTACATAGTTTTTGTTTAAATGGTTTTTTATCTTCTTTGATTGGTATTTTATGCTGTATGATACTAGTTTCATAAGATTTCAAGTCTTCATATCTCCATGCAAAAAAGATTTGAATTATTTGAACAAGGCTATGTATCTTTGTTTTGTAATGATAGGCAATGATTTTGACAGTTTTATCATTTTGGGATTCTGTTCACTACCTATGTTACACTCTTCTATGTTTGCACCTATGGGTTCTATTTTTGGATTTTTGCTACATCATTGAAGTCAAAAAAAATTTCTAAAGGGACAAGACCTATAGGTAGGATATTATCCTTAAGAGAAAGTACTTCAAATTCCTCTTTTCGGGGTATTTTTCATGCAATTATGGTTTATGTACAACTTTATTTGCTAAAATATTTACATCAGAGACATCAAAATGTTTATCTATACTAACCTATACATCATTTTTAATTTGTAATTCACAATCTAAATCTTTGCTACTATCTTCAAACTAATCCTTTGATTGTAAGAATCTTTCAATCTGTTTGTTACTCCCAAAAACTTGCCAATATCTCATGTTATCAGGTACATCTGGACGATGTTTAAATTCCATTGTGTATTGTCTATTAGGATGGGGTAACTTACAAGTGCTTGCTGAAAAAGCTAAACCATTAGCTAGGATATTCTGATTTCGTGGAATGACTGCAAGATCATATTCATCAAAAGTCCTTAGAAATTCAAGCACATAATTTCAGTATGATCTTAATCTGGGATGTTTTGCATCATATTCTCCTTTGATTTGTTTTATGATTAATTCAGAATCTCCATGAACATAAATTATTTTAGCTCCTAACCTTTTCAACAGTTGTAACCCTAAGAGAAGTGCCTCATATTCTGCTATGTTATTAGTGCACTGAAATTTAAGTTTGTAGGAATGACCTTCTGCATGATTATTCTCTATATTACTCACCCAAACAAAAACCCCTGAGCCTACTTTTCCAGAAGATCCATCAAATCTCATGTTCCAAAAAGGCCCAGCTTCAGTGTTTAGTGATATAATTTGCATTGTGTTTTCTTGTTTTTGAATAGAGTTGTTTTCTTCCTTGGTAACTTGTGCATCAATGTCTCCATCATTACAAAGAATGAAGGAGTAAAGGTCAGAATAAATATAGTAAAGGGGGTCTTTATGTGGTTTCTCTTGACTACTGACCATATACTTCATCAAAGTTTCCCTATACAATCTTCTCTTTTGACAAAATACTGGTATTGTGGCATAAGACATGTCCATTTGAAGGGTCCCTTGTAACTTTGTAGAAATTTGAATAACTGAGATATTATTCACCGAGATTCTCCTGATCACACACTATTTTAGCTTCATGCATAATATAGAATCTCTTCTACCATTGATCATCACATGCGGAAATAAAATCAATTGCATGCATACATTAAAACCACAAACAATCACACATATGAACACAATATTTAATGGGAAAGCTTAAGCTAAAAACCCCAACTATCTGTATATTATATTTCATGGAGATCATGTAAAAATCATAGTACAAAGCTCCTAACAAGCTCTCATGCACACCCTCAATTGCTACACACTATCAAGCTAGATCTAGCAAAACACATGCTCCAATATTTTGCCACTTGATAGCCAGCCTCTATTGCGTTTTTAATGCTATGGGATGGCTTCATTAAATCGATAAAGCACCTGGATTGAACTGCGCAATCCTCATGGGCTACTCCACCTATCTGTGTTTTGAAAATAGCAACAGTATAGTCACAACTGATAGTTAACCTACTCTTTCACCTATTTCTGCACTGGTCTCCACTGAAACTGTCCATGCACTGAAGTTAAATAATGCATTATTTAGTTGATTTATGAGTTTATAATTAGTGAATTAATTAATAATTAATTCACACCACTCTCACTAATTGTATCAATTAGTTAAACTGAATACAAATAGCTCAACTATGTTTAGATTAGTTAAACTGAATACAACTCCACTAACTTCCTTAATCAACTCCACCAAACTCCGTCACATGAGTTCTAACTGAAGTATCCATGCAATAGCTCCACTTAACCCCTAGGAATAGCGTAATTCCTTCTGTCAGTTGCATGTGCCACATCTGTGCACTTAACTGAAGTGCTCCAAGAGAATAAGATAATGTTTAGAGTCCAAATATTATTAAGAGCTAATAATATTCGACATATCTATTTTTAGACTGGCAATCTAAAAATAGATTCCGCCCAATATGTCTAAAATAGAAGTCCATCTATTTTTTCCAACTTGACCAACCATCCACAAATAGCATCCTACAACTCATAGAACATGATCCATATGTCTAAAAATAGACATAGTCTAAAAATAGACTTTGCGCCAAAAATAGCCTGCGGGCCCACTTAGTGAAGGCGACTCCTTTCCACTAAGCTCATCATCTTGTTGCAATCTCAACTCTCCCTCTCAACAAGATATGGATTATCTGCAACCCCTATCCTGCCCCTGTGGTATTCGAATTTTCTCCTGGTGAGCGCCTTCGTCAAGATATCAGCATCCTGATCCTCCGTGGGAATGTATGAAAGTAACATGATCTTCCGTTGCACACAATCTCTGATATGATGATACCGGATGTCAATGTGTTTGGATCTATCATGAAATACTAGATTAGCCGAGAGTTTAATGCAGCTTTGATATCCATGATAAATTACGAATCACCCCAGAGTGAACCGAACAAGCGACCAGGATCTTCCTCATCCATATATCCCTGCATGCGACCAATTCTTTGCCATATACTCGATCTCTGTTGGGCCCAGGTGCCATGGATCTCTGCTGTATGTTGTGCCCAGCTTACTATAGGGAGGTAGAAAATCCCTCCGGATATTGCTCTTTACGTCGTTGGGCTCCCTTCCCAATGCGCTCTCCGTGATTCCACATAGCCTCACCTCATCACGTATCTGTACCATAATACATATCTCGATGTGCCTACGAGATATCTCAATACATACTTCCTTCCAAAAGAAGACTTGGTACAGCTTATGCTAGCTTGTGGCCGTTCTTGCATATAGCAGGGTGTATATTCAGACAGATATCGCCGACCCTGGCCCAATCGATAAATAGTGGCATCCACTACCTCTGCTGAAGTAGCATCCTCCTTCCTCCAACCACCAGGAAGAGGAGTATCAACAGGCCTGCGGCCATGCATGTTGAACTTCTCCGGTATCTCCCGGGCATACTTGCCTTGAGAAACAAACAGTCCATCACTGCGCTGCCAAATTTCCAATCCCAGGAAATAATGAAGGAGGCCCAAGTCCTTCATCTCAAACTCTTTTGCAAGATCATCCTTGCATGAGAGTATCAACAGCTCATCACCTGTCAAAATCAAATCATCTACATAAAGTACAATGATCGACAACTTACCCTCCACCACAATACGAGTATAGGTTAGGATGCGCACTCACTCTTGGAGAATCCAAGTCCGGTGAAATAACTGTCTATCCGTGTGTACCAAGCACGAGGTGCTTGTTTCAACCCATACAGCGCTCTCTTGAGCCTGCACACATGCGACTCGCTGCTGAAGATCTTGAAACCTTTGGGCTGCTCTATGTACACCTCCTCCTCAATGAATCCGTTGAGGAATGCAGTCTTCACATCCATCTGATGAATGTGCCACCCCATCTGCGCTGAGAGAGCAAGAATCATCTGTATGGAAGAATACCTTGCGACAGGTGCAAAGGTCTCCTCATAATCGATCCCCTCTATCTGTGAAAAGCCTCGGGAAAAAAATCTTGCCTTGTACTTCTCTACACTCCCGTCAGCTGCCTGCTTCACTTTGTAGATCCATCTCGAACCCACCACTGATTTCCCTTCTGATCTCGGGACAATCTCCCATGCACTATTTCTGACAATCAAATCATACTCTTCCACCATGGCATCTACCCATGCAGGGTCCTCCACAGCTTCCTCGAAAGAGGATGGCTCTGTCATGATACACTTGCTCACAAGAGCCATGTATCCAGTGTACCGATCAGGTGACTGTCTCTGTCTGCGTTGTGATGCAGGTGCTCCTACAACCTTCTCTGCATCTTGAGCCAGTTGCTCAGCTTTTTTAGTGCGCTTCCGCCCTCTGATGGTTGGCGCTGCCTGAGTGGTCTCTTCCACTCCATGAACCTCATCTTGTGGCTAATCCACATCCTGAGACTCATCCTTAGGAACTAATAGCTCCTCATCTGCATGCAAGTGTGGCTCCCTCTCAAGCAAACACTTCATGGCTTTCTCCTCCTGAAATTTGATATCCTGTCGCACAACAGTCTTGTGACTGTCTGGAAAATACACACGATAGTTGTGGGGTGTATCAGTGTACCCCATAAATATCCCAACCTCTGCATTCGGCTCCAGCTTCTTCCTGGAATCCTTCGTCACATGAATGTAAACAGGTGAACCAAAAATCCTCAAATGGGAAATATCAGGCCTCTCACCAGAAAACGCCTCCTTGGGTGTACTCATGCCAAGTATCCTGTGAGGACAACGGTTCTGCACATATACTGCAGTATTGCATGCCTCCGCCCACAAGTGAATGGGTAGGCCCTGATCATGCAACATCGCCCATGCAGCATCCATGATCGTTCTGTTCTTCCGCTCAGCAACCCCATTCTGCTGTGGGTTATGAGGTGCTATGAGCTCTCTTCGAATTCCTTCTGCACTACAAAATTCCTTGAATTCGCCAGAGATGAATTCACCACCATTGTCGCTCCTTAGAGCCTTCACCTGCTTCCCCGATTCTTTCTCAACCAGTGCCTTGAACTCACAGAAATTTGAGTATGTCTCGCTCTTCTTCTCCATGAAGAAGATCCAGCACTTACGAGAAAAATCATCAACAAATATCACATAGTACCTGTGCTTTGCTGTCGAAGCTACTGAGAAAGGTCCACACACGTCTGTGTGAATTCTCTCAAGGATCATCGTGGCGCGACTATCCTTCTTGTGAAAGGTGGCTTTCACAAATTTTCCCAAGGTACACCCCTTGCACTGATCTGACTGCGCAAGAGTGCCTTTAGGAAGCCCAGTAGAAATCTGCTGCAGTATCTTCAAAGCTCCATGGTGAAGGTGGCCCAATCTATGGTGCCACAACTCGCCATCATCTCGGCTCACCACTCCTTCTGCCTTGCCTGCCATTGCTGCGCAACCATCTAAGGTGTTGAGTTCTTAACTCGAACCTATCTACGGGTCTCACCAGTTATGCTGGCATGAAAGCCTTTCCCTCACTAAAGGCAACATCATATCCCTTGTCTTCCAACATCGCCAGAGAGATCAGATTCTTCTTCAATCCTGGAACATGCATGACTTCCTTCAATATGAAGGGTTTACCAGACTCCCTCTCAAAGGAAATGGTACCGATACCGGTCACACTGTATCTACCATCATCGCCCATCTCGATGTGCACTCCAAGATCTTTCTCATCCAGATCAGTAAACAAATCTCGATCTCCTGTCATGTGAAAAGATGCGCCACTGTCAAGAAACCACACTGAACCCATCACACTTGAAACCAAGCATGCGATCAGTGAAAAATCCAGCTCAAAATGCGAGGCTAAGGCCTCTCTAGCTTTAGTCCCAGCAGCCTACTTATTTTTCTTCTTCTGTGGACAATTAGTGGCAGTTCCAGCTGTCTCCATATTTATGTTTCGAAGTTTATCCTTGAGCGCCAACTTCCTCTGGTCGCTCTTGCTTTGGAATAAATCTGTCAAGGCTTTCCATATCAAGAATGGAGAAGCCTTACCATGAAGGCTGGATACTATGTGATCCTGCACGCCCTCAACCAGAATCCTTCGACACTTTGCTGTCTTCTTTTGCCATGCGTCAAGTACGACAGCATCACTAGAAGTAGGCTTTGGAAATTTTGCATCTATGAACTCCTTCAACCCATTGTCATCCAACACCGCCTCTATCCTGTCCTTCCATGCAATATAATTCGAGCTTCCCTCAAGGGCATACTCCAATCGCAATCCGTTGAACGACATCTCAACTTCGACACCAAGAAAACACTGCTGCAAATTCGAATTCCACCAGAACAAAACTCAACCGCTTCAATGTTTTGCAATTGCTCCAATGATCAATACAAGCTCTAATACCATGTAGAAATTTGAATAACTGAGATATTATTCACCGATATTATCCTGATCACAAACTATTTTAGCTTCATGCATAAGACAGAATCTCTTCTACCATTGATCATCACATGCGGAAATAAAATCAATTGCATGCATACATTAAAACCACAAACAATCACACATATGAACACATTATTTAATGGGAAAGCTTAAAGCTAAAAACCCCAACTATCTGTATATTATATGTCATGGAGATCATGTAACAATCATAGTACAAAGCTCCTCACAAGCTCTCATGCACACCCTCAATTGCTACACACTATCAAGCTAGATCTAGCAAAACACATGCTCCAATATTTTGCCACTTGATAGCCAGCCTCTATTGCGTTTTTAATGCTATGGGATGGCTTCATTAAATAGATAAACCACTTGGCTTGAACTGCGCAATCCTCATGGGCTACTCCACCTATCTGTGTTTTGAAAATAGCAACAGTATAGTCACAACTGATAGTTAACCTGCTCTTTCATCTATTTCTGCACTGGTCTCCACTGAAACTGTCCATGCACTGAATTTAACTGATGCATTCTTTAGTTGATTTATGAGTTTATAATTAGTGAATTAATTAATAATTAATTCACACCACTCTCACTAATTGTATCAATTATTTAAATTGAATACAAATAGCTCAACTATGTTTAGATTAGTTAAACTGAATACAACTCCACTAACTTCCTCAATCAACTCCACCAAACTCTGTCACATGAGTTCTAACTGAAGTATCCATGCAATAGCTCCACTTAACCCTTAGGAATAGCGTAATTCCTTCTGTCGGCTCCTGTGCCACATCTGTGCACTTAACTGAAGTGCTCCAAGAGAATAAGATAATGTTTAGAGTCTAAATATTATTAAGAGCTAATAATATTCGACATATCTATTTTTAGACTGGCAATCTAAAAATAGATTCTGCCCAGTATGTCTAAAAATAGAAGTCCATCTATTTTTCCGACTTGACCAACCATCCACAAATAGCATCCTGCAACTCATAGAACATGATCCATATGTCTAAAAATAGACATAGTCTAAAAATAGACTTTGCGTCAAAAATAGCCTGTGGGCCCACTTAGTGAAGGCGAATCCTTTCCACTAAGCTGATCATCTTGTTGCAATCTCAACAAAATTTCCTCTCCATGAGCATGATGACAACGTGCCATACTTAGGAGGAATCAACTACTAGTATGTCCATTACTAGACTCTTAGTTGGAATTTGAGCTAAAGTGACACAGAGATCTTTAATAAGACCTAAACATCTAACTTTTCTAGAATCAAATGAATATAAGTCTTTGTAAGGCCTAGTAATTTCAAGGCCAAGTTTATCCATAGCAGCTTTTGGCATTAAATTATGAGATGCACCTAAATCCAACATTGCGTTATGGAGAATATTGTCATGAACATTGAGACTGACATAAAATGGAGGGACACATCCTTCTTGTGGTTTACCATCAACTTCTGGTCCAAAAAAAATTTCAGGTTGATCATCATTCAGATTAAAAATATCTGTGTTTTCCGCTATGTTTAATGCTGTTATCTAAAAATAAGACCCTGATAGGTTTTTGATCAAGAAGACTCTGAGTAACTATTTCAAACCAGACTTTTAGTTGAGGCTTAGCCTCCTCAACCTGAGAGGGCTCTCTCAATAGGTTTATGATTTTCAAATAAGGATTAGATGGCTAACTCTATGAGTAAAATGGATAAAAATGTATAATTGGTTGTACTGCTAATCAACAAAAATCTATTGGGCTTATGGAGTCAAGTGCGTTTTCACAAAACATGAATATCAGCTCCATATGGAAGTTAGGGCATTTCAGGGTTCAAATGCATCAAAAGAACAGTAGGACAGAAAATAGACATAGTTCATGAACATATGAAAGAAGTTAGAGCACCTTCAGTGAATTCTAAGTAACATACATTCATGCCACTGCAAGTAATTGAAAGAGGAAAACCATGAGAATATCAAACATCAATAACCCTTTCTGAATCCTGAGTGATGAAACCAATATCTTTGTATTAATATAAAAACACAGTTTCTGCTACAACAAAACAGTATGCTTGTTAATGAAAATTTCCAACCCTATGCAATTCCACTTCTTGTCTCTTATAGAGTCATCATTACATTCTTGGATTCTCTCCAAACACTTGAGAAAAATTTGAATTGATAGCTTGACACCTATCAATTGCTAAAAAAAACTTTTAATTACATCTGACAGTTAAACTGTCTGTTCTAGATTCCTAATACAACTAGGATTAAAACTCTTTATTATAACTTAACAACCTTATCTAAACATTAAATCTTTTATCTGACAGCTGGTCCTCCTAAAATTCAACCTTGATGATGTCCATCTCCTTGTTGTTAGACTGTATTGATTTTCTTCTTATCTGCCCTGAAAGATAGGAACATGCTCTCTGCAAAATAGCTATAGTGCTTCATTTATGTTTCTTCAAACCATCTGCTGACCAACTTGTGCTCGAAAACATGTAGCAATGTCTTATTAAACTTATGTGACTTCGCCCTTCTAGCTGTGCCCAAACCAAACTTTTGAAGGAGGCCAAAATTGAGGAAAAGGGAAAGCATGGTAAGTTTGAGAATTTATGGAAGGGTCCTTTTCAGATTGCTGGTTTTCATGGGAACAACACTTACATATTGCAGGAAATTGATGGAGGATCATATGTTGGAGGGCCTGTTAATGGCAGGTTCCTAAAGAATTATGTTTGTTGAAGTATTATAAATCACTCATGACATTTTATATATTCATCTTTGTTAGTTTTTGCTAATAAATGACAAGATGAAATAGAAATCTTAAGATCGAAGTGAAGGCCCAACAGTTTGAAGAAGATGCTTGTCAACAAAATTTCTGTTTTTATCAAAAAATGGATAGCACTAGAGCTATGAGTTCTTAGTGTACCACAGGGGCACACTATTCCAAGTGGAGCCACTGTTATCACTATTAAAATTTTCTAAAATTGGTCAGTTTATACTTTCTCCTAAGTCATGGTATTAGATAGGGTTTGAGTCATTTTTATGTTTTATAGGGACTAGGCCATAGGTTACAAGTCTCATTTCATCACCAAATAAAGTTCATAAACCTTTCTTTACTCTTTAGAAGTCTCATACCACGTTTTGAAAACCATATTTTAAGTCTTTAAAAAAAAAAAAACTGAATAAGCCACGAAACCACGTTTTCGTAGCGCGCTCAGTGTAAAAAACTACTTCTACGCTACGAAAATGTTGGTCTTTTCGTAGCGCAAAATCCCGAAATCACATTACCAGCGCTACGAAATTGGGGATTCGAAATTTTTCAGTTTAGCTGTCACATCCATCAATTTTGGTTAAATTTTCATGATTAGGTGTCAGTCCACGAATCCTCCCTCACGTATGCAACCATCCAAAGCAATTATGAAATCATTATGAGATTTGTTAGGGGTCATTTGTCATTGGTCCTTTTCAAATTTGAAAAAGGGTTGGTTATCATCGATTTTGTCTCCTGCAAAGAAAACACTGCATGCATATCTATTGTTTGAAAGAGATGCTCATGATAAGAAATCAGAGCTCTCCTTAAGTTTTCAAGCGAGGTAGAATTTCAATCAAGCGAGGCAGAATTTCAATCAAGAGAGGTTGAACCCAATTAATGTTATGTTAGCAGTTTCGATACTTTCTAATCAAATGAGTTTGAAAATAATTGTTGGCTGAACCGGGATTTCTAATCAAGCGAGGTTGTACCAAATTTTCAAGTGAGCCAGTTCATCCAACAAGGAGGTCTATTACAGGTTTGCTGAAGATACAGGGTTTTTAGGAGGAAGATGACAGAAGAAAAAATAAATCACAAGTATGGTCACTGCCTAAGAATAGAACCTGAAGGTTTAGAAGCTCTCACAAGAGATAAATCTATTGAAGAAGCCTTCAAGAAGGTAGGGTGCTAGAGGTTCTGTGGAAAGTTTCAAGGAGGGCATAATCAAGTTACCAAAGAGTTTGCTATTAAATTCACAGGGTCAAACACAAAGGTTGGTTTTCTCAATTTACCAATTTCTCCTGAAGTTATATCAGCAGTCATAGAAATTCCATGGGGGGAAGAAAGATGGTTCAAAAATTTTAGGTTTGAAATGCAACCCTGCAAAATATTTTTGAAACCAGAGTTTATGGATACTGATTTGAAAACAGCTATGCCAAGAAGTTATGTCAAGGATGCATTTTCCAATCTGCTCTACATCCAAAGGTACTTCACCTGCGAAGGGAGATACCACAAGGTGTACACTTACCACTTTAAACTCTTATTTCATTTCACAGGAATAATCTCTCTAGACTTACCTTTCTTTCTATTTCAAATTCTGGCCAAGATGGCAGACAAAGTACAGATGAAAACTCAGGCATGTGAAACCTCATTATTTCATCATGGTCTAGTCAAGTTAATATTTTTGCATGAACTTCAGAAAGTGAATAGAGAATGGTCTGCATTTCTCTTTTTGAGTGGAATAGGGGTTGAAGGAACAGGTGCTAGCCCTCAAGTCAAAGAAAAATCTCCATCAAAGAATACTGAACTTGTAGAAACAAAATCAAGGAGGTTTGTCAAGCTTAAGCCTAGGAAACAGGTTAAGGAACCAATGATAAACACATCACTGAATATCCAAAGGACTCCTCAATATGCACAGAAGAAGATAACTCATGTCAAAGAGACAATTCAGGAACATTCAACTAGTAAAATAGCTCAGAAGAAGTTGACTAGGAGTCAAAGGTCAAAGGAGAAGGGTAAGGCTGTGGTCACAGATGAAAAATTGGAATTAAGAGGTGACTTGAATGATATATTACAAGCTATTGACATTGAAGAGTCTCCCCTGGTTCAAGAAGATTTCATCAAACTGGATACAGGTGGCAAATCAAAGAAATTGAAAACATCCAAAAAATTAGATTTTGAGGATGAAGTGTCAGAGTTTGTCTTTAAGCCTAGAAAACCCTTGACTAGGTAGTCTAAGAAATTGCAGCATCCAGACATGGAGATATACCAAATAGGAGGTGAGGATGCAAATGTTTTTGAAGAACCCATAAATATATCATCTCCAATTCTTGAAGAAGACAGAAACAGAGTTTTTAATACTCAGAGAGAAAAGAGTAGTTATGAGGAGGTGAAAGAAAAACTCAGACTTGCAAACATTGAAATTGATAAATTGAAGAAGAAAGTGAGAATGAATGTTGTAGAAAGGTCAAAATTTGAGAGGTTGAAAGGTCTATGGGAGCTAGAAAAGGTTTCAAACATTGAGTCAATCAGCAGTGAGGATCAATTCTACATATGGACCGTCCCTGAAATCAAGGAAGCAAAGTTCATAAGGATGGTTAATACCAAAATAAGAGCTAATAATAGAAGGCTTAAAAGGCAGGTTGAAGACCGAGAAATACAACTAGCAAATCCTGAAGATCAACCACAACAAAAATGAGTGTAAACAGTAAGTGACATCTCCTAACACATTTTTGGGGTTATGTGGAAAGATTTCATTTTTGAAAGAAGCTCAGAGTTTATTTTTGTTGATTATGAGAGCTTATATATAACTCGAAGGATGGCGGTAAAGGTTTGAAACTTAAAATTTTGGAAAAAGATGTGAAAAGATAGACACAGCAGTTTCATAGCACGCTACGAAACTGTTGTAGGTGTCATCCATAGCAATTTCGTAGCGCGCTACGAAACTGCTGTAGGATGCAGTTCTAACAATTCTGCAAGGTTTCAAAGGGTGAAAAGGCTTTTTTTTTAAACCTTGATGCTGCTGAAGAATGTATAAAGATCACAAGTGAAGATCCAATGGAAAAACACAGAAAAATGAAGGTTCCAAGTGAAGTTTTCAAAGGTAAATTTCTGCACTACGAAAACAACAGACAGTTTCGTAGCGCAGCAATGATTAATAGTTTTGGAACTCCTTCAAAAGTTTGGTTTGGGTACAGCTAGAAGGGTAAAGTCACATAAGTTTAATAAGACATTGCCACATGTTTTTGAGCACAAGTTGGTCAGCAGATGGTTTGAAGAAACATAAATGAAGCACTATAGCTATTTTGTAGGGAGCATGTTCCTATCTTTCGGGGCAGATAAGAAGCAAATCAATACAGTCTAACAACAAGGAGATGGACATCATCAAGGTCAAATTTTAGGAGGAGTAGCTATCAAATAGAATATTTAATGTTTAGATAAGGTTGTTAAGTTATAATAAAGAGTTTTAATCCTAGTTGTATTAGGACTCTAGAACAGACAGTTTAACTTTCAGATGTAATTAAAAGTTTGTTTTAGCAGTTGATAGGTGTCAAGCTAGAAAATTCGAATTTTTCTCAAGTGTTTGGAGAGAATCCAAGAATGTAATGATGACTCTATAAGAGACAAGAAGTGGAATTGCATAGGGTTGGAAATTTTCATTAACAAGCATATTGTTTTGTTGTAGCAGAAACTGTGTTTTTATATTAATACAAACATATTGGTTTCATCACTCAGGATTCAAAAAGGGTTATTGATGTTTGATATTCTCATGGTTTTCCTCTTTAAATTACTTACAGTGGCATGAATTTATGTTACTTAGAATTCACTGAAGGTGCTCTAACTTCCTTCATATGTTCATGAACTGTGTTTATTTTCTGTCCTACTGTTCTTTTGATGCATCTGAACCCTGAAATGCCTTGACTTCCATATGAAGCTGATATTCATGTTTTGTAAAAACACACTTGACTCCATAAGCCCAATAGATCTTTTTTTATTAGTAGTACAACCAATTATCCATTTTTATCCATTTTACTCATAGAGTTAGCCATCTAATCCTTATTTGAAAATCATAAACCTATTGAGAGAGCCTTCTCAGGTTGAGGAGGCTAAGCCTCAACTAAAAGTCTGGTTTGAAATAGTTACTCAGAGTCTTCTTGATCAGTAGCCTATCAGGGTCTGATTTTGAGATAACAAATGCTTTCATGACTTGAGTCCTATACACATTTTTTTTTATTAATTCAGTTAAGGAGATTGCAATTTTCACTTTGGCAAGTTCATTTTCAATACTGAATGGTGTTTGACCTTTGAGAATATTTGAGAAATCAGACTTTTAAGCAGTTATCTTTGTGGCAAGTTCTATTTTTTGACTAGTGGTAGGGACATCAGCTTGTACAGTCTTGGAAGAAATATCAAATGTTCTTTTAGCAGGGTTTTCTGTGGTCTGTTTCCTGAATTATATAAATCTTTATTAGGGTCTTATGTACTTTTCTTAGGATCAGAATTAGAGACCTTTTTGGCAAGGTTTTCAGTTTTTTTTTAACTAGAGGTGTCTAAATTTTTCTTGCTCCTAAGATTGTACTGCCTATGGACTTCCATGATGGCATTTTCAAATCATTTTTTGTACTCATCAGATTCTTCAGCTTCAAGCTCATTTTGGGTCAACAAGATGATTCCCTCTCCTCCCAAGTGAGAAAAAACAGTATCATCTTCATTTACACCAATTAAATTTATTTGGTTTTCTTTTACTTCTTCAAATATTTCTCAATATTCATCAGCATAATTCTCTTGGAAAGGAGGCCTAATTTTTTGATCATGACCTCTCTATTTTCTTTGCCTTATTTGAGGAGGATTTATTCTAGGATTTTGATTACGGTTTTGAGGTGAAGGTTTGTTTTCTCTAGGAGAAATCCTCTCGTTTAGGATAATCCTCTCCATCGTTCTTTCTACAGTTATTGTCAAGGCATATATTTTAGCATCAACTGAGGAATTTGTGGCTTCATCTCTTATGGTAACTCTCCTCTCATTCTTCATCCTCGCTCTCTTTGCTAACAGATTGGCTTCTACACTTGCTGCATACCTCTAGATTTCTTCTAATGTTGATGAATTTCTTTCTCTGAGTTTGTTATACATTTCTAGCTCAAAACAATCTGGGAATTTGACTAAGGCTAAATCTCGTGGTGGATTAATGCGAGCCAGAATTACATTATATAAACTATTGAATCTAGTGCAATAATCCATAACACTTTTAGCTAGAGCTCTCATAATGCTTTCATATTCAGATAAAATTTGGAGAGGGTTTTTCTTGACTTCCCACCTATTAAGGAATGTCTGATGAAATGCAGGAAGATCATTAATATTGTTGGAAGCCAAACCTTTAAACCATGTCGTGACTTCTCCACTTAAACTTTGAGCAAATATTCTTAACTTAACAGTTTCATCAACTACTTCATGAAGGTCAAAGTAGTCATTCATATTTTCAATATGTTGTTGGTCTATTATAGGGCCAGTCCCATCAAATTGTGGAATTTTTGAAGGATAATCCTGTGGCATGTTTTCTAGAGCTGTAGGTAGCACCAACAGAGCATACCGTGCTGCCATGATTGGTGGAGGAGGAACTAGAGGGGGATTAACAATAAATGGGAGAGGATGAGTAGTAGGTGAAGTAGGGTGGACAATGGAAAGATATAAATTTGATGGGGTTTGTGTACTTTTATGGGGAAATAAATGAGGAATGGTGGAAATAACCAAAGCAGTAAGACTAGGTGACTTAGGTTGTGCAGACTGAGAAGCTATAGAGGAACTTGCTAGGTTTAAAGCAGATAATTAAACTGATTTTTGAAGATAAGTGTCTTCAACTGTTGAAGTAAACCTTGTTACCAAATATTGAAGGTTATCAAAATCCTGTAGAAACTGAAGATCAGATTGAGTATACGAAGAAAATTCTCTAACTAGACTTTGTTGTAAAATTGATGGATCGAGTATTGTCTTATCTACCCAACTATCAGATTTAGTCCTGAATAAACCTTGTTAGAATTTTAAGTTAAATTCAATATCTTGTATAGTATCAAACTTTTCAGGAAGAGACTTTGTTCTAGAAAGGGGGATATTTCTCTCTTGATTCTCTGGTTTTCTGATTTTCCTTAAAAAAAATTTAGCATCATCAACTATAGTTGTAGGATTTGGGTCAGGATGAGATCTAGTGTAGGCTCTTTTGGGCTCCAGAACTAAAACCTAAGGAACACACACTCTGAATATTTACAAAAAAAGCAATAAAACCAATCTTCTTGAAAAATTTCTATCATACACTGTTTTATAAACCAGGGTTTCTGAATTAGAAAGTAATGAAAAATTTTCAATTCATCCGTTACCCTAGTATGGTTGCCACTATGTTATCGTTATATAATTTTAATATTGGAAAGAATAATTATATAGGACAACATCAAGCCACTTTTAAATCTGGGATCTA
This sequence comes from Pinus albicaulis, assembly GCA_034641835.2. NCBI lineage: Eukaryota > Viridiplantae > Streptophyta > Pinopsida > Pinales > Pinaceae > Pinus > Pinus albicaulis. The sequence goes on along the minus strand of CM076582.1, from coordinate 1,300,195,153 downwards.
ACCCTGCCAACTTCAAAGAGGGCTCTCTTTGTATAATCTAGCTTTGTTTCCTTAATTGATATTAGGATAGTTATGATAGTGTTGAATTGTTGTCTGTTTGTTTGTTTGTTTGATTGGTTGGTTGGAGAAGTGATATTTTTTTAGTTAATTATTTTCCATTGGGATATGGAGTCAAATAAAGATAGATGCTGCAGCAATTTTTCAAAGAGTATTCACGAGGCAAGCTAGTTAAAGTTAATGGATCTTTCTGTTCTAAATGAATTATGAAATGAAGCATTGGTGATTTCAATAGTGATTGAAAATCATTTAAGAATTTCTCAATCAGACTTCAGAAGAAAAAATTTAAATTGTAAACACAGCGAGAAATAAGTTGTTCAGATAACAAATCTTACTTCTTCACTTTCTGTTTTACAATTATATTAAAGTAATACACAGTAAGGGAAAACAATGGAAACACTTGTCACAAAAGGAAAAACATCACCAGTAAGATATAGCACAAGTATCATGTGAATGGTCTTCTTTATTGATGTATCAATAGCTCAAAAAGTACAATGATCAGAGTCCAACCCCTGATACATCGAATGCATGAACTATTTAAACTAAATCTATGAAGGAAGCTATATCAAAACAAGAATTCTCCTTATTAATTAAAATATAGTTGTATTAAACCAACACACTCCAAAACGGTGGAGTAATTTAATAATTTCTTGACATCTCGCACTTCTTTCTAGGAAACAGTTGCTACATTTTTTAACAGTTTTCTGCATGTTTAACTGTTTGTTGTGCTGGTCATTGTGTTGGTTGTAGCTGCTCTTCACTCCTCTTGATACTCGCATAGATTTTCCCACCGTTACTCATCTGAAATTTTTATCTTTATGGCCCTCTGGTAGATTTCATCTACCTCTGTTTATCTAGAAAAGGTGGGTTTGACCATGAAGATATGCTTTATCTCATATTGAATAAAGATATCGTTACTTATAACTTCCAAAAAATCTCTCCCTATCATAGTATTTTTAATGTTTGAATGCTTTGTTGTATCCTTTGCAATTTCTTTAAGCTTCTTCACATAATCATCCATGGTTGTCAATTTATCATTGATGACAAACAAAGAGGGCATGCCCCTCTTAGTTAATGGCTCAATCCTCGTAAAAAACCTGTTGACTGAAATTTCCAACCCATGACACTTTTCTTCCAATTTTTGAACCAAATTCCTTTTTGTAAGGATCTTCTAAACTATAATATTGTTTCTCTTATGTCCTATACTCCTAGATCATCAAGTTCATACCTGTTTTTGGAATTCAAGAGCTTAATAATTTTATTAGTTGTATCAGGCATATCTCCCAATTCTTCATTTATCTCAGAAACAACTTTATTAGCTTTCTCAATCAATTCCTTTTGCTCAAAAATAATTTGGATGAGTGGGCAAATTTCATTCATGTCTTAAATGATGTTGGTCCATAAGATTTCTTTAACTCGAATAACCATGTTTCCAATAGAAGATTATCGTACAGATTTCTGTAAACCTTCCATCAAAATTTGATTTCTTTGTCATTTTGTTAGATGGGCTATCTTAGTCCTTGCTATTTGATTTTGCAAGATTTTGTTTTGGGCCCGTAGTCTTTTAATCTCCTCTAGTTGTAATGAAATATTCTCCAATGATTTTGCAAGCTGATCTGCAGCCTCTCTTGTGGTAGTTGTTGAAGTTGTTGATGCAGGAATGGCTATAAATGGTACAACCTCTGAAGGAACAAGAGCCATTTTTGCAGCTTGCTCTTTTTCTTTCACCATTTTCTCCATTTCAACCTCCATCTTTTTCAGTTGCGCAGTTTGCTCCATGATGAGTTTCATCATCTTAGATTTTTGGGACTCTGTTTCCTCTATTTATTTTGTAAGTGGATCTTCTATCGCTAAAATCTTCAAATGCTTCTTTAAGGCTTCTATATATGCATATTTCTTCTTAATTATATCTTCCACAACCTGCAAATTTGAGGGATCATATCCTATCCTTACAACCAAATCTTCCAAAAATTTTATCCTTGTATCCTTGGACATTGAAGAGATCTTTTCCATCTTGAGCTGTGACTGTACATTTTCTAGGGAGACCTGCAACTTAGAAAAATTCATGACTGTGTTGGTTAAGGTGGAAGAAATCATTTCACTTGTATGTTTGTGAATTTCCATCTGATCGATGGGGTGAATGCCCTTAATGTTCAATTCGAATGAACTTCGCTTTTAGTCTGCTGCCATCTTGGGTTTTTCAATTTGGGTTTCTAGGAATGCCATATGCATTTTCCCCTTCTCTCAATCAAAAGTTGATAACAATCTTCTTTGTGAGTTAGAGGTTTGCTTCTAGAACTGAGTGTAGGTGTTGTTCTTTAGGATTTCATTCCTCAGTTTGATTTCCCTGAAGGTATCAACCATTGTATTCTCTTTTTCTCCTGTAGCAGCACTTGATGTAGATGTTTGAAGAGCTTGCTATTGATTTAGTACAATAGTTGAGGTTGTAGGAGAAGGGATAGGTTTTCCTCCTACTGGAGAAGATCCTGGAGAATTTATGTTGTTGATGATGGTCTCCTTCTCTGTCTCTTTGGCTTGATCTATATCCATGTGGATCTTGTCTCTTTTCCTATACTTCATCTTCAACTCTTTATTGGAAGTATCAGTCATTGAAGGTGACTGATCTTCCCTCTATCTCTTCCCTATGGCTTCTTTCTTATCTTCTTTGCTCTGATTTTGCTATGGTACAGGGGTTTGTAAACCTGAAGTTTATATGGCCTGCTCCTCTACCTCCTGCAAAGTATTCTCTGTCCACTCTGTCTGATTTTTGAATTGTTCTATTTTTGGCCTTTGTGTATGAATGTAGGGTGTAGAATTTTTTTCCACCCTAAATTTAGAAATGACCCCAAAAGGATCATAAGACCATGTGAAGCTGGGAGAAAACATCATTTATTTCAGTATTTTTTCAGCTTCCTCTCCTGATGTCCTACTCTTGCATATAAATGGTCTTATTTCAGACTTTACCTTGAATTGTGATTTCTTCTTGGTTGAAACAAAATGCACCTCATTTGTGTTCAACATTTGTCTAATATATTCCAGGGAAAAAATCCTCATTGGGAGGAATTTTGGTAACTTGTAGGGAGGTAATTCACACTTATATACTCTCAGCTCTGTATAATTTTTGTATAAATATCAATCTACTATTCTGGCTTGATCTGAAAGCTACATAATTTTTTTAATCTCTTCACTTATTCTGGGCTCAACTGTGCCATTTAAAACAATCATAGCACGATGTAGAAATAGCTCAATGAACTGCTTGTAAATGTATTCTTCTTTCTCTTTCATCAGTAGGGTAGCCCAAAAAATGATAGAATGTGGGTGTCCATCTTCATCCATATTCCTCAGCAAATTTAAGCCTCTATGACTTAAAATATAGGAACATGTAAACAATAACAAAAGTGTACTTAAATACTGCTTCAGTATGAAATTTCATAGACTGATCATGGATGCTATCAACTAAGAATTTACTAAAATCAAACATGATAGAGGGCTTGGAATCAATGGACAATATAGTTAAGAAACCCAGGATTGCCTCATCTACCCATTGGTCAGAATAATACCCAAGGAGATATGATAGGATTGTGGCTATTTTCTTGGTTCTTTCAGGAAATAAGGATGATGGATATGGGGGGATTTTCTTGGGAAAAGGTGTATTCTCAGTCAAGAATAACTCAAGGGTTTTGGATCTCTTGGAAAAATATATTTTTTGGTATAGGTCTATGAGGGTTTCTCGGGAGAATGGTGTTGTGTTTTCTGCTGAAGGTCCCTGTATCATTTGGATGATGGATTGGACATTGATGGGGAACAAAACTTCACCAGTAGGGGAATTAAATCTCTCTAGTTTGGAATGTAGCAAGCACATCACCTTCTGATGAATTTTGGGGCACTGTGGGTTTTAGGGAAAATGTAATAAGGTAGGTTTGTATCCCACAAGAAAATGTCATCAACCCCATCTATTAGCTTGTTCTCTAACAAACAATAAACGTTGAAGAGGTCAAATTCACACAGTGTCTCGCGTATCTTAAAATCCTTGTCTGCTAGGCTAACATGATCGAGGTCGATTGGAGGGTGAATCATGGGATTGAAAGGTTCCTGACCTTTGTTCTTGGGTGACATGACTGGTTATTGGTTGCAGAATTGATTAACTTGGATGGTAATGCAGGGTTGTGGAGGAAAATGGTGGAATTGGAGTGAAGAGGATGATGAACTAGGGAAAACTCTTGGAATTGCTGCATTTGACCTGTAAAATTAAAAAAGTAGTAGTAGAAATGATAACAGTAAAGTTTGAAACAGGCGGGAGGGATGGATTTTATAGTTTTTCTTGTTTTCCTATTTTCCATGGTACGGGTCCGTTAATTAGCGGCTAAACACATTAATTATCCAATGGATTGATTTAGGCGGGAGCAGAGCTGATTGGATGGGCAACGAGTGGATGTGGTGGAGCAATGTGATATGAGGAAGGATAACGGTCGGGAGGATGGTTTATGGTAGTGGATAATATCTCTTTCGAAGGGGGTAGCACATGGTAAGTGGGTTTGGCGAGGGGGGGGGGTGTGAATTCTTCTATGCCCACCACGTATGAGGTGGGGCCTGTTCAAATAATGTTGACTTTGGACCCTCCCGGAGATAAAGTTCAGATAGTGTGGGGGGGGGGGGTGGTTGAAGAGTGATATTAGTCGTTTGATCATATGATGTAGATTGGGATGAGGGGAAAAGTGTCGGGAAAATAATATTTATGTGATGGGGGCATGGTGGGGTCGAGAGAATGATATGAAATGTGGGCAGAAGGTTATGAATGGATACAAACTAAGGAAACATAATGACTGAAAAATTTTAATTAAATCAAGTCTTCAAACTTTAGGATAAACCTTCATTCCATTTCTTTATCCAACTTATAAAATGCCTTCACTCTGCAAATTAGGATAAATTTTTCATGCCTTTCCCAAAAAATCACCTTCTCTTTCTCTACCTACCCTTTCTTCTAATCTAACATTTTTTTACCTTTTTCTTTTGCATGGTGCATTTGAAATAGCAGACCCAGATTATCTCTTTTTTTTATGAAAATTTATCCTACTCTATCCCTTATTTCACCCATTGATTTAGATTATACTGTTGAATCAATTTCATTTCTACTTAGCTACTGACTTAGAAATATTAAACTATTTGGTAAGTCTTTATTCACTAACCTATTTAACAGAAATTCAAACCTGTTCAATCATGCTTAAACTATATGAATTGAATGAACTAACTTATTAGTAGTGGCTTTTTGACTTGCAACACTTTCATTTTTATTCTTTTGTGGGATTTTCTTTTTCTTATCTTTCACTCTTTTCAAATTTTTCTTTTTCTAACATGCCCTCCTTTTTTTCATATTTTTTGGGAATCATTTGAATGTTGAGATTCATGTAAAATATGAAATTTCAACTGTAAAATACTCAATCACCTTGAGATCCTATAATTTATAGGACCTTAACAACACACACCCTTTTCTGCGACTACGCTTTTCTTGCATAGTTGTCACCATTCTAACTAATGTTGCCTTCTTCTTACCCTTTAAGATTCTTTATTCTCCATTGTTATCCAAACACTCAATAAATTTGCCATAACAATCCACCTTAGTACTATGAAGATACAAACGTTACATACGCAAAAGAAACTAATATGATCCCAACAAAAATCATTCAGATGTGTTTATATAGGCATACCATTCAGTTCAAATGCACAATCTCTCACCCAATGATGAAATCTCTTCTCTGTAGATTTAGCCAACTGCACTAACTAATGTTTTTCATGCACTTCTTTATTTAAACCACACTCATCCACTAGGTTAGGACTAACATCACTATAATTATATCTAGGTTCAATCAAAACAGAAAAAAATTGATCTCAATTCTTATCGTCCATCTCGATAATAGATGTGTGGTGATCCACCTACCTATTATCTAATGCTTCATAGATCCAAGGAATGCTTTGCCCAACATCCTCAATTGTCTGCACTTCTTGTGCACTATAAATCCAAGGCCTGCCACCTTGATTTTGGGGACAATCTATCTTAAGATGTTCCTTGCCACATATAAAACACTACAATTGTCCTTTACCATCACCTTTATTCTTCTCCCCTCCATGTTGTTCCCCATTCAAATTATTGTAAGGTGCTACATTTTCTTTTCCTTTTACATTCTGAGGTCTTATCCTTCTTTTCCGTTATTTACCCTTAGATTTGTATTTCCCTTTCCAACCCTACTGATATTTTTTCTTATGCTTTGAATACTCATAACATTGCTTCAATTTCCCAATGATTTCCTCAAATGACTAAGGCTCATCATACTAAATCCAATCTCTAAATGCTAATGGAAATTTGGGTACAAATCTCTGAACTTTGGATTTTCATCCTTAAAATAGGGTACATACCTTAGCAACTCTAGGAACTTGGTCGTATACTCCTCATCTGTCAATGATCCCATCTTTAGCTCATAAAATTCCTTGGCTTTATTTCGTAGTACCTCTCTGAAAAATATTTCTTCTTGAAGAGTCCCTTGATCTCATGCCGATTCAATTATTCCATCCTAATGTATCTAACCCACTTCAAATCTTCCCAATAGAAGTATGCTTTCCCTTTTAGGCTAAATATAACTATTATAGCCTTCATGTTCTATGTTTAATCACATAGCTCAAATAAATTATTCTTCCCAAGTAAGAATGCCTCTACATCTTCTAGTTTCTTCAAATCCCCATCAAAGGTAGGTGGCTTAGCTTTCTTGAACTCATCTAGAAAATACCCTTGGTCACTCCTCATGTAAGGATGATATAAATAACAATCATAGTGCATGTCAGAACCATAGCTAGAGTAGAACATGTTTCCATCACCTTTCCTATCCATAGTATCCAAGAGTCTACCATCTCTAATCGTGCCATTTCAATACAACTTGTGCCCACCATGAAACCTACTATCATATGCCCCATTAATCATATTTTCCTTCCCATGGTTGATCCGAAGGGGTATCTATCTCTGAAATTCTGAAAACTCTGAAGGATTACCACATTAAATTTTTCTTACTTCTCTTGTGCCTGAATGATTATGCCATTATGTCCTTTGTAACTTCTTATTTATGCCTTCAACCTTCTCAATGTGTCTGCTAAGTTAGAAGTGTTCACACCACCACACTGCTCATACGATCCATAGGTAGAATCTCATGAACTCTAGTCTACCATCTTGCTAGTCATTCTTAATCTTTATCCTGCAAGAATATCATGTCATATTAAACCAAAACATAACCTAATCAACATTCCGTGGTATAGTTCAGGGGAGGATATCACATCTACAAGATCAACCAGATTAGCATAATACATGTATAAACGTAATCATATCAGCATATAAACATCATCTAAACCATTATCTAGTTATCAATGCATGACCATATCGACCACTGTTGTAGCCGCTACAACACCCTCCAAAATTTGGTCCCATTTTTATATTTCGGAGCCCCTGGTCTCTCGGTAAATAGAAATCTAACGCGCCCTTGGCCAGGAGCCTCAAGAGGATGTTTTTCCATGCATTATCCCTTCAAAGTTTGATCCAGGGCTGGGCCTTTAAGTAACAAGTCGCATAGTCACGAAGTCGCAAAACTCATAAAATCAGGCACGTTGCGAATATGCGACCATGCGACCTAGCAACCTTGCGACCCCTAGGTCGCGAAGTCGCAAGGTCGCATGTTGACCTAAAACTTAATATTTGCGACCATGCGACCACGCGACCTTACGACCTCCAAATGGAAAAGTCGCAAGGTCGCAAGGTCACGTATCCCTTAGCCATCCCTAATCTGCGACCTTGCGAACTGCATTAAATGACTGCACATGTGACCCATTTATAAATAAAAGGGTCGTGTAGGTTGCATTCGACCTCTACGATAGAGAAAGTAACACCTTTGACAAGCCAGCTGGAGTGCATTATTTCCTGGGTAAGTAGCCTAATCCTCCTACTGTTTCCTTTTTGGTTAATTGTTGCCAAGCATACCCTTGCCCCTTGCCTATTAATCCCTGCCTTGGCCTCATTTAATCTCCTCAACAACCCTGGTCAGAGTCTTCACCTCCCCTCATGGCTTATACCTCTCTACCTCCTTCTCTAAAGCCTCTCCTTTCCCCAGTCTATCTCAAGCACCCTTCGTAGCTACCTCTGAAAGCCTTAAGAACCAGATTTTTCCATTTCACTTGATCTTTTCTGCCCTCCTCAACATTCATTCCCCTCGAGTCACAATCATTGCGAAACCCCTCAAAAAAGGCCCTAACACGACCCCGCAACTCCGCGACTAAGCGAACTCGCGACCCCGTGACTTGGTCGTTGAGTCACAAGGTCGCCAAGTCGCTCATCACCAATCATCAGCCACCCTCGCGACTAAGCGACCTTGTGACCTAGCGGCCTCGCGACCTAGTCACAAGTCGCCAAGTCGCAGTTCCCCAAAAATTGACTCCAGCGCGACCTCGCGACCTTGCGACCCAATCGCAGAGTCACTATTCCTTGAGAGTTTACGCCGGTGCGACCTTGTGACCTAGTGACTTAGTCGCAAGGCGCCAAGTCGCAAGTTTGTCCATTTATTTAGATAATAGTTGGCAGAGGTCGTAGTGACCTAATTAGAGGAGTCATTTGGAAGTTTCACTGGTCTTAAAATATTTATAATTATGCAATTTGTCTTATCATGGGATTTTTTCATGAATATGTCAGGGAACATCGAAGCCAAGCTCGAGTGTGTGTCCATCTCTTTGGCCTCAAGTGATATGGGGCCCCCGAAGGTTCGAAAGAGAAACAATATTCCGGAAATATAAATCTTAGAAGAAGACACGTCCCCTTCCCCACCCCCTATCTATGGAGACACCACCTGTGTGTTCGGGAAAGGGGACAAGATGAGTTGGTACCAATTATATTAGGAGTTCAAAAAGCTTGAGTTTTCAAAAGATCTCCCAGACCAGCAGGTTTACATTCAGGTTAAGAGGTCCAAACTCCACTATGCAAGCGCCCATCCACCCATATTTCCATGTGCAGAGATTATTGAATGGATCTTGCAAAAGGTCGACTCCAGAATTTGGGTCATCCATGATCACTCGAGGAAGACATTCACTAACCTGAAAGGGGGAGATGTAGAAGTCTACTATGCACTCCCTACCCGAGAACAAACTTTCAACACTGATTGGGTAGCCACTTACGAAGTACCCATACCAAAGACCTTGAGAGGATGGTGGGAGGAACCTAAGAAGTTCAAGGTTAAAAAATATCAGGAATACAAAATAGAGGGGCTCAAAAAAGTCTACAAGTTTGTGGCAGCAATGATGTGTAGGATGTATGACCAACTAGATTCCACTAATTTCAATGGGACTTGGGTTCCCCTCATGTACTCTATCACCACATATGACACCCAGTTCAACTGGGCCATCCTAATAGTAGTGGCCCTTAGATCAAATATATCATCAACATAGGTGCTCGAAGAAGGGTTTTCATCTGAATTCTATATGGCTTCTTATCTTTTGGATGCAGTATGCACAAGGTGCCATTTTGAGGGATGGCCACATCACTGGAATGTAAAACATGGCGGTCCTATCCACAAAGACTTGCAGGTATTCTGGGCTTCCAAATATAAACAAGATATAGAGTCGATTTCACATAAGTTCATTCCCGCACTCTATAGAAAGTTTTTTGGCAAAGACGCCCCATACAAGTCTAGGCGAGCTATGGAAACAATAAATCAAGTGGCCAATTGGTTTCCTATTGTGGAAAGTACTTTTATTAGGGTCTTTGGGTCATTCAAAGCACTGCACACACTGCCTCATTTTTTCACCGATAAACTGCTCTTACAGGAAGTATGCTACCAGATGACGAGCAGATTTTCCAAAGCCCTCAGCAAGGGAAAAAAAAACCATGGCCTACTCTCCCACTCACTATTGGTGCCTATACAGTTAAAGACTTCAAAGAAGTAGAAGCAAAAGCGGAAGACATCAAGGGTTTTCATTTTGTGACCTTCACCCACAGATCGTATGATCCCAAAAGGATCGTCCCCGCACATTGCAAATGGGCCAAATTCAATTGGAAGTACCAACACACAGAATGCCCTGTTGAAGAGCAAGTCAGGAACTGGTACAAAAAAGGCAGAGAGGCCGAGCCCAAAGACTCAACTGATCAAGAAGGACAAGATGATCAAAATACCAAGGAAAGGACTGACACACTGGGAGGAGCCTCATCTTCCAAAGCCAAGAAGCCAAGAATTGATACAAGCAGTAGTCTCTCTAAAGAGAAACAGGAAAAGAGAGACAAAGAAGCTAAGGCACAGCAAGAGGCTGAGAAGAAAGCAAGAGAAGAGGAACTCAAAAGGACCCAAGATTCCCTAGCATGACAGCAAGAGGAAGACAAGAAAAAGAAGCAAGCTGAGGAGCAACAAAAGAAACAACTAAGGGAGGAACATAAGAAGAAACGGGAAAAATAAGCCTGCAGGAAAAAGGAGGAAGAAGAACACAAGAGGAAGGAAGAGGAAGAACAGAAAGAGGTTGAGCACAAGTTAAAAGAGGAACAGGATAAAGTAGAGGCTGAGGAGAAGAGGAATGAAGAAGAAATCCAGAAGTCATGGGAAGACTCTTCCAATGAAGTAGGGGGAAGCAAGACACCGCCCCTAGAGACGGGGGATCAAACAGAGTTGCCTCACATTGATGTCCCTCAAAAAACCCCCATGAAAAGTGTGCATTTTCCTCTCTCAGAACTTGGCACCTCAGAAGAATAGGAAGATGAGATCCTTGACTTAACGAGGCTGACATACGACCAGTTCACGCACAAGATCAGGCAAGAGAAAATAAAATTCCTTGTGCAGAACCCAGCCGCACCTCTCGCAGTTACTACAGAAAAGGACATAGTCTTGGACACCAGGACTAATCCAATCATGATCGCATCACTAGGAACCGCCTTTGCGGTAGCCACAGAAGAAAATTTTATCAGGATGAGCAGAGAGATTATGTCTTTACAAAACAGTATCCAGGTTTTTGAGAAAAAGGCATCTCAATCGGAACAAGAGAATAAGTCATTGGAAGAAGAGATCCAAAGGATCCATTTCACAACCGCCAAGGCCAATGAATTACCACACACCATTCAAACGGAGCTCGTTACTTTGGAAGCCACCATGAAGAAAGTGTATGAAGAGATGTTCATGATAAAGTAGACAGTCGTGCCACTTCTGAAAGCGCAAGCAGAAACCAAAAGAAGAACCGCACAGCTAAATGAGGCCTCCACTACTTTGGAAAGTATGCTAGAATGGTCAAACGTATATCGACAGGCTCATGACACCTTGCCAAGGAAGGATTAGATTTTCACTCAGAATGACAAAGTCCAGATCTGGATGAAGATACAATCCAAGGATAAACCGGTCAAGGATGTAGAGAGGGTAATGTCTACTTATGAACACCTGATCAGTGGCATCGATTCAATGGTGGAAGTACACCATATTCCTTCCCTGGGGGCATTGGAAAATGAAAAAAAAGGAAGAGGACGCTCAAGATATTCAAACATTCCTGCAACTAATGAGGCAAGTAGCTTCTTCCCAAGATGTTCCGGCCTCACGGGATAATCTTATTCAATTTATCATTACACCGGTTTGAATCTACACCAAATTGGCTTCTCTATCCAATCAGATCTCAATAAAGAGGCACATCTTGGTCCCAAATGATCTTGAATGCTTTCATAGATTAAGAGAATATACCCCCAGGTCACCCCAGTAGCTGCAGAATATCAAGCTTGGCAGAAGTAACTCAAGGATCAGGAGTAGATAGATGTATCAGACCTCTCAATCACACAATTGCTTCCTTGACAAAGGAAAAGGCACAAGTCGCAGGTTGCAATAGGCAATAGGTCGCAGGTCACAGTGAGGAACAGGTCGTAGGTCACAGACAGAGCTAAGTTACAATTCGTAGATGCCTCCTTGGTCACAGATCATGCCAACGGTCGGGAAGTTGAAGTTCAAGGTCACCCAAGGGTCAATTTTGCTCTATAAGTACTCCCTCCGGGAGATGGTAAAGCATCTTTTTTCGAGACTCCAAAAGGAGAAGAGATAATTGTATAGAAAGGAATGCATATTTCTGTGAATGAATACAAACAAGTTTTTTGATTCCACTACTGGATCAGATGAGGACTCATGTGTGCTAACATTATGAATATTTTGTCTCATGTATTGGCTATCTTTTTATAATTTACTGATCTGCGTTTTTCTGCTCATGTCATTTATACGTTTAAGCTCACTTGATGTATTAATGGTATGAGGATATTCAATTTATATATGTTGGAAAATTCATTATTAACATCATATTATCTTTCAGAAAATGCTTAAGGAATTGAAGGGTGTTTCAACCATAAAGAACTGTTTCTTTTATGGTCAAACAGCTTTTACAAGCATGACCCTAATGATGTGCTACTAATAGCATTTCTTTTGGATGCATGTTTAAACTCGCTTTGCTATTTATAATGTTCCATTTTCATTAAGACTCATCAACCATTTGTATTGTATCATTCGAGTAACCGTGTATTGATAGATCTACAGGGCTCATTCTCCTTTCGAGAAAAGGTATATTCAGCGGTAGCCGGACCCACACCCCAGATGGGATCCCTATCACAAATGGTTTAGAGTCTAGTTGGGACTTTTTACCGGGGAGATCCCCTACTGTTGGCCGAAAATCTCTTCCCATAAATAGATTTGGCAATAGAAGGAGGGCCTGATGGCAGGCTCCCAACACACAAGTAATATCCCAATCCAAACCCCGCAAGGGGAAATCATGTATGAAAATACTGGTTCTCCACCCCTTGAGAATTCCCTAGAGGATGACCAATCCTATTATGAGGTAACCACATGTCAGCTTATGGCCTTGCATCCACTCGCCCACGATCTCATTAGAGGTCTGCAAAACCTCCCAGCCATCGGCTCCCTGGCCAACCCGCGAACTCCCGGAAAACATCAAACTCACCGGGGTGTTCTGTTCAATTCCATGCCTCGGTTGATAGGCCTTATTCTCCAATATTATGCAGACGCAGTTGAGAAGAATTCATCCGAACCCCCGGACATCCCCCGAGACATCGAGGGGGACGGCCCTAAAATTACCAAGCTTCAACCTGATGTCGGCCCTCAACCAGACCAGCCTTTGAATGATAACACTCAAGAAAACAAACTGCCTGGAGGAGGAACCAGGAGGGGCCAAGGAAACAGAGGATGCGGGGATAGGGGTCATGGACAAGGTTGAAATACAGGCCACCACCACCAAACCAAAACCAAAACAGATTGCCCTTCCTTTATAACTGGAGGAATCTTAGGAATATGGGAAACCTTGGAGGCAATCAAGACATGCACTCCCAACATGAGGGTGAAGCCTCCGGATCTGGCATGGATAACGGGTCCGAGAATGAAATAGGGCATATTTACATCCTGCCTCATCGTCAAGCTAGAAGGGTGCAGTCCTTGGCCTGGATGGTTCAATCCCCTCTAAGGCTTCGCGGTCCCCTTCATGACATGCCTCGACACCCTCAGAAACACGTCCCTAAGTTCGACTCCGAAAAGGGTACGCTAGGCGAAGCATATCCGCAACTTCTACTTGGCTTTACAAATAATGAGAGTGCAGTTTGACGATGTAGCATGCCGGTTATTTCCCCACACCTTAGAAAATAAAGCTGCTACGTGGTACCGTTCCCTGCCTGTTGCTTACATTGCCTCCTGGGAGTAGTTTTGCCGCACCTTCCTCCAAAATTTTTCAGAAGACAAGACTCCTTCTATGCTCCTTACAAAGCTAAGTACGTTGAAATGCCAAAAGAAGGAGAAATTCAAAGACTTCAACAAACGCTTCACGACTATATTAAAAAAATTCCCTCTGAACATGACCCTGGATGATTCCATTACCATTGATTATTACACAAGGGCTCTCCCTATGGATCTCGCTGTGTTTGTAAAATGTGAAGCCAAAGCTACCCTGGAAGAAAATTATGCCACTGCCCTTGTTGTTGAAAAGGACATGTTGTCCATAGGAGCCATTGATCATGATGGTCGATATGACCCAAAGCCTGCCACCAAAAGAACCCAATCCTCAAATTATAAGTCTGGAGACAAAGGCAAAAACCCCTTCGACTTCGAGAGTATCACAAAGTCTCTCAAGATGTTAAAAAATGAAGTCTCCGATCTGAAGAGAAAAAACAATGACTCTGCATCAGGTACCAAAACGCAGAAACCTTTCTTTGGGAAAAACAACCTCATTTTCAGTCGACCTCCACCTAACCCAAATACTGGCCTCAACGTAGAAGAAATCAGCAAGGATAATTTATGCTCCTTCCATCAAGCCTCCCATTCAGAGAAAAATTTCCCTCAGTGGATCAATAACATGACTGTTGTGGTAAATCAACTCTTAGAAGATCAAACCATGGGAGATTTAGAAGAGGGGGATATTTCAGATAATGAAGAAGCTCCTCCCCTGGATGAGGATATGGGATCCACTATCCTCGCCTTAGAGGTGGTTCACAGATAAGGACCCCCTCCTATGACTGAAATAAAATTGGCCAACGACCCTTAATCCAAACCCCCTTGGAATTATGGACTAAGGAGCAAAGGCCTAGCCCCCAACCACTCCTTTGAAGAAAAAGGAAAATCTTTCCTAAGGAAAATTCTACCACCAAATAAGGAAAACCAAACCGCAACTCCCGGAAAATCTAGCCCAACCTATGCCCGAGTGAACCCAAAGGCTAGATCTTGATCAGGTTCGCCAAATGCCTCCGTTGAACCTCTCCCACATCTTGATCCTGGGTATAACATCATTGAAGACATGAAGAAGACCCAGGCCAACATTTCCCTCTACGAGCTTGCCCGAATTTCTAATCAGCAAAAACTTATTCTCAAAGCATTTTCCAACCCGCTAGCATCCAAACCTGTCAGTACCATGTCTTCCCAAGCTACTGCAAGTCCCTAGTCTATCATGAATTTCGTGAATGCCAACTCTTGGGGATCCACACCCCCTTTGCTCCTATCTTTCGAGATCTTCAACTTTAATGTTCATAACTGCCTTGTCGACTCTGGGGCATCCACTAATGTTATGCCCCTATCTGTATGAAAGAAGCTAAACATCTGTCCTGAGAATACTGACACCAGGATCATTCATCTTGATAGATCCCAAGTCCCTGCCGTGGGTGAATTGAATAACGTCCTCATCCGCCTATCATCAGATTCCAGGGTGCATCAGTGCATTGACATAGTGATTGTGGATATCTCAGAAGCTTACAGTCTTCTCTTAAGCCGAGATTGGTCTAGCAAGCTGCAAGGATACTTTGCCACCGACTGGTCCCACCTATGGCTCCCATCAAGGGTAGGAACAATCAGATCCGGGTCGAAAGTGACCCTTACATGAAACACACGGTGATCGACCTGGACGCAGCAAATGAACTCGTCAGTTTTGCACAAGAAGAACTTTGCATGTGCTTCTTATAATCTATGTTTGGTTGCTATCAAACCCCTCAATATTCGGTCACCCAAGACGTCCAGTCAAAGATGTTATTAGCCATTGATGTTCGCTTTTCCACAATGAAATAACTGCTAGAAGCCGATGCCCTGAGTA
Organism: Pinus albicaulis; assembly: GCA_034641835.2. Lineage (NCBI taxonomy): Eukaryota > Viridiplantae > Streptophyta > Pinopsida > Pinales > Pinaceae > Pinus > Pinus albicaulis. Next base: position 1,300,179,490 of record CM076582.1, on the reverse strand, counting down.
CATCTCCTACGTACTCTGGCAGCCTTGCGAAATCACAAGATGAGGTTTGCAACTTGTACTATAACGGTTCCAAAACCAATGATGGGGCCGGCGTGGGCTGTATTTTTTTAGACCCGTAGAAGAATAAGTTTCTAATCTCTTGTCGGCTGGAGTTACAGTGTACAAATAATAAAACCGAGTATAAAGCATTGATCCTTGGGCTCAAGAAAGCTATAGATCTCAAAGTCAGTTATTTAAAGGTAATTGGAGACTTCGAGATTATCACCCGGCAGGTACGTAACACCATCCACTGCTTATCTCCACACGTGAAAGGTTACCAGTAAGAGGTATGGAATTTGATTTCTACTTTTGACACTTTTGGTATTGAATAAGTACTTATAATGCACAATGCAGCGATCGATACACTTGCCAATGCTACAGCTAAATTTACCCCACTAAGAGATGGGTTTTCTATTGAAATTGTTTACAAGCCTGTTGTGCCAGATAATGTAACTAATCTACGTGTTTTTAATGATGATCAGTAGGTACTAGATTTCATGCCTAATACAAACGTTTTCAAAGATGCAGTTATCGAAGAGGAGGATCATGACCTGGCCTTGCAAAAGGAACGAGAGGAGCATAAAGGGAATCCCATACCCAAAGGGGTCGTGTCGCTTGAAAGGTTATTTGACTTACAAAACCGTTTCCGAGGACCCCCCAATACGAAGGTGCAGAGTTCCACATTATTGCACCAGAAAATAAATCTTGGGACAGAGAAGGAACCCAAATTCATCAACCTCGGTACAGAATGCACCCCTCAGGAGAGGCAATCCTTCACTGAACTATTTAAGAAATACTGGGATGCTTTTGCTAGGATGTATGATGAGCTGCGAGCCTATGAAACACAAATCTTCCAACACGTAATAGCCATGAAAGAAGGAGTGAAACCATTATAGCAGAAGCTAAGGAAGGTACACCCTATTCTAGAGCCAATGATCCAAAATAAACTGAAGAAACTCTTAGACGCAAGCATAATCTTCAAAGTCTGACATTCAACCTGGGTGCCAAATTTGGTTCCCGTTCGTAAAAAATCTGGCGAAATTCATTTATGCGTGGACTTTAAAAATTTGAACTGTTTGTCAGAAAAGGAAAACTACCCGGTGCCCCCTATGGAGCAGATCCTGCAAACTGTGTCCGGGTCAGAAATGTTCTCATTGCTGGATGGTTTTTCAGGTTACAACCAAGTACTAGTGCTTGAACCCGACCGTCTAAAAACCACATTCAAAACTAAATGGGGAACGTTCTTGTTCAGACGCATACCCTTTGGCCTAATCAATGCTGGGGAAACCTTATAGAGAGCCATAAACATCGCCTTACGGGGCCGGTATACCTTGATGACGTCACCGTATTTTCCAAACGTAGGTGTGACCATTTACACCACCTCAAGCAGATTTTTGAAAGGTGCCGAAAATACGGGATCTCACTTAACCCAAAAAAAAAGCATTTTCGCCGTCTCTGAAGGAAATCTATTGGGGCACATCATAACCCAAGACAGCATAGTGGTGAACCCAGAATGTGAAAAATCCATCGCCCATATTCCTCCCCCGAGTGTCAAGAAGGCCATGTAGTCTTTCCTTGGAAAAATCAAATTCTTGCTGAAATTTATATCACACTTCGCCCAAATAGTAAAACCTCTACAATGTATGATCAAGAAGAACGAAAGCTTCAAATGGAATTCTCCCAAGAAATAAGCATTTGATAATATCAAGCGAGCCATCGCAGAGGCACCTGCCCTTCATAGTCCGGATTTCAGCAAAGGATTTATCTTGTACAGCTTCGCCTCAGACTCATCTCTCGAGATCGTCCTCACTCAGAAAGATGGTAGCAATGACGAGCGGCCCATATCATTCATGAGCGCAGGATTGCAAGGTTCCGAGATGAATTATCTAGATATTGACAAGAAAGCTTACGCAGTGTACAAGGCAGTCAAAAATTTTAGGCCATATATTTTAAAGAATCACGTCATCGTGTTCATACCTCACCCAGCGGTTCGCTCACTGTTCGTGCAGTAGGAACTGGGCAAGAGACGAGGCAACTGGATGACATGCCTTCAAGATTATGACCTGGAATTCAAGCCGGCACACACTGTCATGGGCCAGGGGCTATGCTGGATGGCTGCTGAAGCCGCAGACCTGCGAGGCAGTGAAGAGGAGTGTTGGGATCATGAAATTGACATGTACCAGACTGAAAATACACCGCAACAGAGCACTCCCTCATGGTACGCGATCTCCAACAATATCTTGGTTGTGGTATTATGGACCCCACTTTAACTGCCCAGCAAAAACATGTAATTAGACTCAAACTTGTGTCCTACCAACTAGTGCAGGGCAAGTTGTTCCGCAAACACCAGAGCGAGGTTTTGTTACGCTGCTTGGAACATGATTAGGCACAAGAGGTTTTGTAGGAACTACATGATTGTCCAGCCGGTGGACACTATGCATGGGATACCACAGCTCACAAAATTATGCACGCCGGTTTCTATTGGCCCACTCTGTTCAAATATGCACACACTTATTTTCGGAAATGCTTGCCATGTCAAAAGTTCGCCAACAAGGAAACACGATCATTCGCCCTATTGTAGTCTGTCACGGTGGAATATCCTTTTCAACAGTGGGGACTCGACCTGATTGGGGAAATTTTTCCACACTCCTCTAAGCAGCATAGCTACATCCTCATGGCTACGGACTACTTCACAAGGTGGGTTGAATCAAGAGGTAATAGCTTTCATCACTCAGCACATCATGACCAGGTTTGGCGTTCCAACCTCCCTTTTTTTTTATAACGCAACTCATTTTTCATCATTCGAATTATATGAATTTTCTCTATAAAATGGTATAGTGCTCAAGCACTCCACCAACTATTATCCCCAAGGAAATGGGTTAGCCAATTCAACTAATAAAAACCTCATCCGCATCATCAAAAATACTTTTCTCTCCCAACAACGAAAGTGGCATAACGCACTCCACAATGCCCTTTGGGCTGATCGGGTCACACCCAAACCATCTTTGGGCACCTCCCTATTCTTTCTATTTTTCAGAAAAGAAGAAATCCTTCCTCCCAACCTGTCTCTGCCGACCCTTTAGTTGTCACAAGAAACCCATGGTACATCGTACCCTTCCTTACAAGCCCGTATAGATACCTTGTTAAAATTAGAGGAGGAAAGGCTGAAAGCCTGGGAAAAATTCGCCATCCACCAAAGCCAAATAAAATGATGGTTCGACAATAAATCCATGGAAACAAGATTTTCGAGGTGAGCGACCTCGTCCTCAAGTGGGACAAAGCTCACGAGGAGAAGGGGAAGCATGCCAAATTCCAAGCCTTGTGGATAGGCCTCTTCCAGGTCAAAGAAAAGGTGGGTTCCCACACTTATAGACTCTAGACCTTAGAAGGGAAAATCGAGGTCCTCCAAGTAAATGGGCACGACCTCAAGCACTAATTCACCTGATAGTCCTGGCGGCTTCCACCGCACTCTGCACCATAGTATCTTTCTTTCACTTGAATGCTTTTTTTGTTTTCGGTTTTTGTTTCATTTTGTACATCTCAATAAGCAGCTCGCAAGCTCTCAGAAATCTGCCCCTTTAACACCTCAGGTTGAGGGGTGATCGTAGCAACTGCTCAATTGGTAATTTGTACCGAAATCTCTATTGGCGAAGAATCATCCTTGAAACATGAGATGGTCTAGGCTGGCCTATTATAGGCCTCCGTGGGGCAAACACAACTGAGTCCCGAAACCGAACGCCAGTAGCTCACCCAGTACGCTAACTCGGGGGGGTGTGGCTGCAAAAAAAGGAGTTTCGGTGAAATTGGTCACCTAGATGGAAAGGGAACAGGGAAAATCTCAAGTGGCAAAAGGATATTCGAGAAAACTCACAGGTCCTTGTATACAGACCAGGAGCAACCTCTCTTGCAAGCAACATAAGTCGGGATCCCTCATTCGCCCAGGAAATACTTGCCACCTTCAAATAGTGCTATTAGCACATGAAATAAAGGGTAAAGGATTGAGAAAGCCTTCTTGCGCAGAGAGGCGATACGATGACTCCGCGAGGGTACTGACCAGGCTCGCTAGCAGCGGAGCAACGTCTGTGACTACTAGGTAGTGACTTCGCCAGGACAACTAGGCTCACTGGCAGCGGAGCAACACAATGAGGACCAAATAACTATATCGGATCCTAGAAATCCTTGAGGTTACTCCAACTCTTTCCGTCCAGTCTCCAGAAATGAAAACACGGTGAACTAGCACCCCGAGCCATGAAAACAGGAGGAGCAAACACGCAAGGTCCAAGGGCGAAAGTAGTGGGACCCACGGGGTGAAAGGAACAGCCTACTAAGCCCCCCGTCCCTCTCAAGATGAAGCGTTGATAGAGATCCTGGGTCCTACCAGTGAATCGCCATTTGTTGTAGTGTCTACAACACCCTCCAAAATTTGGTCCCATTTTTAAATTTTGGAGCCCCTGGTCTCTCGGTAAAGATAAGTCTAACACGCCCTCAACCCAGAGCCTCAAGAGGATTCTTTTCCATGCATTATCCCTTCAAAGTCTAATCTAGGGTTGGGCCTTTAAGTAACCAGTTGCATAGTTGCGAAGTCACAAAACTCATAAAATCAGGCACGTTGCGACTATGCGACCATGTAACCTAGAAAACTTGCGACCCTTAGGTCGCGAAGTCACAAGGTCGCATGTTGACCTAAAACTTAAGATTTGTGACCATGCGACCTTATGACCTCCAGGTTTCAAAGTCGCAAGGTCGCAAGGTCATGCATCCCTTAGCCATCCCTGATCTGTGACCTTGTGACCTGCATTAAATGACCGCACATGTGACCCCTTTATAAATAACAGGGTCGCGTAAGTCACATTCGACCTACACGATGGAGCAAGTAACGCCTTTGACAAGCCAGCTGGAGTGCATTTTTTCTCGAGTAAGTTTCCTAATCCTCCTGTTGTTTCCTTTTTGGTTAATTTTTGCCAAGCCTGCCCTTGACTCTTGCCTAATAATCCCCACCTTGGCCCCATTTAAGCTCCTCAACAACCCTGGTCAGAGTCTGTACCTCCCCTCATGGCTTATACCTCTCTACCTCCTTCTCTGAAGCCTCTCCTTTCCCCAGTATATCTCAATCACCCTTCCTAGCTACCTGGGAAAGCCTTAAGAACCAGATTCATCCATTTCACTTGATGTTTTTTTCCCTCCTCACCATTCATTCCCCTCGAGTCACAATCACCGTGAAACCCTTCAAAAAAGGCCCTAGAACGACCCCGCGACTCCACGACTAAGCGACCTCGCGACCCTACGACTTGGTCACTGAGTCGCGAGGTCGCCAAGTCACTCATCACCAATCATCAGCCACCCTCGCGACTAAGCGACCTCGTGACCTAACGACCTTGCAACCTAGTCACCAAGTCGTAGTTCCATGAAAATTGACTCCAGCGCGACCTCGCGACCTTGTGACCTTATCGGCAAGTCGCAAAGTCACTATTCCTTGAGAGTTTACGCCATTGCGACCTCGCGACCTAGCGACTTAGTCGCAAGGTCGCCAAGTCGCAAGTCTATCCATTTCTTAAAATAATAGTTGGCAGAGGTTGCACCGACCTAACCAGAGGAGTCATTTGGAAGTTTCAACGGTATTAACATATTTATAATTATGCCATCTGTCTTATCATGGGATTGTTTCATGAATATGCCAGGGAACATCGAAGCCAAGCTCGAGTGTGTGTCCATCTCTTCAGCCTCAAGTGATATGGGGCCCCCAATAGTTCGAAAGAGAAACAAGAGTCCGGAAATAGAAATCTTAGAAGAAGACATGCCCCCTTCCCCACCCCCTATCTATGGTGACACCGCTTGTGTGTTCAGGAAAGGGGACAAGATGAGTTGGTACAAAGTATATCAGGAGTTCACAAAGCCTAAGTTTCTAGAAGATCTCCTAGATCGGCAAGTGTACATTCAGGTCAAGAGGTCCAAACTCCACTATGCAGGTGCCCATCCACCCATATTTCCATGTGCAAAGATTATTGAATGGATCCTGCAAAAGGTCGACTCCAGAATTTGGGTCATCTACAGTCACTCAGGGAAAACATTCGCTAACCTGAAAGGGGGAGATGCAAAAGTCTACTATGCACTCCCTACCCGAGAACAAACTTTCAACGCTAATTGGGTAGCCACTCATGAAGTATTCATACTAGAGACCTTGAGAGGATGGTGGGAGGACCCCGAGAAGTTCAAGGTTAAAAAAGATCAGGAATACAAAACATAGGGGCTCAGGAAAGTCTACAAGTTTGTAGCAGCAATGATGTGTAGGATGTACGACCGACCAGATGCCACTACTTTCAATGGGACCTAGGTTCCCCTCATGTATGCTATCACCACATATGGAACTTGGTTCAACTGGGCCAACCTAATAGTAGCAGCCCTCAGATCAAATATATCAGCAGCATAGGCGCTTGAAGAAGGGTTCGCATCTCAATTCGATATGGCTTCTTATATTTTGGATGCAGTATGCGCAAGGTTCCATTTTGAGGGATGGCCACATAACTGGGATGTAAAACATGGAAATCCTATCCATAAATACTTGCAGGTATTTTGGGCTTCCAAATATAAAGAATATATAGAGTCGATTTCGCATAAGTTCGTTCCTGCACTCTATAGAAATTTGTTTGGAAAAGACGCCCTGTGCATGTCCAGGCGAGCTATGGAAACAATAACTCAAGTGAGCAACTGGTTTCCTATTGTGGAAAGTACTTTTATTAGGCTCTTTGGGTCTTTCAAATCACTACATGCACTGCCTCATTTTGTCACCGATAAACTCCTCTTATAGGAAGTATGCTACCAGATGACGGGAAGATTTTCCAAAGTCCTCAGCAAGGGAAAAAAGAAACCATGGCCTACTCTCCTGCTCACTATAGGTGCCTATATAGTTAAATACTTCAAAGAAGTAGAAGCAGAAGTAGAAGACATCAAGGGTTTTCATTTTGTGACCTTCGCCCACAGATCGTATGATCCCAAAAGGATCGTCCCCACACATTGCAAACGGGCCAAATTCAATTGGAAGTACCAACACACAGAATGCCCTGTCGAAGAGCAAGTCAAGAACTAGTACAACAAAGACAAGGAGGCCGAGCCCAAAGACTAAACTGATCAATAAGGACAAGATGATCAAAATACTGAGGAAAGGACCGACACACTGGGAGGAGCCTCATCTTCCAAAGCCAAGAATCTAAGAACCGATACAGGTAGTAGTCTCTCTAAAGAGAAACAAGAAAAGAGAGATATAGAAGCTAAGGAAAAACAAGAGGCTGAGAAGAAAGAAAGAGAAGAGGAACTCAAAGGACCTGTTGTACCTTGAGAAACAATTCCTTGCTGTGTAAAGGAATCCATGCTCAAGACATTCAAATAACTATGTCACAGAGATATGGATCCATGTTCAATCACCTCCAGGATTCAATCATTGCATCTTCAAAATCAAATGCTATAAACGATCCACAATGCTGTTATTTGCTGATATAGAATGAAATGTTCAGAAGCAGAATGAAAGGAAAAATCCCAAAACAATATGCTGTTGTACATAATCTATCATCTCAGACTTTAGAAGAATGAAAAGCAAAGAACAGTTAAAATGAAGGAGCGCCTATTAAGGGTTTTAACTCTTATTTACACATGCAAAAAGAGACCTGCTGCTTCGATACTTCATTTTATTCAAGGACTGAAAATACATTATGTAAACTAGGAGACGAATCAATATCAACAAATGCTAGAAGTTTATATTTCCTTCATTAATCACTTGAAAACTCAGTACAAAGATCACTGTCTGGAGATCTGAAAACCGGAACCTCTTCCCCTCTCCCTTGTTCTGCTTTTATCTCTGTTGTTTCCTCTAACTAACTGTTATGATCAGTTTTAAAACTGATTCTTGAAAATTCTGGCATTAATTACAATTGAAAAAAACTTGTTTTATTATTATATATAAAATATATAATATAAAACCCAAAAATAAAAAGGGAAGTTTAAAAAGCAAATGGTGCATTTTGGGTCCACCATTTCACCTGTACATATCAACAACAAAATCACCAATGGTTTTTGAAAACTGATAACCGCCTGTGCAAACACACATCAAATGCCAGAATTGATATGTACAATTGTCTAATGCTTCACATGACGTCATTGTGGGGGCTGCTGTGGTACAGTGACAAATCTTGGGTTGCCCCCCCTGCAATACATCCTCTCCGTCAATCTTCATTTGCCTCACGGTCAACAAGTCAACTGCGGGGGTTCCATCTCTCCTAAAATTTGTTCTATTTGTGATGCTGCACATCGTTGGATCTGAGCCAAAAATCGTGTATTCAGCTTCACCAGTTGAAACATAAGGGAAAGCTCTATCAACACCCGTTAGAAATGTAGTTTTTCACTCCTTCCGGCACTTCTTTCCATAAGGATCAAATAACATCACAGGCCCGGTAGCATCTTGTTCACTATTATTTAAATCATCATTATTTTCCTCTGAAGAAGAGCATCATCGAGGTTCAACAATAGTATTTTCTTCAAACGCAGCAATGGTGACTGTGTGGGGCTTTTCTTGCTTTTTTGATTTAGAAGCAGCATCTCCATTGGATTTCTCGGGTGACAAATCCTTGTTAAAGACTACCTGCCCCTCTCTTATGCCACTACCATAGCCCTCATGAGATACGGCTGTATCATTTATCATGCTTTTGCTTTTCATCTCCTGAACAAGCATGCTGGAGTTTTGAAGACCAGTCTTCTTTTGTTCTGCTTTTTGTTGAAGACTTTGGTAATATTTCGAGAGGGGACTCATTCCAGATACTTTCTCAGCCTGAAGAAATGAGGATACAACTGCATCATCCTTGGGAGAGAACAATATGTCCTCTCGTTTCTTATTCACATATGCAACAGCACATTCAACCTGATCTATGAGTTGCTTCACTGTGAAAGAGAGAGTCCTGGAAACCGATGCTCTCCCTCTGGGACTGGATCTTCAGCGACTGAATAACTTGTAATAGATCGATAGACGTTGGGATTGGCCCCAATATATATATTCCAGCATCACCGAACTTCTACAAATGATCCTCGATATCATCTGGTACATGCAACTTCTCGATAGCAGACTTGATAATGGCAACATCTGCAGTTGATGGCTTCAAATCCAAAGCAAGCCCAAAATGATACATTGCACGTTCTGGCATATTTAAGCGCTTGTAAATTTTACCAATAAGAGAGTAGACACTACTTTCATGGGGTGAAACTTCTTTTAGCAACTCTAGCTCCTCTAAAGCCTCGTTATATCTTTCATTGCTCAGTAACATGTTTGCCTTCTGATAAATAGGTAATGGATTCTTTGCATCAGCTAAGATTGCTTGATCCAGCATTTCAAGGAATTCTTCATTCCTCTTTAGAGCATGTAGAGCCATCCCAAGGTACACATTAGAACAGACGACCGAGGATTTATTAGGAAAACCATTCGAAAATGATGCTCCGCAAAATCATACTTTTCCTGCCGGAGATATATCATTCCAAAGCCATACCAGGCATTGTAATGGCGAGGGTCAATTCGCAGTGCACTTCGATAATAAGTAATGCCATTCTAAAACTCCTCCATTGCAACATATTTGTGACCACAGAGTGTATGAGCATAAGTAAAATGTGAATCAAGTTGTATGGCCCGTTGAAAATTTTTCAGGGCAGTCTCATGATCCTTCTGAAAACTATAACAATTACCCAAAGCACACCAAGCTTGAGTAGATAAACGATCAATTGCATTTAATTCCACCATGCTGCTACAACAGGGACGTCTCTCATCAATATATTTTGCATCCAGGCCTAACATCCATGAACCCATAGATATGACCTCGTGTATATATGTGTTTAAGGAGGCGCTGTTTATGTTAGTATACTGTGTAGGATCCCTCGAAAGAACATACAAATGGAGCAGCTGCATGATGGAAATACGATTTTTCATCTCCAAATTTCCACCAGTTTGGATGTGTTCAATGACTTTCCTCCTGAACAATGGCCGACTTCGTCTATCTTATAGAGCCATGACTGGTTATTTTGTATGTAGAATATGAATTCACTGATGTCCATTCAAGGATAGCCATTTCTGATTTCGAAAACCCATGCCTTCTTGCATGTATAGAACTACAAAGTACACAGCAATCTATGTTTAAAATTTGCCTTAGATTATCATGTAATCTTGTTAGAAATAAGAAAGCCAGAAGTCCGGAACCCGTAAGTTCAGATTGCAATCATTATTAGCGTAAAAGTTATGATTTATGAAATGACTGCTCCAAATTTGCACCAAATAAACTCCAACACAACCTGCTCAGCTTTCCAATAACTGAAAACACTTTCATGAGCTTCCAAAATGCAAGAATTAGTCTTACCCCTGCAATGTAATTAAATCACCCAATAACAGATTTCTTAGGCACAGTGTTTCAAATGCTTTATCTCCTTGACCTTGTTCTACTTCGATAATTGTTCCTTAGCAACCTTAAATTTCCCAGAGCTTCGCCCGACTTTTTACTGAGTAAAATTGTGCTACAACAGGACCCAAGGTTTGGCCTTCTCTAGTTCAATTTCTTGACGAAAATATATATATGAAGCATTTTGAAATTCAATTTACGTATTTAACTTCTTATCTGGTGTATACTTTCTTTTGATGTTGTGTTTCATCTGATCTCATTCACTTCTATGAAATGCGTATTGGACATCAATTGAAGGTCCAGTTCTGACTAAATGGTTCACCATTGATCCATTCTATGATCGATGTTACTTGTTTATTACAAATCAAACTCAATTTTGAGTATCCATTAACTCGCAATCGAATACTCTGTTTGTATTTCATTTTCCAATCTCTTGCATATATAAATAAAATACCAATTTTGTGCTTCACATAAATCTATCAATCAATGCATACTCATTCAATTTAGGATTAATTTCTCTATGTATATATATAACCAAATAATTACAAAATATTTCTTCTCTTTGGCCTGATATTCTAATTAGTGGCCTTTTCCTTCCTACTGCTCGTAGGCTTACAATCCAAGCTCTACTTTCCTAAATCCTATTCTCCTCTCTTATTATGCCCTTGAGGCTTACAATATATACAATTGGATTCTAAAACCAGTTTGGTTTAGATCCACTATATTCTCAATCTCTCATATTCTCTTTCGAGAACATTTACAAAAATCCTCTCAATATTTAATTAATTTTATTTTAAAATATTAAAATCACTCAACTCCAAACAAATAATTTCAATTTCATAAAAATACAGGACCCCCTATATCTATTAAATTAAAATGAAATTGTTGAGCCGAATTCTCCTGCATTAGTCTGTTGCGCGGTGGCAAGGATGCATGCAGCCTGGGCGTGAGAGACTTCAACAACTTTTTCTTCAATCGTTTTCTCGACTATGTTGAGAAAATGGTGCACTTGGCGATCCCGATTCTGGATTTCTTCAAAGAGCGTAGTGTGGAGCAGCTGCAATGACTCATGAGGTAGCCGGGTTAGATCTAACTACACTCCTACACAAGTATGGACTTTCGCACCTAAGTCAGGGGAAATCATTATGAGGGCTACGCCAGGCAACAGACAGGGACGACTCTCGGTCATAGCCACGGTTGCAGTACTAGTTTCGGGGTGCGACCTCGCCTGGGTCATGCTGGTCTGCAAGGTATCTGCTTGGAGCTACAAAGCCCAGATCCCTGCTTGAATTGTATCAACCGTGGCCTTCTGCTGCTCCTCAAAAGCTAGCCATTTTTCTTCTGTCGCCAAGGTGACCGCATCTGCCATCTACTCCATATCATCTTCAGTTAGTGTAACTCCTGTACCTCGTTTGTTTCGGATGCCACGTTGTTTCTTAAGTGACCCCTTGACAATATCACTCATCCTCTTCGCGCCGCGGGGGGAATCAGTACCTCCCACCTCCTGACCTTCGGTCCCAGCGTTATGTTGCGCATCCATTTGCGTTGTGGCGTCCATGCCCTTTCCCGTACTCTGACTGGGCTGCGAACACTTCTGTGATACATCTCCAGTGCCCTTTCTTATGATCTTGCTCAGTCCTCTGGTATCTTTGGTGATGATAGGCAGGATTATTTTCGTTGTGTTGGTTCCTTCGGTGCCCTTCGTGCCTATTTTGAAGCCGATCTTCTAGTTAGGAGGCCATAGCACAATTACATTGTCAATTTCTTCGTCCACCACCATATAAGGGAGAAAAACCCATGCAGAATCCTTGCGGCTTCGACTTTGGACATTGTGCATAGTCACCTGCAATGCGGAAATGCTTTTTTATTTATCGTAGATAGCTCGCAACAGACACGGTCTGGAGTTGATGGGTGCTGCGAGAAAACTTTGAAACAAGACCCATAAGACCTGGTTTTCATCGATGCACTGCGCATCCTTAGAGTCCCATAAATTTTTGTAGAGAGCCCCTTCGCACATGTCTTGGGTGAGTTCAGGGAGGAATAATTCCTCTGGTGCTTCCTAGGTGACCAACGCAATGAGGAATAGCAACCAGGAATAGCAAAAGGTTTTCCCCTTCTCCTGGGATTCTCAGACATTAGCTAAAATATTTTCGCACAAGTATTGAGCCCAATTGAAGCAGACCCCTTTCCCGCATTGGCCTGCCAACTGAATCACATATGTGGGGACGGTGGTGACCTGGAATTTTTGCATCATCTTGCATGCCAACAGCATGGTACCCAACTGCATAACAGGGTCACTGATGGACTTAATTATGAAACCTCGAGTATTCTGCTCCACGTGGTAGGTTTTGCACACATATTCAGTAGTCTCCCCTTCACACTTCTTGCCAATGCGCTCCAGGGGATTTGATCCTTTAATGGGAAGACCAGTAATTCGATGAATGAGCGCAGTGTCGATGGGGATTTGATCCTGGATCCACAGGCAGCCATCGTGAACCAGGGCAAGCAACTGATGTGCCAGACGATCCGTGATGTTGTATTGGCCGAAGTGTGGCATCCTTAGGAAGTTCAGGAGCCTGGACCCAGCCAATCCATGCACCTAGTGCATGGGGATAATATTTATCCCATCAACTTCCTAAACTCTGTTGAGGTATAACTTGGGCACCAACTCAGGGAAGGCCTCCAAATTGGCCAAGTCATGATCATCAAATTTTATCTCATGGAGCCTTCCAAAAGGGTCACCAATGACGGGGACTTATCTTGGTGTCAATGGCATCTGCAGGTAGGTGATCAGGCCGTCGAAATTCTTCAGCGTGTGTGTCGAGGGTCTGTGTGGCTGAACAAAGGGTGGTATCCAATTGATTGGTGCGGAGGCTTAGGCTTCTTCTTGAGCAAATCGTGCCTAGGGCATCGCTCACAAAGATTTTACATTTCTCGGGGAAGTACGGGGCTTCACCCCAACCCATTTTGCAGGTTTTCCTGAACCTTGAGCTTTTTCCTTTCCCTTCTTCTTGGTTGTGCTCAACGTGGAGATACCCTCTTCGGCCTCAGACTCAATCTCCACTACTTCCTCTGTATCTTGTTTTGCCGAGGTCACTAGTTCTGAGGACTCAGCAGGATTAGCGGCCAGCATTCTGGCGTGAAATACAAACTCGGGATGGCTACTATCCGATGGGGAAGCGCGCTTAGACATCAACAAAATATAAAAGACACAGAATTGTACAGAGCACAAACTTGTCAAGTACAAGCTATTGAAGCGATACGGAACCCTTGTCTTATCTAACCTTCGTGTTTTATAGCCTTTTGTGATCGACCAACAGTTGGGTAAAATTCACTTGGAATTTACCATCAAGTAAATGGTAAAAAATCTCCCAAAATCGGCTCATTAAATGTCGGCCGCCCGCTCCTATTAACGATAAATTTTGCTTTTCACCCAATTTTACTGTGTCAACGGCTATTTTTCGAACCTACTATGCACCCACCACAACCCTACGCTCCCAGTGGACCTCCTGCGCTCCCAGCACACCTATGTGCTTCCAGCGTGCCTCTGCGCTCTGAACATTCTCCCACACATCCCTCTGGCCATCAAATTTGGCGGCCACGCCCTGCGTATATCACGGTATCGTTCGTTCTTACCTTCCTTGGTGGGTGTGGCCCATTTTGTAAAGCTACTCCAGCCATATATTCATTTGATCTGATATGGTTTGAGCTGGATTCCATTGACATAACCGGGTAGCATATCGCCACGCAGGGTGGCTAATCAAACAGCTCTGTCATCCGTGATTTCCTTAACTATGTAGGGCACGAGCCAATGCTGTCGGAACTTCCCTGGGTGTTTCGCAAACTAGCTATCACATAGTGGTACTAATTCACCCTCTGCAAAGTACTTTTTTCGAATATGTCGATCATGCCATGCCTTATCCCGAGCCTTCTGAACCTGCTGATGGAAATTAGCAATGAAATGGTCTTCCTCCAATGCCACAAGCTGCGCTAATTGCTCCTCCATGATATCAAGCTCTGACATATTCGTAAAGGTTGTGATGTGTAGGCTAGGAACAATGTATTCCATGGGCATAATGGCCTTCTTGCCATAAACCATCCGGAACGGTGTTTTCCCTATCAACTTCTTATAGGTGGTTCGGTAGGCCCAAAGAAAATATGGGATACGCATGTCCCAGTCGCTGCAATTGGTGTTACATACCTTGGTCAGTGTGTGCTCCAAGACTTTATTAAAAGCTTCGACCGCTCTATTTTCCTGAGGATGATACGGAGTGCTTTTCACATGATGGATTTGAAATTCTTCCGTCAAGGCCTATATTGTTTCATTAACAAAGTGCCTACCTCTATCACTCATCAAGATTTTCGGACACCCAAATCTGGTCAGAATCTGCTCAAAGATGAAGTTCACAGTGGTATTTGCAGTGAAATTCTTTACCGCTTATGCTTTGGCCCACCTAGTTACATAATCAATAGCAGTTATAGTGTAACACACACTTGTCTTCTTTCCGGGTGGGTTGATAGGTCCTACAAAATCGATGGCCCACATGTCAAATTCTTGCAGAGCCATTTGCGGTTGAAGGGGAATTTCATCCCTATGGGATGACCTTCCGGTCCGTTGGCATGTATCACAGGCCTTACAATAGTCGTGACAGTCACTATGCAGGGTAGGCCACCATAATCCAGCTCTTAAGATCTTCTGTGTCATTTATTTCCCTACGTAGTGGCCTCCTACTACCCCATCATGAGATTCTGCCAAGATAACATGTCGTTCATGTTCCAAAACGTACCGTCACAGCACTTCATCTGCTCCCATCTTATATAGATGACCTGTGATGATGGTAAAGTTTGCAGCGCGGGTTACCAACTCTTTCTTCTATTGCTCCGAATACTCCACGGGTGCCTTGCCTGTAGTCAGGAACTGAATGATGTCAACGAAGTGTACATCAAATACCTTAATAGCAAAAATTTGCACATCAGGAATTCCTTCTTCCAGTTTGGTTGGGTCCTCTCCAGTCTCAATTCGAGACAAGTGATTCGGCCCAACATTCAACTTCCCTGGCTTGACAATGATCTCAAAGTCATATTCCTAGAAAAAAAATAGCCATCGGCAGATTTTCCCCCCCAACACAGGCTTATTCACTGGGTACTTCAAGGCCGAATGATCTGTAAACATTTTGAAGTGTCCTCCTAACAGATAGTGTCGATACTTCTGTAATGCATAGACCATTGCCAAGTCCTCCCGTTCTGTGGTAGAGTAGTTGTGCTCTGCACCAGAGAGTTTCCTACTAGAAAATGCAACTGGATGATCAATGTCTCCGTCTCCATGCTGCGTAAGGACCGCTACTAGGGAAATTTCTGAGGCATCGACGTGAACATGGAACACCTTTTCCCAATCAGGAAAAATGAGGATAGGCGGAGAGACCATCTTTTCTTTGAGTACCTCGAAGCTCTTCTGACACTTGTCATCCCAAAAAAATGAAACATCCTTATTAAGTAGCTTCTCCATAGGCGCTTTGATCAGTGCATACCCCTGAATGAACTTCCTGTAGTATCCTGTGTGTCCTAGGATCGAACGCAGCTGCTTCTTAGTTATAGGTAGCACGAGATTTATAATTACGACAACTTTCGCAGGGTCAACAATCAACCCCTGTCGGCACACTATATGTCCGAGCAAGATTTCGAAGGGTACACAGAACATACACTTCTTGATATTAAGTGAAATATGGTGCTTCCTACAAGCATCCAACATCATGCGCAAGTTTGAAACATGCTTTTTTACTAAGCCAAAGATAGTCTAATCATCAAAGTAAACTTCCAGAAATTTGTGGATGAATTATTTTAACACTGCGATTACTACTCGTGAAAAGATAGCAGGGGCATTCTTGAGTCCAAATGACATCACTGTATACTGGAAGGATCCCCATTCAGTGGAAAACATAGTCTTGCTATGATATTCAGGTGCAATTTTAATCTGATGGTACCCTGAGAACCCATCCATGAATGAGTACGCTTCCTGCCCTCCTATGCTATCAAGGATTTCATCTACGAACGACGTAGGAAAGGGATCATGCACGCAGGCATCATTCAATTTGCGCAGGTCCACACAGATTCATATCTCTCCCTTCGTATTTTTCTCTTGAACCACCATAGGGCTTACCCAGTCTGACTGTTCGCCCGGTTCGATGATACCGGCAGCGAGAATTTTATCGATTTCTTCTTTAACCTTTTTCTTATACTTAGGATTCATATGATACGATCACTGCTTGACAGGGCACACATTTAGTTTTAGCATGATGCACATGATCCCTAGGTCCCCTGTGATCCCCTTAAGTTCTGAGAACCTTGTCGGGAATAAGTCCTGGTATTCCTTGAGTAGTTCAGCAACTTTGGCTACTGTATCATCATCCCAATAATCCCCAATTTTAGCCAGCTTGGGCTACTCTTCCGTGCCAATGTTGACTTCTCATAGCTTCAGAGGTTGCGTAATGTCCACTGTTTGTAGTGGAGGTCCCGCAACTTCGCGTTCTCCCTCTGATTCTGGAATAGAGACATTGCGCGGATCCTCATCGCATTCTTCTAAGGTTATATTATGGCATTTGGTAATATCCTGCATCTGTGTTTCCCATGTTGGTACGCCAAGTGCTGCGTAGGGGCGTGATTCATCAAAAACAAAGGTATCTATAACCTACAGAGCTTCGTCAAGCGCCTCTGTTCCCCCTGTCAGCCCGAATGTCCCTACAAATTCATCTTTTAATGTTTCCCAGTGGCGGGTGCACTGATGTAGCTCTGCATCTAAGTACCATGCAGTGGGAATTGGTCCCAAGGCATGAATAAATAGGTGAACCCATTCTTCTGTAGTCCAGTCACACCATTTTTCCATCCAAGTGAAAAGATGCTCGTGCGGGTCTCCAAGGCCAAGGAATGTTTTTATGCGCAAGTGGGTCGGAGGTTCGAATCACAAGATCATCATATCCTGACATTCTTCCCAATCCTGTAATGCCCCCTTATGTGTATCCCACCACCTCGCAGGTGTTGCGCGCATGGCTAGATTAAGGGCCCATAACCTTCGCTCCCGTGGAACCTCAGCCTCAAATGTTTGAAAAAACTCCTTGATACTACTAAGCCATCAAAGTAGGGCAGTTCTCTTACCTCAGAGGAGAAGCATCAGAAGTTCTTTGTGATCCTAAGACATCGCAGCGTGGATACATCATGTAATATGTTCTGCCAATCTTCTATTTCCTCGTCAGAGTCAGAGAAACACTCGCTATCCTTTTCCCAGCAGAGTACACCATCGGTTGTGGCATTTATCCAATTGTCGTCCCACACAGTTAACTTATAAATATGATCCACATATTCTTCCTCACACACCGACTCCGTATACCGTTCTCCTTCTGCAGGGTCTAATGGTACTATCACCCGTGTACCTTCATTTTCAAATACCATGCTTCTTTTCTTCAAATTGATGATACCTCCCATATCAATGGCCTAGTCCAATCCTAGCAGCGCAAGATAGGGGTCCGCATCTTCTACAATCTGAATGACCTTGAATTCATCCCGGACCTTAACTCCTGCGATATCTACCACGATCTTTGATAGTCTCCCCAACGGTATGATCTTCTGCTGATTAGCCATGCGCAGCTGGATAGTGGAACATTCCAACTTGGGTTCTCCCATTCGCTGCCAAGTTTTCTTAGGTAGTATGTTCACATCTGAGCCTAGGTCCAAAATAACCTGATCCATCTCTTAATCACCAATTTGCGCAGTTAACCGCATTTCCCTACCAGTGCGCTTCTTATGCTTGTACAGTTTGTGCACATCCTTAACTTCCATAGGTGGGTTTGTTCTGTCTGCGCAGCCATCTATCAAATCTTGGAGGTTTTCTATGGCCCTTTGGTTGCGCAACAGCTTCATACACGCCTGCAAAAATGGTTTGACCTCATCATCTACTTTGAGGCTCACGGGGGCTTGAGGAGTAGATACCTCATCTTTAGCAAAGTATTGGTGAGCTGCAACAAAGGTTTCCCTTTCCTTTTGTAAGTCCAAGCCTTCTTGTTTGATGGCTGCTTTTTGGATAAGAAGCTCTACCTCAGCTTTCTCCACAACTCCCCCGATGGCCATGCTACTACGTGTTATAACATTAATGCTTGGTCCTTCATCTTGAGGTTCTGCCTTGACCCTTAGTACATTCTGCATAGGTTTCTGCTGCTTCTCTCACATCTTGGCTATCCAAATCGGGAAATCTTTGATCACGTGATCCAATTGTCTATAGTATCTACAGGATTGTCTTGCAGGGTTCGTGCAATCCCTTGCAAAGTGCCCTATTTCTCCACAATTATAGCAAATAAATTGTCCTCTCCCCTACCTATGCTTCCACCTTGGCCCCCTCCCCTGCCCCTAGCTGGGGAGCCACCCATACCTAAGGGGGATCTTGGTGAAGAAGGGTCTGATTGTACCCTATATAGGTTTCCTCTGTCTATCATCAGATCATAGGTTTTCCAGTTCCGTTCATCATATCCTACGGATCTGCAAAACCTGCACCATTTTTTCTTTACTTCTGGGACATATGCACCCAGGTGAGGGCAGTGATTAGTATCTGTTATACGGATAAAATCCTTCTTGCGGACAAGAACGATCTCCCTAGTATCCTAAGGATATCTAGAAACAAACAACCAAATGCAAACCATTTTCTATAGACCATTATGATTCAGAATTATTAATCAACTAAGTAAGAGGAGATGCTCCTACTTGAGGTCCAATGCTTGCTATAATCTTCAATCCAATTACTCCAAAGAGGTCAATTCAGCATGTAAGACCTGTACTCAAAGACAATAAAAAGGATTAAAAGCACTTGCAATATATAATAATTCAGAAAAATTTATCTATCTCAGTGATCAAGGAATCGATGAATTAAATTACTCAAATAGATACATGAACAGCTTAATGAGAAAATAGAATCCATTTGTATTAACTTGTATGATAAGAAGTAACCTTACAAACCTGTTGCCTTGATGTCATACAGGTTCTTCCGGGGTCCTGAACAGCCATTTTCCTTCGGTTTGACAAGCCTTCTCCTCTCTGAACTAGCATAAAACTATAGATATGAGTATGTGATCGTTCTCATACCAATGATGCCAAGTATAGAGAGTATGATTTCTTCAACAATTTTCTAATCCACCAAATTCTATCAATCTACAGTCTACCCTTCAGATTGAAACATGAGTTCAATTTATAGGAGAATGAAGGAGGTTTCAGTTCCATAAAGAGGGGGATAAAGTTCTCTCATAAAGGGATTTTAGCTCCAAATACCAAGGGATAATATCCATTAATGAAGGGATAGAGGTCCATGAATGAAGGGGCAAAGCTCGACCTAATTATGCTTCTAGAAGCCTCCAGCTGGGAGAATATTCGACCAGCTAGGCTTCTAGAACCTAATTTTTCTTTTATTTTACCTTTTACGGGGGTCTGCAGTTTTAGTAAGAAGAACGTGTGGGATGTACTGCAGGTTATAGAGCAAGAAACCATGATACTGCAGGTAAGAACTGTTGTGGTTCCTGTGTTTTGGAAGATTTGGCAATACCAAAAGACAAGACAACATCAAACCACTTTGGGATCTCAGGATCTAGCCCTCCTGGATCCAGAGAGGGATCTCTCTATAAAGGAAAAGAAATGTGTATCTTTGAAGTTCAATTTTAAGGTATTAGGTTAGCTATAGGGAATTAGGGTTGTTGTTTGTTTGGTTGGGAAAACATGAAAGAAGGGTTCAATGTGAGACAAATAAGTGAGAACAGAAGGATTTTTGGCAATAGGGAGATAATTCAAAGAAAACTCAAGTCTTGGGCAATGGGGTCATAAAATGGTTTACTTGCAATTCAATATCCAAGGCTTTCAAATGGGCTAGTCATCTAAAACAGAGGATCTCTAAAGATGATAATATGGGATGAAATGATTAGAAATGAAGGTGAATGATAAGGAAACCTTCCAAGGTGACCACCTAGGAGAAAATCTAGGGACAAGGCATGCCTTAACCACCTATGATCAAACTCCTATGAGGCTAACTCTTTAGAAAATAGAAAACATTTAAGATTTGCCACAAAGTGAAGCCTAAGATCAGAGAAAGACTTTTAACTTTCAATGCTTTTGACATTCAAATTAAGGGATCTTAGAAAAGCCAAAATGTTGGAAAAGGACCCTAGTGAGACAGAACCAACTCTGAACCTCCCAGTATCCCAATTCTTTCAGCTAGAACCAAACAAGAACATCTAAAAACAAACTCTAAATTCATACATCAGTAAGCAGGGAGAACCAACTACTATACTGGTTAAATTGTCTTGAATTTTTTCTTAGATACACAATTAGTAGAAAACATAAAATATAAGAAGAGCAGGAAGCATTAGGGTACTTTACAGCAGTATATCCTAAGCTAGTTTAATGATTCTTATCAGAGAAATGAATTATGATGCATAACAGAGGGAAAATTTTGACAAAGATAGAACACATCACCACTGATTTAGATCAGGATCCAATGAACATGTTTGTCATATTAAAGAGCAACACCAGTCACATACATCATTGTCCAGCAGCTTGATATCAACTAGAAATCATCTCCCAGCCTATATTACAACTGATACACACAGATTTCTATCTCAAAGAAACAACTTACATCCATGGGTAACCAACCAACAACATGTATTTCTCATGAGTTCTTATAGTTTAAAATGAGGCAGTAGAGGTAGATATAACTTTAAATGAATCATTAAAAAAAAGGAAGAAGAGTGCTTGAGGCTCATTCTGCTTTAATATCCCTGTATTGACTTTCGGTACCCTTTGGATGAATAAGTGGTGTTCAACAGGTTGACAATAACTTTAGAGGTATGTTCTTGAAGTACTCTCTGGCAGTTTGTACTCTGTTTGTACACTGGGACAAGTAAGGCAGATAGATGACTTTCATGCCTTCCATACTATGCAACTAATGCTCTGGAAATCTTAGGACTTCTGTCAGGGTGGTGATCTTCTCACGAACTCGGTGGAGAATAAAAAACACTAGGGGAACTTGTCCTTTCTTGGGAAAGAACGTTCTGCTGATGTGGAATACTGATATGGCTTGTTTCATGTGCTTTAGGCCTTATTAGCCTTCTAGATCCTTTATAGGGTCTTCAATCTATATATTTGCCCTTAAAACACTGGATCATGACATTAAATCTCCAATAATGGGCTTTTAATCCCTTAAACCCTTCACTGATACTCTTTGTTGCTTCTACTGACTGTATGTGAATATGCAGGTTTTAATGGCGCTGGAGGCTTAAGAGAGGGTTTCACACTGGTCTTTTAATGAAACACACGTTTAAAACTTTCTCGAGTGTCTTCCCTGCAATATTGGCTCTAAAAATATCTTCCTGTGCTCTGTTTTTCCCTGTCTGTGACTGTAAGATAGAGAGCGATTTTTCGTCATTTGTTACCCTGCAAAAAAACAATAAACATGTTAAGAAATCCATGCGGGAGGGAGGATTTATGCTTTGGAGGCTCGTGGAGGATGGAGAGAAATGATGAAGATGGTGGTAGCGGCGAAGAAAAGGGTGAAAATCATGGCAGAATGGAAGAAACTGGTGTGATGGAGGTTTGGTGCGAGGACGGTTCCAGACCATTGGATTAGATCAGACAGTGGCGATCTACGGTCGAGATTCACTGGTGGAGTGGTTTCAGAAGGTTAGGCGAAAAAAATAAAGACTTTTAGTGTAAAACACAAAATTTTAATGTTAGGGCGAATTACAAATGAAAAAAGGTTAAAGTGAATGAAATCGGAGGCTTTTGGTAGTGAGATCGAGAGGGTGGAAGACGATTGAATGTGGACCGTCGGATCACAGGAAGAGATCGACGGTGGAGATCTTCCGACGGAGTCATTTGGAAGGTCCGATGAATGGGATATGAATGAAGACGCGATGTAATATGAGTCGTTGATCTAGATCACATGAACGGTTGAGATTAAATGAAGGATCATACTGGGGAGGAGCAGTTTTTAGAGGAAAACTGTTGGTTTCGCGTGGCTTTGGAGTGGTTTTGAAATTTTGCCAAAAAAACGCGATATGCCTCGTTTCCTGACACGTGTCCCTCCCAAAACCGCTTTTATCGCGTAAATTTGGAACATTAAACCTCGGACACAGAAATCACGCGATATGCATTCTCAGCCGTTGGATGAAAGGCGGAGAGATCCGACGGTGGGGATGGGAGTGCGATATGGAAAGATGCGCGGGTGATACGGTGGGGAGAGCCAACAACGAATTAAATCCTGACCGTTGGATCTATGAAATGGACAGTGGAGATCTAATCAAGGATCGGCGGAACAATGAAACGGTGAAAGGGGAAGGCGGGGTGTGATGCAATCTAGACCGTCAGATTTGGCGGAATGGATGGCAAAGATTTAATCACATCGGAGAAAGGAAAGGGGCCAAAACTCAGCGGTCCTTTTGATTTTGCGATTTGTGATTTAGCGCGGACCGTTGGATCAGCGGGAAGATCAACGGTTGAGATTTGATCGGAGGGGAAATGATGGAGGGCGCATGAGCAGAGCGCGATTGAATCTGGGCCGTTGGTTATTGTGGATTCAACAGTCTAGATTAAATCGGCGGGATTGGGTGATGGGCTCTGTGAACAAAGCGCGAATGAATCTCAGCCATCGGATTTGTATGGATGGACGTTAGGGATTTAATCGGCAGGACTATGATATTGAAATATGGGCAGAGCGCGATGCGATCCTGACCATTGGTTCTTGTGGATTCAACGGTCAGGATCTAATTTCAGGATCGGCGTCAAAGGAAACAAAGAGCATGGAGAAGAGAACTTGCGATTGTTGATTATGCGAGTTAGCGCAGGCTGTCAGATCTGAGGGGAGATCAACAGTCCATATTCCATCGGAGGGGAAATGAAAAGAGGTCATGGGCACGATGCGACACTAGCGCTGACCGTTGGATCTCTAAAGATCAACGGTCAATATTGAAGCGAAGGTCTACAGAGCAAAAGCTCGTCGCATTGGAAAAATATAAGGAACAAAGGAAAAGGAGGTAGAGGAAAGCTCTGATTGCGATTAGCACCTGAGGGCTTAGTGCCTAGTTCTGGCGCCGGGATTTATGGGGGAGGCATTAGGGAGAATAAGCCCTCAGGGGCTTAACCTTCAATGGAGCGGAAAAAAACGATTTTTATGCATTTTAAGGGGATTTTTGGAGTTTTTAGCACCCGGTTGCGGGGCTAAGGGCCTATGAAGAAAGGGGCTGCGGTATATAAGCCCTTAGGGGCTTAAGGCATGATATAGTGTAAAAAGAGGGTTTTTAGGCCAAAAGAGTGCTTTTTAAGGCTAAATGGGTGGTTCTGGTATGGGGAAAAAGGGATTTTTAAACCAAATGAAGGGAGCCACAAGGTTTAAAAGGGGATTTTGAAAGGATAAATGGAGCAGATGGAGGCTTTTTCTGAGCAAATTTCTTTCACAAATAGTAAGGCTTTTTTCAATGTAAACAGCAGTGAGGATTTTTCAAGGAATAGAAGACAGATAGAGGCTTTCAAGAATGAAATATTTTCAAGGGAAATGTTTCTCTTGAAGGCTCAGAAACAATTTAGCCACCTGTTTTCTATGTCAAAAAATTATTGGTGGCTAACAGTGGCTCCACATGGGGATGGCATATTCTTGAAGGTGTCAAGAATATCATAAAATAATCTTTGGAAGTAGGCCAGATGCCTGATCTTTAACCATCTTTTTCCTTTTTGATCAGCTGCTAGAAACATGATGGATATTAAGTCAGCAGAAAAAAATTCTCCCAAATACCTACCCATCCTACAGTCCTAACATTTTTTCTTCAAGGTGCATTTAGACTTGCACACGTTCTTCATCATTCATTTTTTATTGAAATCAGAAAAACTAATCTATTTCTACCCTTATTCCTCCATGAGGCCAGATTAGACAGTTGGCCTCATAGCTTCTCTACCTACACTAATATCTGCTAGGATTAAACTGTCTAGCAGATTTATTTCTCTACATTCTACAACAGAAATTTAAAAACAGTCAAACCAGGATTAGACTGTCTGGTTTGTTGTGGATCCATGGCATAAATATAGCTGCACATGAACTGAAATTTGCTGTAAATTGAAAACAAAATTTGAAGGCTTGAAATTCTGAAATTTAAGGGCATCCTTCTTTTTCTAGTGACCCAGATTTTGAGCTTGTTAGAGTCACTTTTCTTCTTCATTTCAGCTCTGGGTTTGATCATGTTAGAGTTTATTCTTCTTCCTTATTTTCTGGTTCAAATTTTGAGCATGTTAGAACCAACCTTCCACTCTTTTTGGCTCAGATTTTGAGCTGATTTGAGCCATTTTTTGAAACTTCAGAGGTTCAAGTTTTGGGCTTGTCTGAACCTTTATTTTCTCTTTTTTTTGCATATTTTTTCTTTCTTTTTTAAACAAAACACAGAAATGGTATTTACAATGGAAGTGAAAAATTTAAACTGGAACTCAGCAGTAGTAATACTTGAGCATATTGCCATTAACAAGATCCCCAAACAGATCTGTACCATCTAATTCCTGCAGAAAAAAGGCATTGGGACCAATGGTGGACTGGATGATGTAAGGACCTTGCCACAAACTATAAAATTTGCCATGCTTACCCTTGTCCTCTCTCCTAGAGTCCCACTTAAGTACCTTGTCTCCGATTTTTAAGTCACAAGCCTTTGCTCTCTTATCAAAAAATTTTTTGATATTCTCTTACACTTTCTGAGCTCTGTTGTAGACCTCTTCCCTTGTTTGCTGGAGATGGATAGTTTGATTGATCCTCCTTACCATGTTGTCCTCTTCTGACTATATTTCTTGGACCAATTTTATCACCGGTACTCCTAGGCTGGTAGGGAACACTGCATCTGCCCCATATACAAGCTGATATGAAGACATTCCAATGGATTTCTTTGTTTTCAACCTGTCTACCCACAAAGCATGCACTAACTTGTTATGCCATGATTTTTTATTCTCTTCAAGCAGCTTCTTGATGATGGTCACCAAACTCTTGTTTGATGATTCTGCTAGCCCATTACCTTGAGGATAATAAGCAGTTAATGACCAAGTGCAATCTGATACCTTTGACAAAAATCAATCATCTTTATGGAACCAAAAGCAGCAACATTATCAGTGATAATCTTCTTAGGGCAGCCAAATCTAGATAGGGTATGGTCTTCAAGGAATTTTATAATAACAGAGTCTGTGGCATTCCTGGAAGGGATGGCCTCTATCCATTTCGTGAAATATTCAATGGCTGTGAGAATCCATTTGTGTTGGGCAGATGAAGCAGGATGGATTTCCCCTATGAAATCTAGGCCCCACTGTTGAAAGGGAGCTTCAACAGTATTGGGTTGTAATGGTAAAGGAAGGAGTTTTCTTTTGCCCTCAAAGATATGGAACTTATGGCAGGAAACTATCATTTTATGTACATCTTGGAAGAGGGTAGGCCAGTAAAAGCCAGCTCTAAGGATTTTTTTGGTAGTGGTTTTCCAGTATAGATGGCCTCCACACTCTCCTTCATGGAACTCATGTTTGATCCTCTCTGCATCCACTTCAAGAAAACATTTAAGCAACAAACCATTTGCATTTTTCCAATACAAACATTCTTTCAAAATGCAATAATTTCTAGATTTTAATTTTAAAAACCTTGCCTTTGTCTTTGATAAATTAGGAGGAGCATTAAGATTTGTAAGCACATACAAGATGTCAGCATACCAAGGTGAGTTTTGGAATTTTTCTTCAATAGTAGGAGCAGGAAATCCTTCATGTTCATCCAAGGCATCTACCATGTTTATGTCAAGGGCTTGTAAGTTAGATTCAACCATTAATTGAGCTAAGCCTTGACCTTTGATAAGTTTTGTGGGTTTGATCTCCAAATCATACTCTAGTATTACAGCAATCCATTTGCCCCTCTTTCCATCTGGATCTTGGGACAAAATATCTTTCACCACTATATTAGGCACATAGGTAATGATGTGAGAATGCAGAATATACACCCTGAAGTCCTTTAAGGCCTTTACCAAAGCATAAGCATGTTTTTCCATTATATTATATTTCAAGGATGCATCTCTCAAGGCTTTGCTAAAGAAAGCAATAGGCTGCTCCTGTCCCTTTGGATTTTTCTGCAACAAGATAACAACCACGGTATGCTCTGATGCAAAGGAGAATATAAGGAAATATTTTGAAAAATCAGGGTTGATTAGGACTGGTGCCCGGGTGAGTGCATGTTTTACTAATTCAAAATATTTTTTGGCTTCTATAGTCCACTTAACTCCCACTTCTTTCTTAAGCATGTTATTCATATTTCTCAGGAGTTCTGCTAAGTTGGGAATAAACCTCCTTAAGAAGTTGATATTCCTAATAAAGGACTGTAGTTTCTTTATGCTTCTTGGGTGGCTAATCTACAGTATTCCCTCAACTCTTTTTGGGTCTATTTTAATCCCCTTTTCTGATATAATATGGCCAAGAAGTTTACCTTCTTGAAGCCCAAATACTGTCTTCTTGGGATTTAAAGATAACCGGAATCTTCTACATTTCTCAGATGTTTACGGTGCTCTTCATCAGTTTTGGAATAAACTATTATGTAATCGAGATAAATTACAATGAAGTGCCCTATTTCCTCTAAAAATGCTATGTCCATAGCTCTTTGGAAGGTTTCACCAGCGTTCTTTAGTCCAAAGGGAATTTTCACATACATGAAAGTGCCCCATGGAGTAGTGAAAGCTATTTTTAGTTGATCTTCTGGGAGTACTAAGACCTGGTTATACCCTGAGAAACCATCTGACAAAGAAATCCTCTTTGATCCAACTACCCTTTGTAGGATGTGTTCCATTTTGGGCAAGGGGTAATTGTCTTTTAAGGAGGCTCTGTTAAGGTTTCTAAAATCAATGCACAATCTGACTTCTCCCATCTTTTTTCTCATAACCACAAGGATAGATACCCAATCAAAAAACTTCACCAGCACTATGATTCCTGCCTCATACATTTTCTTGATTTCCTTTTCTACAAGAGGCAGTTGTATTGGGTTAATTATGCGCAGTTTTTGCCTAAAGGGTTTTTGGTTTTATTTAAATGGAATCTTATGCTGGATGATCTCAGTGTCGTAGGATTTTAAGTCCTCATAGCTCCAAGAAAAAACATCAACAAACTCTTTAAATAAATCAATGTATTTCTTCTTGATGTGTGCTGGCAAGGATTTAGCAATTTAATCATTTTAGGCTTATCTTCACTGCCTATATTGCATTCTTCAACATCCGATTCGACGTGTTCTATAGTCGGCTTCTTTGCCACATCGTTAAAATCAAAAAGGTCCTCAAGGGGTGCTAGTCCTCTGGGTATGTTTTTATCTTTGGACTGCAGCACCTCTATGTCTTCTTTTTCTGCGTTTACGTATTATTTTGTTTGTGTTCCAAGTTCTTTGGTTAACATGTTTATTTCTACAGAACAGGATGGTTTTTCTTCATCAAGAGGCTCTTTATTTGAACTACTTTCATCAGACTTAAAAACTAACTCTGAAAATTCGAACTCATTCCTGCAAAGCAAGAAATCCTCTATATGTTTGTCACCCTCAAAGACCTGCCAATGTTTCTCATTATCTGGCACTGCTAGTCTATATTTTGTTTGAATAATGATCTGTTTATCACTAGGTATTCTTTGATATGAAATAGCAGTGCAGGCCAATCCATTTGCGATAATGTTCTGGTCCCTAGGAATAAACACAGGCTCATATTCTACAAATGTTTTCAACAGATCCATGGCATCATTTATGTATGCCCTTAATCTAGGATTCTTCACAGTGTACTCTCCATTTACTTGTTTGATGACTAACTCAGAGTCTCCATGTACAACTATCCTTTGGGCTCCTAGTTTTTTCAATAGATTCAGTCCTAGGATGAGAGCCTCATACTCTGCAATGTTGTTTATACATTTAAAATCTAGCTTGAAGGCATGACTCTCAACATAATTGCTTTCGGTATTGTGCCACCGTACTCCAGCCCCTGCATTCTTTCTAGTGCATGACCCATCAAAGTTCATTCTCCATAAGGGATTGTTCGCAGACTTATTATCATTTTCACCCCTAAAGCTGTGTTCACCATTATGTTGTATTATGGGGTTTGCACCGTGTTGTGTAATGTTTTGTTCTTTAGGATCCGCATGGAGTTCAGAGTGATGAGTAATCTGCTATTTGAAATCTTGGTTTTTTCCACTCTGGTCTTTTGATTCAGTACATTGTTCTAAAGTTTCTCTTTCATTTTCCTCTATATCTAGAGCTGCCATTGTGTTAGGATCTGTGGGCTCTACTCGGTTGTTTAACTTTCTGTCTTCTAGCTCTGGCTTGTCTATAAGTTCATCATTGTAAAGAATAAAAGAGTCCAGATCTGTATGGACAGAGTATAGAGGTGAATTTTCAGGTTTCTCAGGACTGCTAACCATAAAATTCATGTGTGCCTCTCTATATAGTCTTCTAAGTTGGCTAAATACAGGGATTGTGGCATATGT
The DNA here is from genome assembly GCA_034641835.2 of Pinus albicaulis. Classification (NCBI taxonomy): domain Eukaryota; kingdom Viridiplantae; phylum Streptophyta; class Pinopsida; order Pinales; family Pinaceae; genus Pinus; species Pinus albicaulis. The sequence goes on along the minus strand of CM076582.1, from coordinate 1,300,150,502 downwards.
CATGTCCATCTGCATTGTACCTTGCAGCTTGGCACCCCATGACCTTGACAACAACATGCCATACTTAGGAGGTACATCGGCCACAAAAAAATCTATTACCATGCACTTGGCTAGGATTTGGGTCAAATTCACACAAAGATATTTGATTAGGCCAAGGCACTTCACTCTGTTAGAGTCGAAAGAATATAAATCCTCATAAGGTCTGGTTATTTCTAGGCCTAAATTCTCCATAATCACCCTTGGCATAAGGTTGTGTGAGGCCCCAGAATCATGCATGGCATTATGCAGGATTTTGTCATGGATATTGAGACTGACATAAAAAGGAGGTACTACCCCTTCCTGAAATTTCCCTTCAATTTTCGGACCAAACAAAAGAGCTGGTTGATCATCATTTAAATTGACAGTATCACTATTTTCTCCTAAGTTTAAAGCTTTCAAAATTTGACCTTTATATACATCTTGGGTGGCCAACTCAGTGAGAGGAACTGAAATTTTGATTTTGGCTATCTCACTTTCCAAATTGAAAGAATATTGACTCTTTATGAGGTTTGGTTTTGTTTTGTTGGCCACTGTTTTATTGGCAGAATCAGCTTGCTGATTCTCACTATGTACAATGTTTGAAATTGTTTTTTCAGGAGCATTAGCTGCAATGCTAGTGTTGCTAGTTTCTTGACTTGGTTTATTAGTAGTTTGGATGTCTTTTTCTTTGTTTTTGCCAGAACTCTCAGCTGCTGATTTGATGCTTTTAGTAGTCACTTTAGGAGTCTTTTCGGGTCTTTTCTTAATGGTGATGTTAGAAGCCTTTGTTTTAGAAGTGTCTAAGTTATTTTTGCTTCTAATATCATATTGTTCTCGAACATGCATGATGGCATTTTCAAATCCTAACCTATAGTCTTCAGATTCTAATCCTTCCTCATCCGAATGTGAGTATGAGGTCTGATTATCCTCTGAAGGAAAGGTGTGATCTTGGTTATCTACTTCCACCATGTTTATGGTAGTTCCCTCTTACTCTTCTATTATTCCCTCATCCTCATCAAGGAAGTTCTCTTGGAATGGAGGAATTACTTGTTGATCATAATCCCTTTGTCTGTTTGGAGGGATATTTCTCCTAAAATTTTGGTTCTAGTTTTGATTTTGGTTTATGTTCTGGTTATTGACTTGGACCACCATTTTCTCCATCATCCTTTCTATCCTCTCCATGTTTTTGGCTAGACTATCATACTTGGAGTCAGATGAAGAAGCTGTGTTGTCATCCCTATAGGTTACCTTCTTTTCAGCCCTCATCCTAGATCTTTTTTCAATCATGTTTCCTTCTACGCTCACAGCTCCTTTCTGCATATCTTCCAATGTGTTATAATCTCTCTCCCTTAACTGATAGGCCATGTCAGCATCAAATACTTCAGGGTATTTCACTAAGGCCACTCCTTGGGGAGGTTTCATGTGAGGTGGAAGAGCATTGTAGACACTTTTAAATCTAGTAGAATAGTAATGGAAATCTCTCCCTGGTTTCTTTTCAGATTTTTATATTCTGCTAGTATTTGGAGAGGGTTACTTTTGACTTCCCATTTTTTTATGAAGGTTTGATGTAAAGAGGGAAGATCATGGATACTATTAAGAGGTAGGCCTTTAAACCACTTCATCACTTCTCCTCCTAAACTCTGAGCAAAGATTCTCATTTTGACTGTCTCATCATCTATCTCCATATAGTCAAAGGCATCTTCCATCCTATCTACATGGTTTTGAGCTGTGGTAGATTCTTTTCCAGTGAAATGTGGGATTTTAGACTAATAATCATTGGGTAAAGGCACTAGAGGCTGTGGTAACACCAAGGGAGCATACCATGCAGCCATGGTAGTGTTTTGTGGAGGTAAAGTTTGGGCTTGAGCAGTAGGTATATGAATGACAGAAATGCTAGGACCAGCAACAAACTGTTGAGCATATCTAGGGTGAGAGAGACCCAAGTTATGGATGACATGAATATTAAGAGGTGTTGATGGAGGGGTTTCTCTGTCCCTAATGTTTTGACCGCTATGTGGTGGTGATAATTGAGGCTCAAAGTTTGTATGTTCTATAGCAATGAATGACTTGGTTCTTGGTAAATTACTTGGTAATTCTAAGTCAAATTAAGTATCCGATAGAGCTGCAAATTTTTCAGGTGTTGAGTTAGCTCTATGACTGGGTCTGATAATATTTGGCTTTCTGGGGGTAGGAGACTTCCTAAGAATGCTCTCTGGATTGTCAACTATTTCACGGGGGTTTGGATTAGGATAAGCTCTAGTATGGATTGTTCTTGAAGCCAGTATATCTGTCTCTTAAAAAATAAGCTTAATCCTAAGTGTTTCTTCTAATATGGATGATCTTGTAATGAAAACTGGTCTCCTGTGGATTCTATTGAAAACAAAGATAATCATCAGGCCTACTGATCATCAGTTAAATCCTTTGATCATTTAGGAACTGTGGAGTCGCCAGGTGGAAGGTTTTGAATGTTTTAAGGAGATTTACTGTCCACCACAGTAATTTACTACCAAACCAAGGCTACTATGGTCTTCTTTGAGTTCTTAGATATGTTTTAAGGAATGTTTTACTCAAAGGTCCCCAGTGGAGTCGCCATTATGTTGTGGTTCCTGTGTTTTGGCAGATTTGGAAATACCAAAAGACAAGACAACATCAAACCACTTTGGGATCTCAGGATCTAGCCCTCCTAGATCCAGAGAGGGATCTCTCTATAAAGGCAAAGAAATGTGTATCTTTGAAGTTCAATTTTAAGGTATTAGGCTAGCTATAGGGCACTAGGGTTGTTGTTTGTTTGGTTGGGAAAACATGAAAGAAGGGTTCAATGTGAGACAAAGAAGTGAGAAAAGAAGGATTTTTGGCAATGGGGAGATAATTCAAAGAAAACTCAAGTCCATTGGGCAATGGGGTCATAAAAGGGTTTACTTGCAATTCAATATCCAAGGCTTTCAAATGGGCTAGTCATCTAAAATAGAGGATCTCTAAAGATGATAGTATGGGATTAAATGATAGGAAATGACGGTGAATGACAAGGAAAGCTTCCAAGGTGACCACCTAGGAGAAAATCTAGGGACAGGGCATGCCTTAAACACCTATGATCAAACTCCTATGAGGCTAACTCTTCAGACAATAGAAAACATTTAAGATTTACCACAAAGTGAAGCCTAAGATCAGAGAAAGACTTTTAACTTTCAATGCTTTTGATATTCAAATTAAGGGATCTTAGAAAATCCAAACTGTTGGAAAAGGACCCTAGTGAGACAGAACCAACTCTGAACCTCCCAGTATCCCAATTCTTACAGCTAGAACCAGACAAGAGACATACGCGACTTCACCTAGGAATACGCGACTTCACCTAGGAATATCCGCGTATACAAAGAGACATACTCTTTTCATCATATTTTGAGCACATTCTGAATTCCTTTCTTCATTGCCTTTTGTACACACTGTAGATACATCATATTTTCTTCATCAGGAACATATTCTCTCAAGCACAACTTCATCAAGTAAGTTTTCATCATCTTCATCAAGTGGGTTGCCTTTCAAGGACAACACTCAGCATCATATTGTCAACAAACATCAAATTTACATCATTTACCAAGTCCATCAAGTCAAGAATAACTTCATCAGGTGGTTTGCCATCAAGGACAACACATGTCAACAGTCGCATGTCTTCATCTTCATTTAGTGGGTTGCCATCAAGGACAACACTCTGCATCATATTTCCAATAATCTCCCCCTTTGGACTTGATGGCAACCATGATGGTGTTTGGTGACCACAACTGATAGATACATTAAGAATACAATGACGCCATGTCACTCTCCCAAATATTTGACACCATTCTGTCTCTTCATTCAAACACCATGTCACTCTCCCCCTTTGACATCAAGGGCAAAGGGCGGATCAACATATTCTTCCCTTTTTCTCCTCATGTGGAAGAAGCGTTCTGCAGATCTGATATGTACTGAAGTGGCCAAGCTCCCCCTGAGTTCATGCTGAATCTTCAAACATTTTTTCCAAAGAAGTACATGACTCAATGACTTTCCTATCACCAATGACTCATACTTACAACAAATATCCATCCAAGTGGATTTACATATGAGACTCAACTACCCAACCAAGTGGGTTTACAAATTTTGACTCAGCTACCCAACCAAGTGGGTTTACAAATTGAAAAGTCCATACATGACAGAATATTGCAATTTACATCCTGAGTCTCAACAAGACCTTTACACCAAACTACAAAAATAACTTTAAGACCAACACCAGAAAGTCCTCAAGAAAGAGAACATATTTTTTAGAACCATCATAATGCCAACACTGCATTATACTCAGCAAAGCTAATGCTCCCCCTGAATCTGTGCAACCAAGCAATCTTTCCAAAAGACTAAGGCTCCCCCTTAGTTTGTGCATCCTGAAAACTTCCACCAACAAATCATCAAGGCATCTTTATCAAAACATTAGAGACAGAATTATGAGAACTGGAACACCACGCGTAGATACCAAACAAGTATCAAAGATACCAACAAAGATCAGAAATTTCGTGGTCAAGAGAATCTGAACCAACCAAAAATGCCAACAATCAAATACATGTAAATTCTTTGCAGGAACTCGCGTATATACGCGACTGTGTTTCAGAAAACCCGCGTATCCAAAGACATCTTCTAAATTTCAACCAGATCTGATTTTGTGTGAGGCAAAGACAGAGTTCAGCTTCTTTCTGAGACATTTGAATGCTTCCCTGTACTACAGATAGATAGAATGATGTAGTTGTGTCTTCAAGCGTCACCCAATGGTTGTAGCATCAGTACAATAGTAACCAAGCCTTCAGATTCTTTGCAGCATCAATACAATTTTTCAAGAGAAATTCTCATATCAGAACAGCATCTTCACATAGGTGTCAGGAAATCATCCATGTGGTCCAACATCACCATGATCTTCAAGATTTAACATGAAGTAACATATGTATGAAAAAGATCTCTCAACCATAGTAACACACTCGCATGATTTATTTCTGAATCAAACGACATCCAACTCATCCATGTGTGAACACAAAAGATACTTATCAGCAACCAGGGCTCAAAATCTCATCATAATAAACCATGTACCAAGTCATCATCATTTGAGCATGAGTATCACAAAAACTAAAGAATAAGCAGTCATATTGCCAACAATGCAATCATTAGTATTCAACCTGCTGCTCCCCCTAAACCAGTGCTCTTCCTTAACTTGTGCAATCTGAAACACCTTCAACAGCAAGTCATCAGCAACAATCTCTGCATGATCAGTCCTCATCTCTGAGTTGTAAGACTTTCATCTCAACAACGAATGCTCTTCATCATAAAGCAACCAGGCTTCATCCATAATCTTCACCACAAGAACCCATGTATCATTTCATTATTATGAGTATAACCAGAATAATGCTAACAGTGCAATCATCAGCAGTCAGACTGATGCTCCCCCTGGACCTCTGCTCCAGATCTTCAGTTATCAGATAAATTATTTTATCATCAATGCATACGCGACTGTGTCTGCTGAAACTCGCGTGTATACGCGACTTTTGTGAATATAACTCGCAGCAGCAAGCATATGTACTTCATCTTCTCCTTCATTTCCTCCCGAGCTTGTACCTCTTGTACCGTCCTTTCCACATCGTATACTGGCCGAAGTAAACATAACCAGAATAACCAAATCAACCATGAGAGACATCATTCATTGTTCTCTTGTGACGATACATTACTAAAACTCATAATGTATCCCACATCATTCAGTCAATAAGAAAAAGGCCGTAAGCGATTGACCCAGAAATGAATTCCCCACGTTTCTGACGCCTCCTCCATCTTGAATTGAGTGTTAAAAGAAAAGCATTGTCTCCTGTGAAAGCATCCACAAAAGTATCCTTTTCTTCTCTAGATTGATTCTTATTCCATCCCTCCATCTTTTTCCAGATTTGTTTAAACTTTCTATTTGTGTGCTGGAGGTTATCCAATTTCTTATATCTGTTCAACCTGCATTCCTTTTCTACATGTCCATACTTGTTACAAGAATAACATCTCATGTGTCCAGAGAAATAAGCATGAGTATTTCTACTCTTCCTCCTTTTACAATCAGCTGCTTTATGTCCATACTTGTTACATGAAAAACAATATCCTTTGAAGAAACCAGAGTACCTTTCTATGTTGGATTTGTTGGTTTGTGGCTGAAATGATCTGCTCCTGCAATCTGCTGCAACATGCCCATAATTATGACATTTAAAACATTCAACATTCTTGAATAAATTCCTTTGAGAATACATGATTGTTGGTTGATCTTTTGTCTCTTTCAACACTTCAGGTTTTGCATTGACTTCCTCTGAATTTTTAGCACCTCCTTGTGAGCTAGATTCTCCTTTAATAGTTTCATGGAAACCAAGACCAAGTTTGATAGCAGGAGACCTTTGATTGCTCAGAATATTGTCCAAAGTATTAGTACTATCTTGAAACCTCAAAAGTTTAACCTTTTCTTCTAATTTACCTTTGAGAATGTTTACCTCAACCTCCAAGTCTTGACATTGCTTTGTCATGCTTTCTTCCTTCCTTCTTCCATCTTCTACTTGATCCTTCAGATTTAGAATCTCTTCTTTTAGCCAATTTTCGTTTTCTTCACATGTTTGTTCCAGCTCTTCATTTTTATTCTTTGATTTTTCCAGATCTTCTTTGAGAGAGATGATTTCTGCTTCAAGGCCTTCCTTTTCAAATGATTGTAGAGGTTCCTTATTTTTCTTACTTGATGCTTCTAGATCTGCTTGTAGAGAGATGACTGCAGCTTCAAGTCCTTCATTCTTCATGCGTGATTCTTTGAGATCTTCATTTAGATTGTTGATTTCTGCTTCTAGTTCTTTAATTCGTTCGGATGCATAAGTATGAAACCTTTGATGCTTGTCCACCTGTCCATTCAGCATTTCGATTTGTTTTTCCATTTGAGAGATCATTTCTTTGTTGATAGATTCTTTCTTATCAATTGCTCTTTGTTGTTCTTCATCTTTGATCTTGAGAGCTTTCTCTATTTCCAAAACACTACTTTCACAAACTTCATTATTGTTTGTACCACCAAGATCATGCAAAGGATGACCCCAATCACTATCTGATTCATCTTCCTCTATTTTCTAAGATATCTCCTTGCTTCGAGTAGCCTTCTTCTTTTTCTTCTTTGCCATGAGCACCTGTAGAGCTTCATCATAATCTATTTCATCTTCTTCAATTTTTGCTATACATGATTTCTGAGGTATCTCCTTTCCTTGAATAACCTTCTTCTTTTGCTTCTTTGCCATGAGCACTTTCAGATCATGGTCAGAATCTTCTTCATCTTCACTGGACACTTCATCATCATCTTCTTTTGCATAATAACTCTTTTTCTTTTCAAATTGTTTCCCTTTACCATGCTTTTCTCTATAAAGACATTTAGCAGCATAGTGACCAACTTTTCCACACTCAAAACATTTGAAGGGAAGCTTACCTTTGAATCTTCCAGTACCTAGTTGGAGCTTTCTCACGAAATTCGCTTCTTCTTCATCGGATATATAGCTGGAATCTTTGACAACTTCCTTTTCTTTTCCTCTTGTAGATGCCTTAAAAGCAGCTTCTCTTATTTGAGAAGGACCTCCTTGTCTCATTTCAAAAGCAGTCAGAGTACCATGTAATTGAACAATAGTAAGAGTTTGCAGATCTTGCCTTTCTTCAATAGATGAAACTTTAGAGTCAAATTTTGAAGTCAAAGATCTTAAGACCTTTTCCACCAGAGTAGTATCAGTTATGGTTTCACCCAAATTTCTCATCCGATTTACAATATCATCTAGACGAAGAAAGAAACCGGCAACACTTTCATCACTATGCATCTTCAAATTTTTATATTCAATTCTAAGAGTTTGGAGTTTTGCACTTTTTACCTTTGTGTCTCCTTCATAGCTTAGAATGATTTTGTCCCATATATCTTTTGCTGAATGTAGCTGCATCACTTTAGCAAATTCTGATTCATACATGCTTCCCAATAAGACATTCACTGCTTTGGCATTGATTTCATACTTCTTTCTTTCAGCTGCATTAGTAGGAATATTTGCCGGGTATTGATAACCTTCTTGCACGATTGCCCATACATCTGCACCAAGACTTTGCAGATATGCTTTTGTTCGTACCTTCCAGAATATCAGATTGCTTCCATTGAATAGAGGTGGCTTTATAGACATCACTCCTTCTTGACTTCCCATTGCGACGGATCTCCTTCAAGGGATCAAGTTCTGCAGAAGGACCTGCTCCGATACCAATTGTTGGGAAAAATACTGAGAGGGGGGGGTGAATCAGTATTTACTGCATAATCAAATCCTTTTACTTTTTCATTCCTTAAAACCCATACGCTACTTTCCTTCAGTAAACTAGCGTGTATACGCGGATCCCCTTTATGAAACTAGCGTATACACAGAGATCTAGATATGTCATTAAATCTTCACTTCTATTAATCCATCATTCATTCATCAGATGTTCAATAAACAGTAAACATGTGCAGTAAGAACAGAATAAACCATCACACAAAGCATCACACATGAACACCAGGATTTTTTAGGTGGAAACCCAAATCGGGAGAAAACCACCGGTGCAGTTGCTCAGCCTTCAATATTTTATTATAGAGAAAACATCTTACAACATATGTGCTGGCGCAGACTTGACCAGCACGCAGGCACCCACCTGCGCTCGTTTACCAGCCTCTCCTGGAAGGGAGCTCCAACCCCCCGACTCGTTTACCAGCCTCTCCTGGAAGGGAGCTACGACCCCCCGATCTCGTTTACCAGCCTCACCTGGAAGGGAGCTACAACCCCCTGACTGAAGGCTACAACCTTCAACACCACCTTGGACCACGTTTCATCAATTTTCACACTGGATCCAACAACTTCAATAGAACACAACTTGCAGGCCACATTTCATCATATTTTCAGACTGGACCCTTTCCATACTTTTAAGCACAGACATACATCACCAACAAATACATATCAACACAGATCAGATAGCAGAAACACAGTATAGCAGATCAGATATTTCATACCCCTTGCTTCAGCAAACCCTAGTTTGCATACACGCTTTCCCTTCACTGATGTCGCGTATATACGCGCTTTCGTCCACACAAACCAGCGTATACCTCAGTGTATATTTTATTGCGCATATGCGCTTTCTCTTCGCTGAAGCCGCGTATATACGCGCTTCCTCCGCGGCGAAGTAGCGTATAGATCTTCAATCATTACAGAGCAACATACTTCATCAGATCAAATATTCAGTTCAGATCTACCCTTTTGCTTCAGACAGATGTTCGCCTAGATGCTCGCCTCATCACAGATCTAAGCCTTCCATAATCAGATCTAGCAAATACAAGAGCAATTCAGATCTAGATTCCCTTCTTCATCATTGGTGCATCATACATTCAGATTTATCATTCAAGTGTAACCCTTTCCATTCAGATATACTTCAGAGAGAAGTATTCATTCAAGCTCAGACATCTTGCACCCACACTCATGTTATGCACAATGAATTTGTTCTCCTTATATAGGTTTATCCTTTTTCAATACCATGAGCCCCTTTTTTTCAATACCATGGGCCAAAACAATACCATGAGCCCAAAACTACCTGGACGGGGTCAATTAGGCGGATCATTACCCAATACCATGGGTCAATACCATGGTGGTTACCCTTGGTTTTGCACTTTTTGAGCGCTTTAGCCCATACGCGACTTGGCACGTTCTTTTCCGCGTGCATACGCGACTTCACCTAGGAATATCCGCGTATACAAAGAGACATACTCTTTTCATCATATTTTGAGCACATTCTGAATTCCTTTCTTTATTGCCTTTTGTACACCCTGTAGATACATCATATTTTCTTCATCAGGAACATATTCTCTCAAGCACAACTTCATCAAGTAAGTTGTCATCATCTTCATCAAGTGGGTTGTCTTTCAAGGACAACACTCAGCATCATATTGTCAACAAACATCAGATTTACATCATTTACCAAGTCCATCAAGTCAAGAATAACTTCATCAGGTGGTTTGCCATCAAGGACAACACATGTCAACAGTCGCATGTCTTCATATTCATTTAGTGGGTTGCCATCAAGGACAACACTCTGCATCATATTTCCAACAATCTCCCCCTTTGGACTTGATGGCAACCACGATGGTGTTTGGTTACCACAACAGATAGATACATTAAGAATACAATGACACCATGTCACTCTCCCAAATATTTGACACCATTCTGTCTCTTCATTCAAACACCATGTCACTCTCCCCCTTTGACATCAAGGGCAAAGGGCGGATCAACATACTCTTCCCTTTTTCTCCTCATGTGGAAGAAGCGTTCTGCAGATCTGATATGTACTGAAGTGGCCAAGCTCCCCCTGAGTTCATGTTGAATCTTCAAACATATTTTCCAAAGAAGTACATGACTCAATGACTTTCCTATCACCAATGACTCATACTTACAACAAATATCCATCCAAGTGGATTTACATATGAGACTCAACTACCCAACCAAGTGGGTTTACAAATTTGACTCAGCTACCCAACCAAGTGGGTTTACAAAATTGACAAGTCCTTACATGACTGAATATTACAATTTTACAACATGGGTCTCCACCAGACCTTTTCATAACCAATACCAAAAAGTCCTCAAGAAAGAGAACATATTTTAGAACCATCATAATGCCAACACTGCATTATACTCAGCAAAGCTAATGCTCCCCCTGAATCTGTGCAACCAAGCAATCTTTCCAAAGACTAAGGCTCCCCATTAGTTTGTGCATCCTGAAAACTTCCACCAACAAATCATCAAGGCATCTTCATCAAAACATTAGAGACAGAATTATGAGAACTGGAACACCACCAGAGATACCAAACAGTATCAAAGATACCAAACAGCACTGCAGCTGTGCTGAAGAGAGCTGAACCAACCAAAAAATTGTCAGCAATCAGTCATACGCGGTTTTCTTTGCAGGAACTCGCGTATATACGCGACTGTATTTCAGGAAACCCGCGTATCCCAAGACATCTTCTAAATTTCAACCAGATCTGATTCTCTGTGAGGCAAAGACAGTGTTCAGCTTCTTTCTAAGACATTTGAAGCTTCCCTGGACTACAGATAGATAGAACGATGTAGTTGTGTCTTCAAGCGTCATCCAACGGTTGTGGCATCAATACAACAGTAACCAAGCCTTCAGATTCTTTGCAGCATCAATACAATCTTTCCAAGAGAGATTCTCATATCAGAACAACATCTTCACATAGGTGTCAAGCAATCATCCATGTGGTCCAACATCACCATGATCTTCAAGATTTAACATGAAGTAACATATGTATGAAAAAGATCTCTCAACCATAGTAACACACTCTGCATGATTTATTTCTGAATCAAATGACATCCAACTCATCCATGTGTAAGTACAAAGGATACTTATCAGCAACCAGGGCTCAAAAACTCATCATAATAAACCATGTACCAAGTCATCATCATTTGAGCATGAGTATCACAAAAACCAAAGAACAAACAGTCATATTGCCAACAATGCAATCATTAGTATTCAACCTGCTGCTCCCCCTAAACCAATGCTCTTCCTTAGCTTGCAATCTGAAGCACCTTCAACAGCAAGTCATCAGCAACAATCTCTGCATGATCTGTCCTCTTCTCTGAATTATAAGACTTTCATCTCAACAACAAATGCTCTTCATCATAAAGCAGCCAGGCTTCATCCATAATGTTCAACACAAGAACCCATGTATCATTTCATTATTATGAGAATAACTAGAATAATGCTAACAGTGTAATCATCAGCAGTCAGACTGATGCTCCCCCTGGACCTCTGCTCCAGATATTCAGTTATCAGATAAATTCTTTTATCATCAATGCATACGCGTATGTGTCTGATGAAACTCGCATGTATACGCGACTTTGGTTAATATAACCTGCGTATGGAAAGTGAAGCATATAAAAATTTCATCTTCCTTCATTTCCTCCTGAGCTTGTACCTCCTGTACCTGTCCTTTCCACATCAGATGCGCTGTCAGAAGTAAACATAACCAGAATAATCAAATCAACCATGAGAGACATCATTCATTGCTCCCTTTGTGACGATACATTACTAAAACTCATAATGTATCCCACATCATTCCTGCAGTCAATAAGAAAAGTCAGCTTCAGAAGCGGATGACTGCAGTAGGGTCAGAATTCCCTACGTTTCTGATCGGTCCTCCATCTTGAATTGAGTGTTTTCTTCAAGAAAATCATTATCTTCTAGAGCATCCACAAAAGTATCCTTTTCTTCTCTAGATTGATTCTTATTCCATCCCTCCATCTTTTTCCAGATTTGTTTAAACTTTCTATTTGTGTGCTGGAGGTTATCCAATTTCTTATATCTGTTCAACCTGCATTCCTTTTCTACATGTCCATACTTGTTACAAGAATAACATCTCATGTGTCCAGAGAAATAAGCATGAGTATTTCTACTCTTCCTCCTTTTACAATCAGCTGCTTTATGTCCATACTTGTTACATGAAAAACAATATCCTTTGAAGAAACCAGAGTACCTTTCTATGTTGGATTTGTTGGTTTGTGGCTGAAATGATCTGCTCCTGCAATCTGCTGCAACATGCCCATAATTATGACATTTAAAACATTCAACATTCTTGAATAAATTCCTTTGAGAATACATGATTGTTGGTTGATCTTTTGTCTCTTTCAACACTTCAGGTTTTGCATTGACTTCCTCTGAATTTTTAGCACCTCCTTGTGAGCTAGATTCTCCTTTAATAGTTTCATGGAAACCAAGACCAAGTTTGATAGCAGGAGACCTTTGATTGCTCAGAATATTGTCCAAAGTATTAGTACTATCTTGAAACCTCAAAAGTTTAACCTTTTCTTCTAATTTACCTTTGAGAATGTTTACCTCAACCTCCAAGTCTTGACATTGCTTTGTCATGCTTTCTTCCTTCCTTCTTCCATCTTCTACTTGATCCTTCAGATTTAGAATCTCTTCTTTTAGCCAATTTTCGTTTTCTTCACATGTTTGTTCCAGCTCTTCATTTTTCTTCTTTGATTTTTCCAGATCTTCTTTGAGAGAGATGATTCCTGCTTCAAGGCCTTCCTTTTCAAAAGATTGTAGAGGTTCCTTATTTTTCTTACTTGATGCTTCTAGATCTGCTTGTAGAGAGATGACTGCAGCTTCAAGTCCTTCATTCTTCATGCGTGATTCTTTGAGATCTTCATTTAGATTGTTGATTTCTGCTTCTAGTTCTTTAATTCGTTCGGATGCATAAGTATGAAACCTTTGATGCTTGTCCACCTATCCATTCAGCATTTCGATTTGTTTTTCCATTTGAGAGATCATTTCTTTGTTGATAGATTCTTTCTTATCAATTGCTCTTTGTTGTTCTTCATCTTTGATCTTGAGAGCTTTCTCTATTTCCAAAACACTACTTTCACAAACTTCATTATTGTTTGTACCACCAAGATCATGCAAAGGATGACCCCAATCACTATCTGATTCATCTTCTTCTATTTTCTGAGATATCTCCTTGCTTCGAGTAGCCTTCTTCTTTTTCTTCTTTGCCATGAGCACTTGTAGAGCTTCGTCGGAATCTGTTTCATCTTCTTCAATTTTTGCTATACATGATTTCTGAGGTATCTCCTTTCCTTGAGTAACCTTCTTCTTTTGCTTCTTTGCCATGAGCACTTTCAGATCATGGTCAGAATCTTCTTCATCTTCATTGGACACTTCATCATCATCTTCTTTTGCATAATAACTCTTTCTCTTTTCAAATTGTTTCCCTTTACCATGCTTTTCTCTATAAGGACATTTAGCAACATAATGACCAACTTTTCCACACTCAAAACATTTGAAGGGAAGCTTACCTTTGAATCTTCCAGTACCTAGTTGGAGCTTTCTCACGAAATTCGCTTCTTCTTCATCGGATATATAGCTGGAATCTTTGACAACTTCCTTTTCTTTTCCTCTTGTAGATGCCTTAAAAGCAGCTTCTCTTATTAGAGAAGGACCTCCTTGTCTTATTTCAAAAGCAGTCAGAGTACCATGTAATTGAACAATAGTAAGAGTTTGCAGATCTTGCCTTTCTTCAATAGCTGAAACTTTAGAGTCAAATTTTGAAGTCAAAGATCTTAAGACCTTTTCCACCAGAGTGTTATCAGATATGGTTTCACCCAAATTTCTCATCCGATTTACAATATCATCTAGACGAAGAAAGAAGCTGGCAACACTCTCATCACTATGCATCTTCAAATTTTCATATTCAATTCTAAGAGTTTGGAGTTTTGCACTTTTTACCTTTGTGTCTCCTTCATAGCTCAGAATGATTCTGTCCCATATTTCTTTTGCTGAATGTAGCTGCATCACTTTAGCAAATTCTGATTTAGACATGCTTCCTAGCAAGACATTTACTGCTTTGGCATTGGTTTCATACTTCTTCCTTTCAGCTGCATCAGTAGGAATATTTGTTGGGTATTGATAACCTTCTTGCACGATTGCCCATACATCTGCACCAAGACTTTGCAGATATGCTTTTGTTCGTACCTTCCATAAAATCAGATTGCTTCCATTGAATAGAGGTGGCTTTATAGACATCACTCCTTCTTGACTTCCCATTGCGACGGATCTCCTTCAAGCGATCAAGCTTCTACAGAAGGACCTGCTCCGATACCAATTGTTGGGAAAAATACTGAGAGGGGGGGGTGAATCAGTATTTACTGCATAATCAAATCCTTTTACTTTTTCATTCCTTAAAACCCATACGCTACTTTCCTTCAGTAAACTAGCGTGTATACGCGGATCCCCTTTATGAAACTAGCGTATACACAGAGATCTAGATATGTCATTAAATCTTCACTTCTATTAATCCATCATTCATTCATCAGAGGTTCAATAAACAATCAACATGTGCAGTAAGAACAGAATAAACCATCACACAAAGCATCACACATGAACACCAGGATTTTTAGGTGGAAACCCAAATCGGGAGAAAACCACCGCTGCAGTTGCTCAGCCTTCAATATTTTATTATAGAGAAAACATCTTACAACATATGTGCGGGCGCAGACTTGACCAGCACGCAGGCACCCACCTGCGCTCGTTTACCAGCCTCTCCTGGAAGGGAGCTCCAACCCCCTGACTCGTTTACCAGCCTCTCCTGGAAGGGAGCTACGAACCCCCGATCTCGTTTACCAGCCTCACCTGGAAGGGAGCTACAACCCCCTGACTGAAGGCTACAACCCTCAGCACCACCTTGGACCACGTTTCATCAATTTTCACACTGGATCCAACAACTTCAATAGAACAACACTTGCAGGCCACATTTCATCATATTTTCATACTGGACCCTTTCCATACTTTTAAGCACAGTCAACCATGAAACAGATACATGTAACTCACTGACAGATATCAGTAAACCAGCAGAACAGATCAGACATTTCTTACCACAGTCTTCAGCAAACCCTAGTTTGCATACGCGCTTTCCTTTCTCTGATGTCGCGTATATACGCGCTTTCGTCCACCCAAACCAGCGTATACCTCAGTGTATATTTTAATGCGCATACGCGCTTTCTCTTCGCTGAAGCTGCGTATATACGTGCTTCCTCCGCGGCGAAGTAGCGTATAGATCTTCAATCATTACAGAGCAGCATACTTCATCAGATCAGATATTCAGTTCAGATCTACCCTTTTGCTTCAGACAGATGTTCGCCTAGATGCTCGCCTCATCACAGGTCTAAGCCTTCCATAATCAGATCTAGCAAATACAAGAGCAATTCAGATCTAGATCCCCTTCTTCATCATTGGTGCATCATACATTCAGATTTATCATTCAGGTGTAACCCTTTCCATTCAGATATACTTCAGAGAGAAGTATTCATTCAAGCTCAGACATCTTGCATCCACTCCCATGTTTTTCACAATGAATTTCATCTCCTTATATAGGTTTATCCTTTTTCAATACCATGAGCCCCTTTTTCAATACCATGGGCCAAAACAATACCATGAGCCCAAAACTACCTGGACGGGGTCAATTAGGCGGATCATTACCCAATAAAATGGGTCAATACCATGGTGGTTACCCTTGGTTTTGCACTTTTTGAGCGCTTTAGCCCATACGCGACTTGGCACGTTCTTTTCCGCGTGCATACGCGACTTCACCTAGGAATATCCGCGTATACATAGAGACATACTCTTTTCATCATTCTTTCAGCACATTCTAAATTCCTTTCTTCATTGCCTTCTGTACACACTGTAGAAACATCATATTTTCTTCATCAGGAACATATTCTCTCAAGCACAACTTCATCAAGTAAGTTGTCATCATCTTCATCAAGTGGGTTGCCTTTCAAGGACAACACTCAGCATCATATTGTCAACAAACATCATATTTACATCATTTACCAAGTCCATCAAGTCAAGAATAACTTCATCAGGTGGTTTGCCATCAAGGACAACACATGTCAACAATCGCATGTCTTCATCTTCATTTAGTGGGTTGCCATCAAGGACAACACTCTGCATCATATTTCCAACATTCTAAGTCAAATTAAGTATCCGATAGAGCTGCACATTTTTCAGGTGTTGAGTTAGCTCTATGACTGGGTCTGATAATATTTGGCTTTCTGGGGGTAGGAGACTTCCTAAGAATGCTCTCTGGATTGTCAACTATTTCACATGGGTTTGGATTAGGATAAGCTCTAGTATGGATTGTTCTTGAAGCCAGTATATATGTCTCTTAAAAAATAAGCTTAATCCTAAGTGTTTCTTCTAATATGGATGATCTTGTAATGAAAACTGGTCTCCCGTGGAGTCTATTGAAAACAAAGATAATCATCAGGCCTACTGATCATCAGTTAAATCCTTTGATCATTTAGGAACTGTGGAGTCGCCAGGTGGAAGGTTTTGAATGTTTTAAGGAGATTTACTGTCCACCACAGTAATTTACTACCAAACCAAGGCTACTATGGTCTTCTTTGAGTTCTTAGATATGTTTTAAGGAATGTTTTACTCAAAGGTCCCCAGTGGAGTCGCCATTATGTTGTGGTTCCTGTGTTTTGGCAGATTTGGAAATACCAAAAGACAAGACAACATCAAACCACTTTGGGATCTCAGGATCTATCCCTCCTAGATCCAGAGAGGGATCTCTCTATAAAGGCAAAGAAATGTGTATCTTTGAAGTTCAATTTTAAGGTATTAGGCTAGCTATAGGGCACTAGGGTTGTTTTTTGTTTGGTTGGGAAAACATGAAAGAAGGTTTCAATGTGAGACAAAGAAGTGAGAAAAGAAGGATTTTTGGCAATGGGGAGATAATTCAAAGAAAACTCAAGTCCATTGGGCAATGGGGTCATAAAAGGGTTTACTTGCAATTCAATATCCAAGGCTTTCAAATGGGCTAGTCATCTAAAATAGAGGATCTCTAAAGATGATAGTATGGGATTAAATGATAGGAAATGACGGTGAATGACAAGGAAAGCTTCCAAGGTGACCACCTAGGAGAAAATCTAGGGACAGGGCATGCCTTAAACACCTATGATCAAACTCCTATGAGGCTAACTCTTCAGAAAATAGAAAACATTTAAGATTTACCACAAAGTGAAGCCTAAGATCAGAGAAAGACTTTTAACTTTCAATGCTTTTGATATTCAAATTAAGGGATCTTAGAAAATCCAAACTGTTGGAAAAGGACCCTAGTGAGACAGAACCAACTCTGAACCTCCCAGTATCCCAATTCTTTCAGCTAGAACCAGACAAGAACATCTAAAAACAAACTCTAAATTCATACATCAGTAAGCAGGGAGAACCAACTACTATACTGGGTAAATTGTCTTGAATTTGTTCTTAGATACACAATTAGTAGAAAACATAAAATATAAGAAGAGCAGGAAGTATTAGGGTACTTTACAGCAGTACATACTAAGCTAGTTTACTGATTCTTATCAGAGAAATGAACTATGATGCATAACAGAGGGAAAACATTGAAAAAGATAGAACACATCACCACTGATTTAGATCAGGATCCAATGAACATGCTTGTCATATTAAAGAGAAACATCAGTCACATACATCATTGTCCAGTAGCTTGATATCAACTAGAAATCATCTCCCAGCCTATTTTACAACTGATACACATAGAACTCTATCTCAAAGAAACAGCTTACATCCACGGATAACCAACCAACAACATGTATTTCTCATGAGTTATTATGGCTGAAAATGAGGTATTAGAGGTAGATAGAACTTTAAATGAATCATTAAAACAGAGGAAGAAGAGTGCTTGAGGCCCATTCTGCTTTAATATCCCTGTATTGACTTTCGGTACCATTTGGATGAATAAGTGGCCTTCGACAGGCTGATAATAACTTCAGAGGTATGTTCTTGAAGTACTCTCTGGAAGTTTGTACTCTGTTTGTACACTGGGACAAGTAAGGTAGATAAATGACTTTCAGGCCTTCCATACTGTGCAACTAATGCTCTGGAAATATTAGGACTTCTGTCAGGGTGGTGATCTTCTCAGTAACTCGGTGGAGAATAAAAAACACTATGGGAACTTGTCCTTTCTTGGGAAAGAACGTTCTGCTGATGTGGAACACTGATATGGCTTGTTTCATGCACTTTTGGCCTTATTAGCCTTCTAGATCCTTTATAGGGTCTTCAATCTGTATCTTTGCCCTTAAAACACTGGATCATGACATTAAATCTCCAATAATGGGCTTTTAATCCCTTAAACCCTTCACTGATAGTCTTTGCTGCTTCTGCTGACTGTCTATGAATATGCAGGTTTTAATGGCGCTAGAGGCTTACGAGAGGGTTTCACACTGGTCTTTTAATGAAAAACATGTTTAAAAACCTTTTCGAGTGTCTTCCCTGCAATATTGGCTCTAAAAATATCTTCCTGTGATCTATTTTTCCCTGTCTGTGACTATAAGACAGAGAGCGATTTTTCATCATCTGTTACCTTGCAAAAACACAATAAACATGTTAAGAAATCCATTGCGGGAGGGAGGATAGATGCTTTGGAGGCTCGTGGAGGATGGAGAGAAATGATGAAGATGGTGGTAGCGGCGAAGAAACGGGTGAAAATCATAGCAGAATGGAAGAAACTGGCCTGATGGAGGTTTGGTGCGACGACAGTTCCGGACTGTTGGATTAGATCAGACAGTGGCGATCTATGGTTGAGATTCACCGGTGGAGTGGTTTCAGAAGGTTAGGCGACAAAAAAAATGACTTTTAGTGTAAAACACAAAAGTTTAATGTTAGGGAGAATTACGAAGGAAAAAAGGTTAAAGTCAATGAAATCGGAGGCTTTTGGTGGTGGGACCGAGAGGGCAGAAGACGATTGAATGTGGACCATCGGATCACAGGAAGAGATCGACGGTGGAGATCTTCCGACGGAGTCATTTGGAAGGTCCGATGAATGGGATATGAATGAAGACGCGATGTAATATGAGCCATTGACCTAGATCACATGAATGGTTGAGATTAAATGAAGGATCATACTGGGGAGGAGTGGTTTTTAAAGGGAAACTGCTAGTTTCACGTGGCTTTGGAGTGGTTTTGAAATTTTTCCAAAAAAAATGTGATATGCCTCGCTGCCTGACACATGTCCCTCCCAAAACCGCTTTTATCGCGTAAATTTGGAACATTAAACCTTAGACGTAGAAATCACGTGATATGCATTCTCAGTCGTTGGATGAAAGGTGGAGAGATACGATGGTGGGGATGGGAGCACGATATGGAAAGATGCGTGGGTGAATCATACGGTGAGGAGAGCCAATGACAGATTAAATCCTGACTGTTGGATCTATGAAATGGACGGCGGAGATCTAATCGGGGATCGGTGGAAAAATGAAATGGTGAAAGGGGAAGGAGGGGTGCGATGCAATCTCGACCGTCAGATCTGGCGGAATGGACGGCGGAGATTTAATCGCATCGGAGAAAGGCAAGGGGCCAAAACTCCGCAGTCCTTTGATTTTTCGATTTGTGATTTAGCGCGGACCGTTGGATCAGCGGAAAGATCAACAGTCGAGATTTGATCAGAGGGGAAACGATGGAGGGTGCATGAGCAGAGTGTGATTGAATCTGGGCCATTGGTTCTTGTGGATTCAATGGTCCAGATTAAATTGGCGGGATCGGGTGATGGGCTCTGTGAACAAAGCGCGAACGAACCTCAGCCGTCGGATCTGTATGGACGGACAGTCGGGATTTAATCGGCGAGACTATGATATTGAAATATGGGTGAAGCGCGACGCGATCCTGAACGTTGTTTCTTGTGGATTCAATGGTCAGGATCTAATCGTAGGATTGACGTCAGAGGAAACAAAGAGCATGGAGAAGAGAAGTTGTGATTGCCGATTATGTGAGTTAGCGCAGGCTGTCGGATATGAGGGGAGATCAACGGTCCATATACCATCGGAGGGGCAATGAAAAGAGGTCATGGGCGCGATGCGACACTAGCACTGACCGTTGGATCTCTAAAGATCGACGGCCAATATTGAAGCGCAGGTCTATAGAGAAAAAGCTCGTCGCATCGGAAAAATATAAGGAACAAAGGAAAAGGAGGTAGAGGAAAGCTCCGATTGCGATTAGCGCCTGAGGGATTAGCGCCTGGTTCTAGCGTCGAGTTTTATGGGGGAGGCGTTAGGGAGAATAAGCCCTCAGGGGCTTAACCTTCAATGGAGTGGAAAAAATGATTTTTATGCATTTTAAGGGGATTTTTGGAGTTTTTAGCGCCCAGTTGTGGGGCTAAGGGCCAATGAAGAAAGGGGCTGCGGCATATAAGCCCTCGGGGGCTTAAGGCCTAATATAGTGTAAAAAGAGGGTTTTTAGGCCAAAAGAGTGCTTTTTAAGGCTAAATGGGTGGTTCCGGTAGGGGGAAAAAGGGATTTTAAAACCAAATGAAGGGAGCCACAAGGTTTAAAAGGGGATGTTGAAAGGATAAATGAAGCAGATGGAGGCTTTTTCTGAGAAAATTTCTTTCACAAACAGTAAGGCTTTTTTCAATGTAAACAATAGTGAGGATTTTTCAAGGAACAGAAGACACATAGAGGCTTTCAAGAATGAAATATTTTCAAGGGAAATGTTTCTCTTGAAGGCTCAGAAACAATTTAGCCACCTCTTTACTATGTCAAAAATTTATAGGTGGCTAACAAGAACTAGGAAAAGTGCGGAGTTAGGCTTTTTAGGGTTTTAATGAGATTTTCTCCAATTCCAAGACTTGGTTTAGGAACTTTATGATTTTGGACCTCTAAGAGAGCAATAAATAGGTAATGATGAACCCATATAGACAACTAAATGTCATGGTGGAAAATTTTAGTGTAACAGATTTCCCCCTAAAGTGCGAAGTCTAAAGAGTTTTGAAGAATTCTGAAGAGTGAAGTGCTTTATCATTCCGAGGATCGGGTTGCAGGCACACCGGTTGAAACCTGGAAAAAAAATTCAATGCAAGCATATCTATATATATATATATATATCATCACTGAGGTAGGCATTCCCATACTCAGATCAAAACTAACTACATGTTCTGATACATAAATGATTTTATAATTACATTAATAGTAGACGTAGCCATTTGTCATAAGTAGTCTAATGCATAATGAATAATAAAACTCCTCACAGCCTGGATGGTAGAAACTAGATCCAGGGTCTTGATTTCCACTACCCGAACTAGTACGATTCTATCCATGTGATTGATTGTGTCGAAGTCGAACATGGTAGAAACCACTTGATTACCAGTCAATGATGTGAACTGTTAATCAGTGTAAGAGAAACCACCAATAATAACAATGGATCTCAAAGTACTAAGTACAAACTATGAAGTGTGAATAAATGATTTGAAGTCGAACACTTCACAGAATCATTCGATCGAAGGTCAATGATGCAACCTGTCGTCGAAGGCGAGAAATCTGCCATTAGGGCATGCAGATCCCAAGGTACTGATAGGATTCTAGATCAACTTTCTATATGATGAGTTTTTGTCGATAGAAAGTAATCCGTCGTAGGAAAGCCCACGACACGAAACCATTATATCAATTTTTGAAAAAATATTTGCAAGGACTGACTCAGGGATGGTCAATGTGAATGGAGACAAATGTTTGCAATGAATGGTTTATTGAAATTATCTCTTGAACACATAACGACACTGCAGGTGGTGACGATTGACCTAAAGCTAATACCTAGAAACCGGTTGAAGACTTTCAATGTGGTTCGATTAACTGTTTGGCCAAAGGATTTCCCAAACCCAAATATGAATGTGACAAAAGTGTCGTCTTCAAGAGTGGTATACAACTTTTTGAAACGAAGTGTGAAAACTGGATTCATTTTCTCTCTTTTCCCCCACCATTTCTAGCAAGTACCTCTTTATTTTTTACAAGCTTGAGGAGGATAACATGCTCATCCTTCGGATGAGTCTAACTTAGTATTATAATCAAACCATAAGAAGAAGTGGTTCGTTCCTGTTTATAATTGACAGGTCCTTTACTGTTAAGTTTTAACGAGTCCAGTATAGGTGAAACTCGGTGTTTCTCAATTTTAGGGAGTCAGAAGAAAAACTTAAGAAAACTCTGTGGGTGTAATTTTTCGTAAATTTAGTTTCTCAAGCCAAAAAAAGGATAAAATAATGTAGGAGAGAACTCTATTGACCATGATTAGTCAACATATACCTTTTTCGTAAATAGTCCATTTTAGCCTGGAAAAGGGGTAAACTTATACTGGAAGGACGACTGTTCATTTCCTTTAACAAGTTCGAATAGTCAAGTACTCGACGATATTTTCATATTTAGAGAGTCTGAAAAGGGCTTAAAAGAGAACTCCAGGGTTTCGCTTTTTTGTAATTTTCAAGAGCTCGAAACAGTGATAAAAGTATACTCATTTGGTTTCTCTTTTTCGTAAGTTTTAAGAAGTTCGAAAAAGTGATAAAAAGTGTACACATATGGCCAATTTTCAATTTAATTAACGAGCAGGAAACGACGGAAAGAACTCAGAATTTTCATGTGTTTTACGAGAATGAAAGATAGCAAAATAATCCCGGGATTTTCGTGAGTTTAACGAATCTTGAAAATAATAACCGAAATGGACTCAAGATAGGTTTCATTTTTACACAAGCTTGAAACAGAGAAAACTTTGCTTAAGACAGGTTTCATTTTTACATAAGCTTGAAACGTAAGAAAACTATGCTTGAGATAGGTTTGTTTCATTTTTACACAAGCTTGAAACAAAGGAAAAATCATGCTTGAGATAGGTTTGTTTCATTTTTACACAAGCTTGAAACAAAGGAAAAATCATGCTTGAAAGTGGTTTCATTTTTACACAAGCTTGAAACTTAGGAAAAATTTGCTTGCGATAGGTTTTTCAATGCCCCCCAAGCGTAACTTGCTGGAGCATATGCCCCTCAAGATTCATTTCATTCAACTAAGTATATTACTGGTTACTAATAACTAGATGGAATGAAGGTTCATTTAAGAGATCAGATGAAGGACTCGACTTGACATTTACGAGATCTAGTCAAAGACTCGACTCAATTAGGAGAGGATTTGTTTCATTTTTTAATCAGCTTGACACAGGAAAAGAACTATGCTCATAAGCATCTGTTTTATTTTTTAATGAGGTTGACACAGTAACAGGATCATCCTCATAAGGGCCTATTTCATTTTTTAACGAGGTTGACACAGTAAAAGAACTATCCTCATGGATCATGTTTCATTTTTTAACGAGGTTGACACAGGAAAAGAACCGTCCTCATTATCCACTGATTTATTTTTTAACGAGGTTGACATAGTAAAAGGAACTATCCTCAAGGATCCTGTTTCATTTTTTAGCGAGGTTGACACAGGAAAATAACCATCCTCATTACCCACTGATTTATTTTTTAACGAGGTTGACACAGTAAAAGGAACTATCCTTAAGGATCCTGTTTCATTTTTTAACGAGGTTGACATAGGAAAAGAACCATCCTCATTACCCAATGATTTATTTTTTAACGAGTTTGACACAGTAAAAGGAACTATCCTCAAGGATCATGTTTCATTTTTTAACGAGGTTGACACAGGAAAATAACCATTCTCATTACCCACTGATTTATTTTTTAACGAGGTTGACACAGTAAAAGGAACTATCCTCAAGGATCATGTTTCATTTTTTAACGAGGTTGACACAGGAAAGAACCATTCTCATTAGCACTTATCATGGCTTCCAACTGGAAGAAACACATGTCAAGGGACACTCCTCGATCACGGCTTCCAAGAGGTCTTCATCAGATGGAAGAACAGTTCTCTAGAAGGAACACATGTCAAGGGAATCAATAGGGATAAGAACATTGTGTTCAAATAATCCCATAGGGTTTTCCATGTCAATTACCGGATCTAAGTCAAAGGAATTCGAGCAAATAGTGAGAGGCTCGCTTGCATTGGTAACTGAAAACATGGGACTGGTTGCCACATAATTAACCCATGGTGGGGTATATACCACCTTCGTATAAGGAACATTTAGTGGTGTCAGATTATTGGTAGTTGAATCAAGACTAGAAAATTAAAGTTGGTCAATAGTCATAATGTTTCCATTGTGAGGGAAAGACATCACGCAAAAGAGTGTCGATACGACAGCTTTCATTGCATAGACATAGTCTCGCCCAAGGAGTAAATTGAAATCCAAGGGGCCTCGGACTACCATAAGATCAATACAGATAGTTTTTCCTTCCAAGGTAATAGGAAACTTAGGAACGATCCCTAAAGGTTCACTAATGGTTCTGTTAAAAGTTGACAGATTCTGTGTAATAGGCACAATCTGAGGGGAACCCAAAGCTTACCAAGCAGTTGAGGATAAAATACTAATAGAAGCACCTTCATCTACATTTGTGTGATGCACATTCTTAAAACAAAACTTCACAATGATTTGGAAAGGGATGGAGGAAGGAAGACGAGGTTTTGTTAGTATATTCCAATCAAAGGAAAAGACCTCGGTACTTGGAGGGGGTTCTGTAGGAACAGGTGAAATGCCCCCTTGCGTAGTAGAATCTGATGTAACAAGAAGAACCTGAGAAGTATGAATTTCAGTCTCTATAGGTAGAGTGGGATCGACCGGTTGTGAAATCAATTCAACCACTTGATCAACTAATGGATCATCAATTTGAGTGATATCAGTTTCACTCTTCAATCGAAGAGTGGGATTGACTATACTTGGAATTAGATCAATCACTTCGTCAGTTGACGGTACGTTGGGAGAAATTTTATGGTAACCAGTTGGAAGTTGTTGCTCTGGAATAGTAATATTTTCCAACAATTTTTAGGCTTCATCCATATGAGGGAAAATGTGAGTTTGATGACTCCCTTTGCATAACCTACAAGGAAACCTAACTTTACCCTTTTTCCCAGGAACCTGACAATCACTGGTTGATGGATCAACGGTAAGTTGATAGGATTTTTCAGACCAGATTTCCAAGACCTGTTTGGAATACCAGGACAATTGATAAGGAAGTGGTCACCCTTACAAATTTTGCAATGGTATTTGGGTTTACGATGCATGTTGGAGGTTTCCTCAACACTACTAACACTTACAGCCATGGTTGGTTGGTTGAATTATTTCTTATCTTGCTTCTTCTTCTTCTTCCCTTTCTTCTTCTTCTTAACCACATGGTTACTAGCGTCAAGGTTTTTACCAAGCGAAGAGGAAGAAAGGGAGGAAGACATGTTGGGCGAAAAAGGTAAAGGGTCAACATGAGGTTGGTGATGTTGAGATGGTGAACTATGTTGAGGTGAAGCATCTGTTTGAGGTGGAACACTTTGAGTATTCGAGGCCAACGAAGTTGAAAATAAGCATATCGATAAACCTATGGTAAATCCAGGTAATGACAATGTAGCCATATAAGGAGGACCAACATTTCCAAAGAAAGAAAAAGTACTATGATTCTCTAAAAGAGGGGTTCCTTGGTTGGTAAATTCTGGAACAGTTTCCATTAAATTCAACTTCAGTGAATTTTATTAACAAATTAAAAAATATTCACAATTCACGATTCACACCTAACAATTAAAATTCACAATTCACACCTAAGGTCTCTAAAAATTAAAAACAAACAAATGAACACGCGTTATCAAATCTAGGAGTCAAACCACACACAAATAGTATGTTTCCAAAATAAAAACACTAGTTGGTGATGAAATCCAACGTCGCAGAAATTAATGTGGAAAACTGGCGACTGGAACAGTTACCCTGACAACCTGCTTAATGAAACAGACTGGTGCAAGTACCTCCACTATTTCATCTCGAAGTGAAGTGCACCCTTCGAAAATTCCAAGTGAGTCTAGTCAACGTCTGCTCCAGGTACAGTGGGACCTTCCCTCCACCATCACCTTGGGAAAAATCCTAAATATTATGGCCACTAAGGTCACCAACTGAGACAAATTCACCTGAGGGAACAGTCTATGATCCGATATACACGCAAGGGCGGAGTAATAAGCTCAATCCCCTTGAAGGCTCCTTGACATAATCCAAGGTTTACCAACAAGTGACCCCAGGCTCCTCGACAATGGTCTATCCGAGGTTTACCATTTTTAATACATGCACATCTGCTATCTTTCCCAATGAGATATGTATGATTACCTCACTGGTTCCGACATGATCTCGTGCTTGAATCTTTTAAGAAGAGCTTCCCAGAGCACAATTGCAACAATTGGAATTTTTCCTTACTGCAAGATGCTACTTGTTTGTTTAGTTTCTTTGGAAAGTTAACTACAACTTGTTCCAAAGCACTAGCCTAAGCTATATTGGTGTAAAGAGCCGTAGAAAATGTAAAAAAATCTAGATGAATTTTAATTAAGTGCTGTGTTATTTGGTTGTTATTACTCAAAGGGTAAATGGATATGAAACCAATGGTGTTATGACCTGACCCAAAACTGACTGCGATTGAATATGATAATGTAATCTTTTCAATTCGATGAATCCTAACTAAAGAAAGGAGAGAGGTTCCATTCACTTCCAACAATGCAAAAATTGATAAATAAGAGAAAATTAACAAATTCTCTAATGCACTAATTTCAGCAAGAAAACTAATGCTTATCAATTCCAATTTTTTATTTTTATGTTTTTAAAACAAGCATAAAAACATGTAAATTCAAATCAAAGAAACCGGTCTAAATCTACAATTGATATTTCCATAATGTAAACTATGCAGTTGTAATCTATGCACAATTCAATTGAAAAGTATGCAAATGTAATCTATGCACATTTTTCGTTCATATTCTGAGAATGAGAATTCTAATTATGCAAATGTGATCTATGCAAGAGAATTCTTAGACACAAGATGATTCCAAATCAGCAAAAGAATAACAAGACTATTTTCTTTCACCAATGTAATCTAAGAAACCAATCAAGTGTAAGTAAAGAAAATTGGGTGAGAATCTCAAAATTCAAAAAATAAAAACACTCAACAAAATGATGCAAAATTGTTAAGAGACTGAGAGAAATCTCGAAGTAATGACCAAAGGAAATCAAATTAAGAGTTTCTCAAAAAAGAGACTCAAAACACCCAATTGACTTAATAGAGACTGATGAGACTGTAAAATTTGTTGAAAGAAACTCACACATAATATTTTGACAGTCAATACAGATTGGGGAAAACACAGAGAATCTGGTAATCTGGCTCCAGAAAAGAGAATTTTAATTTTTCAAAAATTTTCCACAAGTCTGCAGGTTCTAATGGAGAACAGTGTGGTACCACACTATTCTGAACTAAAAAATACGGAGGCTACCGTACTGCCTTTAAATAAAAACCGCAGAGGCTAGGAAAAATTTAAAAAAAAAATTCAAATTTTCTTTTCAGGGATTTTGATAAGTTATCTATCCAACCTAGTTTTTAGACTAATCAAAATCAAAAGACTCTTAAAATTCAAACTAAAAAATAAAAAGGAAAACTAAGTTCATATATTCCCCAGCGAAGTCGCCATTTTGTTATACGGATAAAATCCTTCTTGCGGACAAGAACGATCTCCCTATTATCCTAAGGATATCTAGAAACAAATAACTAAACGCAAACCATTTTCTCTAGACCATTATGATTCATAATTATTAATCAAGTAAGAGGAGATGCTCCTACCTGAGGTCCAATGCTTGCTATAATCTTCAATCCATCGCTCCAAAGTGGTCAATTCAACATGTAAGACCTGCACTCAAAGACAAGAAAAAGGATTAAAAGCACCTGCAATATATAATAATTCAGAAACATTAATCTATCTCAGTGATCAAGGAATCCAAGAATTAAATTACTCAAATCGATACATGAACAACTTAATGAGAAAATAGAATCCATTTGTATTAACTTGTATGATAAGAAGTAACCTTACAACCTTGTCGCCTTGATGTCATACAGGTTCTTCCGGGGTCCTGAATAGTCGTTTTCCTTCAGTTTGACAAGCCTTCTCCTCTCTGAACTAGCATAAAACTATAGATATGAGTATGTGATTGTTCTCATACCAATGATGCCAAGTATAGAGAGTATGATTTCTTCAACAATTTTCTAATCCACCAAAGTCTATCAATCTACAATCTACCCTTGAGACTGAAACATGAGTTCAATTTATAGGAGAATGAAGGAGGTTTCAGTTCCATAAAGAGGGGGATAAATTCCTCTCATAACGGTATTTTAGCTCCAAATACCAAGGGATAATCTCCATTAATGAAGGGATAGAGGTTCATGAATGAAGGGGCGAAGCTCGACCTAATTACGATTCTAGAAGCCTCCAGCTGGGAGAATATTCAACCAGTTGGGCTTCTAGAACTTACTTTTTCTTTTATTTTACCTTTTACGGGGGTCCGAAGTTTTAGTAAGCAGAACGTGCGTGATGTACTGCAAGTTATAGAGCAATAAACCGCGGTACTGCAGGTAAGAACTAGGAAAAGTGCGGAGTTAGGCTTTTTAGGGTTTTAATGAGATTTTCTCCAATTCCAAGACTTGGTTTAGGAACTTTATTATTTTGGACCTCTAAGGGAGAAATAAATAGGTAATGATGAACCCATATAGACAAATAAATGTCATGGTGACAAATTTTAGTGTAACAATATCATGTAGGCCGGCTATGCGACAGTCATCACACCATAACATGGGTCCACTTGGTCTTGGACGTAACGGACTGGGCCCCCCCACCTGTAGGTATTCTGCCAGTAGTGGGCACTGATCCTTGGTATGCCCTGATACCCTACATCGTATACACCATAGGTCTA
Source organism: Pinus albicaulis (assembly GCA_034641835.2). NCBI lineage: Eukaryota > Viridiplantae > Streptophyta > Pinopsida > Pinales > Pinaceae > Pinus > Pinus albicaulis. Next base: position 1,300,121,228 of record CM076582.1, on the reverse strand, counting down.
TGCTAGCTTCTTTCCCTTGGTCCTTTCGCAGGTTCTGGATCTCCATGTGCATCGCTTCCAGCTGTCCTTGGATTTGTTGTACTCCCAGCTGGGTATCATCTCTTAGCACAGCTTCCAATTTCATAGCAATATCCAAGGCTTTTTCCTGTGATTCAATGGCTTGATGACCCATAGGTACGTGCAGGTGAGGCAGTAACATAGCAATGAACTATTCCTTGTACTACCTGTCATCATACTGAAATTCTCCTTCTCTGATTACTTTTTTTAGCTGTTGATCAGCTTCCCATATGGACTCTGAGGGTCCTTGCTTGAAATATTTCAGATCGTTCACTATCTGGGAGTAGGACTTAGGTTTCTTGAACTTTTGTTTCAAGGCATTCTTAATCTCTTCAATGGTCGCATTTGCATGATGAGCTATGTATCCCATATACCAGTCCAAGTCTCTTCCTTCAAAGGAAAGGGATAGTTGCGCTCTCTTCACAGCATCATTGGTCATGTTCTGTGCAGTCCATACTGATCCTACAAAAAACCAGAACTGATCCATATCTTCATCCCCTACGCCCTTGAAGGTAGGTAGCTTCATGTGTGAGGCCATCTCATCTTCTGGTGGTGGAGGTACGAGTGAGTTCTCACCCCTATGCTGAGTTGAAGGTGGTGTAGTTGGAGGGCTCTGCACAGCTGAATTCCTTACTAGGCTATAAACATATCTATCTCCTTCTTGATTAGTTTTGTAGTATTTTCCACTCTGCATTGTACCCTCACTCTGATCGGAGCTCATTCACTCTGTATGACTACACAGAATGCTATTTTCGCACAATAATATCTTAATCAGTAATGGTAAAATTTTTAGAAACTTACCCCAGAAACCCTTGAAGAACCTCCGCTCCGCCTCCGAATAAGATACGAACTGATCGATTGCAAATTTTGTCACAAATCCTCCTAGCACACTGTCCACCCAGTGATCCACTGTGCGAGTGATGGTGTTATCATTCTTCTCCAAATGTTGGATCAACTCTGGGGTTCACTGCGTGACCCATTCGTCCTTCCAACACTTCTGGAAATCTACGATCCTTGCAAGCCACTCTTGAAGCTCAGTCGCAAATGTCACAAAGAAAATTTCATAGATATCTATGAAAATGTATTTATTCTTCCACTTCGTTGTTGTGAACTTTGTGCTGCGATTCTCTTTTACCCGCAAATTCCTTAACTTTCTTTTCAAACCACTCTTCAATTTCTTTCTTCTCAGGTCTCCAATGTTCCCTTGGCATCACCTGATCCCTCTCTCAAAATGATCCCGGCCCCGTTAATGGAACCATTTGTTGGCTCGAGGGGTCCTGACCCAGGTTCGAAGGTTAAGGTTTGCCAACAAACCCCTATACTACTAGCCCTTTCAGCAGTGACTTGCTTGCGCATGCCAAAGTCTCACTCGAAGTAGTACAGGAGCGTGCTGGAACCAAGTTTCCACACCCTGAGATAGAGTAGGTAAGTCAAGCAGATCTGTGTTCACAACCTATTGAGTTCGCACCAAACAGATCTATTTGCAGTGTTGTTAACATTGTAATTTCAATATACAGATCTAATATCATGCAAAAAGCTAGTTAATAGCTCTGCATCCACGTGTGTATCAGTAGTAATCAGCACATATCAGTATAACACATCATCAACATAGAATATTTATACCATAACATCGACAGATTCGCAGCTTAAACAAATAACCAACAACATTCATAACAGACCCAATAGTTCGCATCAACATAAATACCTTAGATCAGATAACACAGAAGTACTTCAACCATATCTGCATATATTAGTATCCAACACTTAATACAATCTGACACAGCCTGCGCACATAGCCAGCAGGGTCCACACACAAAAATACTGAGGATCTCCATGCACACAGCCAGTAGGAGTCCTTACCCTAACGACTAACAACAGATCTAACAATTCACACTTACCATCAATCTTAATTCTTTCCTAACTTAAGACTCAAAAAAGTTTCATCTATTTATATCGACTTATCCTACGCCTTGGTCTACACTTGACCCATTACATTACATTTGGGATTTAACCCACCCCAAAACCCCTGCACTAGACTAAATAATATCAAAAATATACAAAATTATACAAAATTTGCAACTTGAAGGGGACCTTGTTCCAACAGCATTATAGAGCGTTGGGAAACTTTTTGTTGTTGCACTGGTTGATCACTCCAGTGATGAGACAAGCCAGAGCCTTCACCATGATGAAATCCTTTAGGGGATTCCTTGCATCTATCAATTCTCATCTCCTTGATCTCTCTAGCAATGTCTTGGATGTCTCTAAGAAGGATCTTAGGGAACTCCTTCTCTTCATCTTCACCTCTAGATAAAGGGGTTTTACCCTTGTCTTCTTTTTCATTTGTATAATCAAACTTCTGGTGACTTATTCTTTGATACCTCTGTTCTCTATCAGTAAGAGGATCTCCTTCTTCAGATGACATATTGGCTTTTCAAAATGCACAAGTTGTGCCAAGATTATGCTCTGATACCACTGTAATATTCCCAAATAGGAAAAGCAGGAATATAGTGCAAAATGCTGGAACAATAATGCAAATCATCATATAAAAGAAAGAGGCCAATATGGAGACCTTTCATATGTTATAATAGCCAGCAAAATATGCATAAATAATGGGCCATAAGATAGATAATAAGAAAGAACAAGCCTCCAATGGACAAAATCCGTCAAAAGAGGTGTTGCTACTATATATAAAGAGTTGGAAGTCCATTACATCGCTGTTTTAAAATATCTTCTATAGAAAATGATTATACATCAAATATAGGGCTGATATGTGCCTCAAAAGGTAGATCCAATATAGATATGAGCACTATACAATCTTCTTTGAAGAACCCCTTAAGGGTTTTCATAAAAACACCATGTACAAGATGGGGATCTAGGCCCTGGGGCAGAGGATCCACTACAAAATACAAATCTGGAAAGTGTGGCTGATCTGATATGATCAATACAATAGCCTCCTCAAATAGATCCTCTAAATGAAAGGAAGATCCCTTTCACTAGAAAACCAACTCTCCAAATGGTGTGCCAATCCACCCTACAACTCCTCCTACAGAAATAACGCAGATCGAGAAGTAAACTGCGTTGTAGGACTGAATAAAAGGTTGGCCTGATGCCAAGATCTAAAAATATGCTCAAAGGCCTCCCTTACTATCCTCCCAAAGGGAAGGAAGCCTCCTCCATTGAAAATGAGCAATGAAATGACCCAAATCTAGTCTTCACTTGTTGCAACCTGCAAAACAACCAAACCCTCAACAGGATCTACGCTGTAAATGAAAGATGAAGCTTGGCCTTAAGCCTAATAGTGGAAAATGTAGTACAAGACTCCTCCAAGAGCTTCTCAATGGAAGAGGTGGGATTCTCGATTAAGAACACCCTGTGCTAAACAACACTCTATCTCATCTAAACAAAAAGAGTGTTGGACATTGCGTTCAACATTCCCCCTGTGTTTCGCGACATGGACTAACCGCCTCTCGTGGATCCTAACTCTGGCAATTGTAGAGGAGACTAATGCCTGCGAGTTTTTTTCTAACGGTAATCGCGATTCCAACAAGTGGTATCAGAGCGAAAGGTCTCGAGTTCAAAAATCACTCGACTCACATTGGGGGGGATATTGTTGGACATTGCGTTCAAAGTTCCCCGTGTGTTTCGCGACATGGACTAACCACCTCTCGTGGATCATAACTCTAGCGATTGTGGTGGAGACAAATGCCTGCGGGTTTTCGTCTAATGGCAATCGTGATTCCAACAAAGAGAAAGATATATGTCTAAACAGACCATATATTCAGAAATATCAACATACATTCATAATGAATATGGCTGTCATCCTCTTCCTTAAATAAGATATGAGCTTGCAAACCCTAAGCCCCATCCAATTATGGCACTAATTCCACACAAAGCATCTCCATCTAAAACTATGTTGTCTTTCATTGATGACCACTCCTCCATAACAGCGTTGTTTATTTGGTCAAAGTTGACCCAGTCAAGGTGTTACAGCCCCTCTTCACACCAAAGGGTGCTCATATAAGATGCCAAGATCTATATCTTTCAAACTGCCATTCATTTATTGATTATTAAGGAGAATTTTTGACCTCCATTGTCCTCTTATTCATAAAACAAATCAGCAAAAAAAAATTTAATATTCCAACTAGCTCATGGCTAATTGGGAATGTTACACATACCTGCCTTGAGACACAAAAATTTCACCATCTCGCTGCCATATTTCCAATCTAAGGAAATAAGGAGTCCCATGTCCTTCATTTCAAAATCCCTTGCAAGATCCTCCTTGCATGAGTGTATCAGTTGCTCATCATCACTTGTTGTACTATGCAACAACCCTTCCCATTTCAAAAAAAAAAAATTATATATTAATTTTTAAAAGAAGTGGGTCCCCTTTTTTTTTCTTTCTTTCTTTTTAGATTCAATAATTGTTCATAGCTTCGCTTATTGCAAAGATTAAAGAAATACCTTTGTATATATGTAAATATTAAAAGGAAATCAAATGAATCATAAAAAAAATCAAAGCCTAAACATAAGCCTTTATCGCATTTCACAAAGTATGAAATGAAAAGCTCAATATGTCATTTGCCCAAAAGTTTCGATGCGATAAAGTAAATCGCTAAATCGCATATCACATAGGAATAAATTCAAAAGCTTTCTCCATCATTTCGATGCGATAGATCGGATCACAAAAGCGCATATCGCATTAAACATAAGGCTAATTCTTCCCTTCGAAAAGTTCCAATGTGATGAAGTCTTATCGCAATCGAAAATCAGCAAAATTATATCACAATTGGTCCCTTTTTAAAAGCTCTGATGCGATAAGTCCAATCGCAATCGCGAATCGGCGGAAAACTTAATGCATCCTTATGCGTTCATTTCAAAAGTTCCGACGCGATAAATTAAAAACAAATGCACATCACTCATCGCTCATCATTCCAAATCGCCTTACTCATCGACGATCACAATCGGAAGCTTCAAATAGTAATCTTTAAACCGAGACTTTGAGATTGCTAATCCCTGATGTACGATCATCATTGATCGGAAATTAGATAAGTCATGACATTAACTCAAATGTGAATGCGCGATGTGACTTCCCATAATGGCATTTAATTTTTAAGACGGAAATCATTAAGTCAGATTCATGAACGAAATCCTTTGCAGATTGTTTTTTTTCAATAATATAACGTTCCTTTAAAATGATTTCCTTTTACATGACGTTGTTTATTCTTCGTTTTTTTCCTCCCGATTCTAAGATAATTTTGCATCATTTCCAACTTATTTACAGATTTTTAGAACAGCTATTCTGCTTATTTGCGGACATGTAAAACGCTTCCAGTCAGAGAAAATGTCAAAGAAGCTTAAGAAAGCAAAGGTTACCACCTCCCAAAGGAAAAGCTGGCCAAAGTTAAGCTAATAACCGATACTAAATGCCTTGGTATCGGAAAGACTTCTTGGGAAGGGGTTTATAATCTGCTTGAAGCTGAAAATCCCACTGTGACAGAAGAAAAAGCAACAGTGCCAGATGAGGACTCAGAATCAGATAATCCCCTCAAAGAATTGGCAGACTCTTATCTTCATAGAGTATCAGCTCAAGAAAATGTACTTTCGTACTATAATTTTGTACGATGGGTAATAGAGGGCATAAACATCATAGACAGAGCATTTTTCACAGCTGGTGGGAAGATGTTTGGATCCTTTAAATTAGAGGATATCACGGCAATGTATCATCTACCAAAGCCTCAGAAGATCTACAACAAAGAATTTCTAGAGGATTGCGCTACAAAAAATGAAATAGATTCAGACCCTATTGGAGAATGGAGGCAAGCTCCAGAGAAACACAAGCATGAATCCTCAGGTAAGTACTCTGTAGAATCTCTAGCACCTCCCTATTGCTACGTTGCTGCCATGATATGCAGACTGTTTTGGATTGCCAATTCTGCAAGGTTTTCTATTGAAATGGTACCTCTGATTGATGCCTTCATGAATTCTTATATTATGGATTGGTCAGTCATCCTATCCGAAAAGATAGCAAATAAAATTCTTGATTATAGAAGGAATAGGCATATGTCTACCGGAACGACACCCCCATTTCATATGTGTGCTTTCATTATAGGTGCCATATGCTTCAATTCCGAGTTTCCCATTTTAGGATGGAAATGGACTCCTCAGGACCCCACTCATATCCATATCTATCATAAATATTTGTGGAAATATCATTACAGAAACCATGTATATAAGATTTTCCATGGATTTATACTGCTCATTCATCAAGCCATTTTTAACAAACCCCCTCCGTGGCTATCAGATAAGGCCAACCTTGACCTAACTCTAATTGGAAATTGGTTTGGAGAGCAGAATTTCACTTACATCCGAATATTTGGAAGTGTAACCAACCCTCATGCTTTTCCTCTATACATTCCTGATAAATTACTAGCTCAGGAAATTTCCTATCAGATTACAGAGAAAGGTTTGCCCAAGAATATTAAGACCTCCAAGAAACAAATGTGGCCTATATTTCGTCTCAAAAGTGGATCTTACACTCTCCATGATTTCAAGCATGCAGACAAATAAGCCTTGAAAATTAAAGAACTCAAACTAGCATTCATCGCCCCAAGGCAATATGACCCGAAGAAAATCGCCCTTAATGTTGCATCTACAATAAAAATTGCCAGGTTTGAACATGAAGATGATAGTTTCGATGACCTATTTGTCTCAGCTAAAGTTTTTGCACAGGTTTAGCAACAAGCAAGTTCAAAACTGGAAACAAGCGATATGGAGAAATTCACGCTTTACAGGAACAATAGGTTACTGACAATTCTCTTGAACAGCTACAAACAACTCCTCTGCTATCCCAAGAAGAAAAAAAAAGAAGAAAATGGAAAAAAGATTGATACTCAAACTGAACAGGTAAATGTTGGAAATGTTGTCATTGATGGCAAAGGAGATGACAAAGGAGCAACACCTAAACTATCCATAAGGCAAAAGAGACAGAGAGGTAGCAGAGGCAGCAGAGGAAATAGAGGAATTGAAGCAGAATTGGTTTATTTATGAATTAGGGGTTTAATACAGTTTGCAGATGAATTATTGAGCAATTATTCATTAATTGAGTTTGTATGGCATAGAATTTGATTGAAGACTAAAACCCTGTGGTAAAGACTTAATATGCTTGGGGATAGTTGGAGCATTGTTTAAATGGCAAAGGAGATGGCAAAGGAGGAGCACTTGAAACAGCAACAAGGAAAAGAGAAGTAAGGAGCAGCATCAGTCAAGGAGCAAAGGAAGCAAAGGCAGTGAATTGATGTAGAGAGCTATTCAAGGTGCAGAGTAGTGAAGAAGAAGTTTTTCATTACATGAGATTCTGTAATTGGGGGTCTAAATGGGTCTATGATGCTGTGGTGTGCAATTTTGAGGTGTGGTGTGTGTCGAATAAAGAAAAAGGTGTTTTGTGGAGTTCTGCAGAAAAATGAAGAAAATCCATATCCTTGAGAATCTGCTTGTATGTTCAGTAATGAGAATGTGTTCCTGATGAATCCTTGTGACCAATATGAACCTCGGTGATTGGGTTATGTGTGGATAGGACGTTGAACCCGCAGTGGAACACAAATTGACTATGTGGAATGTATGAGCCGTGTGAGCTCTGTGTAATTAGATTTATTGTGATTCTACGTGGGACTGGAATAAATTGATGCTACTGAAATTCATTGATTATGCTTAGCCGTACCTGTAGTTACTAGCATGGTAAATTGTGGAGGAAGATTGTGATGAAAGGCTTCACCTCTGTCTTTAGAAATTTGTATAGAAGTCTAACTGGAGGCTCCGTGCTCTAGAACCAAGGTGATAATCTGGTGTAAGTGCATTAACTCTTGAATTCTCTTAGTTATACGCCTCTGTGTAATGGCTCAATCTCTGAATTCTGGTAGCCATAAGCTTCTGTGTAAATTTGGTAGCCAATGATTCCGTTGTATTGATTATCCTACGAGTTTCGGGGGTTTACTATTTGATAGAACCCTGGTACATAATATAGGCAACGGAACCCGGAGTATGAATAAAAGGAACCATAGTCGAAAAAAAGAAAAAAGAAAAAAAATAAAAAATATATATATATATATATATATATAATTGAATGGAGCGGAGTCGAATCATAATAATACATTGAAAAGTGAGCGATTTTTTAAATAATAAAGACGGATGGAACCATGAGCGGGGAAGTGGAACCATGACCCGATGAACAATAACAGTTGTTTGGAGCGAACGGTGGATTTCATCGCACCACTATTATACGGAAGGTGGTATTGTGGAGTTTCGCAGCGATTCCATTGATTGATCGACACGTGTCCCTGGATGAACAGTAAAACCACCGTTTAACTTGTGCCATTGCGCGTTATACATCGACCGGAGACGTCGGGTGATATCGATATATGCCGTTGATTTGGAGGCTCGATATCCGACGGCGATCGTTCACAGAACTTGCCCAGAGTTTAACCAAGGTGCGTGAACGATAGTCCAGGTACGGTGCATACGTTTGATTGGTCCTTTGGTTGTATTGTGGGCCCGGGGCGGAAATATATGTAAAGAATTGGTTTATTAATGTTAATCGACGCATTTTAAGGTCCGATGGAATATATATGAAAATATTACGTATAATAATGTTTGAATATGATCCGGGCACGTAACATATATAATATATATAATGGTTGTTGGTGTAATATGGACGTGGTTTAATATATGCACCAATCGAGGATTATATGAAGATGGACGGTCGGGTTATAGCCATGGCGGAATGTTGAATTAATATCTCAATTCTCTGAATTGAAACATTAAAAATACTCAAACTTGTTTATTTAAATGAGCCAGCATAGAATAAAGGAATGTGACAAGATTGCCCAGATTGGGAATATTGTAATGATCGAAATATGAATGAATTCATATTTATGATTTTATAACCATGGAAAATGAAGTTTTCGCATTAATTCAAGTTTGCCCAGATTTAAAATCAGCTATTATATAACTGCAATGAACAGGGAACGGAATACAGGAGAAAATGAAAAATAGAATGAGGTTAGATGAACTGAAAATGTAATGTGAGTTTCAAACCATTATGTTTAACTCATATATGAATAGAGAATGTAGACAGGTAGCCCGAGAACAGAAATAAGACAGTGAACAGGTGAATAAACACAAGGATAAAAGTATGGGTCTGACAGAGATACACAGAGACTACAGGTTTGACAGGAATATGTACAGGAATGAGTTAGACAAGTGAATAAGCACATAAAACAAAGAATATGCAGAACAAGTTCTTAACAGCAGCAGAAAAAACAAATCCAGTAAAGCCAAAATCCAGAAAAGGAGCTGAGTAAAATTGAAATATGTAATTAAAAATGTGAATGTAAATGTTGTAATTAATTTTTTATTGTTTGTGATGCAAATGCAAGTATCCTAAGGAAAAGATAAAATCCCACTATAGCATGAAATTTTGTACAAATTATTATGATTTTAAATTGAGTTGGATAAATAAATGAGGAGGCAGAAGACCAAGGGGTATGACCGTCCATTTCGAATTCCTTGTGAAATACAAGCAGTCATGTGAGAATTTCTATATATAATATCAATTTTTGATATGCAAAATGAGAGTTAGAAGTGAGAGAGTGAGTGAAGAAAATGCGAAAGTAGACGGTGAGCGAGGAAAAGGAGGAGGCGAGCGGAGAAGAAGGAGGAAGAAGGCGATAGAGAATTTGAGAAGATGCGAGAGATGATACGGGCGAGATATGAGGAATAGATGAACGGCGGTCGGGAGATGGAACGAACGGGCGGATCCAGAGGTAAAAATCGGCAAAGTGTTTCTCTTTTGAAAGAGTAAGGGAAGTTGGAGCTTCCCTATCAAGTTGTAGCTTGATAGATGTCGATTGGAAGTATTTGAGGGTTAGGCCTCACAGCCGCTTTGTGGTGCACACTTGAGAAATAGATGGGAGTTGGTGCTTCCACATCAAGTTGTAACTTGATAAAATGTGTTGTAGCTAGCCGAGGTTGGGCCTCACAGCTGTAGGTTGGTGCCTACAGAAAATCAGTGGTGAGAGGGAGTTGGGGCTTGCCTTTGCATCACAACAATAATAAGATGTGGTTTTCTCCCTTTATGGGTTTCCACTTATATCTGGTGTCTCTGTGCATGATGTCTATGTGTTGATGTGGTTTATCTAATCTGCTTAATACTTGTTGCTCACATATTAAGACTGATGTTACATTAACAAATCTGTTTGATACTTGCTTCTCACTAATAAAGATGGCTCACATGTTAAGTTGATCATGAAGTAAAGGTGTAAATAAGTGTTAAGAGAAAATTTTTAAAAGTCCATGTATGTGTTAAACTGATTCACCCACCCCCCCCCCCCCCCTCTCAGTTTAACTAAGGGTTCAACAATTGGTATCAGAGCGGGTTCCTTTGGCGTAAGCTTAATAGCTTGAAGGAGATCTGGTTGAGTCATGGACTATCAAAATGTACCTGTATTAAATACAACAAACTTTCCTGAATGGAGAGATAAAATTAAAACAGGATTATTGGCTTATGAACCTGAGGTATGGAAGCTGGTATGTGATGGTTACTGCACAGACTCCCCCACAGTGAAAGAACAACAGAGGAATGCCAAGGCAAAATGTGTGATATATAACAATCTTCATAATAAGGACCTTGAGTTAGTAATGGATTTAGCTTCAGTAAAAGAAATCTGGGACAGACTGCATTTCATGCATGGAGTAGACACTGAGGATTGCATTGTCAAGAAGGAGAAGAGAATTAAGAAAATGAGAAATTCATGTCAAAAAGAAGATGTTCAATCAAATGAGGTACCTGCTATTGTGAATGGTAGTAAGAGCCATGAAGAAATTGCAGCTGAAGAAAAAGCCAAACTTGACACAGCTCTGACTGAAATAGAAAAATTGAAGAATGAAAACAAAGACCTTAAGAGATTGGTACAAATATGTAATGATAAAGAATATGAAGACAGAAAAGAAATTATTTGCCTGAAGACACAGATTGAAGAGGCAAAGAAAGTAGAAGACACTCTGCTGCAACAAATGAGAGAGAAAAGTCATGAATGTGAAAGATTGGAAGAAGAAGTAGTGAGCCTAAGAAAGAACTTAGAAAAAGCCCAAAGAGAACTATTAATGACTACACCTCTAATGAAAGGCTCTGGACAGTTGGATCAGATTCTAAATGCACAAAGGTCACCTCTCATAAAGGCTGGGATAGGATATGAAGGAGAAACTTGTAAGCCCAAGGTAGAAGATAACAATAAAATCATCTTTGTGAAGGCTGTAAAAGATAATAAAGCAACTCAGCAGATTCCTACAAAAATATAATCTAGCAAGAACATGAGTTGCAGAGAGACAAATAGAATCAAGCAGCAAAATGAAAGAACAGAGAATGAGAAGATGAAACAATCAATTGTTGAAGGCTCATATGCTCCTAAGGATGTATTGAAAAAATTCGGAAGATGTCAAAGGAGGTTCCTCCCCCCTACATTTTTTTCCTGCCACAAACAAGGACATAATGCAGCATATTGCAAGACAAAGCCAATCCAGTCCAATCAGCAAAGGATGCAGCAAAAGAGAAGAATCCCTCAAGCAAGAAAATGGAAAGAACAATCTTTCACCAGGTACACAAATCATTTCCATGGCTATTGTTATGCATGCAATAATTTTGGACATAAAATTGTTGATTGTAAAATGTATCCAAGAAGAGAAACAAAATATTATACATCAGTTCAAATGCACATTTGTCAAATAAGATGTTATGTATGCCTCAAACTTGGTCACAAAGCAAAAGATTGTAATCTGCCATATACATTAAAGAACTCTAGACAGATGATGGGATCGAAGCAAATCAAACAAAACTATGAATTTAAAAGAAGCGCAGACATTATGAAGGACCCCAATAAAGTATGGAAGGAAAAGAGAAAGGGGGAGCCTATTACCTCAATAACATAATGAATCCTCCATAGTCTCAAGGGGAGCTGCTCTAGGAAACAAAGCACAAATCCATCTAGTGACAAATATGAAGCAACATCCCAGGGGGAGAGCAGTTCATATATAGATCCCATGAAAGTAGTCTAAGAAGAGCTCCATGTAATGAGAACAGCTATGAGATTAGGAAGAAAAAGGAAATTCCTCTAAAAGAAAACTATAGAGAAAGAAGATCATCTGAAGTATTAAGTGTTGGAAATATGATGCAGAGTGTTGTCCTTGATGGCAACCCACTAAATGAAGATGAAGACATGCGACTATTGACATGTGTTGTCCTTGATGGCAAACCACCTGATGAAGTTATTCTTGACTTGATGGACTTGGTAAATGATGTAAATCTGATATGATATGATGTTTGTTGACAATATGATGCTGAGTGTTGTCCTTGAAAGGCAACCCACTTGATGAAGATGATGACAACTTACTTGATGAAGTTGTGCTTGATAGAATATGTCTTGATGAACTAAATCTGATGTATCTACAGTGTTTACAAAAGGCAATGAAGAAAGGATTTCAGAATGTGCTCAAAGTATGATGAAAAAGAGTATGTCTCTAGGCATACGCGGATTGGCCTAGGGAAAGTCGCGTATGCACGCGGAAAGGAACGTCCCAACTAGCGTATGGGAAAAAGCGCTCAAAAAGTGCAAAACCAGGGGTAACCACCATGCTATTGACCCATTGTATTGGGTAATGATTCGCCTAATTGACCCCGTCCAGGAATACCATCGGAAGTAATGTGGTTTTGGCTCATGGTATTGAAAAAGGGTAAACCTATATAAGGAGAAGAAATTCATTGTGCAAATTATGGGAGTGGGGGCAAGATGTCCGAGTTTGAATGAATACTTCTCTCTAGAGTATATCTGAATGGAAAGGGTTACAATTGAATGAAGGATCTGAATGTATGATGCACCAATGAAGGAGTGATGAAGAAGGGGATCTAGATCTGAAATATTCTTGTATTTGCTAGATCTGTTTATGGAATGACTAGATCTGTGATGAGGCGAACATCTGTCTGAAGTAAAAAGGTAAATCTGAACTGAATATCTGATCTGTAGAAGTATGCTGCTCTATAATGATTGAATATCTATACGCTACTTCGCCGCGGAGGAAGCGCGTATATACGCGGCTTCGCTGAAGAGAAAGCGCGTATGCGCAATGAAATACATACAGAGGTATACGTTGGTTTGTGTGGACGGAAGCGCGTATATACGCGACATCAGTGAAGGGAAAGCGCGTATGCAAACTAGGGTTTGCTGAAGCAAGGGGTATGAAATATCTGATCTGTTCTGCTGTGTTTCTGCTATCTGATCTGTGTTGATAAGTATCTATTGGTGATGTATGTTTGTGCTTAAAAGTATGGAAAGGGTCCAGTCTGAAAATATGATGAAACGTGGCCTGCAAGTGTTGTTCTATTGAATTTGTTGGATCCAGTGTGAAAATTGATGAAACGTGGTCCAAGGTGGTGCTGAGGGTTGTAGCCTTCAGTCAGGGGGTTGTAGCTCCCTTCCAGGTGAGGCTGGTAAACGAGAGCAGGGGGTCGTAGCTCCCTTCCGGGAGAGGCTGGTAAACGAGTCAGGGGGTTGGAGCTCCCTTCCAGGAGAGGCTGGTAAACGAGCGCAGGTGGGTGCCTGCGTGCTGGTAGAGTCTGCACCGGCACATATGTTGTAAGATGTTTTCTCTATAATAAAATATTGAAGGCTGAGCAACTGCAGCGGTGGTTTTCTCCCGACTTGGGTTTCCACCTAAAAATCCTGGTGTTCATGTGTGATGCTTTGTGTGATGGTTTATTCTGTTGTTACTGCACATGTTTTCTGTTAACTTAACATCATATGATTGAATAGTGCAAAAGAACTAAGCTAATAATATCAATATATTAGATCTTTGCTAATACGCGAGTTGTGTGAAGGATAATCGCGTGTATACGCGAGCTTACTAAAGGAAAGTAGCGTATGGGTTTTAAGGAATGAAAAAGTATTATGATTAGGTATGCGATGAAATCTTTGATTCACCCCCTCTCAGTATTTTTCCCAACATTAAGTAGATGACAGAGTAATGAACGAAGAAAAGACAGCAAGTAGCCATGGTAATAGAAAGAAGACATCAGCACCTTAAATGATGATCACTTTGTACATCATATTGCTAGAATTGACAATGAAACACATTAAGAAGAATGAGTAAGAAAAGTGCCTGTCATCATTAATATCCTTACTTCCTTCATCTATGAAAATGTCCCTTAGAGGAGTACAGTTAAGAGAGTGTTCTGCCCTTGAAGATTCCAAGCATTTGAAAATGTCTTCACAAAGATCATCATGTCAGAACAGTTGAATTGGTATATAAAGCAATATATAAAGCAACAATGATTCTAGAACTGTCATAGAAAATAAAATGCAGTGACATTCTTTCAAATCAGGATGACAGAATAAGTAGCAGGTTAATGATGCCAAGGTCCAATTCAATATATTGATGGTGGTTGGTGTGAACAGTGAAAAGATCAATAGTAGAAACTAAGGGTAAATGTGCAAGCTAAAAGTGAAATCTCAGCATGGTTTATCAAAATAATATCAATTGATGGTTAGGTACAAGCAGCATGCTTATCAACAGATTACCAAGCATTATCAGTGGAGCAACAGTATGATACAGGTCCACAGGATCAAAGGACTATGGCAAGAATGCATCAAGGTAAAATTCCCAGGGTTATATGCATTCAGCATGAAAAGGTCAGTAGCAGTGCTAAAGGATCAGCATTAGGTTTACACTTGAAGGATTATATTATGCATTGCAGCAGTATCTGTTTCTATATATATAATTACATGCCTTCCTGAATTCAGTACATATATATTCAAGGCCTCTTTCTGAAAATTGTTCATAAACTGGGTAAAGTTTGTTAGCTAAGATATAAATTAAACAACTTGAAGATGTCTTTGTTGGAAATAATCATAACAGAATAGTTAAAATATCTGAATAATGAAGGACTAGTTGTGATTACCACTGAAGCTCAAAAGTATTTTATTAGTCCATCCAAGCATACTTCAGCAGAAAGGAATTGTTGGTATTTCACCATTTAAAGAAAGAGTGATCATTGACATACATACTTCTTATGTCATAAATAAAACTGCGTGGTTGATAAGTGAAACTGACCAATACATAGAAGGGTTTATTTTGGAAATACATTGTACAAGAAGGAAATTCAGTTGGCCTCTAATATTGAAAGATATTGCCTATTCTTACAATAAGCTGTAAGCTATGGTTTGATTCATTTGTTCACATCAACAACAAGAACCTCTCAAAATTTAAAAGTAATATCCTTGTCAGCATCCTAGTTCATATCATCACCAATAGGCAGGAAAGGTGTACCATAGCAATAAAAGATATATTGGCATCATTATCATAATTGAACAGGCGTGGTACTGCAGATGAGTATTGCAGGAAAAGACATGTTCAATCTACAATCTTCTTCAACAGAAATATATTAGCTCACTACATCAGACAGAGACAGAAGTATATTTGAAGCCTTCTCAGTATTTTAGTTCTTGATCCAATCATACATCTCTGATTAGATAAAGCTGGTACAATGTGTTCTATGAAGGATCATTATCCTCACTTTCAGCCTTATACTAGTGAAAGGAGACTGTGCTTTGGATTGTACCAATTTACAGTGTATATTCAAGTCCAATAATCCTTAAAGTGTTCTCTCAACAAGTCTTGTACATCAGTCTGGAGCAGCATGGTACAAAGTCAGCAGAAGAGGGCCTAAATATAACTCAGAGAGAGGAAATGCAGAAACAAAACTAGGAAATGAGCAACCCTTTGCCATTGATGTCAAAGGGGGAGGAAAAACAAAAAGGGGCTTTTAAAACGCAAGCAGAGGAAGTATGTTGCCATCAATGCCAAAGGGGGAGACTATTGGAAATGTTGTCATTGATGGCAAAGGAGATGACAAAGGAGCAGCACCTAAACTATCCATAAGGCAAAAGAGACAGAGAGGTAGTAGAGGCAGCAGAAGAAACAGAGGAATTGAAGAAGAATTGGTTTATTTATGAATTAGGGGTTTAATACAGTTTGCAGATGAATTATTGAGAAATTATTCATTAATTCAGTTTTTATGGCATAGACTTTGATTGAAGACTAAAACCCTGTGGTAAAGACTTAATATGCTTGGGGATAGTTGGAGCATTGTTTAAATGGAAAAGGAGATGGCAAAGGAGGAGCACTTGAAACAGCAACAAGGCAAAGAGAAGTAAGGAGCAGCATCAGTCAAGGAGCAGAGGAAGCAAAGGCAGTGAATTGATGTAGAGAGCTATTCAAGGTGCAGAGTAGTGAAGAAGAAGTTTTTCATTACATGAGATTCTGTAATTGGGGGTCTAAATGGGTCTATGATGCTGTGGTGTGCAATTTTGAGGTGTGGTGTGTGTCGAATAAAGAAAATGAAGAAGGTGTTTTGTGGAGTTCTGTAGACAAATGAAGAAAATCCATATCCTTGAGAATCTGCTTGTATGTTCAGTAATGAGAATGTGTTCCTGATGAATCCTTGTGACCAATATGAACCTCGGTGACTGGGTTATGTATGGATAGGCCGTTGAACCCGCAGTGGAACACAAATTGACTATGTGGAATGTATGAGCCGTGTGAGCTCTGTGTAATTAGATTTATTGTGATTCTGCGTGGGATTGGAATAAATTTATGCTACTGAAAGTCATTGATTATGCTTAGCCGTACCTATAGTTACCAGCATGGTAAATTGTGGAGGAATATTGTGATGAAAGGCTTCGCCTCTGTGTTTAGAAATTTGTATAGAAGTCTAACTGGACGCTCCGTGCTCTAGAACCAAGGTGATAATCTGGTGTAAGTGCATTAACTCCTGAATTATCTTAGTTATACGCCTCCGTGTAATGGCTCAATCTATGAATTCTGGTAGCCATAAGCTTCTGTGTAAATTTGGTAGCCAATGATGCCGTGGTATTGATTATCCTACGAGTTTCGGGGGTTGACTGTTTGATAGAACCCTGGAACAAAATATAGGCAACGGAACCCGGAGTATGAATAAACGGAACCATAGTCAAAAAAAAAAAAAAAATATATATATATATATATATATATATATATATATATATATATATATATATATATATATATAATTGAATGGAGCGGAGTCGAATCATAGTAATACATTGAAAAGTGAGCGATTTTTTAAATAATAAATACGGATGGAACCATGAGCGGGGTGTAGAAATTTGAATAATGGCTGAATTATTCACCGAGATTATCCTAATTACACACTATTTAAGCTTCATGCATAATACATAACCTCTTCTACAATTGATCATCAATATGCGGAAATAGAAGCAGTCGCATGCGCACATCAAAACATAATCAAGCACACATATAACACAGTATGTAATGGGGAAAGCATACAGCTGAAAACCCCCAACTATCTGTATATTATAATGATAGAGAACATGTAACAATACACAGCACAAAGCTCTCACAGCTCTCAGCACTATCTCCAATTGTTACACACAAACTAGCTCAGATCTGAACAAGTCACAGGTTCAAATCTCCTCCACTGTTTGCCTGCCTCTACTGCGCAATCCAAGATGAGAATGAATGAGATCCAAGTTCGAATCCCCTTGGCTTGTACTGCGCAATCCTCATTGGCAATCTCAATCAATGTGTGTGCAAATCTCATGCACAGCTATAGTCACAACCGATAGTAGACTCACCCTTTCACCCACCTCTAACACTGGTCTCCACTGAACTGTCCATGCATTGCAGTTAACTGATGTATTCTTTAGTTGATTTATGAGTTAATAATTAGTGAATTAATTAATAATTAATTCACACCACTCATCACTAGTGTATTTATCAGTTAAACTAAATACAACTAGTTCAACTAAGTTAAACCGAACACAACTCCACCAACTGTCTCATCAACTCCACCAAACTCTGCCACATGAGTTCTAACTGAAGTCAACCATGCAATAACTCAACTAACCCTTAGGAAAAGTGTATTTCCTTCTGTCAGCTGCATGTGCCACATCCAAGCATCAAACTGAAGTGCTCTAAGAGGATAAGATAATGTTTATAGTCCAAATATTATTAAGGGTTAATAATATTCGACTGTTCTATTTTTAGCCCGGCAGTCTAAAAATAGATTCCGCCCAATGTCTAAAAATAGAGGTCCATCTATTTTTACCAACATGCCCAACCATCCACAAATATCATCCCGCAACTCATAGACCATGATCCATATGTCTAAAAATAGACATAGTCTAAAAATAGACTTTGCGACAAAAATCACCTGTGTGGTCCCCACCTAGTTTTGGTGATCACTTTCCAACTAGGCTCAAGAAAGATTTTTCAGGATGCTTCCTTCACTGTTTCTTGTTGTAATCTTCAACACGGGGAAGTGGAACCATGACCCGATGAACAGTAACAGTGGTTTGGAGCGAACGGTGGATTTCATCGCACCACTATTATACGGAAGGCGGTATTGTGGAGTTTCGCAGTGATTCCATTGATTGATCGACGCGTGTCCCTGGATGAACAGTAAAACCACCGTTTAACTTGCGCCATCGCGCATTATACATCGACTGGAGACGTCGGGCGATATCAATATATGTCGTTGATTTGGAGGCTCGATATCCGACGGCGATCGTTCGCAAAACTTGCCCGGAGTTTAACCAAGGTGCGCGAACGATAGTCCAGGTACGGTGCATACGTTTGATTGGTCCTTTGGTTGTATTGTGGGCCCGGGGTGGAAATATATGTAAAGAATTGGTTTATTAATGTTAATCGACGCATTTTAAGGTCCGATGGAATATATATGAAAATATTACGTATAATATTGTTTGAATATGATCCGGGCGCGTAACATATATAATATATATAATGGTTGTTGGTGTAATATGGACATGGTTTAATATATGCACCAGTCGAGGATTATATGAAGATGGACGGTCGGGTTATAGCCATGGCGGAATGTTGAATTAATATCTCAATTCTCTGAATTGAGACATTAAAAATACTCAAACTTGTTTATTTAAATGAGCCAGCATAGAATAAAGGAATGTGACGAGATTGCCCGGATTGGGAATATTGTAATGATCGAAATATGAATGAATTCATATGTATGATTTTATAACCATGGAAAATGAAGTTTCCGCATTAATTCAAGTTTGCCCAGATTTAAAATCAGCTATTATATAACTGCAATGAACAGGGAACGGAATACAGGAGAAAATGAAAAAGATAATAAGGTTGGATGAACTGAAAATGTAATGTGAGTTTCAAACCATTATGTTTAACTCATATATGAACAGAGAATGTAGATAGGTAGCCCGAGAACATAAATAAGACAGTGAACAGGTGAATAAACACAAGGATAAAAGTATGGGTCTGACAGAGATACACAGAGATTACAGGTTTGACAGGAATATGTACAGGAATGAGTTGGACAGGTGAATAAGCACAGAAATCAGGGAATATGCAGATGATAGTGAACAAAGAGTATGCAGAACAGGTTCTTAACAGCAGCAGGAAAAGACAAATCCAGAAAAGGAGTTGAGTGAAATTGAAATATGTAATTAAAAATGTGAATGTAAATGTTGTAATTAATTTTTTATTGTTTGTGATGCAAAGGCAAGTATCCTAAGAAAAAGGAAAAATCCCACTATAGCATGAAATTTTGTACATATTATTATGATTTTAAATTGAGTTGGATAAAGAAATGAGGAGGCAGAAGACCAAGGGGTATGACCATCCATTTCGAATTCCTAGAGGAAAACAAACAGTCATCAAGAAATTTCTATAAGTAATATCATTTTGATATGCAAAAAGAGAGTTAGAAGTGAGAGAGAGAGTGAGTGAAGAGAATGCAGAAATGAAGCAGTGAAGCAGAGAAAAAGGAGGAGCTGAGTAGAGAAGAAGGAGAAGCTGATAGAGAATCTGAGAAGATGCAGAGATGATACAGGGCAGATATGAGAATAGATGAACAACAGAGCAGATGGAACAGAACAGAGCTGATATCCAAGGTAAATCAGCAAGTGTTTCTCTTTGAAAGAGTAAGGAAGTTGGAGCTTCCCTATCAAGTTGTAGCTTGATAGATGTCAGTTGTAGCTGACTGAGGTAGGAGCCTCCTGTAGGTTGGTGCCTGCATAAAATAGATGGGAGTTGGTGCTTCCACATCAAGTTGTAGCTTGATAAAATGTCAGTTGTAGCTGACTGAGGTTGGAGCCTCCTGTAGGTTGGTGCCTGCAGAAAATTGATGGGAGTTGGAGCTTCCTTGCAAGTTGTATCTTGCAGAATTGAGGTAGGAGCCTCCTGTAGGTTGGTGCCTACAGAAAAACAGTGGTGAGAGGGAGTTGGAGCTTGCCTTTGCATCACAACAATAATAAGATGTGGTTTTCTCCCTTCATGGGTTTCCACTTATATCTGGTGTCTCTGTGCATGATGTCTATGTGTTGATGTGGTTTATCTAATCTGCTTAATACTTGTTGCTCACATATTAAGACTGATGTTACATTAACAAATCTGTTTGATACTTGCTGCTCACTAATAAAGATGGCTCACATGTTAAGTTCATCATGAAGTAAAGGTGTAAATAAGTTTTAAGAGAAAAGTTTTAAAATTCCATGTATGTGTTAAACTGATTCACCCCCCCCCCCCCTCTCATTTTAACTAAGGGTTCAACAGTAAACACAGGAAAAAATACTGACAGCTCCTCCTATATTGATATACATGTTAATTCAAAAGAATGTGAAAAGTTCGATCAGCAGATCAAAGGATCACAGTTAAAGAGACATTCGGTAATATCAACACTGCAGATGTTGAAATTATTCCTAAGAATCCATCTAAGGAGATTATGTTAAAATTTGAAGATATACCACCCTTGGACATTGTCTACAGTCCAAAGCATAGAGTTGTGGTTAAGAGGCAAAGAAAGAAAATAAAAATTGACCACAATCTATTATCATCTTCCCAGGCCGAATTGATGGATGTTGTTTGGAAAAACTCCAAAATTGATCCTTCAAAGGACTTAACAAAACTATCTCCGTATGCAGGAGCCTATACAGCAGCAACCATGGATAAAGCTTCCGAGGTAAATTTGTTAATAAAGGAAAAAGACCAAAGAATAGTGCAGCTGGAGCAGTAATTAGTTGAAGAAAGACAGCAGAATGAAGAGCTTAAAGAATAGTTAAATTCTGAAAGACAAAAGCTTGACCAACAAGCTATACAGAAACAACAACAACTGTCCCAAGAGGTAAATGAATTACAGACATTGCTTCAAAGAGAAAAAGTGGCCAAGGAGGAACATAATGCAATATTACAAGAAAAACTGCAAAGATTTAAAGATTATCCTGAGGTAGATCAATTCAAGAAGGAAGCCCTTGAATCAAATAAAACATTATCATTACAGCTTGATATTTTATCTCAGAAGATAAAAATGGTTGATCCTTTATGTGAAATAACCATGTCGCTTGCAGAGAAAACAACAAACTCAAGACTTGAATTTGAAGATGCCGATGATAAAATCTCAGAATTTCTCACATGGCAAGAAACAGATCAAGGAATTGCAGCCAATTTGCCTAAAATTCAAGAAGCACATAAATAAATTTTGTTTGCAAAATGGGAGGCACAGTTAATTAAAACAGAGAGAGTCATGTCCAGGGTGAGATTTTTAATGAACAATGTGGTAGATTTAATCAATGATAACCTACATATTGCTAACTTAATCTCCGATCACATTCTAGGACAATTTCTGAAGGTCAAAGAGTTAGAAAAACAATCGGAGCAAGAATTGAAAAGCAGGTACCAACAAATTGATGCAATACAAGAGCTAACATGGGAAACATTCTGGTCATATCTATTCAAATCACATAGCTATCAATTGACTATGAAATTCCTCTCCCATGCTATTGCTAATATGCTTCCAGAATTTTCGAATGCCACCTACACCGGTCAACTACATTCTCGTCTGAGTCATCCACCAGAAGTCAAATATATGTTATCGATATGCCAGCTGCACACATCAGATATGTAGGAAGTATCTTAGATCTATTCTGATGGGAACCACCAATCTATTTTTTTAAAATCTCATCCCCAGCTTTCATGATTTGGTATTCACAACAGCATCTAAGCGATGTTTAGGATAGTTTGTTAGAATTTTTAGTACTATTTAAACCCCTTTCATGTATTGAGAAAAGGGTCCTGAATTTGTAATAATTTTTTACTTGGAAGATACACTTTTGTACTTCTAAATATATTATTTTTATGATGGATCACATTCTGTGATTTTCTGAGAAATCATTTTTAAGATTCTGCACTTTTGCGTCTTGGAGATAGTTCTAAGTGAAAGAACAGGATCGGAGTATCAATTGCATCAAAGAATTTTAAATGTCTCTGGTATTTCTATCATTTCTGTTTCATTTTTCTTATGCGATGAAATATTCCTATTAAAATTTCTATTGTATATATATATGTGTGTGTGTGTGTGTGTGTGTATGTGTGTGTGTGTGTGTTTCTAAAACATTTCTCTCTTATATCATTTCTGAAAATATAGAAATGTTATCTTTCATAGTATGTATAGACAATATAGAAATATAAATCTATGAATACAATACATTATTATAACTCTGTTTAACTTCTTAAACAGAGTTATCATCATATGAAATCTCATCTTATTTTTAAATAAATAAGTCATCTTTATGATTGTTTGTTTAATTGAAATTATTCTTAAATCGTGTTCATCTTTAAATACCCGGGTTATTTTAGAGTTATTTGTATTTATCAAGCAGTAGATTAAATATCAAAATTTCACCATCCATTATACAAACACCTCATCACCAACTCATTCCATTTATTATTGGGAAACTGGTCCCATATTATCCAGTCGGAGCCACTATCACAAACGGAAAATGAATTGTACCAAGGTCCGGATTGGGTGGTTTCCCCAATGTTTTAAGCTAGGATTTTAGGGGCTTCAACATTTTTGCGCTAGAAGGAGGGCCTAAGCTATGAATGGAAAGTAAATCCAAATCCACAGGTCATTCCAAGAGCGATTCACCCTCATCACCTTCTTCAACTTTTCCTTCATCTCAAAAATCTAGGGAAGAAGTTGAAAATAAAATTACTACACCCACTGCCAAAACCTTAAATATATCAGAGGAATCATCTTTTGAATCTCCTGAGGTACAATCATTAATTCATAAACTCAAAGGTTTTCATTATCGCAAGAAGAATCTGAGCTATCCCAAGGCAGTGGTACTTCACAATACATTCCTTCTCAACCTCTTACTAGATTGCAGAGTGAAAAGCTTGATATTTTACCAACTGAACTTCCTCTCCCAAGTCGAAAAGAGATAGAAAAACACCTTTAGATTCAGATAGTGAGACACTTTCATCACTGTCATCCACATCTTTCACATCATTGCCATCTACTTCCCAACTTCAAATCACAATCCAAAAAAGTATAGTTGTTTCAACAACATATACTCAATCGCCTTCAACTGCTCCTTCAGCTTCCTCTACCATTAGTACAAGGATGGCACAGCTTCAACAAAGACCATGGACCAATCCAAGAGTTGTTTCAATGCCTGCACCTTTGAGTCAATTACTAGCTAATCCTGAAAAATGGTTACCAAAGTTTAGTCTCGACCTTGGCATACTAGCTGAAGAACACATTAACAACTTCATGTTGTCTGTAAATTTAAATGGAGTAACACAAGAAGATGTTGTGGTCAGACTATTTCCATACACTTTGCAAGGAGCAGCGGGATCTTGGTATTTTTCATTACCATCGAGATCCATTACTAATTGGGATATTTTTCAATAACAATTCCTAACCAAATTCGGAGATGATAGGTCAATATCAACTCTGATTAATGATCTCTCTAATTTGAAATCAGAATCCAAAGAACTTATCAAACATTTCAACTCTCGATTTAACAAGTTGTTGAATAAAATTCCTGCAACATCAAAACCTAGTGAAGAAGTCCAAAGTGAATGGTATATATCTGCTTTACCTTCAAACATAGCCATCTTTGTAGATAGAGCTGCTAAACCTACACTAGCTGAAAATATGAAGGAAGCCATCGCAGTAGAAAAATGTATCATTGCTTTAGATGAAAAGAATGCTAATGAAGAGAGAAAATCCAAAAAATTTAGTTTCAAGGATGATTCAAAGAAGAAAGTGCCTAAAGACCCATATGATATGGAATGATTACAAAAAGTCCTGAAAACTATGTCTAATGAAATGGTGGAAATTAAAAAACAGGTAGCTAAAACTTCCACTAAAAGGCCCTTTAGGAACTTCTAGAAGAATCAGACAACTGAATCTAAACCACCTAAAGCAATATCTAATGCAGAGTCAGATTTAGAGGAAGAAGAAGAAGAAGATACACTTCTATCATCAGAAAAAGACAAAGAAGAAGAATTAGTTGAATGCCACGGGATGTGGGATTTTATTTTGCCTAACTCAGATAACGAAAATGAACAAGAAGCTCTCCCAGTGAGTACAAGAAGTAAGAGTGTAGCAGAACCTGTTCAAACATCTCCCAAGAAGAAAAATTCAACTCCAATTACTAAAGATAAAACTCCTGTAAAGAAAGCTTCTCCTTCACCTACCCAAAATCAATCATCATCTTCTAATTCTCCATCAACATCTAAAATGCTAGTAGTGTCTAATTCTATGGATTATAACATTATAGAAGATATGAAGAAGACCAGAGCAAATATTTCTTTTCATGAACTCAGCAAGCTCAAGCATCAACAGAATCTATTGTTAAAAGAACTAAATGCATTGCCTACTTCTCCTCTCCCAAATGGTGTAATATCCAAAGCAGCCAAAGGATCTGGTAAGCCACCACCCGATAAAGTAGATGCTACTGAAACTGTTTTAATTGGGGATAGATCTAATTCACAAACACCTTCTTTCCTCTTAACTTACGAGATCTGTAATAGGAATTTACATAAATAATTGATATATTCATGGGCATCATCAAATATAATTCCAGCTTCAGTGTGCTCTAAATTGAACATTGAACCCCAGAAATCTGCAGTTCATATTGTCCAATTAGATCGAAGTAAAGTACAAATTGTAGGAGAGATTAATTCAGACACTATTAGACTAGCAGCTGATCCTAGAATAGTTCAAAGAATTGATATATTGATTGCAGACATCCTGAGTTTTATGGTTTAATTTTAAGCAGGGATTGGTCCGAAAAACTCCATGGATACATTTCTACCGATTGGTCTCACATGTGGCTTCCCTATAAAGGGAAACCTAATCAAATTAAGATTGAGCAGGAGAAACGCATGACTCATACAGTAACAGAGTTTGAACAGGAAAACCAACCTGTAGCTTTCAATAATAACATTCTTGGAAATTACTCAGTCGAATCATTCTTTGGAATTTTTAATGCCCAACAATCACCTTTCTCTGTAAATAGTTTCACTTCACAAGTTGAAAATTTCTCACATACTGATACTTCAAGATGTATTAATATTGCTGATCAATCTGTAAATAAATCTGTAGATAAGTCTTTATTTTTATCTTTGTATTTTGATGGATCAAATTCCAATGATGGTGCAGGAGCAGGATGTATTTTAGTTAATCCAGAAGGGGAAAAAACTATGTTGTCATGCAGACTAGAATTTGAGTGTACAAATAACACTGCAGAATATGAAGCCTTGATTCAAGGACTTTATAAAGCAATAGGGTTGAATGTAAAATATCTGAAGGTATATGGTGATTCTGAAATTGTCATCAGGCAATTAAGTAATACTATTCATTGTCTTTCAGGGCACCTTAAACATTACCAAACCCTTGTTCAAGATCTTACAACTCATTTTCTAGCATTCAATATTTCCCCTATTCCTAGATCTCAGAATTTAGCAGTTGATTTATTAGCTAATGTTTCTTCTAAGCTCCTTCCAGTTGAGGATTATAGTCCAGATAGGTGTTCAGTTGAATTAATATTTCGACCATCTGTCCCTGATAATGTTACCAATTGGCGAGTGTTCAATCATGATGAAGATATCCTGAACTTCTTAACCTTGGAGAAATCTTATGATGATAAAATAGTTGATGAAAGTGATCATGATCTTCAAATAAAATCAAAAAACAATAAAAATTCCATTCCGAAATCTGTGGTAAAACTTGAAGATCTCTATGATATCAAAGATAGATTCAAAAAGGTTACTAATGCCAAACTTCAAAGTTCAACTTTAAAGTTTGAGTTGATAAATCTTGGTACTGAATCTAAACCACAAAATGTCAATCTAGGACTCGAGCTAACACAAGAAGAAATGTTTTCTTTCATCAAACTTCTAAACAAATACAAAAGTGTTTTTGCTTATAATTATGAAGATTTGAGAACTTACGATACCTCTATCATTCAGCATACAATTCCAATGATCTCCGATGTAAAACCAGTACAACAAAAGTTAAGGAAGATTCATCCCAACTTGGAAAGTCAAATTAAAACAGAGTTGAATAAACTCTTGAAAGCTATAATTATTTTCCATGTTAGACATTCGAATTGGGTCTCAAATTTGGTACCTGTTAGGAAGAAGAATGGAGATATTAGGATTTGTATAGATTTTAGAAATCTCAACAAGGCATGTCAAAAGGATAATTTCCCATTACCTACAATGGAACAGATACTTCAAGCAGTAGCAGGTTCTGAATTAATGTCTTTTCTTGATGTTTTTTCAGGATATAATCAGGTACTGGTGCATCCCGATGATAGAATGAAAACCACATTCAGAACCAAATGGGGAACATATGCCTACCAAAAAATGCATTTTGGTTTGATAAATGCTGGAGCTACCTTACAAAGAGTCATGGATATAGCTTTCAAAGGTTTGATTAATAGGTCAGTCGTTGTCTACCTAGATGACATAACTGACTATTCAAATAAAAGAACTAACCATCTACATGATTTAAAACAGATCTTTGAACGATGTAAAAGGTATGGAATTTCTTTGAATCCAAAAAAATCATTCTTTGCTCTTAATGAAGGGAAATTCTTAGGATTTATTGTATCTAAAGATGGCATATATATTGACCCTGACAGAATAAAGGATATTTCTAATATCCCTTTGCCACATAACAAGAAATCCATGCAGTCATTTTTAGGACAGATAAATTTTATAAAAAGATTTGTTCCTGATTTTTCTCATATAGTTTTACCATTACAAACGATGATTAGGAAGAATTTAGTTTTCAAATGGGGAAATAAAGAAAAAGAAGCCTTTGATTCAATCAAACAGGCAATTATTAATGCTCCAGCGTTAAATACTCCTAATTTTTCTAATCATTTTATTTTGTATACTCTAGCCATTGAAACATCTTATGCAGTCGTTTTGACACAACTCAATGATCAGCAGATTGAAGTACCTATCTCCTTCTTTAGTTCAAATATGAAAGGAGCTGAACTTAACTATTCAAAAGTAGAAAAACAAGCTTTTGCTGTGTTTAAATCTATTAAACATTTTAGGCCATTTCTCCTAAAAATGCATACAAGAGTCATTGTCCCATTTTCTGCAGTGAGACAATTGCTAGTACAAAGAGAAGTAGGAGAAAAAAGGGCCAATTGGGTAACAGCGTTACAGGAATATGATATTGAAATTAAACCAGCTAAAATTGTTAGGGGACAAGGTTTTTGTAGGTTATTAGCAAGAGCCTCCAATATTCCAGAACATCAAGATCAAGGTAATATTGTTCAAGTAAACAAGATAAGTATCATAAATTCTGAATCTCAATATGCTGATTTGATATTTTACTTAAAAAATGGGTATGCTCCTTCTAATATCAACTATAAAATTAAGCATGCTTTAATATTAAAAGCTAAAAACTTTGAAATCATTGATGATGTGTTATTCAAAAGAAATTATGATTCCATTTTTCTAAGATGTCTAGAGAAAATTGAAGCACACAAGGTTTTACAGGAATTACATGATGGACCAACAGGTGGACATTTTGGAGGAGATACTACAGCTCACAAGATAATTCATGCTGGATATTATTGGCCTACTTTATTTAAAGATGCCCATGATTATGTAAGGAAATGTGACACTTGCCAAACTGCCAGTGGGAGACAACGAAAATCAGCTTTTCCTTTACAACCAGTAAACATTGAGCAACCATTTGAACAATGGGGACTTGATATTATTGGAGAAATTGTTCCACATTCTTCCAAGCAACACAGATACATCCTTACAGCAACATATTACTTCACAAAATGGGTAGAAGAAATTCCTTTAAAGGTAGCCAATTCTGATGCAATCATTGAATTCATTGATCAATTCATCATTACCAGGTTTGTTGTACCTAATTCCCTTATTTTTGATAATGCATCTTATTTTTCTGGAAATAGTATAATGGAATTTGATCTCAAAATAGGTTTAAAATTAAAATATTTTGCAAATTATTACCCCCAAGGTAATGGTTTAGCAGAATCAACTAATAAAAATCTCATTAAAATCATCAAAATAACTGTAGATCAAAATCAAAATAATTGGCATAAGTCTTTGATTTTTGCACTATGGGCTGATCGTATAACTCAAAAATCTCAATCGGTACTTCACCTTTCAATCTTGTGTATGGGAAAGAAGTCGTAATACCTTCAAACCTAGCATTCCCATCTCTAGCCCTAGTACAATTTATTGAAGAAAATCCTTCATCTTCTGTCCAACTAAGATTTGATCAAATCCTCAAATTAGATGAAGAAAGGGAAAAAATCCAAAATCACTCATGCTAAACATCAACAACTTATAAAATCTTCTTTTGATGCAAATTCTACTGTATCTAAAACATTACAAATCAATTATCTTGTTTTGAAATGGGACAAAGCACATGAAGATAAAGGAAAACATACTAAATTTCAAAAGATGTGGCTTGGACCATTCCAAATCATGAAAAGATAGGCACATCAACATTCATATTACAAAATCTAACAGGAAAGAGAGATTCTCTTCCTGTGAATGGGCTTATTTTAAAAAAATTATTTTCCTAAGAAGGCAACCCCTTCTTACCTATATATATTCATTATGCAAGTTTTTTTGTTTTACAAATAATGTTGTTAATAGTCTTCCATTGACTTTTTACTTTTGAAAAAATCTTTAAGAAAATACTATGAATACTTGTTTATGTAGATATAAATTTTTAAGGAAGTGATTACAGTTTTGGAAAGTTAAAATAAAATTTAAAACTCTGAAAACTTATTTTAATATTTGCAAAATCTTCTGAAACCTTGAAAATATTATAAATCATTCAAAAGTTTATAAAGTAGAGAGAGGTTATTTATAAAAAGTAAAGAATTTTTCCAAATTTGGGCACTTAAAACTCTAAAAGGTCATCCATTGACTCTTAAGGAGAGAATCATTCACCCCATCCACTAAGGTTATGATTTTTTAGAATGTAATTCTAAAAAATTGTGTCTAATATAAAAGATAAGAGGTCTCATCACGAGCCTGCTTACCATGATCATAGGGAAGTAATCAAACTAGCATTACCACTACTGCATACCAAAACAGGGTAATGGCTTATAATCATAAGACAAGGGGTCTCATCACGAGCCAGCTTGTTCAGTTTAGTTACAACCAGTGAATGGAATTGTTATCAGCTGGCTCCCAAACCAGGACAATGGATTTTAAGTTAAAAGAACAAAAGAAACAAAAGATAGAATATCTTTATGAATTTATCTTTTAAAAAGTTATACTCTTAGATGGATGGGATAATGGATGATTAATGGTTAAAGGTAACCCTGTCGAGACTATAGACGTTTGCGGGCAGCAGAGGCACTACCTATGACAAAAGAGTAAATTACAAAGCTAAATTGGAGAAGCCCCCTACTTTATCTTTATCAACCAATCAAAGCTTGATGAAACCAAAAATGTTTTTATTTTAAGGGATTAAAAATAAATTGTAAATAATTCCTAATTTCATTCAGAGTTAGATTTTATTTAAATTTTTCTGAGATAGTTTTCTTTGTCCTCAAATCTTTCTAATTAAAAAAAAATTAGTGTTCACTTTATTTTTTCAGAGATAACTGTTTCTCCCAGTGAATCGCTAATTGTTGTACTGTGCAACAACCCTCCCCATTTCAAAAAAAATTTATATATATTAATTTTTATAAGAAATGGGTCCCCTTTTTTTTTTCTTTATTTCTTTTTAGATTCAATCATTTTTCCTAGATTTGCTTATTGCAAATATTAAAGAAAGACCTTTGTATATATGTAAATATTAAAAGGAAATCAAATGAATCATAAAACAAAGCAAAGCCTAAAAATAAGCCTTTATCGCATTTCACAAAGTATAAAAGGAAAAGCTCAATATGTCATTTGCCCAAAAGTTCCGATGTCATAAAGTGAATCGCTAAATCGCATATCACATAGGAATAAATTCAAAAGCTTTCTCCATCATTCTGATGCGATAGATCGGATCGCAAAATCTCATATCACATTAAACATAAGGTTAATTCTTCCCTTCGAAAAGTTCCGATGCGATGAAGTCTTATCGCAATCGCAAATCGGAAAAATTATATCACAATTGGTCCCTTTTGAAAAGCTTCGATGCGATAAGTCCAATCGCAATCACGAATCAACGGAAAAATTAATGCATCATTATGAGTTCATTTAAAAAATTTCGACGCGATAAATAAAAAACAAACGCACATCTCTCATTTCTCATCTCTCCAAATCACATTACTCATCAGCGATCGCAATCGGAAGCTTCAAACGGTAATCTTTAAACCGAGACTTTGATATTGTTGATCCCCGATGTACGATCATCATTGATCGGAAATCAGATAATTCATGACATTAATTCAAATGTGAATGCGCGATGTGACTTTCCATAATGGAATTTAATTTTTAAGACGGAAATCATTAAGTCAGATTCATGAAAGAAATCCTTTGCAGATTGTTTTTTTCAATAATATAACATTCCTTTAAAATGATTTCCTTTTACATGACACTGTTTATTCTTCGTTGTTTTCCTCCTGATTCTAAGAGAATTTTTCATCATTTCCCACTTATTTACAGATCTGTAGTGTTAGGTCTCTGTGGTTTTCAAGATTGGCAAGAACAAACACTGCAGAGCCAACATCAAAACCACTTTGGAATCCTAGGATCTAGTCCTCCTAGATCCAGAGAGGGATCTCTCTATAAAAGTGTTTTCAAAGATGTGATCTTTAAGGCTTATGATATGATTTTAGGCTAGTTATGAAGTACAAGGATTTTGTTTGTTTTGGTTGGGATGGATATCATTAAAATGAAGGAAGTCTTATGAGGGGTAAAGGTGTGAGTAGGTTGAAAATGGTTCAGCTGATAGGATAAGTAAGAATTAGTATCAATCCATTGGGCTATGGAGTCACAAAAGGGTTTAATTGCACAGCAAGTGTCAAGAGTGGTCTATGGGGCAAGTCATCTATGTCAAAAGATCTCTTTAAGTTGATTTATGGTATGGTACATTAAAGTGTAGTGAAAGAAGCAAACATACAAGAAAAACAAAGAATAGCTTAAGATCAAGTAAGGACTTTTAACCTAGCCTACTTTCAGCATACTCAAAGGAAAACAAAGAATAGCTTAAGATCAAGTAAGAACTTTGAATCTATCCTGCTTTCAGAATATTCTCAATGGAAAACATTTAACATAAACAAAGAATATCCTAAGATCAGGTAAGGACTTTGAACCTATCCTGCTTTTGGCATACTCTTAGGGAACTTTTCAAAGCCACTGTTGGAGATAAACTAGAGGACATGGCTAACCATAGACTTCCCTAGTTAAACTTTACTTAGCAAACTTTTCAAGACAACATTTAAGATAAACAAAGAACAGCCTAAGATCAGGTAAGGACTTTGAACCTATCCTGCTTTTGGCATACTCTTAGGGAACTTTTCAGAGCTACTGTTGGAGATAAACTAGAGGACAGGGCTAACCATAGACTTCCCTAGTTCAACTTTACTTAGCAGACTTTTAAAAAACATTCAAGGACAAAATTTCAAGTTTTACTCAGCCAGACATGGACTCACCAACATTTTTGGTCTGATCACACTCTATTGAATTATCCTCAAATACACAATTAGCAAAAAAACATAAACATAAAACTTATCAGTGAGATTTAGGGTACTTGACAGTAAATCCTAATCTATATTTGTTGTTCTTTATCAGAGAAAATGAACAATATGAAAAACATGGGAAAAAATAACAATTACAGTAAGAAAAACATCACCATTGACATAGACCAGGATCCCATAAATCAGCCTGTATATTTGATGTCCAAACCAATTACAATCTTCAAGTCCAGTGGGTCTTTACAGCTTAAAAACTCTCTTCTCACCCTAACTTTATTCAATTACAAACAGAGCTTCAGCAGCCTCAAAGCTATTTACATTCAATGAGTATTCAACCAACAATAACAATGAACTCCTCACATGATATTTATAGGTGAAAATGAGGAGGTGGAGTGAAAAGAGTTCTATTTGTTCAATTAATACAGAGTAAGTGTTTCTCGACCTTTGGGAGGCCAAATGGAGAAGTTTTCAAATATTTTAACTCTGCTAATTGATTATTACATTAAATTTCATCAACTTTAGTCACTTTTGTTGACTTTGGAGGATTTTTCTAGGCTAGCAATTAATTCTGAGTTGTCTTTGGAAAAATATCTCTGACTGTGCATTTACTGTGTATTCTTTTGAGAAAATAAGTCTGTAGGTGGCAATTTAGGCTTTAATTGCCTTACTGATGTGGCATTTGGATACTTTCTTTGTTGATTTGTGCTGATTTGGCACTTTGAACTTCAATTAGGCCTTTGATATTGCTTTTGGGCCTTTATAATTATCTTCGGA
Organism: Pinus albicaulis; assembly: GCA_034641835.2. Classification (NCBI taxonomy): domain Eukaryota; kingdom Viridiplantae; phylum Streptophyta; class Pinopsida; order Pinales; family Pinaceae; genus Pinus; species Pinus albicaulis. The sequence continues at coordinate 1,300,088,307 of CM076582.1, read as the reverse complement.
GCCTTTAAACTTTTCCTGCTAGCTGCATTCACCTTTAAACTGTGTTTTAACATTTAAACTGTAGGATTAAACCTTTAATCCTTCAATCTCATGTATTAACCCTTTTAAGTTTGATTATTTGCTGACTTTCCCTTTAATCCACTGTATCAACCTTTAAATTATTGGTTAAGTCTTCAAATCTTCAGTTTCTGACTTTAACCTTTGATCTTCAAGTTTCACTGTCTTCTCCCTTTGCTGTGGACAGGGGGTTTTCATCGAAGCGGGAGGGTTTCTTAATAAAACAAGCACTCATGGAGCACTGGTCAAACTGTGAAAACAAACCCTGTTAACTTCCCTTTTCGTGATTTTTTGCCTCTATTTGGACCACGAGGATCCTCATCTGATCCTATCCTTTTATGGACTGTAGCAGAGCTTTCAGCCCCAAAACCATCATAGAACCTGCAACAAACCACAAAACACGTTATATAAAATCCTGCGGGATCGGAAAATACTGCTTCAGAGGCTAGCGGAGGCGGAGGAGCATGACGTGCAAGTGGAAGATGATTTTTCATGGTGGAGGGGTGAAAACGTGTGAAAACATGGTTCAAAACTTCATTTGGTGCGAAATTAGGGATTGGCGGTTTTGCAAAAACCGTGAATGGTTTTCGCGTTTATAAACGGTGGTAAGAATTTTAGCCCGGAGGGAACGTGATCCAACCAAAATGTGCCGCTTGGCTTCTGCAAAACTAGTGGTATCGCGTGATTTTGGGTCGTTAAACCGCGGCGGAAAAAGTTGCGTGAAACACAACACTGACCATTGGATGAGGTGGGGAAGATCCAACGACGGTGGAATGAGCGCGATGGGGAAAGGTGCTCAGGCAAGGAATTAGTGGAAGCCAGGTGTCGGCCAGTGATTGGGAGAGGGGACTGGGTAGTGGGATGTGGGACCGATGGGGATTGGATGTTGCGTTAAAGGAGAGTCGTTGGATTTAAAATGAATCAATGGTGAGATTTGATGCGGAGGGTGAAATGATATATTTAAGTCGGGAGGATAGGGGAAGAACGGGGATGCATGGTGGTCGTTTATCTTTGAAGATCAACGGTCACAATTGATGAGGAACTTGCCAAGTAGGGCGCGGGAAAAAAAAAAAGGAAACGACTTTTACAAAGGGAGCGAGGGTATAAAAAAGGTAAGGGAAGGGGCTTAAGGGAAAGCGCTAGGCAGTGGTAGGTGCTGGGGCATGGTCACGTGGAAGATCAAGTGACCAGGAGCCAAGGGAAAAGGGCTAAACGCATCGGTGGGGAAAGGATGAGGGGATGAAGAAGTTGAGAATGCCGCTGCGATAGGGGATTGGGGTTTAGGCGCTTGATCATAGCATAGGATTTTATGGCAGAAATAAGGAAGGAGGCTTAAGCCAAGGGGGCTTAAGGCCTAAAAGGGGAGGAAAAGGTTTTTCAAGGTTTTTTAGGGGCTTTTTATGATTTTTCAGTGTTCCGATAGGAAAAATAGGGTAATTTAAAACCAGAAAAAGGGGTTTTATCGGTCTAAATGGGATTTTTGATGAAATGAAGGGTAATTTAAAGGGAAAAAGGAGAATTTTAGCAGAGGAGGCAGGTTACTTGAAATCAATGATAGTGAATGAAATGAAGGGTTTTTTGGAGGCATGAAATGGTGGAAATTTAGGCCTTGTAAATAGTTTCTTTTGGACATCAGCAAGGTTACTTGGTGGATTTTTGAATGAGACAGCAGTGAAGATTACTTTTTGAGTTCAGACGGCATCAGAAGGCTTCAAGAATGAGAAATTTTCTATGAAAATAATCTCTTGAAGGCTTAGGACCTGTTTTAGTTATCATTTGCTATGACAAAAATTTACCGATGGCTAATATGTAGAACAACTATTTCGCTTATTTGCAGACCTATTAAAACGCTTCTAGTCAAAGAAAATGTCAAAGAAGCTTAAGAAAGCAAAGGTTACCACCATCCCAAAGGAAAAGTTGGCCAAAGTTAAGCTAATAACCGATACTACATGCCTTGGTATCGAAAAGACTTCTTGGGAAGGGTTTTATAATCTGCTTGAAGCTAAAAATCCCACTATGATAGAAGAAAAAGTGACAATGCCAAATGAGGACTCAGAATCAAATAATCCCCTCAAATAACTGGCAGACTCTTATCTTCATAGAGTAGCGGCTCGAGAAAATGTACTTCCGTACTATGATTTAGTACAATGGGTAATAGAGGGCATAAACGTCACAGACAGAACATTTTTCACAGCTAGTGGGAAGATGTTCGGATCCTTTAAATCAGAGGATATTAGGGCAATGTATCATCTACCAGAGCCTTAGAAGATCTACAACAAAGAATTTCTAGAGGATTTCACTACAAAAAACGAAATAGAGTCAGACCCTATTAGAGAATGGAGGCAAGCACCAGAGAAACACAAGCATGAATCCTCAGGTAAGTACTATGTAGAATCTCTAGCACCTCCCTATTGCTACACTGCTGCCATGATATGCAGACTGTTTGGGATTTCCAATTCTGCAAGTTTTTCTATTGAAATGGTACCTCTGATTGAGTCCACCGTGAATTCTTATATTATGGATTGGTCATTCATCCTATCCGAAAAGATAGCAAATAAAATTCTTGATTATAGAAGAAATAAGCATATGTCTACCGGAACGACACCCCCATTTCATATGTGTGCTTACATAATAGATGCCATATGCTGCAGTTCCGAGTTTCCCATTTTAGGATGGAAATGGACTCCTCAGGACCCCACTCCTATCCATATCTATCATAAATATTTGTGGAAAGCCCATTACAGAAACCATGTATATAAGATTTTCCATGGATTTATATTGCCCATTCATCAAGCCATTTTTAACAAACCCCCTCTGCGGCTATCAGATAAGGCCAACCTTGACCTAACTCTAATTGGAAACTGGTTTGGAGAGGATAATTTCACTTACATCCGAATATTCGGAAGTGTAACCAACCCTCATGTTTTGCCTCTATAAATTCTTGATAAATTACTAGCTCAAGAAATTTCCTATCAAATTACAAAGAAAGGTTTTTCCAAGAATCTTAAGACCTCCAGGAAACAAATGTGGCCTATATTTCCTCTCAAAAGTGGATCTCACACTCTCCATGATTTCAAGCATGCAGAGAAAGAAGCCTTGAAAATTATAGAACTCAAACTAGCATTCATCGCACCAAGGCAATATGACCCAAAGAAAATCACCCTTAATGTTGCATCTACGGTACAAATTGCCAAGTTTGAACATGAGGATGATAGTTTCGATGACCTATTTGTCTTAGCTTAATTTTTTTCACAGGTTCAGCAACAAGCAAGTTCAAAACTTGAAACAAGCGATATGGATAAATTCATGCTTTACAGGAACAAGAGGTTACTGAAAATTCCTCTTGACCAGCTACAAACGACTCCTCTGCTATCCCAAGAAGAACAAAAAGAAGAAAAGCACAAAAATATTTATACTCAAAATGAACAGGTAAACACAGGGAAAAAGGCTGACAACTCCTCCGATATTGATATACATGTTAATTCAAAAGAATGTGAACAGTTCGATCAGCAGATCAAAGGACAGAATGATTTCCAGAAGCTGAATACAACACAGACATCTATCATCACAGTTAAAGAGACAGTCGGTAATATCAACACTCTAGATGTTGAAATTATTCCTGAGAATCCATTTGAGGAGATTGTGTTAAAAGTTGAAGATATACCACCCTTGGACATTTTCTAAAGTCCAAAGCATAGAGTTGTGGTTAAGAGGCAAAGAAAGAAAATAAAACTTGACCACAATCTTTTATCATCTTCCCAGGCCGAATTGATGGATGTTGTTTGGAAAAACTCCAAAATTGATCCTTCAGAGGACTTAACAAAACTATCTCAGTATGCAGGAGCCTATACAGTAGCAACCATGGATAAATTTTCTGAGGTAAATTTGTTAATAAAGGAAAAAGACCAAAGAATAGTGTGCTGGAGCAGCAATTAGTTGAAGAAAGACAACATAATGAAGAACTTAAAGAACAATTAAATTCTGAAAGATAAAATCTTGACCAGGAAGCTATACAAAAACAACAACAACTGTCCCAAGAGGTAAATGAATTACAGACATTGCTTCAAAGAGAAAAAGTGGCCAAGGAGGAACAGAATGCACTATTGCAAGCAAAACTATAAAGATTTAAAGATTATCCTGAGGTAGATCAATTCAAGAAGGAAGCCCTTGAATCAAATAAAATGTTATCATTACAGCTTGATATTTTATCTCAAAAGATAACAGTGGTTGATCCTTTATGTGAAATAACCATGTCACTTGCAGAGAAAACAACAAATTCAACACTTGAATTTGAAGAAGCCGATGAGAAAATCTCAGAATTTCTCACATGGCAAGAAACAGATCAAGGAATTGCAGCTAATTTTCCTAAAATTCAAGAAGCACATAAAGAAATTATGTTTGCAGAATGGGAGGCACAGTTAATTAAAACAGAGAGAACCATTTCCAGGGCGAGATTTTTAATGAACAATGTGGTAGAGTTAATCAATGATAACCTCCATACTGCTAACTTAATCTCCGATCACATTCCAGGACAACTTCCGAAGGTCAAAGAGTTAGAAAAACAATGGGAGCAAGAATTGAAAAGCAGGTACCAACAAATTGATGCAATACAAGAGCTAACATGGGAAAAATTCTGGTCATATCTAATCAAATCACACAGCCAACAATTGACTATGAAATGCCTCTCCCATGCTATTTTTAATATGCTTCCAGAATTTTTTGATGCCACCTACACCGATCAACTACATTCTCGTCTGAGTCATCCACCAGAAGTCAAAGATATGTTATCGATATGCCAGCTGCACACATCAGATACGTAGGAAGTATCTTAGATCTATTTTGATGGGAACCGCCAATCTATTTTGGTAAAATCTCATCCCCAGCTTTCATGATTTGGTATTCACAATTGCATCTAAGCGATGTTCAGGATAGTTTGTTAGAATTTTTAGTACTATTTAAACCCCTTTCATGTATTTAGAAAAGGGTCCTGAATTTTTAATAATTTTTGACTTGGAAGATACACTTTTTTACTTCTAAATATATTATTTTTATGATGGATCACATTCTGTGATTTTCTGAGGAATCATTTTTAAGAGTCTGCACTTTTGCGTCTTGGAGATAGTTCTAAGTGAAATAATAGGATCGGAGTATCAATTGCATCAAAGAATTTTAAATGTCTCTGGTATTTCTATCATTTTTGTTTCAGTTTTCTTATGCGATGAAATATTCCTATTAAAATTGCTATTGTTTATATATATATGTTTCTAAAACATTTCTCTGTTATGTCATTTATGAAAATATAGAAATGTTATCTTTCATGGTATGGATAGACAATATATAAATATAAATCTATGAATACGATACGTTATTATAACTCTATTTAACTTCTTAAACAGAGTTATAATCATATGAAATCTCATCTTTCTTTTAAATAAATAAGTCATCTTTATGATTGTTTGTTTAATTGAAATTATTCTTAAATCGTGTTCATCTTTAAATACCCGGGTTAGTTTAGAGTTATTTGTATTTATCAAGTAGTAGATTAAATATAAAAATTTCACCATCCATTATACAAACACCTTATCACCAACTCATTCCATTTATTATTGGGAAACTAGTCCCATATTATCCAGTCGGAGCCACTATCGCAAACAGAAAAGGAGCTATACCAAGGTCCGGACCGGGTGGTTTCCCCAATGTTTGAAGCTAGGATTTCAGGGGCTTCAACATTTTTGGTGCTAGAATGAGGGCCTAAGCTATGAATGGAAATTAAATCCAAATCCACAGGCCATTCCAAGAGCGATTCACCCTCATCACCTTCTTTAACTTCTCCTTCGTCTCAAATCTCTAGGGAAGAAGTTGAAAAGAAAATTACTACACCCACTGCCAAAACCCTAAATATGTCAGAGGAATCATCTTTTGAATCTCCTGAGGTACAATCGTTAATTCATAAACTCAAAGGGTTTTCATTATCGCAAGAAGAATTTGAGCTATCCCAAGGCAGTGTTACTTCACAATACATTCCTTCTCAACCTCTTACTAGATTGCATAGTGAAAAGCTTGGTATTTTACCAACTGAATTTCTTCTGCCAAGTCGAAAAAGAGATAGAAAAAAACCTTTAGAGTCAGATATTGAGACTCTTTCATCACTATCATCCACATCTTTCACATCATTTCCATCTACTTCCCAACTTCAAATCACAATCCAAAAAAGTACGGTTGTTTCAACAACATCTACTCAATCGCCTTCAACTGCTCCTTCAGCTTCATCTACCATTAGTACAAGGATGGCACAGCCTCAACAAAGACCATGCACCAATCCAGGAGTTGTTTCAATGCCTACACCTTTGAGTCAATTACCAGCTAATCCTGAAAAATGGTTACCAAATTTTAGTCCCGACCTTGGCTTACTAGCTGAAGAACACATTAACAACTTCATGTTGTCTGTAAATTTAAATGGAGTAACACAAGAAGATGCTGTGGTCAGACTATTTCCATACACTTTGCAAGGAGTGGCATGATCTTGGTATTTTTCATTACCATCGGGATCCATTACTATTTGGGATATTTTTCAAGAACAATTCCTAACCAAATTCGGAGATGATAGGTCAATAGAAACTCTGATTAATGATCTCTCTAATTTGAAATCAGAATCCAAAGAACTTATCAAACATTTCAACTCTCAATTTAACAAGTTGTTGAATAAAATTCCTGCAACATCAAAGCCTTGTGAAGAAGTCCGAAGTGAATGGTATATATCTGCTTTACCTTCAAACATAGCCATCTTTGTAGATAGAGTTGCTAAACCTACACTAGCTGAAAATATGAAGGAAGCCATCGCAGTAGAAAAACGTATCATTGCTTTAGATAAAAAGAATTCTAATGAAGAGATAAAATCCAAAAAATTTAGTTTCAAGGATTATTCAAAGAAGAAAGCGCCTAAAGACCCATATTTCTAGACCTAATCTCTCCATCACTACATTTGGCATGAGGTTGTGAGAGGTACCAGAGTCCAGCATGGCATTATGTAAGATTTTGTCGTGTATGTTTAAGCTAACATAGAAAAGGGGAATAGCTCCTTCTTGATATTTTCCCTCTACTTCAGGTCCAAACAACAGCTCTGGTTTGTCATCTGTCAAGTTTAGAGTGTCGGTATCATTTCCCATGTTCAAAACCTTCAAAACTTGGGACCTGTACATATCTTGGGTTATCAGTTCAGTGAGAGGTATGGTTATCTTGATTTTAGCAATCTCTCCCTCAAAACTGAAAGGTACTTGTGTTTTGGGCATATTTACATCAGTTTTATCAGCCATAATTTTTTCTACAAGTTTAGTTTTTTATTCTGATTTGGGACTTTGGACAAAGGAGTTTTCTCAAGGCCACTAGTAGATGCACTAGGGTAGCTCGTGTCACCACTTGGTTGGCTAGTTTTGTCTTTGTTTGGATCATTTTTCTTAGATATGGTGTTGGTCTTGTCTATTGTCCTCTGAGTATTTTCAGGTGTCTTCCTAACAGTAGTGTCTAATTTGTTCTTATTGGAGATTTCTTGTTTCTTTTTGCTCCTAAGATCATATTGCCTATGGATCTCCATTATGGCATTTTCAAATCCTAATTGGTAGTCTTCAGAATCCTCATAGTTTGTTTTAGTTTTATCTGAGGAAAAGAAACCTTGTTCTTCTTCAGTGATAAAAACATCACCCTCATTATCAAAACCTATCAAGTTTACATGATTTTCTTTAGGTTCTTCAGTCTCTCTTCCCTCTTCATCTACATAATTGTCTTGGAAAGGAGGCTTGATTTGTTGGTCATTGTCTCTTTGTCTGTTTTGGGGAGGGACTCTTCTGAAGTTTGGATTCCTATTTCTGTTTTGGGGATTTTCTTGGTTTTCCCTAGGAGGTGTTCTTTCGCTCAAGTTTATCATTTCCATCATTCTTTCCATTACCCTCACTAAATTGTCAATTTTGCAATAAGATGAGGAGGTTGAGGCCATAGTTTCATCTTTGTAGGTGAATCTCTTTTCTGACCTCATCCTAGCCCTTTTTTCAATCAGGTTGACCTCTACACTCACAGCTCCCCTTTGTATGTCTTCTAAAGTTAGGGGATCTCTCTCTCTCTTAATTGATAGGCCATGTTTGGATCCAAACCTTTCGAAAATTTTACTAAATCTAAGCCTTGTGGGGGTTTCATGTTTGGTGGGAGGGTATTGTAAACACTATTGAACCTAGTGCAATAGTCTTGGACACTTTCCCCAAAATTTCTCTTAAGTTTGGTATACTCTGAAAGGATTTGGAGAGGGTTTTTGTTGATTTCCCACTTGTTTATGAATGTCTGGTAAAGGGAAGGGAGATCATGTATGATGTTAGGAGTCAAGATTTTGAACCATTTCTTGGCTTCTCCTCCTAAGATTTGTGCAAAAATCCTCATTTTTATGGTTTCCTCTTCTAATTTCATGTAAACAAAGGCATCATTCATCCTATCTACATGTTGTTGGGCAGTGGTAGATTCAGCTCCTGTAAAGTGAGGGATTTTGGATTGGTAGTCATTTGGAAAAGGTAACAAATTTTGTGGCAGTGCCAAGGGGGCATACCATGCTGCCATGATGGGAGGGAAAGGAATCCACGGAGGATTTACAAGGGGAGGGTTTGTGAGAGGAGGTGGAGGATGAAGTGGAGTGGTTTGCACAGTGGATGTCTGGATGGGGGTGGTAGAGGTACTTGGACCAGAAAACTGATTTTGAGTAGACTTGGGATAAAAAGAGCCAAAGTGATGGAGAATCTGAAATTCAGGAGGAGTGGAAGGAGAGGCTTCTCTATTAGAACTTTGCTGCAAATATATGGGCTCAAGGTCAGTCTGGTCAATCCCACTTTGTGACTTGGTTCTGAAAAGGTTTCTTGTATGATGTAGGTCAAACTGGGGATCTCGCAAGGTTGTAATATGTTCAAGGACATAACTTACTCTATGAATGGTCCTAACAGTAGTTGAATCTTCAGATTTGGAAGTTTGCCACAAAATATTTTCTAGGTCATCAACTATGGTAGGAGGGTTTGGGTCTGGGTGAGTTCTGGTACTGATCCTTTGTGAAGCTAGATTTCAAGGCTGAAATTTTATGACTGTTTTCTAAAGGCTGACCTCTCTTAGTGTTTGCTAAACTCACATAGTGTGTGACTAGGCCTCTAAACTTCTTAGGGCTGATTTGACACAATCCTAGGGAAGTCTATGAAAACTAGTAAAGTTAGAAGGCCTACTAGAGGCTAGTGGAGTCACCAGGTGGATTTTTTTTGTTGTTTTAAGGAAATGTATTTATGGTCCACCACCAATAACTAACAAAAAACAAATCTAGGGATGTTTTTGGGGTTTTCTGAGTTCCTTTATGTAGCCCTAAGGTTTCTATGAGTGTCCTCCAGTTGAGTCATCATTTTGCTAGGATGATGAGACAATTATATTCTACTTTTGGCTAACACTTGAGTTTTCTACAATTTGATAAGGTTTTCTGAAGTCATAAGAAGTACTTAGATTGTCACTAACCCAAAAAGTCCCACCGTGATCACCATTATGTTAGGCGATGAGGTGGCGATAAATTAATAGATATTGTTTGACAAGGGCTTTTGAATTTTCTAGGATGTATAAGCTTGTTACTTACTCAGAAATTCCCACCATGATTTCCATTATGTTAGGTCCCTATAATTTGTTAGATTGGTGAGAAAAAATGAACAGGGATAACATCATACCATTATTTTGAGTCCTAGGACCTAGCCTTCCTGACTCAGAGAGGGCTCTCTCTATCTTGTGCAAAGGATGTGAACTCGTTTGCTTTTAGTGTTTGATTTTAGGCTAGTTGTTAAGTTTAGGGTTGGTTTGTTTCTTTTGGTTGGGTAGATTATCAAGTAGAATAGATGGAGTGAGGAAATATTCAAGTCATTGGGTTGTGGAGTCTATAAAAAGTCGTGGAAAGTTCAACAATAAATCAGGGTGCATCACAGGGAAAATCTAACATGGTCAAATGGATTTTCAAGGTTTGTGTGAGATGAAATGAACATCAAGTTTGTGAACAAAGTAGGGCAAAGGGCAGTTAAGAATCCTTTGTCAAATACTTTAACAAGAAGGGCCTTCAACACTATTTAGCATAAATAAGTAATCATAAGACAGTGCAAACCAATAACTCTTTGATTAAACTCAAGCAAATAATCATTTAAGGCAAACAATCCAGTGAAATATAGAAGGCAAGAAACTTATTTAACTTCTAGTGATTTCACCTTCAAGGTTAGAAAACATTTAAGATAGACATATAACATAGATCAAAGAAGAGGGAACTCCTAAACATCATTTATCATAGCCATAAATACCTCCAAAGCAACCTTTCAAGAATGGACAAAGGATATGATCGAAACATAGCCTCTTTGGCAAAGCCTAATTAGTGATACTCCAAAGAAAGATCTTAAGAGAAATGTTTTAGTGACATCAAACAAGTAGGGCTAACCATAAAACATCTTTGATATCTATTGTATTGAATCATTCATAAGATAAAAAAGCTTAGGTGGGTCTAGAGAGCAACTAAGAATTCTCTAAACTGACCTAGCAGAGGAAAACATAGAAGCAGTGAAGAACAAACATAGCTAAAGTGCCTTTGAAAAACATTTCTTAGTCTAAAACCTTTGTCCTACTGCAATATAGAAGGATGTAACAAAATGATACATAAGAAAACAAGAACTAAATAGAAGCACATCACCATTAACCATTCTCAGGGATCCTGCAAGCAAGAATTCTCCATCATCAATCAAAACAAGCCATCCACAAATTCCACAACACCAATTTCTCTTCAATCTCCAAAAAAATATGTATTGCTCCGAAGATTCATCAAATGCCAACATTTTACAATAAGGCCCTCGTGCTCTATTTATCTAGAAAAGGAGGGAAAAAACCCTAACTAGGGTTTGAAAATGTCAAAAACACCCATAAATATCATTTATGTCTAAGAGACCATGCAAGGCCCAAGACACAAAATATCTCATGAAATAAATGCAAAAATAACTCCTAGCACCTAACTTTGGAGTGATTTTCCCCAAAAAAACACTAAAATATCATTTTTCCATAAATGAGTGTCTGTTTTTTACTTTTGCACATTAAAGGCGCAGCAGTGAGGTCTGAAGGCGTAGCGCATGAACAAGAAAACTTGGTCCACTTGCAGCCAAGTTTTGATGACCTTCCCGAAGTCAAAATTCGCTCTGTGATGGCTCTTTGGAAAGCCTGTCGAGTCTAATTTCCAAAACTTCCATTGGTTTTCTTATTGGGCTCCATTAACCTGTTCAAAAATTAAATCTCCCAAGGCTGCTCTAGGCATCGCGCCAGTCCTAAAAACTAGGTAGAAAGATGAAAATTGACATGTTTTTTAGCCTTTTGAGGGACCAAAAATACTCCAAATGCTCTGAAATTTGGTGAGCATGTTTTACTTGAGCCGAGGATTCCAAAAATGCAAATTTTTACTCCTGAGGATGCCTGAGATGAAATCATAGCGCCAAGGGTGTTGCGCCTTCAGGCCTTAAAATTAGCAAAAAACAAAAAATTCTCAAAAAGTTCCCAAAATTGGTGGATATCTTCCTCATGTGGTTTGGGAGGCTTGTACAGAAGCTTCAGCCAATATTACAAGCTTTTCTTGTTCTTTTTCCTCCTTGAGTGATTTTATTTCGGCAAGGGCTCCTTTGAGCTTGGCCCTTGCAATTTGATTTTGCAATGCATAGTGCTTGGTCATCTTCTTTTGGAGGTCAAGGTCCCTCTTTGCCTTCTTCAGCTACATTTTTTCATTCTTATAATAGTCAATGTTATACATTTACATGCCAAGGCATCTTTCTAGATCCCTAATTTCTGCATCTTTGCTTTGGAACAGTATGCTAGTGTCCCTCTCTTTATCTTCATTTTGATTGTCAAGGTCAATGATGTCAAATTCTTGTTCAAGCTCATGCTTACCTTTCTTACCTTTCTTCACCTTTTGTTTACCTTTATCTAGCTTCTTGGTAGAAGTGGAAGGCACGGACCCTTGCCTTTTAGAGGCAGCAAACACATGCCTTTCTCCTCTTTGATATGTCAATGGAAGAGGTTTGATTGTGATCATTTGGGTGTCTTCATCATGGCTGCCATCATTTGTCTCCATGTCCTCCTCTTCATTACCTTGACTGTTGCTTACCTCCTTATCTTCAACATCATCCTCATAGTTTGCCTCTTCACTAACTTCTTCATTATCCTTTATACTACCTTCATTTTGTTCATCATTACTACTAGGAGTCCCATGGTTGTGATCTTTACTGCTCTCATCAAATTCTTCATTTTCTTCACTGTTTTGATCTCCCTCTGTCTCCATGTTTTCTGCCTCATTTCTGACCTCTGTGTTTCCAACATCATCATTGCCTTTATCACTACTAGGAACCTCACTATTTTTACTGTCATTGTGGCTCTGAGTTTTACTGTTGTCCCTAGCATCATCATCATCATTGTGAAGCTCACTATTTTCATTGTTTTCATGACTATCATGATTGTTGTTGTTAGTATGAATCTTAATTCCAAGCGTACGAAAAAATACCACTTTATATGTGCATAACAAACAGCCCTAACAACAAATATGGCTACCAATATCCTCAGATCTGCAGTTAGGTGATCAAGATAAATGCTGCAAAAAATCTAGATCTATGCATTAGAAGACATTAAATGGATCTGAAGGTGAGGTATCAGATTTGAAAAATGGCTAAAGACTCTGAAATTTCAGACAACCTGCAACAGAAAAAACTCTTCCACAAGAAGTGGAGGGTACTGAAGACCTAGGGGGCTAGGTTCCCACTTAGTTGAGAAAAACATAACAAGTATAGGTCCAAAACGGGTGGAGACGGAGGTCAAAAAATCCTGAACAGAGGCTCAAACAAACCCATAAAACTTTCAGAAAAAACTCCTGCAAAAAATCCAGGTCGCAGTTTCTGACCTGTTTTCAGTAGAGGTCACAGTTTTTGGGTTGATTCCCGCTTCCTGAAGCTCCACGTCATAGGTTTTGGGCCAAAAAGTGTGACCTGCACTTTCGGCACTCTCGGCGGTAGATTTCAGAAAATAAAAATAAAAAAATAAAAAATAAAATAAAAATAAAAAATTAAAAAATAAATAAATAAATTAAAAAATTAAAAAAATTAAAAAATTAAAAAATTAAAAAAAAATTAAAAAAAAAAAATTAGTCTCAGCTGCGGCTAATGTCTGTCACCTGCACAATAGGTCTGAAAACACACTGAAGTTAGAATTTTTATTGTTTTAGGGTTTTATAGGTTAAAAACAACATCAAGAAAAGAAAAAACAAGAGGTTGAAGAGAAATCCTAGGTTTGAAGCAGCTGGATATGCAAGGATCAGAAAAATGACAATGGTTGTAATCGTAAACCCATGTGGAGTCGCAAGTTGTTAGTATGAATCTTAATTCCAAGCGTACGAAAAAATACCACTTTAGCTGTGCATAACAAACAGCCCTAACAGCAAAGATGGCTGCCAATATCCTCAAATCTGCAGTTAGGTGATCAAGATAAATGCTGCAAAAAATCTAGATCTATGCATTATAAGACATTAAACAGTAGAAAAAACAAGATTAACTCCATGCATCCAATAGACAAGACAAGAATATGTTGAATGAATTTTGTACTAATGGCACCTGGGAGGAAAACACAGAAGGGTGTTACCAGTTATCCTCAATGGGATGGGTTCTTGTAATTCCTCAGCACTTCAGATCTAAAATTCCTCTCTCTTGATGGTGTAGAAAACCCAGACAAAAATGGTAGCAAAATATGACTATGATGGTGGATCAAAGTCAGACCAAAAGTATAGATCCAGAGTGATCTTTAGGCAACAAAAGGTGCTAAATGAATGGGAAAACCCTTCTATTTATAACAAAATATTGAGTTATTCTAGATATTGGTGCATAATTAAAATATTATTAACCAAATCAAGATCCAAATTTTATGGAATATTTTATTATTTTTGTTGGAGGGAAAAGGAATTTGACTTGGGTCAAATCCCTTTATTTGTAAATAATAAATAAATAAATGATTTATTTATCATTTTAAGGATGTGGTTGAGTAATAATCAAATAAATAATGAATTATTTAATTATTTAAGGGTGATTTAGTCATACTCAACAAATAATATTATTTAAATAAGGTTTAAATAATTATTCTTAAGAAATAATAAGATAAATAATGATTTATCTAATTAATTTCCCTGTTCTGGGTTAAATATAACCAGGAATATTAATTAAACTATTGTTTAACTAATTATTCCTTGAGGAAAATCAAACAAATGTAGATTTATTTAATATTTCCTCATGGGGTTTCCTGTTTAGACCATAAACAACTTAATAAAGGTGGTTTACTAAGTTATTTTTCATAGTGAATGCAATTTTACTTAGGGTAAAATTGATCTTACATGGTGTACTTGGGTCCATCTAACAACAATAAGTTAGATGACCAAAAAATGGTGTAACAGTTGTCATGACTGTCTTTTTTCTTACTGATGCTTGCTTCATTATTCATAATATAAGTTTCACTGCCCTTAGATTTAGTGGCTTCCTCTTCATTAACATTTTCAGCCTCATCTCCATCTGCACTCTGGTGGCTTTCTGCACCATCATTATCACTGTGAGGCTTACTGTTTTTTCTCTCATTGTGGCTCTTAGTTTCACTGCCACCATCATCATCATCTGTCTCTTCATTACTAAGGGCCTCATCAAACTCTGTTTCATTGTCATTTGCTTGTTCACTACCACTTCCTTCTTTTGTGTCCATACTGTCTTCTGCCTCTTCAAATTCAACATCATCACTGCCCTTATCATCATTTGTTTCTTCCATGCTAACATCACTTCCCCCTACTTCTTCATTTTCTTCCTCTTTACTGTCCTCTTCTTCAACATGGCTTAATTCATCTTTTCTCTCTCCTTCACTAGTATTTGATTTATCATCATGGTCACTTTCTTCTTTGGCTGATGCATTGGGAGAGGGTGAGGAAGGGAGGTTTTCTTGAGGAGAGGATACATGTGTAGATGATGAGGCATGATCAGGAGGAGGTGATGGAGGAGTAGAGGGAGGAGGATTTGATGATGAGGGTAAATTTGGCTGATGATGGGGCTGTGGGTTTGTGAAGATCTCATGAGTAATGAACACCTCCCATGGTATGCCCTTTTTCTCCAACTGATGTAGCACAACCATCTTGATCAAGGAGTGATGGAACAAGATTTTCATTTTCTGGGAGTAGTTCCTCTTTTGTACAACAGAGGACATCTTATCAATACTCCTATATAGGTATTAGGGTAAATGAAGCATTTTCACCCTAGTAAAGTGCATGAGTAATCTGATATGGTAGGAGTAGAGCCTAGAGTATCTCCCCTCACATGTAAAATATTTCATGATGACCTTCATCAAGGGGGCGTACCTCTCCAGCAAGTGTGAAAAAGGGAAGATAGATTTGCAGCCTTCTTTGTATCTAGGTTTGAGAAATGGCTCATAGTAGCTTATGTCTAACTTTTCTCTTTTGAACCACTTTTCACCAACATTGGGCATGCCTGTAGAATGGGAAATGGCATATGATGATAGCTCAAAGTCTAACCCTGCAAGATTTACTTGTTTATTGTGTATGTTGAGGATAAACAACCTAGTGAGCTCAGGGTGACTCTGCACTTGTTGGACCTTTTCACAAAACTGAAAACACCCTACATTTTGAAAGCATGTGATGATCATAGGAGAGGATTTAAGCTCCAAAGTATCTTAGCGTTAAAACCTATTAACCTTCCCACCTTTGTGCTTCTGCCTCATAGGCACTTGGTCTCCTTCACTGCTAACACTCCCTCCTTCTCCTGACATTTTTATTTCTACTGCCTTTAAACAAATCCTAGCTCTGTTTGTGAAACCTGATATGAGGACTGATTTGGGATGATGGTGAAAGGAAGCCTTTGAAATTGAGTGATAGGAAGGTGTAAGTGTATGGTTGAGCCCTTTAAGCCTTGATGAATGGTTAACTTGAACTCACTATAGTTACCCTACTTCATACCCTACTTGACTGATAAATTCATGTTTGTAGATGATGGAGTTGGAAACAGGGCTTTTAGCATGAAGATTTAGGGTTTCTAGTCCTTAGGGTTTTGCCAGTTTTCCTTTAACATTGAATCATCAAAAATTCATTGGAGGACAAGGCTAGACATCCACCTACCAACTTTCAATGTCTTTGAAGGTCCTTGGATGCAGCTTGGAGGAGTCCTTTTGTCGTTTTTTGGCAATTTGCAGGTGGAGGAAGGGTTTCTTGCAAAGGCACAGTTCCTTCTCGCACAGTCGGGTCCCTTCTGCCCAACGCGTAGTGCCTGCATGCATTTTGGGTGTTGGGATCCCTGGCGTAGTGCCTGAACGCGTTTTTTGCCTATCGGGCCTCCTAGGTGCAGCGCCTTCCTGAACGCACGGTGTGTTTCCCTGAACGCGCAGCGCAGTGTAAATTTACATTGGAAAACCTCCCAAATGCATAGGCCGGGCATTGAATGCATAGCACCTGCATGAACGCGCAGTGCCAGGCAAGTTGCTCAATCTTTTGACTGAAAACTCATATTTTTCTCCTTGAAGGTTTTTTTATTCTTTTGCAAGTGAACACTGAGCCAAGTGATAAACACAATGACCCTTTATAGTCTTAGGAAAATAAATTTAACCTTTGTAGACCCACTTTCTAATGTTTTTAGTCCCTTTTTCACTTTTACTGATATTCTATTTGACTTTTTGCAGTAGGTGGCTTAAAAAACATTCAAATGGTCTTTTCTCTTCTAACCATTTTCTTGTTGCTCTGCAGGTTGCTGATATGGTGAAATTGAGTTTCCTATGGCCTATTTATGCCTTTAACTCTTTGTTCTGCAAATGTTTGTTTCAGTCACATGATTGAATGTGTTTTGGTTTATTCATGTCTTTCAATCACTCTTAGTCCATAAGTGTCATGAAAACCTTGAAGTGGCCCTCTTCCCTCTAATCTTTGGAACATGTTAAGTTTACTTTTGACAACCCTAGGCACTTGCATAGTGGAAGTACCTTTACAAATTCTATGTTCTTACCTTGGATATCAAATTACCTTGTGCTTGATGGGTGACTGAAAAAAAAAACTTGTTTCATCCTTCTCATTGATCCTTAGGCATGAAAAATCCACCTTTGACAAGCACCATAGTCTTCACAATCATGTATGCTATCTCCTCCTTTAGCCACTTCTGATTTGCAAGTGCCATGACATATTGATTTAGCCTATTCTGATGTCCTTGGGTTTTGACATATTTAGTCACACAGTAGCAACCTTATAATTAGTTTGGCTTTCCATCTTGGAGCTTAACCCTATGTTTTTATTCCTTTGATCATTAAGTATAAATGGCTGAAAATGGGAGCTTGACCTTTCTTTCACTGATACTCTTTGCATTCTCTTCCTTTTGAGGCAGTGAAACACTTTATCTTGGAAAACTATGGAAGTCACCTACAACAGTCTCTTCAAACCTTTTTTCTGCTGTCATCATGGAGGCGTATCATCTTCATTTCATCTCCCTTGACTATCTTTCCAAACACTTAGGTTTCTGGGTTGTTTGAGAAGAATTATTAGTGTTGTCTTCTAAGTTCTCTATAGCCCTTTCAAGTTCATTCATTTATGTCCAGTTAACCTCACCTTTTTCCCTCTTTCATTCATAATTTCTAAAAAGCTTCTTCCATGTTTGGTTCACTTGGTGTGCCTCCTCCATGTGTTCTGCTGCATTGGATCCTTGCTTGGCACACTACTGGCCCAATCAGTCTTAGGAACCCTGATCTTCTTCTTGGAAATAAAATTCTCCCTGTCTTCCTTTAGTAACACATCAGTTATTCTATCAATTTATTTTGTTGATCTACCTCTTGGCATTCCTGCAGAAATGCCAAGCACATTTACCTTGTGCAAAACTTGAAATTGGTAGCGTAGCCCCCTTTAGATATTTTTTTCTCTTTCTTGGGCAATCATGTGCTTCTCTTCCTTTAAATTTGAAACAGCCTATAGCATAGGAAAAATAGAGCTCAAAACATCAAGGATAACCCTACAACCTAAGAAACCCTAATGACCTAGTGGGAGGCTCTTTTGACTTGGTCTTTGACTGAAAGCTTGGCTTGGGGTCTTCAAGTGTAAAAAACAGAGCTTTTTGACAATTTAATGTATTGAAGATCCAAAATCCAATGTACTTGATTTATCTAAAGAGCCTACAGAGATATTCTTGAGACCATAAATGCATGAGGCATCTGTTGAACATGAGTAGGAGCAAGGCTGTTTGCCAATCCTAGGTGAAAAATGGAGGGGCGAGGCAATGAAAAAATCGAGGGTTGAGGTTATGTGTGGGAAAATAGGATAAAGATGAGTGGCATGAGCCCATTAGGGGTCTTTTAGGAGTGGTATTTTAATTAGGGAATGGCAGAGTAGTAAAATGGTGAAAATTTTGTTTTAAGGATAATGAAGGTAGTGAGATTTCTAAAATTCACAATATTCATGGATCTTGTTTCTAGAAATCTAGAACAATTATTTAGTCATCTAAAAATAACAAAAATTACTGATGACTAACAGAACCTACTAGACGAAAAATGTGAAATACATGAAAAAATGTGATTGCAATCATGCATTTTCATGTATTTCACAGTTTTCATGTAGTAGGGGCCATCAAAAGTATGCAACATTGGTACTCCTTGGATGAAAAAAAAATGTATTCAATGAGTGCTCCCACTAAAATTTTGAGTAAAATCATAGGGAGATAAGTTGAAAAAGTATTTTTTCTTTTTTCCCTCCCAAACTTGATGAGGGAATCTAATTTTATTTTATTATTTCCACTATTATTTTATAATATTTATTAGGAGGACCATTTTAGACCTCAGTTTTTCTATAATGACTATATATATCCTTAATCTTTTTGCAAGGGTATATACAACAGTTGTTCAGATCTTAAACGGACTTCATACATCAACAAATTTGACTTCTAAACTCTTCCCTTCAAGACAACCATTTACACCAGTCTGAGCCACATAGTATTATTCTTTATATAAAATTGGTTATAGTATTCCTCAAGATCAATCTAATCATACACATATCTGCACACGCCTTTGAAGAATGTGCCCTAATTACTATAATAACTATCCTCTTTTTAGGGTCTCGTTTGTCCCTTATTGTGCATAGGAATTAGGGCACATGAATACTTAAAAAGACTGATTCTTGGATGAATGATCTTGCATGGAAGAATCCTTAACAAAGGAATCAATACCATCCCTTTAACAAATTATGGTAGGAAAACCTTCTTAACATTGTACTTAGGACTTCCTTGGGCACCTACTTGTTTCCCTTTAAAAAACTTAAAATGCCTAATATAAACTCTCTTATACTAGGACAACCATATTCTAGAAACAACACCACTTAAACATATCAACATACCTCATGAGTTGGTGTACCTTTGTTGTAGGTTATGTTTTTGGTTAGGGTACATCTCTGATCCACATCAACCCTCCAGATTTGCTACAAAATTCCCTTCTTTAGCTATGACATTCCTTCCTCTTCAAGCTTCTTTCCTTCAATAATTGTTAGGCTTATTCCAACAACTATTTCATACATTATGGTCCCTCTCCAAGACTAAAGTATACGTATAAACCCTCTTTCCTAGACTATCATAGGACTCAACCTGGTTATAAAGAAATTCCACCACATAAATGTCACATAATACATCCCAAAAATCCTTCAAATAAGTAGCATATACTTTATTTTAATATGCTCAAAAAACACATAAAAATTAACCTAGACAAAGTCTTATTTCTCCTCCTTTTGTTGAGCTCCAAATCCCTGCGTCTAATTTAGAGGGATCCTCCTTATGTTTATTTATATTTTGGATGAATTTCTTCTTGTAACCTTAATTGACCTCCTCAGCCTCCATAAGGATTACAGTTTTAGGAGATAATATTAACCCTTTCAAAGTTTCTTTATTGCAAGAACAAATCCTCTATGAGTATAACCATATTATAAAACGCAACTTATTCCTTGAGAACCTTATCCTTCTTTAAAAAAATATTATTAGAATAGAGGTAATGCCACTTTTCATATTCATTATATATGTGTTGATTATTTGTATATGCGATCATGGTAATAAGCCTTTGTAACGTGCCACAATAAATGTGTTGTAGAGACCAAATCGTTGGAATACTTCTTAAAGGAATGTGAGCCACATAGTCACCAAAGAATGTTATTGGTATAGGTTATGCAACCCATGATAATCAAGCCTTGGTGTTATTCTTAAGAATATCCATGTCATATATATTCCAAGGTTACTTGACAACAAGAGAATCAATTCATCACTATCTCATTTTTTTTATATGTGCTACAAAAAATTTAGATTGCAGTCCATAGAGTATAATGTGAACAACATATGACACCCATAGGAGTGAAGCTACAAGGAATCATAAGTTCAACCTTTAATCCATAGAGATGTTATCTCAAGCACTCTCATAGTGATTCATTTTCTACCAATATGTAAGCCATCTCATAGTATAGGTCAAATTGTTGATCTAAAAACATGGTCTTCTCATTGTATCTACCGAAGTTCAAATCGCATATTATAGGTCAAAAAATAAAATGATGCTATTGTCAAGTTATCACAATTAGTTTACATCACATGAAAGACAAGAGGGCCACTGAAATAGAACCAATAGAATGTGATCTTCGAAACTTCCTCTTCCTGGCCTTAGCTCTAAACCCATGTTGGAAAATCAATGTTGTTGAAGATTAATATTGATTTTCCTTTCATGTAATTACTTGTAATATTTTTTGGCTTTTTACTATTATAGTTTTACTTCTTCATTAATCAATTACCAAAACATGAAGATAAAAAAGACACAAAGAACAAACATTATAGGCTCCATGCCAGGGAAAAACCCCATAACTGGGGAAAACCCGAAAAAACCTTTTCTTATAGAATCAGATCAAAATGAGGCCTCCTAGACCCAAAGATCAAGGCAAATTCCTCCATAAGATCCCCAAGTCAAACCTCCATTCACTATCACCAATATTCCCTTCAGATACCAATAAATTCATCCTCCTTGAATATTGTAGATCACATACTTCATAAGGTTTCCATAGCTTACATGACATGGTTATAACAGTGTTTTTATAGTTTTCTTGTCATCACAAGAACACATTATATATTTTAGGGATTCACACTCTTTTTCAAAATTCCTATCTCAAAAAAATCACATTATTTAACATCCTTTAACACATCTATGCCTTCAAATAAATTTTCTTAACCTTCCACAAAAACTCGCATGTCCTTGCCACTGAACCTCGCATCTTATTTCAGAACTGAATGAACTTCCTTGATTTTAATGGAGAATCCATGCCTATTTATAGTTTTTTGTCGCTATTAAGGGTCACATCCATTCAGCAGACCAATTTGACCAACAAGAGGGCCAACTTGGTCTTATCGAGGACTATTTGGCTATTTTTTACCAAATACAAAATTCTTTTTCTATTCTTACAAAGAGTCCAAATGGACTTTGACTCAATTTGAAATTTTCAACGAATCCTTAGAAGCAAGAAGAACAAGCTTAACCTAGACTTTAGCAGGAAACCCATGCTAAAATAAACTTATTTTTCTTCTTTTACATGAAATACAAATTGATACAAGTGCAAATATAAATATGAAGACCAAACCTGGTTACTTTTCCAACAAATAGAATAGGCATACATATCATCCAAAGCCTCAACCAAATCCTACTCTTTGGAATAAAGGATTCATTAAAATTGTATGCCTTTAAATAGGCTACATTAGAGATTAATACCATGGGAAAAGAACCATGGGTTGTGAGCCCCAAAATAGCTGATGTTTACCTAACATGACATTATTTTTTAAAATTTATTTTTATTTTATTTTTATTTTTACATAATTTGATCGAGTCAAAATGTTTTAATTAATAAATTTATTTATTTTTACTTTTATGTCATTTGACCAATTCAAAATGTTTAGATAACATAATATAATAGGATAGGGTGTTACACCATCTCTTCCATATTGGGTTGGAGAGTGACACATTTAAATTGATTAACTTAAAAAAAAAGTTATATGAACATGTATTATGGTTTATTGGACATGTGGTATTCTAACCATAGTATTGGTCAATGGTATTGTAACAACGTCTATTTACAAGTTAATAATCTTTATAGTAAAATTGAGTGAATCTCCAGGGTTAAAAATCTTGTTACATATTTTTTAAGATGTATATATATTTAACTCATATAATAATAATAAAGTTATAATTTAGTTAAATTTTATGTTTTTTTTAATCTTGGCAATGTGAGTTGTATCATGAGATAAGTGTTTTGATGCATATATATGTTTACCATCCATTTAGTTTATATGGTTGCACTAGTTTAAGTTGGAACCAATTTTAAGTTTTGGAGTAAAAAACTAACACCCTTTTTTATTCATGAAGAGCTCATCTTCCTTATATATATAAAAAAAACAAGTTAACAACCCAAAACCCAAAAACATTTAGTAGGAGTGAAAGTAGACCCCTTTACAAACTACCAATAAATTATTTTAGTGACATAATTTTTATTTCATAATAATGATGAGAAAACCTAAATTCATGGGTGAAAATGACCAATAATTATCTTTACTGACCATTATAACTCGACTATAAAAAATTTTAAAATACAACATAAACTAATAAAAATAATAAATAAAATATTAGACTTTAAAAAATTATGTATGAGAAGAATGTATATTATAACATTTTATCAAGACAATTAAGAGATACACATTATACCATTGTCACTAAACAGATATTTTGTAGTTGTTATTTGTTATGGAACTTAGATTTTTTGGCATTCCTAAGCTACAAGGTTTTTGGCAATTTATTACATCGAAGGCATTTCTTTAGGAATGGATTTTTGTCAAATCAATGGCTATCAAAACCACCTTATATAGTATGTCTCTCCCATAAATGTTATAATATAATAGTTCTTCAATTTTGATAATATAACTATTAATATAATAGTTTTTCAATGCTGATATTTGTTTCGAAGAGCCAATGAGGGATGCATAATGTATTACTTTTAGAAGAGGAGGTAATGAGTAAGGTGGAGGGTATTATTTTACTTACAATAGTATCAATATTTTATTATTTATTGTAACTACTCTCTTACCTCTTTAGGATTATGGGTTGTGGAAGGTGTTACTTGTTTAATCCGATTTATAAGTATGTTATGAACACGGGGTTACAAAAACCTCATTTTTCAAGTATGTGGAATTTAATTCTAATACCACCATTGTATTCAGCTCATTGAGATATTTCCAATGATAAAAAAAATTATCTAAATTTGAATCTTGAATCAAAAGTTAATTATGCTTGTTATAATTTTTTGCCTATTAAAGGAGGTCATGTCATCATAAGGTACCACGTGGCCTACACCTAGTGCATGTGACATTGGCATGCCATCAATGTGGGATCCATATATACCATGATGCAACAGGTCAGATTTAATAGTGCATTAATCAAGGTTTGTTGTGCATTTCGGTGAATTGATGGCCCTTGAGTCTGATGGACCCACCCTCATCACCTCCTACATCCATATTATGAAAGCTTCTGATGTGGATTACCAAGAGTCGATGGGGTCCACCCCTGAGCCATGTCATATCAAATTGACTCCTTGGGTCTCTCCCTTAATTCCTCATCAAACCCGATGACCCACTGGTAGGGTTTCCTTCTACAAGGTTCCGTTTTCAAATCGACCTTTTTGCCATCATATCGACTCTTCCCATGTAAATGGAAGAAAAAGTGTTTTGGAGCTCGATGACCCAATCATCCGGTGGCATGGTTCCATTAGGTTGTTTTTGAATTCAAATAGGCATTTCCACTATTATATTGACTCATTTCAAATGAATATTCCATAACATACTTGGGTCTAATGGTCTATTCATGTGGTGGGCATAGTTTTGTGTAATTTTCCTAAATTAGCATGCAGCTAATTGGAATATTAAAATCTAATTTTTCTTTCTTGTTTGATGAATAAGTGGGTAGGGATACCCATAAATCTCTTTATTAGGAATAAAACCACTTCTCATGTGAAAGTGGATCATCTTTTCAGCTTAATAAATCACCCTTAGGTGTGAAAAGTGGATAAAGCATGTGGATTGGGTCAACCTTGACCAAATCAACAATGTTTTCATGGAGGAGTGGCATTCAATGAGGGACAGTGCAGTTTTAGATGGAGACACATTGCATGTAAGTAGTGTCATCAATGGATGGGGCTTAGGGTTTGGAAGCTCATTTCTTATAAAAGGAGGAGTATGGCAGCCATATTATTCATGTTATGATATGTTTATGTTTTGGTTATATGGTCTGTTTAGACATATAATCTTTCTTCAGCAATTTAGCTAAGATTGCAGTGTTGTTTAGCACAGAGTGTTCCTGATCGAGAATCCCTCCTCTATCCTTGAGAAGCCTCATAGGAAGAGATTTTGCACTATATTTCCACATTCAGGTTTTAGGCCAAGCTTCAGTCTTGTGGTACAGTGTAGTTTCTATTGAGAGATGTGCTGAGTTGTAGGGTGCAGCAGTGGAAGATTGTATTGGGTGTTTTTTGAGCTATTTTTGCAGTGGAGGAAGGTTTCCTTCCATTGGGAGGCCAATAAAGGAGCCCATTGGGCTTATTTGATATATTTGGCATCAGGCCAAGGTTATTTTATCCCCTACAACACAGTTCCAGTCTAGATCTGCGTTATTTTAGTGAGTTGTTGCAGTGGGAAACCCAAAAATGGCTGAAAATCCAAAATTAAAATCTGGACAAACCATTTCTGGGTTTTTTGAGTATAATTTGTGGTTCAAATCTCGGATCATTTGGAGCACTGTAACAGCCTTCCACACATGGTTCTTCTCCTCGGAATTAGTAGTTTCTAGTAGCAATAGTTTTCTTTCCATTGAAGGGATCAGCCCTTCATTGAGAGAGTCCTTTTGGAGGAGTTCTTTCAGATCTACATCAGATTCAGCCACCTCCTTCTATGTGCTTCAATTGCAGTGCATCTTCATCCCTAGGGATTTAGATCCACCATTCATATTTAGTGTATTTCCGAAAACCCATCCTGGGTTGTCTTGGAAAAGTGTTGAGGAGTATAGATCTCCATTTTTGGCCCTGTATGAGCATGATCTTATCAGATCCATTTATATATATGTTCCAGCTACAGTATTAGTCACTAAAAATGCAATGTGCTTGCTTCAGTACTTTGTGTAGTAGTGTATTCCATTTTTTGGGTGCATTTGGCATTAGAGGCTTCTTTTGCTATCTTGAGGGGCTTGATCCCAAAGATATTGTACTTATTTATTGACGTTATACATAATACCATGGATCTATCATTTGGATCACATATAATGTGTTAATACTTGCTGCTATTTCCATTATTATGAGCTATATTCCTGCTTTTCCCATTTGGGAATATTACAGTGGTATCAGAGCATAATCTTGGCTCAACCTGTGAATACATTGCATCTATGCTATCAAAAGAAGAAGAAGCTTCTCACAGAAAAGAGAAGGCTTACAGAAGAGACAAAGGCAAGTCTCCATTATTTGGAGAAATGGAGGGAAATAATTTTTTAGAACTTCTTCTCCAAACTATGCATGAATTTAAAAGAGAAATCAAGGGAATGAGGAGGGAAAGACATGAAGGTCCCTCAAGAAGATTTTCACATGAAGAAAGCTCCAATTATTTATATTATGGGTGTGAGAATTTAGCCACACAATCAAATCTACAACGTGGTACCATGCTTACATTCTTGGCAAGAGAAGAAGAAGGAGGGGAAACACCAAAGGAGGAGACTCTTGGTGACTATCTCCAAGAATATGAATCTCAGTCCAAGAGATTCAAGGAGCATATAAACTTCCAAGGGTTTTGTCAAATCAAAGAAGATGGAAGACCCCATAACTACAATAGAAGAAGAGGGTGTATGCAGAACAATTTGGGTAGGTTATTTCTACCTACTTTTGATGGGTCACCCAAGAGCACAGCTAAGGCTTGGGTCAAGGAACTATACACATATTTTCAGCTGCATCAAGTTTCAAAAGAGGAGGCCATTAGAGTAGCAACGCTGCATCTAGAAGGTAAGGCTTATGCCTGGTGGTTATTTGAATCCTTCTCATTAAATAATGCAAATATATATACTTATGCAAAGTTCACTAGGAGGTTAGTGAAAAGATTTGATTTAAAACAATCTAAAACTTCCTTGGGAGAGCAAACCAAGCCCAAGAAATCAGAACCTTTGCATTAGTCGAAAGGATCCATGAAGCCAACTCCATTTCAGAACATTGTTGATGGGGTTAAAGATCTACAACATGATTTTCCAAGGGTAAAGGCCTCACTTCAGCAAGAACTTTCTTCACAATAAGAAGACATGAGGATTCCTTTTCCAAAAGGATATCAAGTCAAAGGATCTCTTAATGATGAGATATTATGCATTGATGAGGAGAATGAAGAGGAAGAGCTGGAAATATCATCTAGTGTTGTGACAGCAGGAGGAGATCTACTTCTATTTGGAGATGGATATGAAGCAATTGCTTCAACTAGAGGAGCTCTTGTATCTTTGCAAGAAGTTCCAAAGGATCTTACATATGAAGATCATGAGCAGCATGTGTCTATATTTATAGGCAACGAGACAAAACAATGGAAGAAGTGTGTTCCAACATTGAATGCAATCTTGGGGACACACACTATCATAGATCATTCCTTTGTGATCAAGACTTTTGACACCAATGAGATGTTGGGTGTACATAGATTGATTACAATTGAAAAAGACACCTTAGATTGTGAGATCTTGCAAAAGGTAGGAGGAAATGAGAAGGAGGGCTAGCACCAAATGATGGGGAACATATACACCCATCCTTTTCAGGAGGTTTATGTACAGAATCAAGAGGATGACTTGTGCAGTGAGATCAAGGACAAATCAATCCACTCACATTTACAGCTTTCTCTAGGCCTTGATGTTTCATTACATGGAGGCATTCCACCAGGGAGACCCCCTGATTGGAAGAGGATCAAAGAGTTCTCTCAACATGTTTCACCACTCATAGATCCAAGAGGAGTGGGAACAATGAGAGGTCATTATACAGCGTTGAGAGTCTTGGGTAGACTCAAGGAGGAGGGAGACATTCTCCCAACATCATCATTACCCACTCTCATTTTCGATTATGCGCTGTGGGAGGAGCAACATGGGAAGGATGGAAACCTTCCAATATGTACCTTTGGCATAGGAGATGTCAAAGAGGAGGATAGCCATATGACAGATGTTCTTTGTGATAGATCATCAGCGCTGTCACTATGGAGGATAGATCCATATTGGAAATCCTAGCTATTGGTGGATTATTCCAAGGATCTTTTCACATGCATGATACTTGATGACTAGCTACATGAAGAGGGCTATTCAGTCCAAGATGAAGTCATCTATTATCATGGAAGGATATTCTTATCTAGAGCCTCCAAGCTCAAGGAGAAGTTGTTACAAAGAGCACATGAAGATTTTATTTTGAGCCATACTTATTCCATGAGAGCCTACAACACTATCATGGAGAGATACACTTGGGAAGGCCTTGAAGAGGAACTATATCAGCATTTTAAAAGATGCATAGACCATGTGGATATGGGAGAGACACATAACTCAATGAAGGAGTTATCACATCCACCTCTTTCCTCTTTTGGAATGAGAGGGAATCTATCTATGGACCACTCCATTTGTATGAGCATAAATTTTGGTAACGAACATGCTTATGTACATGATGTTTCATTTGATGATTATTTTCATTCCTTTACCATTTATATGCAATCCATTGCTCCAAGGAGGAGCATTCTTCCATATAATCTTCATGGCCAACTCTGGGCCATAAACATTTTTGAACATGGCCATTCACTTAGAGGATATAGGGAGATGTTGTATCACTGTGGGTGCACTTCAAAAGCACCAAACATTTCTCACCTTTTCAGCCATTGTGAGAAGACTTGGGCAACAAGTAAGTGGTGGGGAAACCACTTACCATATCATTATCTGATGCAGTCAGGAGATATATTGCACTGGTTCCACATGTGGGACTATGATCCAACTCCATTATTGCATTTGATTATTTGTGTATCACTGGCTTTGATCCCATGTGTTGATGATGTTCTTATTATTGTTGGGGACATGATTGGAGGGATGACACATTGTTTGGATGTGTCCATTGGGAATGAAACTTCCCACATTTCTTCATGCTTCAAGGGGAGCATGGGACATTATATGGTTGCTACATTATATCACTTGTTTCCTTATGAAGGGAGCCATATGATTGACTTGTGTCTTTTGGAGGAGCCTCTAACATGGGAGGAGTTTTTTTATGAATTACCATTATGGAGGATGATTCATTTTATATGGGTGATAGCTTAGAGGATGGAGCTTCACATGGGGATGAAGGTTCCCTATTTTTTGCAGATCTATCCTTGCAGTTTCTTGAGGACAAGAAACATTTGGGAGGGGAGGATTGTAATATTCCTATATTAGCATGCAGCTAATTGGAATATTAAAATTTAATTTTCCTTTCTTGTTTGATGAATAAGTGGGTAGGGAGACCCATAAATCTATTTGTTAGGAATAAAACCACTTCTCATGTGAAATTGGATCATCTTTTCAGCTTAATAAATCACCCTTAGGTTTGAAAAGGGGTTAAAGCATGTGTACTGGGTCAACCTTAACCAAATCAACAATGTTGTCATGGAGGAGTGGCATTCAATGAGGGACAGTGCAGTTTTAGATGGAGACACATTACATGGAAGTAGTGTCATTAATGGATGGGGCTTAGGGTTTGGAAGCTCATTTCTTATAAAAGGAAGAGGATGGCAGCCATATTATTCATGTTATGATATTTTTATGTTTTGATTATATGGTCTTTTTAGACATATAAGCTTTCTTCAGCTGTTTAGCTAAGATTGCAGTGTTGTTTAGCACAGGGTGTTCCTGATAGGGAATCCCATCTCTATCCTTGAGAAGCCTCATAGGAAGATATTGATCCAGGTGGATATCGGTGGCCACCCACCTATTCTATCTGGACCAGCACTATCAATTCTTGCAGTTTTTCACATTCAGCACAACTTAATATTTTTAGCAGGTTTTTGGGTCCTCCACTCTCGGAGCCGTTTTGGGGGCTTAATGATCCAGGTGGATATTGGTGGCCACCCACCTATTCCATTTGAACCCCCATCATCATCTCTTTCAGTTTTCAAGTTGCAACAAAACTTACTATTTTTAGTAGTTTTTCGAGTCCTGAACTTCCGGGGCCATTTTGAGGCCCTAAACGATGTTTTTTGGGCATCGCGCCTCTAGAAAATATCATTCCATTCTAGAATGATATTCGTGCCAAAAGTTTTAGTCCTCAGATATATCTTTCTAACGATCTATTGAGCGCGTCAAACGGATATTTTATGCCAAAGTTACGCCCCCGGGAAGTTGAACCACCAATTTACCCAAACGGGCGCCCACAGTTTTGGCGCCTCGTCTCCTACGGTTAGGTTTTTGGATGTTTCGAATTCTACATTGTTTCTCAACAATAAATAGGCCCTCGAGCCTCATTCTAACACAGTTCAAAGGTCTGTAGCCACCACATCTCTTCTCAGAGATTCGCTACCAGCACCCTAGCTATTGTATTTCCATTATGTCTGTAAGTATATTTCTGTTATTTGATATTAATGAAATGACGCATTATTTCCGCTGCATCTCTATGTTTATGGTTATTTCTGTATTCTGTTGCATTCCTGCATAAATCTGGATTAGTGGTATCAGAGCGGGTCTGCTCTTTCTTTGTTTTTCTTTGCATGTCCCCAACGCGGTCAGGGTATAAGGAGTTAGGGCTCGATCTGGTTGAACCCTTACAAGATCAGCCTCACAAACCCCGACGACCTCCCATGGCGGAAGAAAAGAAATATGAGGGAGCAGGAGATCCTATCAAAATACTGCTCGAGGAGGCCCTCGAGAAACAAAGGAACGCGATGATGGATAACTTTGCTCAATCCTCCAACGACTGGCCACATATGGCCAGCTTCGTATCCGCATCCAACAACACTTTGGAGGCGCCTACCTTCAAGGTACAGCACTTACATTCCTATATTTGAAGGAAAAATAGATGCGTATGCCACAAATAGATGCGTATGCCGTAGATAGATGTTTGAATTTTCTGGAAGGGTATTTCTCGGTCCATGATTTCTCTGATCGAGAAAAGATTATTTTTGCACTCCTCAAAGCTGCCCCCCATGTCAAAGACTGGTGGGAAACCTACTATGAGCAAGAGGACGAAGGAGAACCCTCTCTGTTCTCGGCCACACCCACTTGGAATTCATTCCGAGACGGCATCAAGGAACAATATTACCCCATGGGGAGCTATGAGGACAAATACATCCAATGGACCACGCTGCGGCAACAAAGGGATCAAGATGTGCACGAACTGACGAATCTGTTCCATACCCTACGCACAAAGTTGGGTATTAAAGATTCAGAGAGACATTTGGTGCTCAAGTACCGCGGCTGTCTGCACAAACACATTCTGGAGGAAATGGAGTTCCTCGACATTACATCGCTTGGCACGGCATATCGCTATGCCGCCAAGATCGAGCAGAAATTTAAGCAAAAGAAGCGAGACTTTGGATCTGCAAATCTGAAAGGTGCCCCCGAACCGAAGAACAAGGGGCAAGGCCAAAGCAATGCGACTCAAAAAAACACCACAAATCCAAATAAGGACACAGGGAAGTGGTGTGAATTTCATAACAGCCCCACTCACAGCACAAACGAGTGTCGGGCCAAATAGTCTTTGGTTGCCGAACTAAAGGCACCCGAGTCAGATGCCTTTTCTAATCCTGAGTTAGAACCAGACAAAGGCAATGACAAAGGGAAGAAGATCATTGATGCGGATCCCAGTGCCATTGTTTCCACCACCAAGATCCAAAAGGAGGGTCCAGAGGATCCAGAGGAGGGGGAGCGCCTCTTCCAGTCGCAGATGTGGGTAAAGGGTTCTCCGCTGTAATTTCTCGTCGATAGCGGAAGCCAAAAGAACCTCATTTCAGCAGAGGTCATAAATAGGCTCGGCTTACCAACCATAGCACACCCACAGCCGTATACCATCGGGTGGCTCCACCCAGGGAGAGATCTCCGCATCCGCCAGCAGTGTCGTCTTCTGTACAGTATCAAGCCGTTCACGGATGAGGTATTATGTGATGTTGCTCCTCTTGATGTAGCTGATGTATTATTGGGCCAACCATACTTGTGGAGGGGACATGCTGTGTATGAGTCTAGGCCTCGTGTTGTTATTATTACTTTGGGAAATAACTTGTACAAGATACCAGAGGTAGTACTGCCTCATGTCATCTCTTTGACTACTGCAAAACAACGCAGTAAGATTTTTTCCCAAACAAGGAAATTCATTTTCCTTACAACTCGCTCACAGGGAAAGAAGAATATTGGGGCCACAACCTCGAAACAGGGCTCCCCTGTACGGCTGCAGCAAATGGAAAAATTCATGGAGGAATACGAGGACATTTTCTCCTCACTCCCAGAGGTTCCTCTACACTGTCAGGACAAGCACTCCAATGATCTTACTCCCAATGCACCACCGCCTGATGTTGCCATACATCCTGCAACTACACATACAAAATCCAAACATGTACTGTTTGAGGCTAATAAAGAAACCAAATTTACTAAACGCATCCAGCATGTCCACCCACAGGTCCATGACATCTTCAACATATTCATACTTGCTTAATAGATGAAAAAAAAAAAAAGATACACACACACACACACACACAGAGTAAGACAGAAAAAAAAAATCTCACGAGGATCTCAACGCAATGGGGACCATTACTTCCTAAGGAGAGGGAGGAATGATCCAGGATATTTGCACAACACCTACCTATTCCATCCGGACCAAAGACTATCAATTCTTGGCAAGCCTTTTCACATTCAAAGACAACTTACTATTTTTAAAGGTTTTTGTCCTTCCACTCTTGGAGTCAAGTTGGGGCTAATGATCTAGGTGATATTGGTGGCCACCTAATCTACTCCATTCAACCCCCATCATCGCCCTCTTCGCTGTTGCAACAAACTTACTATTTTTAGTGCTGAAACTCGAACTCTGGTGGCCATTTTGAGGCCCTAAACGATGTTTTTTGGGCATCGCGCCTCCAGCGAATATCATTCCATTTCAAATAGATATTCGTGCCGAAAGTTGTAGTCCTCGGATAGATCTTTCTAACGAGCTATTGAGCGCGTCAAACGGAGATTGGATGCCAAAGTTACGCCCCCGGGAAGTTGAACCACCAATTTACCCAAACGGGCGCCCACAGTTTTGGCGCCTCGTCTCCTACGGTTAGGTTTTTGGACGTTTCGAATTCTACATTGTTTCTCAACAATAAATAGGCCCTTGAGCCTCATTGTAACACAGTTCAGAGGTTTGTAGCCACCACATCTCTTCTCATAGATTCGCTACCAGCACCCTAGCTATTGTATTTCCATTATGTCTGTAAGCATATTTCTGTTATTTGATATTAATGAAATGACGCATTATTTCCGCTGCATCTCTATGTTTATGGTTATTTCTGTATTCTGTTGCGTTCTTGCATAAATCTGGATCAGATATTTTGAACTATATTTCCACATTCAGGTTTTAGGCCAAGCTTAAATCTTGTGGTACAGCACAGTTTCTGTTGAGAGATGTGTTGAGTTGTAGGGTGCAACAGTGGAAGATTGTATTGGGTGTTTTCTGAGCTAGTTTTGCAGTGGAGGAAGGTTTCCTTCCATTGGGAAGCCAGTAAAGGAGCCCCTTGGGATTATTTTATATATTTGGCATCATTCAAAGGTTATTTTATCCCCTACAGCGTAGTTCCAATCCATATCTGCGTTATTTTAGTGAGCTGTTGCAGTGGGCAACCCAAAAATGGCCGAAAATCCAAAATTAAAATCTGGCCAAACCATTTATGGGTTTTTCTGGGTGTTTTGAGTATAATCCATGGTTAAAATCTCAGATCATTCAGAGCACTGTAATAACCTTCTGCACATGGTTCTTCTCCTCAGAAGTAGTAGTTTCCAGTAGCAGTAGTTTCCTCAACAGCAGTAGTTTTCTTTCCATTGGAGGGATCAGCCCTTCATTGAAAGAGTCCTTTTGGAGGATTTCTTTCAGATCTACAACAAATTCAGCCACCTCCTTCTATGTGCTTCATTTTTAGTGCATCTTCAGCCCTAAGGCTTTAGATCCACCATTCATATTTAGTGTATTTTCGAAAACCCATCCTGGGTTGTCTTGGAAAAGTGTTGAGGAGTATAGTTCTCCATTTTTGGCCCTGTATGAGCATGATGTTATCAAATCCATTTATATATATGTTCTAGCTGCAGTATTAGTCACTAAAATTGCGATGTGCTTGCTTCAGTACTTTGTGTAGTAGTGTATTACATGTTTTGGGTGCATTTTGGCATTGGAGGCTTCTTCTACCTATCTTGAGGGGCTTGATCCCCAAGATCTTGTACTTATTTATAGATGTTATACATAATACCATGGATCTATCATTTTGCTCACATGTAATGTGTTAATACTTGCTGTTATTTCCATTATTATGAACTATTCCTATTTTTCCCATTTGGGAATATTACATTTTAGCAGTTGATCCACCATCTGATCGACCCTTCATCCATATGATCGAAATTTGTCATAGGCAGTGTGCATTAACCATTCCATATTTTGATCTAGTGATTGATAATTCAAACATTAAAGTAAAAGTGTTTTTAAAACAAAGGAAGGTGCCCACCCATGCCCAATTCCCTGGGTGATATGGCATGAGGACCTTAGTCTTGGAATTCAAATTTTAGCGAGTGAAAAAAAATATAGGGGCAGTTCTAAAATGCATGTGTTACCTACAAGTTAAGGCCCAAGGGCTTGAACCTTGAACCTAAAGATGTTGTGTCATGACCGTGTTGTAGCTATAACAACCACCCTCCAAAATTATGATCATGCTTTGATTTTGGAGCGCTCCCTTCTGTCCAGAGGAGATCATATTTCACTATCCTCAAGTATTCATGCTATGATAAAGACTTATCTTTTCATGACGTGCTTGTGATGAGTTGATCATGGTTTGATATACTTCATGCACAATCTATCTCTTGACTTGAATTTGCTGCGTTGTTGGTCTTCCCTCCAGAAATTGCGCAATCTAGGAAGGCAGGCCAGCCTTGATGATAGAAATTGTGAAATTTTTCTTGGTAGTCCAACCCTGAGCTTGAAAACTATGCAATTCTGGATGTCAGCTCGGCCTTAAGCCCAGAAACTGCACAAAGCCTTCCTTGAGCTCAGAAACTATGCAATGCACTGAGTCAAGGAGTTTTCTAGTCTTTGGGAACTGCACAATATTTCTTGGCATGTGCATGCTTGGCTTCTTGAAAAATAAAAAATATATATCCCTATAAAATAGGGATTCATTAATTAGTTTCTCGAATGTGGCACAATTACTATTTTTGGAACTTTCTGCCAAGTGTCACTTTTTCCTTGGTTTTAGGCATGCGTCTCATAAACCTTAATCAAAATAGATCTATATAATCGACACCCTTAGATCTCATTTTTCCATTCAATATTGGAGCTCTAGCCTTCCCAAGGAGATTAAGGATCCTTCGTTGGAGTTTGCAAATCTTTTCTGGGTGAGTTTTTCTTTTGTCAACTTTTGTCACTTTTTCTATCGCTTTTTATCATTTCACTTCTGTGAGTCATGTTTCACTTGTTTCTTTTCATTATTTCTTGAATTTTAACTTTTATTAACTTGTAGAAGTGTTGGCTCAGTCTGCCATTCACTTTTCCCAAGTGTCGCATTAGCTTTCTTGTTTTTCCCACCACTGATCGTCGTTTCAGCGACTCTCCTATGCATGTTTATTTTCCCTTTTGCATGTTGATATTCTGCACTTGATTTGAACCGATCTATTTATCCTTAATAATATCTGCATTCTAACTTGCACCATCACTCAGATCTTCCAATTTCCCATACTATTTTCAAGCAGATCTTCCCTTCACCTAGACATCAATTTCCTTGTCTAGTTGGGCATTACGCAAGTTCAAGGCTCAAGTTGTATTCTTGGCCTCTAATACTGCGTAATGTGCAGTACCATGTTATCCCAATTATGCATTACATAGTTTTAAAGCTCAAGCCTGTCCCTTAGCCACTGATACTACGCAATGCACAGTCTCTCCCTCAGTCTTCCGAGGATGAATTGTGTGTTGCACAGTCTCAAGCCTCAAGCTGCACCATTGGATGTTGAGACTGCACAATGCACAGTTCATGAAGCTAGTCTCCCTCCTTCACCCCAAGAATTGCACAATTTTCCTTGTCAGTCCAGTGGTTACTGTTGTGATCTTTCTTTGTGAGCCAATTTGTTGAAGCTAACTTGTCTTTGCCATGAGTGCATTTTCCTACTACATGTATAGTAGTTTTTGAGCACTTCTCTTCATCAGTCAACGATATCATGGCACCCAAGACATTTTCTTCAAATGATACCATAGAAAGCAGCACCGAGTAGGTGGTTGAGAGTACACTAGTGAACTTTCCAGTTTACGAAAATACTCAATTTTTCATAGAAAAGGAATCCTATATCACATGGAAAAAATTGAATGAAGCATTCTTAGCAAGAATATTCAAAGCATATCTAGAAGACCAGTAGGTGTATATCAATGTTCAATGGTCAAGGTTACATAAGGTTGCATGCAAGTACCCAACTTTCCCATGTGCAGATGTTGTCAGATGAATATTGTCTCATACATATTCAAAGATTATGACTTTGAATAATTCCAGCAGACAAAGGCTTGCTTCTTTTCTCGCACCAGATTACCATTGCATGTAACATTTACTGTATATGAAATTTCTCATGGATTCTTACTTCTATTCCACCACCATCTACTTCAACACAAAGGAAATTGTCAAAAGCTGGGTGAAATATCCAACAAAGTTCCGTCAGACACCCACCAACACCTACAACACAAAATCTCTCAGGAGGGCCTGTCAGCTCTTGATAGTTCTATGTTGTAGAATCTATGGTCAGCAGAGTATTGATACCTTCCTTGAAGGGTGATCATTCTTACTAAACCAGGTTGTGAATGAAGGAAAACCATCCAACTGGTCTGACTTGCTAGCTTGACAACTATCGATCCATGTAGTTAATGCTTTGAACCCTCCCAAGGGAAAACAATCTAGATATTAAATGTTTTCCTATGTATTGGATGCAATTTTCACTCACAATACATTTCTTGGAATGAATTGGACTTGGATACCACAATAGCTTATCGTGCACATCTACTGAAAGTTTCTTTAAGAGTGCAGCCAAAGAGGAGTAATGGAAATGTTGACTGATCACTTCCTCAACCCATTCTATAAGCTAATATTTGAGGAATATCCACCTTGCATGTCATGCGGGGCAATGGAAGTAGTGTCAGATATAGTAGATTGGTTTTCCTCACCAGATGGCACTTTCCTCAGGGTATTAGACAGACAGAATTCTTTGCATATTTTACTGACGTATTCCATCAATAAGTTATTTGTGCAACAAGTTGTGTACCATATCTCCACGTGGTTACCATCAAATTTAAATAGGAAGAAGAAAGCACCTTGGCTTGTTCTTCCTTTGCAGATCAGATTGTACGAGATCAAGAACTTGAAAGTTGCAGACACCGAGGGTAAGGAAATAGATAAATTTTCATTTGGTAGTTTAGACTTCAACCCGTACGATCCCTAGAATGTTTGTAGATACCTCTATGCGAGGATTCATTTGCAGTGGCTAAGCATGAAATTATATAGACTTGAGGAGGGAGCATAGAAGAACTGTTATAATACCTCCTGTTGGGGTCCTGTGTTTCGATAGTTTGGCAAATAAAAAGACAAGGCAACATCAAACCAATCTTTAGAGTTCTAAGATCTAGTCCTCCTGTTCTCAGAGAGGGATCTCTCAAATTATTATTTTTTGTGAAGGTTTATCTTGTGTGCTTTGGGTATTGGTTTTAGACTAGTTATTAAGTGCAAGTGTTTGTTGGTTTGTTTGGTTGAAATACATAAGAAAACATGAAAGGTCTAGGAAAGATAGATAGAAAGGGGAAATGCTAGATTCATTGGGTAATGGAGTCAAGAAGAGGCTATTACAAACTTATCAATGGATCTAGGATATCAGAGGGCAAATCTAACTTGGCCACAGGATCCTTTAGTTTTTGGAATCAGATGGACATTAATGGTTTAGAAAGAGAGTTTGAATTCTCAACACAGGAAATTTGAAAACATAACTTGAACAATAAAGAGGTATTTGATAGACAGGGCTAACCATAAATTCTACAAACCACACTTTAAGCAAATTATGACCTCAAAACAACTTTTAAAATAAATCTAAGATTCGGGAGCACATCCTATTTCCTTAGAGATTCTATTTCAAATGACTTAGAAAACATAAAAGATTCACTGATAATTGCAGTCATAGAAGAGGAAACACCTAAAAACATATATGGTCACAACTATAAAGACGTTCAAAACAATTGTTCAAGCAAGGACAAAGGGAATGATCAAAACAGACCTCCTTGACTAACTTAAAACAATGGTAGTTTAAAGGGAGACATCAATAACAGCTTTTAAGTGGTAGCAGACAAGCAAGGAAAACCATAAATCATGCTAAAACCAACTATTTGAACTATTAGATAAATAAACAAGAATGAGGAATAAAGAGAGAGATTAAAGACTCTAAAATACCTCAGCAGAAGAAAACATAAAATAGTGAAGGATGAACAGGTCTAAGGTGATTCCAAGAGTCATTTCTTAGCCTAAAACTTTCATCCTACTGTAGTAAGCATTTATGGAACAAAATGAAAACAGTAGAAAACATTAAACAGTTCATAATACTTCACCAACAACCAAGCTCATGGATCCAGTGATAGAGCCTTCTCAAGAACAAGCATGCAACAACATCATCAAGCTTCCAAGACTTCAATTTCTTCTTCAAATTCGGACAGACTATGTATTATTTCAGAGAGTTTCAGTATTACAACTAGTGAGCAATCAACCAACCTATATCTCATCTTCTTCAGAAGTATTTATAGAAGAAATGAGGAGGTGGAAGAGTTTAGGATTAAAGTGTAATAAATTCTACACTAAATGCAACTCCTAGCCTCGAAAACCATGCAAGGTATAAGGCAGGAATGCATCGAATTAAAACTCTGTTTCACTTACTTTGTTTATGCTTTTTAAGGCTCAATGAGTAAAAAGATTGACTTTAAGGCACTTTCTTATCTTTTCAATAACTGCTACTAACAGTTGGGATATTTGTTTTGCTTGTAATAACTTATTCAACTGTCTTTGGCCTTAATGTTTCGGACTGAGATCTGATCTGGATATTCCTTTGAGGTAGAGAGCTGCAAGGTGGCAATATAGTAGCTGGGGAATCAATTAGCCTCTTTAATATAGCTATGAGGTGTTCCGAGTCTGATTCTTTGTTTCCTAAACATAGTGATTTATATTTAGATTGGTGTTTAGGCTTGATTAAACCATAATTTTTTTCTTTGACACTGATACGCTTTCATGATTGATGCTGACTTTGTTTTGCTGTTTGCAGGTGCGCAGAGGGTTTACTGGAATTTTTGCTCAGAAAACCAATAATCATGACTTATCGGCTTCCTAAAATCATTTAATTATTCCTTTGAAACCCTTTAATAAGTATCAAAAGGCCGTAAGGATTGTCATCCATAGCTAATAATAGTGTAATCATCTGCGGAAATTTTTAATTTAACTTCATTAAACCTGCACAAAAAACACACAAATATTATTGAAATCCTGTGTTTTATTGGTTTAAACTGCTTTGGAGGGTTTATGGAGGCGGTTTGAAGCCGTGCGAATGAGAAAATGAAGCGGAAAAAGGGAGAAAAACCTGGCAAAACAGCTAACCAGGTGAAGAATAGAGTTTGGGCGTGACAGTGAACGTGGACCATCAGATTTAGAAAGATCAACGGTTGAGATCATTAGGTGAAATGTTTTGGGGAATTCAGGTGGATGGTAGATGAATGGGAGGAGATTAAACTGGGACCGTCAGATCTCAGAGATCGACGACAGAGATTACTCAATGAAATGTTTTGGGAGCAAAGGTGGGGGGAAAGCGAAGGGGTCGCATTATAACATAAGCCGTTAGATTAGGATAATCAACAGCCAAGATTAAAAGCAAAGTAACATCATGGAGGACAGTGGTTTAGCGGAAAACCGTCAGCAGTTTCCACGCAGCTCTGAGGTAGTAAGGTGGTTTTAGATTTTGGAACGCGATATAGGTCTGCGCTCGACACGTGGATTTCCAAAACTGCCATATCGCGTAAATTTTGGGCATTAACGTTCGGGCATAGAATCGCGCGATATGGGATAGCAATCGTTGGATGAAGGGTGGGGAGATCCGACGGTGGAAGTGAGAGCACGATGAGATAAGATGCGCGGGCGAAAAATGGTAGGCAAGGTCAAGGCGGTTTAGATCTGGACCGTTGGATCTCAGGAATGGACGGTCCAGATCAGTCAATGGGAAGGTAGGTCCCAAAGGAGTTGGGCCTATCGGGTTGAATATGGACTGCAGGATCTAAAATATTGATGGCTCAGATTCAATATCGGGGAAATGAAAACAATGTGAGACGGGGGGTTCAGGCGGAGATCAGGTGCAATGTGAACCGTTGATCTACAGAGATAAACGGTGGATCTTCACCGAAATATTTTACATAGTCGGGTTGTATGAAATAACAAAGGGAAGCCGGGTTTGATCTGCACCGTTAGATCTATGAAATGGATGGCCCAGATTCAATCGCAAGATCGCAAATCGGTGGAGGCAAGGGGAAGGCAACAATAAAATGTGCCGATGCGATTAAGCGCGGACAGTTAGATCTTAAAGAGATCAACGGTGGAGATTTGATCGCAGGATCGTGATCGGCGGGATAAAAAGATAGTGTTACAATGGAATGCGTCGATGCGATTGAACGCGGACCGTTAGATCTAAGAGAGATCAACGGCGGAGATTTAATCGGTGGGTGTGATGGTAAGAGCCTTTGAGCGGAGCACAATTTAATCTGATCCGTCAGTTCTTGTGGATTTTGACGGTTCAGATTGAATTGGCAGATCGACATCGGAGGATGGAAACGGGAACGGACAAAAGGATTTGTGATTTTTCCGATTTGCGATGGAACGATAGTTGTCGATCTGAAAACTAGATCGACGATCAGGATTTAATTTGTAAAGGACAAAGGCGGAAGACGGGCTTGGAAAATGGAAGTGATATGGACCGTTGGATCTGGGCGGAGCAGATCAGATCAACGGTGGAGAAACAATCGCAGGATCGCATCAGCGGGAGGCAATAAACCATGAAAAATGCGTCAAATGAATATTCGCAATGCGATTGTGGATTGACCGTCAGATCAGATGGATGATCGACGGTGGGGATTTAATCGCATCAGAAAAATTTTTAAAGGACATGAAGAAAAGGGAAGCCCCGATGCAGACCTCTGATGCGATGAGCCGATGACCGTTGATCGGTTTAGATCGACGGTCAAGATTTTTTTCAAATCACTTCGTCGAGTTTTATGAGTAACAAAGAAAAATGAGGTTTTTATGAAAATACAAAGGAAAGTTATGTTTCGGGAAGGGTTTTTTCATGGTGTTTTTAACGGTCTTTTTCTTCAGGAAAACAGCAGATTTTTCAAGATTACAAGGGAAACAATAGTGAATATTAACTTAAGAATAATTTATCTTCATAAGACTTTAAAACATAACAATTTGGCATAAAAATTGTTTCTTGAAGGCTTAAAGAATGATTTAGCCACCATTTGAAATGACAAATTTTATAGGTGGCTAACACCTCCAAGTCCCACGAACTAGTTAGCTTCATTGGAACATCACAGGTTAATTCGCAAAAATAAGTCAATCCAAAGGAAGTACTAGTGTAAGGGCACAACCAAGTGTGTGTAAATGGTCATAGGAAGGTTTATAT
This sequence comes from Pinus albicaulis, assembly GCA_034641835.2. Lineage (NCBI taxonomy): Eukaryota > Viridiplantae > Streptophyta > Pinopsida > Pinales > Pinaceae > Pinus > Pinus albicaulis. The sequence continues at coordinate 1,300,047,174 of CM076582.1, read as the reverse complement.
AGCTCAGCGGAGAGCGAAGCTGCAAGATGAAATCAGATCCCGTCATTCTGTAAGCGTCCATAGCAGTAGAGAAGAAGAGGAAATAAAGGATGTAGGAAGAAGAACAAAAGCAGAGGGAAGAAAAAGAGTAGAGGATATTGGAGGAATAAAGGCAGAAGCGGGAAGAAGAAGAAAGGAAAAGAGTAGAAGAAGAATAAGTTGCATGGAAACAAGTCGAGGAACAAGAGAAGAATCGGCTACCAGAAGAGGATATTTTAGAGTTGCAGGACAAGGATATCGCTCAGGATATTGAAGAGTTAATTGTGGTTCAAGACAGGGAGGTGTATCTAGAGCCGCAGAACCAAGATTTCGACCTGATGCCAAGCACACAGTACGTCACCATTCAATCTCCCCCTCCTCCAGTATAGAAAGCTCCAAGCAAGGGAGAGGAAAGTGTTCCTCTCTAGTTATGGAATCATACAATCTGAATTATGACGAGCTTCAGAAAAATATTGTACAAGCATGGAAGAAATTTTTTTTGGACGACCTCGCATCTCTTGCATTCATCATAGAAAGGGTGATTATGGAAAACACCATAAGGAATCCTAATCCCATTGACCCAACCAACTTGGCCTTCGTAGGTGCAGAAAATTAAAACACTAAGTATCTGATGGACAAGAAAAAATAGTTGGAAAATAACCTGTAGGTTGCTAGGCAAGATGTTGAACAAATCTGGACATAGGTATAGAACGCAAATCCCACACAGGTCTATCTGGAAGAAGTGAAGGCAGCGATACTTGGCGAAGTATCAACACTAAGAGATACCATGAAGAATATTTATGAGGAGCTTGTTACCATGCATAAGGAAGTTTTCCACTTACATGACTTGTAGTAGAAGTTTAAAGATAATTTCAAAACTCTTAAGGTTATACAAGAAACTATTTCCGTCGTGCAATATAAAGGGGAACCACTTGAATTGGGAAAGAAAACAGGGAAATATGTAGAGTTGGAGAAAGCAAAGGTTTGGATGCTCATCCAAAATAACAAACAACTCCCCTCGTTCATTGCCGACATTCAGGCCTCATATGCATGATTGTATAACAGCATGGATTTCTTAGTGAAATCACACAGGATCCCATTAGTTGGCTCACTCACTAAGGCTAAATGCATAAATAAATTTAGGGAGGAGATTAATGAGTACTTCGAGAAGTGCTGACAAATCGCCACCGAGGAAGATATTGAGTAAACAAGAATAACATGCAGAAGTGCATTGGTGGCCCTCTCCAAATCAACACTATGTTACTCCTGCTAAATAAGGAAACATAGACCGATTCCAAATCAGTGTATCTAGATTCCATGAGGGCTAGAGTCCACTTCCAGTCAGACACCATCACAGAGTTTGGGAATTTCATTGCGTAGCACAAAGCTTGGCAATTTCATTGTGCAGCACAAAGCTTGGCATCGCTACATCACCAAGAAACAACAAGTGGAATTTGTTGAGTTGGATTTTCCCAAAACTAAAGATTTTTCGTTTTTTCTTATTAGGCTATCTAGTTGGATCTACCCAATTTTTGTCCTATATGGGTACAATTATATTGTAATATTCTTTGTAATTAATTTGTAACTGAAATTCCAAGTGTCAATTGTGGAATTTGAAGAGTCATGATGTAAGGAAGTTGAAGAGTCATTTTGTAAAGAAGTTGAAGGGCCATGAGGGAAGTCCAGGAGTCACAAAGGGGAAGTAAAGAGTCAACCCTTTTTTTGAAAATATATCCTCATAACTCATGTAAATGGATTTTTGGGGCCAAGTTTTTGGCTAGGATTTGAGCTTAGGATCAGGAGCTTGGGAGTTTTTTCAAGAACCTTGGATTCTCCGTAGCATAGAGGGAATATCTTTCTTTGGAGGAGCAAGTGTTGACTTCATGTTCCACTATTGGGGCTAGTGGTACGTCAATGGTATATGTATTATTGTAACTTTAACTTTAAGAAAATATCATAGTTGGAATGTTTTCATGCATATGTTGTGAATATAGTAGGATTGTTCATGTTATATTTGCAATGTATGTTGTTTAACTTACGCTAACGCTTATGAACTATTTTGCTTGCATTAGTATGAATCTTGTTGGATTTGTTTTATTGTATACTTCCATCATAGTTAACTTGTGAACTATTTTTCAAGCTAGCTTGTGATGTCTTTATGCTCGAGTGTTCCTTTCAAGCTATGTACTAATATAGGCTTCTAATGGGCTCACTCACTTTCCTCTCGTGTGTTATAACCTTTATGAATTGAACTTGAACCTCCAAATATTCACACGCATTTCCTGAAGTCATGAATACAACACTCTGTGTGTTATTACAGCCAAGGCACATCGTTAAAACCAACTTCTTCGACAATCGGGTCATATTATGGATGGGACTCCTACACCAAACAGTGTGAGGTCTAATTGGGACCTCATATCGAGGAGATTCCCTGAATGTTAGCGGGTCCAACACCATCAACATTTCTGGCGCTAGAAGGAGGGCCAGATGACAAGCTGAGCCTGTGAAGTTTGTTTAAACTTTCCTTACCATTTAATGGCTTCTCCCATATCTTTATCCCGACATGTTTTCCAGAACCACAAATCTGAAAGTTACTGTGGGAATTACTAATGACTTGTCACATCTGAAATTTGATGGCGAGGGTGGAACAACCATTCTCGAGCACACTGGTCATTTTTTCAAATTTTTCACTGAACATAATATTCACTATGAGGATACTACGTGTAGGTTGTTCATCCTCACATTCAAATCGTGCGTAAAGGATGTCAACTCCTTCTATACACTCTTTCAAACATTTTGTCAAGGATATTTATTGCGCCTTTGACAAGTATGATTACAAATATGTTTTCAAAAACATCATGCATTTAATAAAATCACCTGATGAATCTCTTAATTATTTTCATGATCGCTTTATCCATTTTTTTATGAATTTTCTGGAGATGATATTGATTGGAATTTAATGAAAGATAAGTTTCAATTTCTTTTTCATATTTCAATGAATCCGAACGAATATGAATCTTTCGAAAGTCTCCCAACATATCTCAGTTATGGAGCTCCTAAATTTGCGATGAAAGAAGTTGTTATTCCAAGTGACTCTTCGTCCTCGTCTCATCAAACAACTCCATTTACACAGGTTGAGGTTGGAGAACTTGGGAATTCATCCGTTGATCTACCACCATCTTATCCAACCCCACATATTCAGAATTCAAACACAATTTTTGACTATGAGTTTGATTTTTTTCGGTGATGATCTTTCTCCTCACCCTCCATCTGTTGGTTCTTTTGGTCATCCTGATTGTGAGTTGTTATGTTCACCCATTTCAATCGTTTCTTCTGATGTTAATGAGGATAAAATTCAAGATGGAGTTAGCGTTGAACAAAAAACTTGTGATATCATTTATGATGACTATTTGTGGGATTATTTTTATAAACAATAATTTGCGATGAAAGTTTATCTTTCTCCTTCTTTACCTCTCCCTCATTATCCTGACATTTTCCATGACTCTACCATTCCTGTTGAATCTTCCAAGGAATCATTTTCTGATGATGTTATTTCTTATCACACTTAGAATTTTTGGAATTTCAGTTTTGCATCCGACATGGAGAGGAAGAATATTCTTTTCCAAATCTTTCCAACTCGTCATCTGATTATTCTCAAGAAACATAGGGTCAAATTTCTTATTTTCAATCTTCCCCTCTTTACGATTCATTAGATCATGAGGATGCCTCTGTTTTTTATCTTAAAATTTTTTTACCATGGTTTTCATGATCTATTCATTGATTCATGAGGTCATGACTCTAGTTTTTTTGTTGTTGATCTTTCTAATCCACCGATTTTTTATGATCTACCTTCTGATGTTTTTGAACTATTGCAAGTTCTCAAGGTACTTCAACCCACACTAATGGTTATGTTAGGTTCTTGTAGCCTTGATGATAGTCCCAATATTGATTACAATAGTAATTTATCTTTTGAGGATCCTCATAACTCCATCGTGCAAATTGAAAATAAATATATGTCACGATCTTTGTATCATCCATCTGTGTTGCATGATCCCATCACTCAATCATTGGAGGATTCATACCTAGTGATCTCTGTTGTGAAACACAAGTTTTCTACTTCTTTGTGTTCACTAATTTAGAATTTTGAAAGGATGTTCTTGAATATTACTTGGTTGCAATGTGTGTAAATGCCATGATGCATCCGCGAAGTGTTTTGCATGCACTTTTCTGTCATATTTTTCCTGTGTATATTTTTTAATTTTGAATGTTATGGCATGCATCACTTTAACTTTCTTGTTTTTTTTATGCTTTAATATATTTTTGGATGCTTTCCCTCTCTTATATAATTTATCCTATGCATCGTTGGTTACACTGGAAGTTTAATTTTACATAAGCCTGGCTCTATTCCTGGTTAGTTTAGGAGTTGTAGTTTCTTTCTTTCTTTGTTTTGTTTTGTTTTGATCTACTTTCCATCCTTCCCTTTTTATTTTCTTTCTTTTTTAGTTGTAGGATAGCTTATGCATGAGACCGTGTTTCAGTCTCGAAGCAAGCATGGTGAAGTTCAGGAGGAAGTTGTGCTACTGTCAATGCTTGGTTATCTATTCTCTCTATTTGCGTGGATCTTGCATCTTTTAGTCAATGATACCCTAATGGAAAATATGTTCCTTTCAGATAAAACCATTGTGTAATCATGATGCTTAATCTATAACTAGTACCACCTACTCTATATCGGTTTTTACGATTGATCGATTTTTCCTTATCAACCAATTCGAGTAGAGTAAGGAGGGGAGGAAACTTTAACAAGTGAATTGTATTTCAAAGGTGTATATATTTCCTTCTCTGAAGAGAAAACCTATTCTTCTCTCAATAATTTTAGATCCCTCTTCCATCCCATGAAATCAATAAGTGTCTTTGGACGGTTCTATGATAAAATTTAAAACAAAAATGAAAAAAAAAAATTGGTGAAAGAAAAGAAAGGCTTCCTGCATAGGGAGGTGAAGCAAGCAACTCCAATGGGGTATCGTCTAGGCTCATTGGCAATGGAGAAATGTTTATTTACTTGAAGTGACTTCGTTGGGGTATTGTCTAGGCCTGTTGGCAACGGAGAAACACCAAAGATGAAAACCAAGACTCAAAAAATCTCGTTTCACTTTTGTATCTATATACTCTTCATACCCAATCGAAGCAACTGAGTTTGAATTGGATTTGTTAAGTTTGTCATCGGTGAAGATAATGGTAGGGAATACATATTAAACTTAAGCTAATTTAAAAATATATGGTGATCAATGAACTCAACATTACTTCCTGAAAGGTTAGATCTGTTTTACATGATTAAAGACCCATACATAGAGTTGTAGTTTTACTAGTGTGTTGCCAAGTGTTGTAGCTGCTACAACCAACCTTTAAAATTTTTCCCATGCTTTGATTTTGGAGCCTTCCATTTTTTCCATCGGAGCTCATCTTTCACTATCCTCAAGTATTCATGCTATGATCAATACTTATCTTTTCATGTTGTACTTGTGATGAGTTTATCCCAGTTTGATATCTTTCAGACACAATCTATCTCTTGACTTGACTTTGCAGCATTTCTGGTCTTCCCTCTAGAAATTGCGCGATCTAGGAAGGAAGGCCAGCCTTGGTGATAGAAACTACGCAATTCTTCTTGGTAGGCCAGCCCTAAGCTTGAAAACTATGCAATTTTGGATGGAAGCCCAACCTTGATCCCAAAAATTGTGCAAGGCCTTCCTTGAGCTCAAAAAATGTGCAATGCACTGAGTCAAGGAGTTGTCTAGTCCTTGGGAACTACACAATATTTATTGCCAGCGTGCATGCCTAGTTTCCAAAAAAAGTAAAAAAGTAAAAAACAAATCCCTAGAAACTAACGAGTCGTTAATTAGTTTCTCTAAGGTGGCACAATTACTATTTTTTGAACTTTCCACCAAGTGTTGCTTTTTCCTTTATTTTAGGCATATGCGTCATAAACCCTAAATTATCAGCTTAGATGTTATGATGCCCCTATATCTTATTTGCACATTTGATATTGGATCTCTAGCCTTCCCTAGGAGATCAATGAGACTTTGATGGAGTTTGCAGCGTTTTTCTAGATGAGTTTGGCTTTCGTTGCCTTTTGTCGCTTTTTGTCATTTCACTTATGTGAGTCTTGTTTCGCTTATTTCGTTTCATGGTTGATAGTCTTTTAACTTGTATCAAATTGTAGAAGTGTTGGTTCATTCATATGTTATATTTTCACAAGTTTCACATTAAATTTCTCGTTTTTCCTATCGGTGATCGCCATTTAGGTGAATCTCCTATGCATGTTTGTTTTCCCTTTTGCATGTTTATCTGTTGCACTTTATTTGCAATGATCTATCTATAATTAGTCATATCTGCACTCTAACTTTCACTATCACTCATACCTTCCAATTTCCCATACTCTTTCTAGGCAGATCTTCCCTTCACTTGGCCAGCATTTTCCTTGTTTAGTTGGGAATTGTGAAAGTCCAAGACTCAAGCTGTCTACATGGCCTCTGAGAATGTGCAATGAAAAATACCAGGCTGACCCAACTACACATTGCACAGTTCCAGGGCTCAAGCCTGTCCCTTGGCCACTGAGACTATGCAATACACAGTTTGAAGCCTCAAGCTCTACCACTAGCTGCTGAGACTGCGCAATGCATAGTTCATGCAACTAGTCTCCCTCCTTCACCCCAAGTATTGCACAATTTTACTTTTCATTCCAGTTGATGTTGTTTTGATCTTTCTTTGTGAGTCAATTTGTTTAAGCTAACTTCCATAAGTGTGTTTTCCTCCTATAGGTATCGCAGCTGTTGAGAACTTCTCTTCATCAGTCACCGATATCATGGCACCCAAGAGATCTTCTTCAAAGGATACCACAGAAAGAAGAATCGGGGAGATGGTTGAGAGTACGCTAGTGAACTTCCCAATTTACGCATATACTCAATTTTTCATAGAAAAGGAATCATATATCACATGGCAGAAAGTGAATGAATAATTCTCAGTAAGAAGCTTCAAAGTAAATCTGGAAGACCAATGTGTATATCAATGTTCAATGGTCATGGTTACATAAGGTTGCATGTAGATACCCTACTTTCCCATGTGTATATGTTGTCAATTGGATATTGTCTCATACAAATTTAAAGACTATGACTCTGAATAATTCAAACGGACTAAGGCTTTCTTATTTTCTGGCACCATATTACCATCTTATCTACCATTTATTGGAGCCATAATCGCTCATGGATTTTTACTTCTGTGCCACCACCGGCTACTTTAGCATATAGTAAATTGTCAAAATTTGGGTGAATCAACCAAAAAAAATCCGGCATACACCCACCAACACCTACAAGACAAAATATTTGAGGAGGGCCTATTAGCTCTTGATATTATATGTTGCAAAATCTATGGTCAGCGGAGTACCAAGACCTTTCCTAAAGGGTGGGAATTCTTACTGAAACATGTTGTGAATGAAGGAAAACCATTCAACTTGTCATAATTTTTGGTTTGACAGCTGAAGATCCATGTAGTTAATGCCCTAAACCGTCCCAAGGGCAAGAAAACTAGATTCTACATGCAATTTTATCTCAAAATTCATTTCCTGGTATGAATTGGAATTGGACACCACGAGAGCCTACCGTGAATATATACTAAAAGTTTTTTTCATAGTGCAGACACAAAGGATTAATGAAAAGTATGATTTATCACTTCTTCATTCCATTCTATATGCTAATCTTTGAGGAAGAGCCACCTTGCATGTCACGTGGGGTAATGGAAGTAGTGTCGGAGATAGCAGATTGGTTTTCCTCACTGGATGGCACTTTCCTCAGAATGTTCGACAGACAAAATAATCTGCATATTTTATCGATGTATGCCACTGATAAGTTAGTAATGCAAGAAGTTGTATACCATCTCTCCTTAGGGTTACCAACATCTTTGCACAAGAAGAAGAAAGCACCTTGGCATGTTCTTCCTTTGCAGATCAGATTGTATGAGATCAAGAAATTGACATTTGCAGACACCAAGGGTAAAGTAACAGAGAAATTTTCATTCGGTAGTTTGGAATTCAACCCTTATGATCCTTGGAATTTTTGTAGATACCATTGTGTGAGGATTCATTTCCAGTGGCTAAGGGGGATATTCTACAGACCTGAGGAGGAAGCATGTAATCATTTTTATAATGCCTCCAAGTCCCTTGAACCGGTTAGCTTCGCTGGAACATCACAGATTACTCCACAGAAAGAAGTCACTCCAGAGGTAGTACTAGCATAAGGGTGCAACCTAGTGTGCAGAAAGGGTAAGGCAAAGGTTGAATATAGCCCAGGGGGAGAGAGAACCTGCAATATGAAAGCAAATCCAGTCATTCTAAAAGCAGCCATATTTGCAGAGAAGAAGAAAAAATAGAGTATGTAGGAATAAAAACAAAATAAAAGGGAAGAACAAGAGCAAAGGAGATTGGAGGAATAAATGCAGAAGCAAGAAGAAGAAGAAGAAAGGTGAAGATTAGAAGAAGAACAAGCCGCACAAAAACAAGACGAGGAACAAGAGTAGAACCAACTACTAGAATAGGAGAGCGGTAAGTTGAAGGACAAGATCTCACTCAAGAGATTAAGGAGTTACATGTGATTCAAGAAATGGAGGTGGAAGCAAAGCTGCAAAACCAAGAGGTCGGCCTAATGCCAATTACACAACAGGTCACCATTCAGTCTCTGCCCCCTCCAGTAGAGCAAGCTCCAAGAGAGGGAGAGGAAATTTTTCCTCTTGATGAGGGTCCAATTATAGACACGTACAATCTGACTTATGACGAGCTTCAAAAAAATATTGTACAAGCACAGAAGAAACATTTTTAGGATGACCTCACATCTCCTGCATTCATCAGAGAAAGGGTGATTACGACAGACACTAGAAGGAATCCTAATGCCATTTTTGCAGCCAACTTGGCCTTCGTAGGTGCAGCAAAGTCAAACATTGTGTATCTGATGGCCAAGAACAAACAATTCGTAAAGAACCTACATGATGCTAGGCAAGAGGTTGAACAACTTCGAGCAGAGGTACAGAATTTAGCTCCCGCACAGGTCTATCTGAAATAACTGAAGGCAACGATACTCGGTGAAGTATCGATACTGGGAGATACCATGAAGAATCTTTATTAGGAACTTGTTACCATGCATAAGGAAGTTTTCCACTTGCATGACTTGCAGCAGAAGTGTAACTATCATGTCAAAACTCTTAAGGATGTACAAACAAATATTGTTGTCGTGCATGAATGGCCAATGCAATATAAAGGGGCACTGCTTGAATTGGGAAAGAAAAAAAGACAATAGGTAGAGTTGGAGAAAGAAAATGTTCTGGTGCTCATCCAAAATAACAAATAGCTCACCTCGTTCATTTCCAACATTTAGGCCTCATGCACGATTGTATAACAACATGGATTTCTTGGTGAAATCGCACAATTTGAAAAAGGATTTCCCTCACGTATTTTTGCAAAACCCACAATTGTCATGTAAATATTTTCATTATGTGTTGTCATAATATAATTTATGAAGGACTGTATTTCTTCTTAAGGGTTCTTGATGTAACTATCCTTGATTTGAAATATAGGAATTCAATTGTCCAACAATAAATTATGAGCAAGATGTTCAATATTTTGGCTGAAATAAAAATAAAATGAATAAATTAGAGTTAGTGATGTAATGAATTTTAGACCTATGTACTCTCTATTATTTCAATTGAGCTTGACAAGAACTTCCCTCCTCATTATACCATTTTTTGTTGAATCTTGTGGCAAGTCCAAATTTCTATAATTGAGATTAGTATGGGACAACCTCTATAATTCACACTTAAGGTGATAGATTCTACAGAATGTGGGTTGTTGGTTTAACACTATTATGAGAAACCTATAAGTTTATGCATTTGTAGAGTTATAAAGGTGGTTGGAAACAAGCCCTAATGTTTATATAAACCAATGACTTCAGGAAATAATAGTTTGTGGCTTATAAAAATACATGGTGCTCGAAAAGAACATGTAAAAAATGAGAATTCAACGGATGGACAGAGAATTTGGTGTTTTAGTTAGTATGAAATTCAAATGAGGCACATAGAAGGCACCCTTGAGTCACTAATGCATCGCATAAGAATATTCATAATAAGATAAATATTAGATAACAACAATTTTTTGTCAAGATTATGATTTTTTGTTATTTAAAATGTATTTTTGAATGCATAAATGAATTCAACTTGGTGAAAACCCATTAAAACAAAATTCATTGAAAATAAATTAAAAATAAAGTAAAACATCAAATACACATTTTAAATAACTAATATTTATTTGTTATCATAATCATTTTTAATATATTAAATATAAAATAGTAATATGGACTTGATAATAATTATATAAGTTATCACCTCCCTCGATCGAGGTGCGATACGGAGATGGGACTCACATTGATGGTGGGTGGGAAATGGAAGGATAGGCCAACTGACCTTCACAAGCATTGTTGGACACCTAATCCTCCTAGGGTTAGTGTGTAAGGCGAACAATCAAAAAGGAGTCCAAGAGACCACTTGGAATGTGAAACCAAGGGTCACTCCAATGTATTATGTATATGCATCATTGTGAATAATAAATGTAACTCGGGCTTATCTTTCTATTCTATTCTGCCTATTCCATTGTTGATTCTGACATGATATCAAAGCGGACGATTGCTGGCCCTTCCTCTTTGCTTGTCAGTTATGCTTTCCTGCGGCCTTCCTGCATGTCTAAACTGCCATTACTATTCTTGTTGCATGCTATCCCACTGGCCTGTTAGCGAGATTCATGTTAGGTTCGCTGCCCTACTGATTCTCTGCACTTTTGTAACTCCTATTTTGTGTTTTGAACCATTTTTGCATTGCTTCCTCTGCGTTGAAAGGAGCGTTACTTCTCGGCTTTGGGTGCTTGTACTTTTGAGAGTCTCTAGTTTTTCTTTCCCTTAAGTTCCATTTGTCAACAGAGTTATTCCAGCTTTTATATATATATATATATATATGTCTGTAATATATCTATCATAAGATTTTTCTTAACCAAGACTTCACCATTAGTAGGTGTGTTCTATATCGTTGGGATGTGTTCACCAGAGCTCTGCGAGGCTGTTAATTTGTTTCTAGATATTTTTCGAGGCATTGATTGATTTAAGCTGGAATTTATCGTTTGCGGAAGGTTTGCGGTAAATAAATTGATATTCTTCCTTTTAGTCAGCAACTTGAACCAGGTTGAAACGGAAAAAGGACCAAAATTGTCCCAAAGATGAACATTTTATCTCCGACCTCTTAATTATTTAGAGGCTACCACTATCGCAACCGAATAGAAGGTTTTCTTATATTTAGGCTCCATATGGCTATGAGGTGAAGACGTCTTTCCATGTGCTTTTCACAGTAGTGTTTGCGGTCTTGCGGATTATAGATCCAGATAACAAGTCCAGGAACACAAAAAACAATATATCTGAGGGATGTGTTCATTGATTGAAGCGTTGAAATATGCATTGAACTTGATTGATACGTGTGTTCAACATGTGTTGAATTGGTAAGTCATTGCATGGTAGCATCTGTGATTGAGGGAATTCATCCATGCCCACAATTTGTTTCCAGACATTTTAATTTTCCTAGTCGCAATGTCATGAGCAGAGAAAAGGCAATGTGACCCTCAGAATTTTAGATCATCCCCAAAAGAGAGGAGTCTACAATCTGGTGTGTGTGTTTAAGCAGTTTCTCCACCCACAACGCACTGTCCACCCACAGTGCGGCACACTCGGCCCTCCACCAAAATTCATTGTATGATGTCCCACCTTCCACGATGAATACACGCCCCTCCATCTTCTGACATCTCCATATATATGTTGAGGGATCATTGTGATACATGCGTTAATGAGGAGATGCATTGGAACCCAAATAAATCGAAACCCACTAACTCTACGATTGGGTTTTCATTTTTCAGATTTCTTCTAACAAATACTTGCAGTCACCAATCCAATCCATGGGGTTGCATGAAAAAAAACTATAATGCGTTGCCTCATCTCATCCTGCAGAATTGGTGTTGTGTTTGTTTCGCAACAGATATTGGGTTCCATCTGAGAGATTCAGCCAGCCTTCTGCGAAACTTCTTATTCTCCTGAGCATGTAGTTAATGGCACTTGTTGATGATATATTTTGGCTTTGCAAGAGAGCACGCACCGGTTGGACTTCCCTCCACGGCAGCCAGATTCATGATGGTGGGAACTGAAGCATCATGCGATGGTTCATACTGGTTGAGTTCATCACTGTTTAGACGGGTTGAGTTAGTCATCTCCATCTTTCCTGGTGCATAACTGATCAGCTGACAGAAAACCAAGTTTAGCTAAAATCAAGTGGTTATAAGTGTTGAAGATTGGGTCTTGAACTTGTGCCAATTTTTCTATACTCTATGTGAGACGTGACAGTATATGTGAGGTTTGTGGTATAGTATATGAATTGGTAATTTTATATTGAAGTATTTTCATAAGATATTGAAGTACTACATACTGCATTGGATTGGGATTTTTAAGGAAGAATTTTGTTTAGATTATCATTTTAAAAATAAAAAGGAGTATTTTGAAAATTAAAATTTCTTTGGAACCAATATCTGCAAATAGTTCCTTTTTTAATGGCTATAATTGATAATTTATTAGAGTTATTAAGAACTCTAATCGCGTCTATTGAAAGAACAGTGAAAATTAATAAGGATACTTTGTCTCATATTAGAATTTGATTTCAAAATCCCTAAACAAGATTGAATTTTTGCAGTTTGAGTCAGAGCTATAGCGAGATGAGCTTCAGAAAAAGAGTTGTCATTCTGAAATTGTTTTTGTTTAGAACATTGAGACAAACTCTCATGAGCAACAAGAACAGTGAAAATTAATAAGGATACTTTGTCTCATATTAGAATTTGATTTCAAAATCCCTAGACAAGATTGAATTTTTGCAGTTTGAGTCAGAGCTATAGCGAGATGAGCTTCAGAAAAAGAGTTGTCATTTTGAAATTGTTTTTGTTTAGAACATTGAGACAAACTCTCATGAGCAACAAGTAACTGTTCAAATCACTAAGCCTAGTACAAGAGCAGATTTGACTGTAAAAGCAAAAATCCAGCTTGCACTTCTCAAGCCCATCATCAAACCTTGGGAAGAATTTGACCATAACAAGCACAAAATAGGTCTTGGAAATGACAAGGAGGTGTCCTTTCATATTCCGGACTACTCCAAGCCCATCAAATTTCAGAGTGATGGATTTATTCATGATAGCTCACCTTCAGTTGTTTTATATTCTGATCCTCTTCCATAGCAACAACAATAGATTGTAAAATTCCAACACTCTGATCGAGCTACCATATGAAATATCATTGTTTCGATCTTCACCCATGCAAGCACTATGATCAGTACACTCATTATTCACACAAATGCTTCAGAAACAAGCCTCCTGCAAGAAAAAATATCCATCTTGGATGGATTGCTTCTTGGCAATGGGCATCAACAACCAAGAATATGTTTAAGTCATATGTCCAAACTTGTTCTAGAGTATCGAAGAGTCTTGCAGTTGAGTTTTTGCCATCATCTCACCTTGTACATGAAAGGGGGGGAAATGATGGTCATCTACAAGCTTCAAAGCCACTTCAAGCGAGCCTGAGACACAATCTGCCATTCCATATTCATATTTGTAGCCAGAGACAGAAGTTCAAGCGAGCCTTACCCACAACCTGCCATTCCAAATTCATAGTTGTAGCCAGATACACAGCAGTTCAAGAAAGCTTGAGCCACAATCTACCATTCCATATTTAGAGTTGTAGCTAGAGACACAGATGCCCATGAGCATGCATTTGCTTGTTGGTCAACCTTAAACCATCTATGCGAGGTTGATATTCTTCCTCTTCAAATAATTCAGGACACTTCCTCTAGCAAAAAACTTCAGCTTCTTGCCAATTTTGGTAGAGTTCCATGAAATGCATCAAGCATTCCAAAGTTGTTGGTCATCCTTAAAAGACCACAAGTTTTTGACCTCCCTTCTTCCAGGTTGAAGGTCTCCCTCTTCAAAATGTTAGGAGCACTTCCTTTAGCAGTAAACCTCAGCTTCTTACCAAATTTGGAAGAGTTCCAGGAATTGCACTAAGCGTTCGAGTGTTGGTGGTCATCCTTAAACCACATCCTTATGCTAAAATTTTAGAGAACACATTCAACCTAGTGCTACCATGCATACTTTGCACATTTTTATTATAGCTCTCTTCTTGGACTCATACATATCCCTTCGGATTAAGGGGGGGAATGTTGGACACCTAATCCTCCTAGGGTTAGTGTGGAAGGCGCATAGTCAAAAAGGAGTCCAAGCGACCACTTGGAATGTCAAACCAAGGGTCACTCCAATGTATTATATATATGCATCGTTGTGAATAATAAATGTAACTCAGACTTATCTTTCTGTTCTATTCTGCCTATTACATTGCTGATTCTGACAAGCACGGTGCATCTAGCAAGACAGGGGCAAGTGCTAATGAGCAAGGTGGTGGAAAGTTTTATTATTCGAGCCATCCATTGGCATGCATGCAGTTTAGTGGAAACGAAACTTGTGTTCGAAGCAGAGAAGTGAAGATGAGTGATTGCAAAAGGCCAGGCTACGCGAAGGTGAACCTCCAGTTCCTGCTAGCATTGGCCCTCCAGTATGTTTGCATTTCTCAAACCCCTATTTATATACAACAAGTCTGGTGTGTCTTGGTTGTAGAGTGGGCTGAGAGGTTATTTCCAAGGATAATAATGGGGGGAGGGTGTCTGGTTACCATGAGAAGGAGTCCTACTGCTTGCTTGCTATGAACTCTTTTCTTCGTATTGTTTTGATTTTATATGGAATGTGGTTGTCTCTGAGGGGTATAATCATGGACAGGTTGAACAGGGTCAGGGGTAACTTTTTTTATATCTCTGTTGTGGCCAAAAGGCATTGGTTAGAAGTCATAGGGTATTGGACTTGTTGTAGGATGTTGAATCTGTGGGATTGGAGGAATTATGGTCGGCGTCAGGATATGGGATACCACTAGTACTTGCATAGCGCTATTAAAATGATGGTAGTTTTTCTCTCCCAACCAGGGGAACGAGGGTCAAAATTATCTGCGTGAAGTCTGTGTTATGGGTTTTCAGTCTCAGGGTCAGATTTGTAAATTGAGTTTTGAGTCTGGTCTAAAGGGAAGAAATGTGAAAGGAAATAAGGTTGGTTTGGGTTATGGGAATATTTATTATTGTATGTTGATACATGGACAGGTAGGCGGACAAGTTTTTCAACCCGAGATTCGGGTCTAGCTGGATTTGTTCTTCCTACTTGAACCTGGACTATGGGTATTGCTCTAGTCTATAATTTGGAAACGATGCCTCGTGCAACTACTCCAGCTCGCAGTCAGGCCTCGAGAGGCAGAGGCAAGAGGAACAAGGGTCCTCAAGCTGAGGGGTAGTCCAGCTCATCAACGGAAAGCCCTATGGAAGGAAACCTATTGGACACATCATCAATGAAGTTGTGGAAGCCTATCAACTGAATACGAAAGAGGAAATTCGGCAGTTGATTGAGGAGTGGGAGGCAAACTTAAACCAGAGAACATGGCCGTTGAAGCAAAATATTGGCGGGAGTTGGTGCCCAACCCTGGGTAGACTCATGGAAGGATGACATAGTTTAAAAATGCCCTGTACCTGTACTGGTCAATGAAAGGAATATTGGCTAAGGCCTTAGAACATGTTGCAGTAAGCATGGTGACTGTTGTCAAGGAATTTCCGAATTACCAAAAAAAAATTGAGAAGTTGCAATTTCAATTGCACAAACAAGAAGGGTGGCTCAGCCGCATTGAAGATCACTTGTTGTGTGTAATGATTGCAACAAAACTTCCAAGAAACATAGTTCGAGACCTTGCACCAGTGGAATTTTCCTCCGCTCAAAAGGATGGCTAGTTATGTTAATGGCTCTCTGTTTAAATTTTGTTTATGGTTACAAATAGGCAAATAACATTTATTGTTTCTAATGTAAATAGGAAGATAGAAGACATAATCTATGTTGATACACAGTCATACTCGGCTGGAAAGAGTTAAGGTGTATTATTTTTAGATGGGATACATAAATTTTAGGTGGTGTAATTTGATATTTATATTAACAGAAAAAGAATAACCACCAAGCTTACAATATATATATATATATATATATATATATATATATAGATATATATATATATGTTATCACCTAAAACATGATCATCTGACCATTTTTCACTAGGTTTATCGAAATACAACATGTGGTATGGGTTTTACCCACATTAAAATTGACTCACTTTATAAAATAATTTAGTAAATCACTAAATTATTCCATTTAATTATTTTACCCACCTGAAAATAACCTAGAAATCCATTTAATTTCATGTTATTTTCATATTTACACATTTATTGTGAAAATAATTAAAAACATTTTCACCGGCTTTTTACTATTTTTCTTCACCTCTTCATTATTTATTTCTCTATCTTGGTCGTAATGATGAACCACACTGGGTGGTTCAAAGTCAACCCAACAATCTAAATGTGATCTCTCACTGAAAGACTTTCTTGAATACAATATGATTCACAAAAGCCTAAATTAAATAATTATTATTTATTTATTATTCCTTAATCATTTCACTCATAATTATTAAAAGTTATCTTTAACTTATTTGAACATAGTTCCTAGAAATAATTAACAAATCATTTTTTTTATTAAATATTGCACCCACTTTTCTTAATTAACTTAATTAATCATTATTTTTTGAGTTATAACTAAACAAAAATTATGGATCATTTATTTAATCTTTTCATCTCCTAAAAATAAGAAAATGCTCATAATAGTTGTATCTTGATTTGGTCTACCAAATATTTTATTATTTGACAATATCAAGTATAATCTAACATTTTATTATAAATAGAGAGATTTTTCAGTGTGTAGTAGGAGGCGAACAATGGAAAAAAAAAATCACTCTCACATTCAGATTTTTCTGAAAAAAAATGATCGAATTCTGGCAAGAAATGACTATCCAAACAAAATTGTTATTGTTGCCTAAATAGACAACGTCATTTTTCACCACTAAAACCATGACCATTTTTCATCTCCAAACTTATGATCTTGAGCCTTTTGAAATCACAAGTTCCCATTACTTTCTTTTTTCCGACTTGCCTATAAAAAGAAAGCCTTTTGCAACAACAGTAGAAGAGAGTCAATGAAGAACGAAGTCAATGAACCCCAACAACACTAGAAGAGAGTCAATGAACCCCCCAAAGGAGTTAATGACCCAAGTCGGTAAATCTTACTCCACATGTGCTTTTTAGTTTTTTATCATTAATAAAAAGCCTTCTTCTGTTGAGCATGTAAGTGCAACACCGATCTTCAGATCTACACATAAAGTAGTTAGAAAAATCCTTTCCATTAAAAACCAGAAATTGAAAACATATATAAAATGTTGCACTTATATGCTCAATGGAAGAAGGCTTTTTATTAATGTTAAAAAATAAAATAAATACGTTTGGAGTAAGATTTACCAATGTGGGCTTTTAACTCCCCCTCCGTGGGAGGGTTTTTGACACCGTTCTACTGCTAGTGCAAAAGACATTCTCTTCTCCTCTAGGCAATTGGGCAAAAAGAAAGTAATAAGAATTTAGATAGTGATTTCAAAGGGTCAAAATCATAGGTTCGAAAACGAAAAATGGTCCTGGTTTAAGGGGTGAAAATTTCTTATTTATGATAAAATGTTATAATTGACTTGATTTGGTCAAATAATAAAATATTTGGTAAACCAAATTAATATCTGCTAGTTATGAGCATTTTATTATTTTAGGAGAGAAAAATATTAAAGAAATGATCAATAATGATTTTCACTAAATTATTTCCAGGGTGAAAGTGTGTTTTAGTGGGTGTAAAAACCATATCACATGGTGTACTATTGCAATTATAAAAACCAATCAGCCTTATTCATGTTAATTCCAAATTGGATAGAACACATATCTTGTGTAAACCTCTCTTAAATTGAAAAGAGATTTAATCCCTCTGAATGCTTGAGAGATTCAGAGTTAAGGTGAGTTTAAACTAGCTTAATTATTAACATTTTTCAGAGTTAAGGTGACTTTAAACTAGCTTAATTATTAACATTTAAATAGACTACATTAGAGAAAATTATCATAAGAAAAAAATATGAAAATTATCATAAGAAAAAAATATAAATTAAGAATGAAAATCTCTCTACCATACAGTTAGAAATTTTATATTATTTTATTTTATTTTATTTTAATATAGTGAAAATGTAAACACATTATAACAGGCTTCTAACACAACATCTCATTATAATCTGTATAATAATTAATATTCGTATTAAATTGTTTTCAAATTCGACTCAACATATGTTATGTTACTCACTGTAGAAATATACATAACAAAATTCTCATTATAATCTGTATAATAAATAATATGTGTATCAGATTGTTTTCAAATTCGACTCCCACCATTAAGACTGCGCACACCTTTTTTCACGGTCATTTATTTTGGGCGTAATCCAATATTTGCCTGACTTTCCACTTCCATATGTTTCCCTTCCAGATCAGATTAAATTTCAGTGAATGGGTTGGCAAATTACATTTTGCTTTTAGATCAGATCAAATTTCACTGTCTCCCTTAGGAATACGGTCATAATGGCTAGGAAAATTACATTTTGCTTTTAGATCAGATTAAATTTCCCTGTAGCCCTTTGGAATACGGTCATAATGGGTAGGGAAATTACATTTTCCTTTCAGATCAGATTAAATTTCCCTTTGGGGGTATGTTTTCCTTTCAGATCAGATTTAAGTCTAAGTCATAATGAATAGGGACAAATTAAGATTAAATTTCCCTTTCAGATCAGATTAAATTTCCTTTTAGGGATATGCTTTCCTTTCAGATCAGATTAAATTTCCCTTTCCCTGTCTCCCTGAGGAATGCAAGTCATATTATGTAGGCAAATTACATTATGTCGTTGCCACCAGTCATATGTGCTCCAACCCTCTATCCACTCACCTTTCTATTCTTCATCTCATCGACTTTTCCTACCAGATCCCATCCGATTCGCTTTGATGGTATATTGACACCCTTAACAGCCAACTGAAACCCTCCATTGGGATGAGTGAAGCCACCACTAATCTCTTGTAAAGAATACATTTTCAATTGCAGTTCAAGGCATTGTACATATAAACATGAAAATGACAAAGTTGTACACCAATGACATTGTTAATATATAAAAGTGCAGCCATACGAAAGTTGCTCAATGCTACACAGTAATACATTTTACCAAACATCGTCTCATAAGCCCATCTTTAACAGCATGTTGGAGCTAATACTTACATGATTGCAAATAAAGACTGGAGGACCATACTACTTTATTATGTATCATCCTAAATTCCTGTGGACATCAATAATTCATGACATGCATCCCCTAAAATGGTTTCTGATGGTAACTGCTTAAATAATGCAACCAACCCAACCTACCATCCTGGGAATCTTGATGCTTTCTGTATCCATTCCCCTTCTGCTGCCGCTGCTTCATACAGAAGGATTATTCAAGGATCTGGTAAGATTGATATTCTTCAATTGGTAAGATTGATATTCTTCAATTCAATCTTACACATTAGGACAGAGCAGACAGAGCGGCTTATTTTTCCGCTGATCATTTTGTTCATTGTCTAGAGTGTTAAAATGTACTCCACATCTTGGCACAAAAAATTTTGGGAACTTACGAAACCAGATTCTTCACTTGAAAAACAGGGTAAGAACCTTTGCATATTCACTTGAAAAACAGGGTAAGAACCTTAGCATCGCAGATAACGCTTGAAGACCTACCATGTGACCTCGACATCCGGGAAATTAGACCCAGCCGGCTTAATCCAGACCGAGCAGGCGCCTCAGATCCCTTGTTGCGAATCTATCGATTTCAGCCGTATCTTCACCGGATTTTTTAATTGAAAAACTGGGTAAAGGCAAGGAGCTCGGACTTGGAGAATTCGGAAACGCTGGACCGGCCCATTTCTCTGAAATAAAAACAGGGAAATTGGGGGTTTTGATTTCGTTACCTCCCCCGACGATCTCAGTTTCGATTCCAGGCGGAGTCGCTGCTTCGGATTCCTTTGACGAAACGGATCTTGATTTAATGGTTCGATCCTTGAGAAGAAGTGTCGGATCTGGATGCAGGAATTCGGTCGGGCTTACAAATAACTGGTCCGTCGTCTTGTTTGAAAATTCCAGATGACTTGAATTATAAATGTTAGGCTTTAATGTCTGTCCTCGCTTCAGAATCGTAACTTGGCCCATCAATAAAGGGTTTTTTGCCGGCTCTTTCTTCAAAGTCTGGTTATCAACACGGCCGGAATTTCTCTCTGTTGCTTTCTGAATTCTATTGACGGCCCTTTTACCAACCTCGGGAAATGATTCTTCCTGGGTTTTGGGCTTTAAGGGCCGTTTCTTCTCAGGAATTTCACCCTTAACCTTGGCCTTCTGAGGAGAAAAGCCATGGCCGTGACCAGATTTCTTCTTGTGTTGCGGATGTTGGTGGAATTTCTTGTGATAAATCAAGCCCATGAAATCAACATTCGGATGTCTGTGATAATGAGCCAGAAAATCCCGGGCAGGAAGGACCTCAGTCCCCATAATTATCCGACTTCTTTAGACTAGAGAAAACGAAGGAAAAATCTGAGGCGGCAACGAGAGCTTGCGCTTGCAGAAAGAAGAGGAGGGATGGGCAACAGAAGCAAAGAAATAGACTGCCTGTTGCTGCGCACCCTTGAAAACCTTTGAAGGCTCTCCCTTTTATAAACCAAAAAAATTACATTTTTTTTTTCTAATGTCACGCGGACCCGATCAAGGCATGCAAATATTCACCGGCGGTCATAACCAAGCTCTTAAATCGTTGAATAATTATTTTTTTATTAATAGTATTCCGCGGTATATTATGATTAAGTAGATTAATGAAGGAAAGATAATATTTGTTAGAGCAGCAGGGTAAATGCGAGGTATTTTTGACAGTTCTTATGGACACGTGTACAAACTGGCGTGTTGATAGAGAAAACGTGGCGTTTGACTGAGTAGTTTGGCATCTGCCCACGACCCTGTGAGGAGTTAGAGTTAGATGGTTGAAAATTCAAATGCAGGGCCCTTGGTTTTGTTTGTTTAACCGTCACCGTCCCTATCTTGGAAGCTCATTTAAATTTTAGTTGAATAGGCGTTTGACAAGTGCAAGTTACTCATTTTACGGACCTCGTATTTTTCTTTATTGCTTATCGTGGTAGTAACGAACGCGGAATTGGAAATTCGCGCACGCTTTGGACGTGTGTCACCTGTCATAATAACGATATATCTTGAAATTTGACCTTGTTGGATTATTGCTCCATTCAACGAATCGCTATTCTTTTATTATTATTTTTTTTATGTAATGGTTAAAAAAAAATATTCTATTATTGGGAATATTTTTCTCATCTTTTTAATGTATTTAGTAAGAATGGTTATAGCAAGGTTTAGTGTGTTAGAGCTTTTCAAAACGCTGAAAAAGGTCCGAAGGTTAAGAAAGAGCATTGTGATCGGTCCTCTGGAGTTCACCTTCCGTTCATCCAAGGTACTACCAATACGATCGCTAGGATCTTAAAAAAGCATAATGTTTCCTCAACCTTCAAGCCCCTTCGCACCATCAAGAGTTCGCTTAGGTTGGTTAAGGACCCAATTTGCCCTAAAGATAGTAAGGGTGTTTACTTGATTCCGTGTTCTTGTGGGACGCCATACATTGGTGAAACTGGTCGATCCATTAATCAAAGGATTCAAGAACATATCGCTGACCTCAGACATTGTAGATCTCGGCCCTCTGCCTTAGCAGAGCATGCCGATAAAACGAATCATCACATCTGTATTGAGGATGCTGAGGTTATTGCAAAGATTGACCATTTCCACCATCACAAATTGAGGGAAGCCTTGGAGATCGAAAAGAGGCTTGTCACCCTTAATAGGGACGATGGGTGGAGTGTTAGTAGATGTTGGATTCCCGCTCTTCACTCTTAGTTGCTTTCTTTTTTCTTTTTTCTTTTTTTTTTCTTTTTTTCTCCCTCTAGCTTCCTTCTCTATATAGATAAAAAAAATTATTTTATTTATTTATTTATTTATTTTGCCTCCTTATCACTGTATGAATTTATTTAGCTATGAAATTAAATTATTTAATATTTTCTTTTATTTTTATATTTCTTTTTATTATTTTATTTGTTTATTACTTATTCTATTTAATTTGGTTTATTAAATTATTACTTATTCTATTTAATTTGGTTTATTAAATTTATTTCTCTTTTAGATTTTTAATTGTTGTTTTTGTTTTATTTTTATTTTTATTTTATATATTTATTTATTTTTCATTTATTTATCTATTTATTTATTTTTAATTTTAATTTTATTTTTATTTTTATTTTTTAAATAAAAATAAAATTATTTTAACTTTATATTTATTGGAAATCATTAATATTGAATTAAATTTAAATTAAAAACTTTTAATATAATTTTATCATACATAATAAGATTTAGTTTTAGTGATAAATTTAATTTATTTTATTAAATTAGTCAAACTAGCCGTTATAGAGCATTCATGTCTATTTAATCTGGTTTTTTGGTTCAGATTTCTCATCTTGTCCTAATGATGAGCCACACTGGCTGGTCGGCAAAAATTCCCTACATGTGATTTTCACCGAAAGAATTTCTTACACAATATTCTATCAATCAAATTTATAATTTTATGTAAATTTATTTATAAAATTGGTTTATATAAATTTTATTGTATTTTAAATATTATATGATTTTATTTTAAGTAAATTAATTATAAATTTAGATTAATCTTAATTTTAAATCTATTAAGTATGGAGAGCCATCACATTTGTCAAGGTGTAAATTTTTTTTTAATGCAAAATTTCATTTGATGTCATAAATCTAGAATTAAGATAACTAGTAAACATTGAGAGTTAAGATAGATCTAATCTGATTTAATTATTAATAATTAATAATAATAAATAATAGTTTTATTGTATTTTAATTTAATTTTAATTTTAATGGGTTGGCAACTAATGCAATCATATAAATTA
The DNA here is from genome assembly GCA_034641835.2 of Pinus albicaulis. Classification (NCBI taxonomy): domain Eukaryota; kingdom Viridiplantae; phylum Streptophyta; class Pinopsida; order Pinales; family Pinaceae; genus Pinus; species Pinus albicaulis. The sequence continues at coordinate 1,300,023,987 of CM076582.1, read as the reverse complement.
AATATTGCAACTAATGCAATCATATAAATTAGATAACTAGTAAACACTCAAATTAGATGACTAGTAAACACCGATACACATCAATTTTTTAGAAGCATCAAAATATTTATCATACATCTTAAGTTGGTAAAAATAAAAAATCATAATTGCAAGCAGAGAACAATATCATCGACTCGAGGTGGAAGGAGACTCGGCTATGGTCAATGGTATTCTCCAGAAGCTGCAGAAAGGAGCGTGATGGGATCATATTAGTAGCAGTTGGCAAACAACCAGACTGATCCGGGAGATTAAGGAGATTATGGTGAAGATAAATTATATTACCCCGTCCCATGTTAGACGATCAAGCAACGAGGCAGCCGACCTCCTTGCAAGCTGGGTTTGTAATAACCAGGACAAGGTTATGGATAACTCATGGGAGCAAACCTTACAGGAAACAGGTCTTGCAGCTTTGCAGGAGATAGCAAACCGAGATTGGGATAACATCGCATACCAAAACCCCCAATTGGGATGCCAGCTAGTGTCGTATGGTGCCTTACGTAGAGGATGCATGCACTAACTGTCACACCCAAACCGAGGATGACGCGAGCTTACAGTGGTGGGCGGCTCCACCGACGGAGTTTAATGAAGGCATTAATTAGGAATGCATAACAGCAAGGTGCGGTAGGTGGGTTATCAAGAATGTTTAGGGGAAAGTGTCGGCGTGAGGTGGAAACGGGTTATGTACATCCTCCTCGCCATTTCTTGGTGGTTAGTATTCGGTCAAGTGCAAAGTAGCAGCAAGCAGTTAAGTGGTTAGGGGAGAGCTCTGCCACCTTCAGCGTGTCGTCTGCGAGGGTATGTATCAAATTCTCCTCTCACATCTGCCATGAAACGTGTTTTTGGTTTTCGTTCTATGGAAAAGAAGATCTTGGTATTTTTGGATTACCTGTATCTGCTTCAATGTATAGCTTTGGATTTCCTAGTTTTAGAAAATTTCATCGTGGATAGCCTAGTTTTTTGAATAAGATAGTGGGCTTTGTGTTTGGTATTTTAGTGATGGGATTTTGGTTGCGGCCATTTACCTTCCCGCAAAGGGAGTAATTCAGACCTACCTTCTTCATGTTGCAGGCGCTTCTGTTACTTTTGTCTATTCTGATTTTTGTTTAGGCTTTGTATGGTTGTATTGGTGTTGTACTGGTTTTGCATGGCGTCGATATGATTTTCATTATCTGTCTCCTACATTGGAGGGTTTCTATTCTGACCAATTTGGGTTTCCCTTTTTATCCTTGTCTCTACATGGCTTTAATTCATGCTATAACCACCATGTTGTGTAACCAGCTCCAAAAATAGAATAAAAAGATATCAGCGGCTTAGAAATAAGCCACTTCGAGGGGGCAACCTCCAATACATTACATAAATGAAGAATTCTTGGATGATACAATTTACAAAACCTCATTTCTATATATAGGAGTCCATGGGGCCATAATGTAATCCTAGTGGGCCACAATGTAATCCTAGCCGACCTAACAATAATAATTTAAGGGCACAATAATAACAAAATGGGGGTTACAAGGGTACAATAATAACAATAAGGGGGTTACACTAACAAAAATAAGGGACTATACTAGTAATATAGGGACCTAACATGCTCTGGCCTTCATTGTTAGGCTACCTCTGGTCCCCTAAGGGACTATACTAGTAATATAGGAAGGAAGACCCTTTCTTCCTGCATTAAAACTGCACCAATTCCATTTCCTTGCTCTGATACCAAATGTTGTGTAACCAGCTCCAAAAATAGAATAAAAAGATATCAATGGCTTAGAAATAAGCAACTTCGAGGGGGCAACCTCCAATACATTACATAAATGAAGAATTCTTGGATGATACAATTTACAAAACCTCCTTTCTATATATAGGAGTCCATGGGGCCATAATGTAATCCTAGTGGGCCACAATGTAATCCTAGCTGACTTAACAATAATAATTTAAGGGCACAATAATAACAAAATGGGGGTTACAAGGGTACAATAATAACAATAAGGGGGTTACACTAACAACAATAAGGGACTATACTAGTAATATAGGGACCTAACACACCATCTTTGGGAAATTGACCGTATGGCCTCCAATGATTTTAGTGTGGGTGTTGACATTGTAAAGGTTTACAGCAATGGCTCAGGTGGTCAGTGGGTCAGCTATGTCTGTTGTTTCTTCAATTTTATTAATTTTTCCATGGTTGAGATTATATGTACTATTGCTAGTTGTTATAATGGGACTATTTGGGTCTGGGCTACTTCCGGTCTATTACATTAGGTATATGGCGAAGATTTCCATTGTGTCTTGTTGGTCTATTAAGGAGCTGTCAATTGTTTTAAGTTCGAGTCCTCCCTGTCTGTCAATGTTGGGTCCAGTGCAAGCCTGTAATGACAACCAGTCTCTGTTGCCTTCCAGATAGCACCGTGCTCGTGTTTATATCTCAGGTAGCTTTAATCTCACCATGATTTGTACTATTGCAAGTCTTCCAAGCAATTCTCACCTGCACAAAAAGTTGCTGGAAGACCGGGAACCGAAGGCAATGGTGAAAGCCCAGTCGACTAAGAAGGATGGAAAGGATAAGGGGAAAGCCAAAGCTCCCAAAACTTCCCTAGCCAAACGAGGTCGGAAGTTTGGCAAAGAGGTAATGGAGAACTTTTTCCAAACCTATTCCGATGGTACACCCTGTTACATCAAGTCTTTGATTCACGGGTGGGAACAGGATGCAAGGGCTAGGGAAGAAGTGGAAGTTGAACTAGTTGAAGAAGAATTGAACCCTATGGTAACTGACCCTGGTAATACCTGCAACAGATTATCTTTGTTCCATCATTCGATCCACACTTATTGGATATTGAAGTGCCTCTTGGTGAAGGAAATTGTCTCTGTCCAAGAGATAGGGGGTGACCCGCACGCAGCCTCAACTCTAGCGGACATTTGTAGAGACATCCAGGAAATCAACTTGCAACAACATCACCAGAGCGTCCGACTAGGGCGAATTGATAGACATCTACAAAGCATGCACTAGGTTGACATGCCAAGATCGAGTGTAAAAGACCTGAATCCTATAGAGTCATCTGATGATTGACTTTCTATATTAAGTTTTTTGTTATGATAACGATAGCATTTACGTTTCTTATATGTTTTTGGAAAGAAAGATAGTAATAGTCCCTTAAAGACAGTAAGAGACCGCTTTAAGTTGTATAAGTTTTGGATAGCCTATAACTCTTTAAGATAGCCAAGATACCTGGTTTCCTACGGGCAGGTTGAGGTTGAAAGCTGTAAATTTTTATGGCCTGCATTTTGTTTGATAAATAGAAAATGGCAAGGATCTTCTAAGTTTACAAAAAAAAAATCATAAACATTAAATAAATTGTAACTTTATTTATATTATTATTATTATTACTATTATTAATTATACAAATTTTAATAAATAAATTAAGCATTGATATATTAAAAAAAATATGTAACAAGATTCTTAACTATGAATATTCACCTAGACTTTACTATGGAGATTTTTAATTTTAAATAGGCTTTGTTACAATAGTATGGGCTAATACCATGATTTTTTTCATTCTAAAATATTATTTTTCTGTAATATTTTTAATACAAAAAAGTACATATTTGTTAATACATATTTTTAGTTTTTTGGCTAAAATTATCATTGACTCAAGTCAAGGTTGAAGTTTTTGTTGTCTTGAAAAAAAAAATCATCTATAGTACTCAAGTGAAGCTAGAGATTTTTGACCCTGTGAGGACTATGACAAACAGAAATTGTAAGTCCAACTAAAAACAATGAGACTCCTGTTACAAAAAAACTAAATAAACTGCTCTAGTTCAAGTTGTTCCATGTTGGGCCTAAAAGCTTTACTTCTGAATTGTTGTAGTTACCAACTTAGAATCTGAAGTAGGGCACTGAGAATTAGGTCATAAGTGTAATAGAAATAGAGTGAGACCCTTGAACCTGGTCACCAATCAATTCTTCAAATCAAATTATGCCTAGGTCTAACTCTAAAGAACTTTTTGAGAAATTGCCTATTCTACTATTGAATTCTTTACATATATGTTGGAATCTAAAATCTTGGAAATGATTTTTTAGATCCTCAATTACGTGTTTCCATGTTGCTATATTTAGAAACTCAAGGCGAGTCTCTCCTAGCAGTCAATCAATAGCACATTTTGAATCACCAAGAATGAGGATATTTTTTGGAAGAGTCTATGAGTTGACGAAATGGAGAAATCTATCGACTCTTCCAGACGACTCTTTCGGCGATGGGACATGCGGGCCCCTTATCACAAAACCTTTGCGTCATAAACCCATCAGCTCTGGCCTTCGTTGTTAGGCTACCTCTGGTCCCGTCCGCTCAGTGGACCCCCTGTCACTCTACCGCTTTCCCTCACCGTCGTTCCTCCCCACCACCATTCGCCTCCGCCCCCTCCCCTCGGCCACCACGTGGTCAAATTTAAAATTTAAATTTGAAATTAAATATTGTGTGCAGTGGTCTCGCTAAACTCCATTTCTCTGCATCATCTGGCGATTCCATTTCTCTGCATCGACTACTCTGCATCATCGACGACTCCACTAGCCGAGCCCCACATCTTTATTGCATCTGTACAATTGAGAAAATTATCCCAGTTAATAAAATACTCGCACATACATAGGCTCTAACCATGCCCTACCTCTGGACATGTAGATTCCTTCGACCAGAATTCAAGGCAGCTAGTCCAGTAGATTTTCGAGTTAATCCACCTTTTCGAAGACCATTCAAACTCTCAGGTATCTATTTTGTATTTTCACTGGATGCAGCATTAATTTTTTATACTCAGCCTTTTAATTTCTGGACACCAAAAAATTATAGCTATATTCCAGCCATTCAGATGAAATTATGATCTTGTTACATAAATTGTCCCTATTTTTTCGCTCCACTAAAGTTAAGCAACACTGACAACTCAGGTTTTGACAGACACGAAAAGAACCCTCTTCAAACAGAGGAAAACCAATGTTTTAAATATTTTGTTCTACACCTGACATAATTATTTTGTTTTACAGTCTCTTGGTGTACAGAAATCCTGGAATCCGAGTTTGCAATTTTTTTTTTTTCTTTTAATAATGTTGTAGAAATACTAGAATTCGAGTTTGCATTTGTTTTTCTTTTAATAATATTGTTGGATTGTACATATGCATTTCACAAGTTCAGATTTGAATGCGGATATGGTTAAATTTTCCAGAAAAGTTTGTGTTTTACACTTTCTTGATGTACCAGAAGGCTGTGTTAATTTTAGTTTTAAACTTTATTCTATTTTTTCCGTAATCAACTTCAGAATGGGTTAGCTTCAATGCTTCGAATCATCTATTACAGCAATCGAATTATCTACATCACTTATGGTAAAATATTTTCCATATGCATCAAACAAGATGATGGATGGTCAATCCATCCAAGATCCCAAGGTCACAAAGGCCAAGTCTATAAAAATAATGCCTATTTCTTTTAATTCGCATACCTAATCATGTTATAAAAGTGCAAGAAGTTACTCTGAAATTATAAACTCAACATTGTTCTAGTCAATGTCTTTGCCTTTTTAAATGCATCTCAGAATTAAGATGAAGTATGCTTCATTGACCAGTCAAGTCTTCCTATTTAGATTTCTTCTTGTAGGCGCTAGAAAATGATTTTCCAGTGCTTTGTGTAGGTGCTGGAAAACTATTTTCCAACATCCATTATACAAGAGTTTACAAGGAAAACTAAAATTAACCCAACTGATTTTCCATATCCATCAAACAAGATGATGGATGGTAAATCCATCCAATATCCCAAGGTCCCAAAGACATTCCTAATCAAGTTATAAAAGTGCAAGAAGTTACTCTGAAATTATAAACTCCACACTTTTCTAGCCAATGTCTTTTCCTTTTTAAATGCATCTCAGAATTAAGATGAATTATGCTTCATTGACCATTCAAGTTTTCCTTTTTTAGATTGTTTCCTATAGGTGTTGGAAAATGATATGTGCTAGAAAATTATTTTCCAGCGCCTACAGGAAAATATTTGCAAGGATAAAATTATACAAATCTACACCATGTTTGTAATAGTATAAAGGCTGTTATTTAAATGCTTTCTTGTCTAATATAAATGCCTACTTGTCTAATACGAATTTATCATTGTTTTTTTTTTTCCGCGTTTTCTAAGTGTAGACAATGGTGGAAAAGTGGACATTATGCATCGAAGTTTATTGTCATCCAAATCTAGGACAAACCACCATTCAATATGTTCTTCATAATGTGGCGAGGAATCATGTAGTGCATAGAAATATGTATGTATGGGATGACAACTAATAATGAAGCCTACTTTATTGCCCTTGTTGAGGGATAAAAAGAGGCAAAAAATAATGTTGTTAATTATATTGAAGTTTTCATGAACTCACAACTCATATGAAATCAGATCAATGGCATCTACGAAGTTCGAGAAGCTAATTTAAAACCCCTTTACAAGGAAGAAATAATCTAGAGCTCTCAGTTTAAATATTTCAGCATACAATGGCTATGAGACATTCATAGGATGTCTACTGATATATTGGTGGAAGGAATGTCAAGTGTAGATGCAGGTGTCAGAGATGACATCAGATCACAATCTATTGCAAGAAAAGTCATTAATCAAGATCATGATAAGTCTCTAATATGTGAATTTGTTATTCTTATAATTTTCCTAGGGGCTATCATGGCATGGTTATTTCACTAGAGAAGAGCCCATTGTTAGAGAAGAACCCATTATAATATTTGTATGGTTTGTGATATAATAGATGAATATTTTTTAGAGTATAATTAGTTTTTGTTGTGTTATTTTACCATGTGTCATGAACCTTTTCAATCACCAATTCGTTATTGTTGTTCGAAGGACAAATATTTTCCACTGGGCATTTCATTATTCAATGTTGTCATAATGACCATGCAAGTAGTACACCATTATTTCTGTGAATTTCTATTTGGTTTTCTTTTTAATTCCTTGGGTTCTAATACATCCTAGATTAACATGGATATTTTTTAAAATAGTAAAAAGAAAACTTAAAAACAAATTTGACACTCTATAGTAGGTATGATTATACACCCTACTACTCAATTGGGAAATTATGTGCCTGTCATTTTTATTTTATTTTTCAGATAGCAAAGCTCATGGATCAAACATAATACTATGCCTACTCAACTTCCATTTTCTCATCATCAATAATTTTACATAAGTCCCTGATTTAGGGAGAAATGCAAGCCTTTTTTTGATGCATTAAATATATAAGAGACTGATAAAATTACACAGAATTATGCTCTACCACTTCTAGGGCTTTCACCTTTTAATTTCTGATATGGATTTGCATCCTTCAACATTTCACCAACATTTCTCATGGTAGCCCTATTTCCCAGCAAGGAAATTGTACAAAGAAAAGCATTTTGGAGCACGTGATGAATTCAATCTTCATAATGCTTAGAAATATTCATATCCGGGACCTCTTTCTAGCCATTTTGTTTCTCAACCATTCTTCCAACCCATTTAACAATAGTGATTCCCTCTCCATATGAGGGATCAATTGGTTGCTTACCAGTCACCAGTTCCAACAGCACCACTCCAAAGCTATAGACATCACTCTTCTATGTAACCTTCAGAGTGTAACAAAACTATGAAAAAACAAGGTGTATCAAGATAAAAAATTTAACAAGAAGAGCTTGATGCAATTTTTTTCCTTCTATATTTATAGTTTCTTAGGTAACCTTAGTTAGAGGTTTGAAATTATGCTTTGTACTTCAAAGGAATATTGACATGCATCAAAAGTGTGAGAAGATTTAAGAACTAGATAGAATTTTTCAAGAAAGTAAATTTACTTGTAAACCCAATACCTCAAGATTATGTAACCCATAAAGCTCATCTGGTATACTTCCGGAGAATTTATTATTGCTAGCATTGAAAATAGACAAAAGCCTAAGTCTACTTATAAATTTTCTATCATAGCTTAAAATTTCTTTGGAATTTGGCTATATCAATTTCAGCTTGAAGGAACCATTAATCTCAAAATTTATGTACATTTTTGTAGGAGTTCAATTAGCTCAAGAAATTATTGACAACTACCAGCACAAATCAATTAGTTCAGTTATCATACGGATGAATAATTCAGGTTTTAGAATTAAATATTCAGATCATGTTAGTCTCTCACTAGGGATACCTAACCAAAGCACACATTATACTAAAGAGGTAAAAGGCATTTAATTACTAGGAAAATAAAAATTTAACATACAAAAACTGAATAGATGACCCAACTAGCCATGGAAATAAACATTAGGAAAAAAATACCAATATAGCATGGTCATAAAATAAACTTAAGGACAAGGATATGAGTCTATGGTAGAAACCCAGATGGTATCTTTGTCGTCTCTAATAATATCTCCATCTAAGGGTGGTATGTCAAGTTGTTTTTCTATGTGCTCCATCTCACAATCTAGGTCCTTCATGTGACGATGAAAATGCTTAGGGGAATGGAGGATGTCAACATGATACTCATGACAGTCGAGCAGTTTTTTGCATAGGAGGAACTCCATGTGCCAGTAAAGATAATTTTTTTTGTGTGTACTGATTAAAATGGCAACCAATGTGCCTAGTGTCTAGAACCCAATCATCTAACTCAACAAGAAGCTATGTGTCTAAGGGTCGATGTCTGTGGAATGATATTTCTACTTTAGCATGAGTTATATATTCCTAGATGGGGCGTGGGGTGAGGTCATGGAAGTGGGAGGAAAATTCCTCCAAATGGCGATGCAAGTGCATACTTCCCATGTGGGCACACTCTTGGTAATAAGCCACTCCCTTGTGGACACAATAGTGTTTATGAGGCATAGGGGAGAGGTTAGAGACAATAAGAAATACAAGAAATAATGGGGTAAAGGAAGGAGCAACTAAAGTCCAAGGAGAGTTCCACATTGTAGGAGCATGGAGGATAGGGTCAACATGAAAATAACTACAACCAAAGGATACAACCAACCATGACCACCAAAGAGGGAGAGGAGGAATATAAAAGAGGAACAATCAAATTAAAAGGAAACATACCCAAAGAGAAAACTTGTAGAGAGGATTCTAAGGATACAAAGCAAGTGAAGCAAAAAATCGAGCAGAGGATAACTAAGAGGGAATTCAAAGGGGGCCAAGGCGAGATTTTAGGGTAGAAGATGGTGTGAAATCCCAAAGGAGGAAAATGCACCAAGAGAAGACTTGTAGAGCTACACCTAGATTCAAATGTGAATGGAATAGATAGGAAGTATGGAGATGAAGAGTGTTAAGCACAAGAAAAAATAGAATTCTCTATAGCTTGGAAAAAGAATTTGAAAAGGAATGAAAACAACTCAGGAAATGGCAGTTATTAGTTTCACCATAGAGCCATTGAGTTGAGGATGGAGTAGCAACCTGAAATTGGAAATAATCCAACTCAGAAGGTTGATTTTTACCCAATTGAATCGTCGAGGAACCATGCAATGGACATAAATGTGTTACGTCATTTCATGTTCCTGTTGGTGGAATGGACTGGTTGATTTGATTACATAATGTTGTATAGCGAGACACATAATGAACATGGATATATGGAGCCATAGTTAAATTCTTCCCCTGTTGAAGAACCCGACAAGCGAAAACACAACTTACAGGAAAGTTACATGAGAACCAACTATGAGTTGAACATAGGTTGTCCTGAAAGACAATCAATGTGCATCAGGTCTAGTGTATTAATTTTATCATTGTTATACACCTAATCCTTTGGGATTGGGTCATATTATGTAAATAGAGAAATAGATAAATTATATAAGTTGGAATAGGAAAATACCTTAGAATTTGAGTCCAAAGGTTGCCATCCTAATTGTATATAATGATATTCATCTTAATGGAATACAACACATTGGGAAATACCTTCCTAGACTAACATGGTATCAAATTGCAAGTCCCAAATTTAGGCATTTATTTTCCCCTTGTAATTCCTCTCTGTCACTCTTCCTAAAATCTTTGTCAATTCCCTTCCTTGGAAAAAATGCTTTTGTATATTTGTCTCTCTTACTGTGGTAATTTCGCATATTATTCTGTTAATGGATCTACAAATCCAAAGTTTCCTAAAATTACTCCATCATCCTAGCCATAATTCTTCTCTACACACATTGTAACATCTAGATCACAGGTGATTTTCCTTCATGCTTGTGCATGTTTTCATTGCTTGAGAGATACAAAATATCATGATGGAAACCCCATCACTTCTTTGCATTAACTATCAAATTTCTTGAACAATTTCATTCAAAGTAATAATTTTGTTTTATAATTTTTCCAACCAATAAAATTTGTTGTGGCTTAATCCTCACAAGGACTCTCACGATTTATTGAAAACAGACAAAATCCTAAGTCTGCTTACAATTTTTTTTTATCATGGTTTAGCGTTTCTTTGGAATTTGGCTAGATCAATTTCAACTTGGAGGAACCAATAATCTCAAATATTATGTACATTTTTGTAGGAGTTCAATTAGCTTGAACTTATTGATAGCTACTAGCACAAATCAGTTAGTTCAGTTATCATGCCCATAAAGAATTCAAGTTTTAGAATTAAATATTCAGACAAAAGAAAGTAGGTACATTTTTGGGGCACATATATATGGTAAAAAACTAATCATTTCAACCTTCTGTTCTGTCAAATTAGAATTATAAGAAAATGTTGGAAATATCATTACTCATGTACTCAATTATTGGACTCCAATCTTCAAGTACTCAATTATTGGACCGTTGAAACACTTCATTTATATAGAAAAGATGAAGGACATCTATATACTTGTAGCTTATGATAAGCTGGAACAATCTTAAGCTCTCCTACCCCTAGCTAAGGAAACCAAGAAAACTATAACAACAAACTCCTCCTCGCTAGGAATCACATGTAACCAAAGCTGGTCACTCCACCAGGAATCCTCAACAACCTAGCATCATCAACTGGAATGGCATTCATCGCATGAATTTTGGTATGTAAGAGATTAAAGAAGAAGTTGCAGTTTCTCTCACAACTTGTTTGAGAAGCCAATTTGCGTGTTGTCTCCAAGTTGTGTGATGTCAGTGACCCAATCATCTTCGAATCGAGGGGGACTCATTTAAGAAGTTGTTGTGCCTATAACATAACAATGCAATTTTTATTAGAGAAAATAATAACATGTGAAGTAATACATGCATCAAAATACAGAGTAGATCAATTAGGAGTCTCGTCATAAGCACCTTGAATCATCTGATAAAAATCGTTATGGTGGGTTTGTCTATGTTCTTCACCTGAAATCAAATTATTGTGATGTTGCAGCCCTGCAAACATTCACACTACTATATTAAAAATATCAATAACAACCAGTGCACAAAATTAATAGCAAAGACATAGAAAAAACTGGAAATCACCAATTTTTTTTATTCTAGTGACCGAATCATGTTCTGATCGAGGGGGGGCCATTGAATAACATGTTGTGTATGTAATATAACAATGCAATTTCCATCAGAGAAAATAATAACATGTGAAGTAATACATGCATCGAAATACATAGTAGATCAATTAGGAGTCTTGTCAAATTCACCTTGACTCATTTGATAAAAAGATTGATGGTAGGGTTGTCTATGTTCTTCACCTAAAATCACATTATTGTGATATTGTAGCCCTGCAAACATTCACACACTACATTAACAACATAAAAAATGACCAGTACACAAATTTAAGAGCAAATACAAAGCAACAAACATGGAAATTCACCAATTTGTGTGATCTCAGTGACCCAATCATGCTCTGATCAAGGGGGACCCATTGAAGAACTTGTTGTGTCTATAAGATAACAACACAATTTCCATCAGAGAAAATAATAACATGTCAAGTAATACATGCATCAAAATGCATATTTGATAAATTAGGAGTCTTGTCAAATGCACCTTGACTCATCTGATAAAAATATTGATGGTAGGTTTTTCTATGTTCTTCACCTGAAATCACATTATTGTAATTTTGCAGCCCTGAAAACATTCACACACTACATTAAAAACATCAACAACAACCAATGCACAAAGTTAAGAGAAAGGACAAAGCAACAAACCTGGAAATTCACCAATTTGTGTGATGTGAGTGACCCAATCATGTTATGATCGAGGGGGGCCCATTGAAGAACTTGTTGTGTCTGTAAGATAACAACACAATTTCCATCAGATCAAATAATAACATTTCAAGTAATACATGCATCAGAATACATAGTAGATCAATTAGGAGTCTCTTCAAATGCACCTTGACTCATCTGATAAAAATATCAATGGTGGGTTTGTCCATGTTCTTCATCTGAAATCACATCAATAGGATTTTGCAACCCTGGAAACATTCAAACACTACATTAACAACATAAAAAACAACCATTGCACAAAATTAAGATCAAAGAAATAGCAAAAAACCTAGAAAATCACCAATTTGATCTAAACATATTGATATCATCTCCCTATAGAACTTACTTGGAACAATAGAGGATGCATTGTTGGAGTGAGGATGACCATGCTTGTTGAGGTGTTGAAACTAAAATGGTTCATTTTCGGATGCAGGGACATTCAAATCAATATCCAAGCTGACTTTATTTTTACTTCTTTTATTTTTATTTTTAGGACTAAGGGAACTCTTCTTCCTCTTCAAAGATGACTCATAAGCACCCAACCCAAGGGTGAAGTCATATTCCATAATATGAAGATCATTAACATCATTCACAAATTTTTTATCCAAATCAATCAACATTTCTTTTTTCTCATAGTAGAAGGAGGACTATTCCGAAACATGTCTAGATAGACAAACAACTCCTCTCTTAACAAATTAAGTTCTTCAACATTGTCATATTCCATATTAGTTGTAATAGTATCTGCATGAAGGTTTGGTTCCTATGTACTTATATCAAAAGGGGCATTCAAAGTATTTGGTGTGGTATCAAGATCCAATAAAGGGTCTGAATCCATTGAGGAGGAATGCAACCAATCTACTTTTATGGAATGCTTGCAAATGTTTCCCCAAATAGAACATGGGAAATCACAAGTGATAAAATTTGTGTGATGAAAGATGATAAGATATTCCTTATTGAGTTTACTTTGACTCCTCACCCAATAAGTGTTGGGTGTGGAGCTTGATTATCCTGTTTATTTTGTATCACATCGTTGGACCCCTGTACCTTAGTGGGGCATCAACGCCGTCCATAATTAAACGATGCTTGGGCGGTCTAGGGGGGGTGAATATGACCTTATGGAGCCCCCCCCCCTCTGGCAGGGGGTTTCGGGGGCAACGCCCCTGAAGCTCAAAAAAGATGTAAAATTTCCTTGTAAAAGTATAGTAATTTCTAGTCAATCTGGGACATTCATTAGGCGGATGATCCGACGGTAGATGTTATGTTTAGTTTAGGGTTTTTTTCCCTAGAAGGCAACCCCTCGCTTGTATGAGGGTATTGTATTGCGATTGTGTATTGTATGTGTATTCTTAGAGCGAGAAACATATAGGGAGAATGTGAGAGAGAAAAAAGGATATTACAGTAGATCTGATGTAGGTTGTGTCTCTTTATTTTGATGGACAATAGAAAGGAAGGATTGACTGTTCGGGGTGGACGTAGCCCAAACTGGGTGAACCACGTATATCTGTGTCTCTCTAGTTTTATGTGTTTTGTGTGCTTGTGTTTTCCACACATTTTATGTGCTGCATTGCTATGTAATATATAATTTTCTAACAATAAGCATGAGATATGCTCTCATGAGGCTTGAAATCACTCTCTGGAATTATTCGAGTCTTTTCCATTGATGATTCAAGTTGTATCTCTTTCTTGTAGTTGTTCCAATATCATTATTTTTTTAGAATTACCTTGAATCGATAACATGGCTAAACATTTTTAGGAGAGTATAGAATATCCAATCCATTCTACAATAACATTTCTTTCGTCTATCACATTGAAAGTTGTCTTGAGATAACCATTGTATGATTCCACAACATTATTTGTCTCTTGGTTTGCATGAGGAAAATATCTGCAACCTTTAACCCACATCCCTACATGGAAAAACTCAATTAGTAAATATATGTTGTCCTTATGAAACAAAAAACATAAAACATAGAAGAAATATTATGCAAACTTATGAATATTGTCACCGACAACCCAATTCTTGTAGAAATAGTCCAAAAACTTCTCCTCATTTGAAAATTTGGTGAAAAGTGCAATGATTGCATCATCCACTTCATGACTAGAATAATATTTCATGATATGGCCAAGTTCATTGAACATATCTTTTGATTTTTCTGAGCTATTGACCAACCGATTAACATTATTTAGTCATGCCCTCCTTACGTGCCAAATACACAAGATCACTTCACATTTCGTGATTCTCCTGCCACATTTAATTTATTTTAAGTGAGAAAGTTTTAGAACGAATGCAACTCTAAATGTAAAATAAGAATATTGATGTTACCTCAAAGTAATGATTGCATCCATAACATCATCAACCATGAAGGCATTGACCTTCCAATCAGGACAATGCTGAAAATAGGCTCTTCAGCCATACTGCTATGTATTGTGATGCATTACGTGACATCACCACCCATGAAACTGGTACCCCAATTTATTTCTCATCAAACACCACAACATGCACAACTGATACTGTCATATTAAATAAAATAAAGTTAATTTTAAGCCTATAAATCATATTGAATAATTATAACCAAAACGATTTTATTAAAGCAATCATTGGGAAAAAAACTCACCTAATATTTATTTGTACTGAACATTGAGTCCATGGCTATCAAGCTATTATGGGGTAACTTGAACATAGTTTCTAACATCCATTTTGTTTTTATTCCAACTATAAAAGGGATCTCTCCACCATTGGGCTTATGGTAGAAGAATAAATCATTTTGGTTTTTTTGATACCATAGATTCACACTCATTTTATCTTTGATGTGTGGTTGATAACTTTCTTTCGTCAGACAATTATAGACATTTACAATTCATTTTCTATGTAAGAAAAAATCTCTATCTCAAGTTGTAGCATCTGTTTAAAGATATTTCTTAATATGCATTTTAAAAACATAGTCAATTGGTAGTTGAAGAAAAAACAACTTTCTAAATAAGAAATCATGTCCTTTGAAAGTCTTGGCTTCTTCTGAGGAACATCATCACTTAAAGTGTTTTGTTTTCTATAACAAGGCCATCCTTGCCCATCTTAATGATAATACATGTTGTATGTTATTACTGCTATGTTGGGATCCTGAACCATAATATTTACAATAAAATGACAAACATCCCCTCTTTTTGGCAATTGAACGCCTTGGTTTGGTTTTCCATTATTATCTCTTGTCAACTGGACCATATGGTTAATTATAACTACAAAATAAATTATGAAATGTCACCACATCTGATAAATTATAAAGCACTATTAATATCAACATCTAAACAATGTTGTTCTAAAATGCTTACAGTTCATATAGTAAGGCAACACTAGCCCTTATGCTCGGGGGTTTTCTTTTTCCACGCACGAAGGAATAGGGAGCATCTGGATTTGATTCCTCTCCTTTTATAAAATCACCAATTCTTTCTTTGGGAATTTTGGCAACACGATCAATATTCATGTGTTTTTTGTAGACTTCAAACCAAATAAAATATTTACTATAAAAAATGATTTTGTCTTTAGGGTCTTGCACCTCAAGAGTCATGATTTTCTGCCATTTATTATGTTGTCTCAATGTCTGCAAAAAAATGTGGAAACATATAAGGAAGTTGGAAATTATGACACATTCAGCTACAATTAACCATTCATTCAATAGTAAGTATATCTCTATGTAACAGCTTGGAATCACCTTTACCTAATGATCAAACAAGCAAGGTAAGGTATAACTCTAATCATAACCAATGTGTCTATCTTTCCCTAATAAAGATAGGTGTCACTGAGGTCTTGTCGAATTAATTCTCCAAGGAATGGTTTGGTGACAATAAAGGACTGATGTTGGACATACTAGAGGTAGGTTCAGCCACTACATTCATGCAATTGGAATTTATTGTCATCTTAAGTTTCTCATGGGATGAGTTATGGTGGACAAGAATGTAGCAAGTGAGGATATGCTACTCATATTGGATGAGATTTCATACATTATTCAAAAGCTAGACCGACGAATGGAGTGTATAGAGGCCCACTTGGGAACTCCCCCAAATCTAGTTTGTTGATTAGGGAGCATCAAATAATTGATTATGGTTGAAGAGTCAGATACTCCTAAGACTAGATGATGCACTCAATAGCCTCTATTTTGCTACTTAGTATATTTGATTTTCTAGTTTTAAGTTATATTTTTTTGACTAGAATAGGGGAAAATTGAAATATTTATTTCAACCTTCTATGAATTTATATTTTTTTGGATTATGAAGAACTGTGACACTGCCATTAGTTTGGTTTCCCTAGTGGTGACCAGGAAAGGTTGCAATGTATATTTTTTCTAGATATAATGCAATGCCACACCTTTGTTTAAAAAAAAAGTGATGTTATGTAAATTTAAATAGATTTTTTTATTACATTATGTTAAAATGAAATTATCAAAGTTAGATTCAATCCTTGAATTATGAACATGTTATTTTTTATCGTATTTATTCAGTGACATTTTTTTACACCTAAATTTATCTCCAATTTTGTATTGAATATTTATTGTATCCTTATATGTAGACTTAGTCATATCCTAGAATAAATATGTGGGTTACCTAGAAACAAAGGGGGTTTGATGTGGACCCACACCTTGGTCAAAAAGGTAGGGGTATAGTGAGATCCCATCCAAGGGTCTAGGAGTGGAGCTCCTAATGATTTTATTTTTTGTTTGTTTGTTTAGTATTATTTCGGTCAATGGTCTCAATAGATTGTAACTTAATCCCCATTAAGGTATTAGGGTTAAATATACTATAGGTTAATGGGTGATGTTTGATTGAATTTTTAAAATGCATAAATATTTGTATAGTGAATGGTTGAGTTAATACATTGGGATAGAGAGAGGTGTGGCTCTCACTTAGGTTAGTTTCCTTGATTAATGGTTTACATGGCAAATATATGGTAATTATTGTGTACCTTGCATGAATGTCCCATTATTAATATTATTTTTTAGATTTTATTGGTTAATTTCTTTTTTAACACATGCTTATCAAACTCTTGATGTTTTAATAGGAGAACTCATAAACATTTTAGGTGAGAAGTTACATAAATATAATACTATTGAGTATAACTAATTAACAATCATCCGAGTCAATTCCTTCTCTTTTAAAATCTACAATGTCAAGTACTTCAGTTCCTCATATTAGGTGAGAAGCTAATGTGATTTCTACACCTTAGATGACAAGTCCTCTCCCATTAATTAGGGAGTAGGAGAAACTCCCTACATTTCAACTTTTTATTGACCTTTCTTTCTTCTTCCTTTGATTATGACAATTTGGAGCTCAGATTTGACTATTACAATCTAGTGTAATTGGTATGTCTACATTGTTTGATGGCATTGTATAATCTAAGGATACTTGGGTTTTTAGTATTTCTAAATCTATACATACTATATTTAGCACTAAATTTCATGGATTCAACATGTCTAAGATGAACTTATGTTGAAGGATTACAATAACTCCTCACTTAAAATGATTGAATTATTGGGTTATTTTTCAACCATGGGAAATTTGTAACTCATTAAAGTGATTTGAACTTCACATAGGATCAAAACAACTCATTTCTACTATAATATAAGAGTATATTCAAGAAGTTAGATATTTCAATATTTTATGATTTAAGAAGGGTCTAGATGTCTAGAGACAAACCTATGAGTGAGGTGTCTACTCCTCTAGCCTTATCACAATGGGTCAAATGTCTTATATGGAATTTGAAGTGAAATGGGGAGAGTGGAGGACCTAGCTCCCAATCTTTCCAACTATTGGCTTGTTATCATGCTATATTGGTGAATTATTTTGAAATGGAAAGGATGAAGTGAATCAAATTCCTTATATGTTATATAAAACCCAATGCCTATCTTGTATTGTATAACAAAATGGAAAGCTCATAGCTCATGTATCGTATAGGAAATCATAACCCTTAGAATGAAAATCTTGTAGATATTTGTAATATCACATGTTCCTATTCATGTTTAAGAGTCTCTATAGGTTGTTGTCATATCAGGTTGGTCTCATATCACATGTTCCTGTTCATTTTTAAGAGTGGTTTCATATAAGAGTGCTAGGGAGATGTAATGGAAAATGATTTCCAGTGCTCTTGTAGGTGTTGGAAAATCATTTTCCAGTAGCTACATGAGCACTGGAAATCATTTTCCACCACATACAGTACTTTGAGAAATGTGGTCAAGTAAGAAAGGAGTTAAAATTGGTCTAAATTGGTCTAATAAAATATTAAAATTTTGGATATGTATACATGAATATCATCATTGTGCTCAGTTAAAACATTGGGTAAAAGGTAATGAGTAAAAAGGTAAAATCTCAAAAGGTAAAAGGTAAGGCAATACTAATAAGGCAAGGTCACACTCTTAATGCGGTCATAAAAAAGGGAATGGTTTATTGGTAATGATTTAGAAATCATTGGAGAAACCACTTGGGAGAGGTTTCTCTTTTGTTTCTTCTCCATGAACACGTAGGTTTCTCTTTCATTTTCTAAAATAATTAGTCCGGGTAGGATATAAATGAATAATAAATCTAGAATCGGTAGATTAGATTACAATGATTGATTGTTTGTAATGCTCTTCATACTTTTACTCCTCCTTAAATAGAAAAATAAATCTCGCAAAATCCAGAATTTGGTTTGATATTGCTAACACAAGAGGCGTGGATTAGGCATTTAGGTCAGGTTTGCAAGTAATTATAGTTAGAAGTGACCATCAAAATCTATGGTAAGTTTCATCTTTATAACATTTCTTTTTCACTCATGGATATGCTAGATATATTTGTTTCCTTGTTTATTTTTTCCCTTCAGTATGGTGCAATATCAACTATTCTAACTGATTAAGTTCAATTCTTCTTCATGTTGGAGAAGAACATGTAGGTTTATCTTTCTTTTCCTAAAAAAATTAATGATGAATATGATAGAAATTTATCTATCCTTGTCTTTTTCGGCCACTTGTCCAATGCCATGGATGATCTCATAGGGTCCATAGAACTCATGTTAATTTCTAAGGTGTGATGTTTGTTTATAGGTATGAATTTGAAGAAACACCTAATGCCATACTACAAAATACCATTCATAGTGATTTTGGTCCCCTTTTTGCTTCATTATGTTTTTATCCATAACCAATTTGTCCTTTAGTTTGTGAAGAAAGGATTTTCTTTGTTGTTTTCCCTTTGTTTTCTTGGAAATTTTTAGATGTGGCCATAAAATATTAGATGCCCATTTTCATTCCCTCCCAAAAGAATGAGGCCTTAGTTTTTTCATATGTTTTATGAAATATAGAGTAACCTATTGTACGTGATGAATTGAAATTCTCTAAGATCCTTTGTTTTAAGGAAGAATTAGTTAATAGAATAATGCATTATTTGTATCACAATGTATCTAGATACCATGTATATCCCTTAGGAGGTTTGGGATATTTCTAAAGCTTATGGAATCAGTTGAATGATAATGCCATTTTCCAACCTTTCTTAGAAAGCTTCCTCAAGCCAACCTAGAGCTAGTAGAGATAAGAAAAGCGATCCATCCTCCTCAAATTGTTGGGACAAGGTATCATCTACCACAATTTATTTACCTTTCATATAGGTAATTACATAGTCACACCAAAATACCTCAATGGCCCACCTATTTTGCATTGGTGAGGATAACCTTTGTTCAAGAAAGCACTTTAGATTATAAGATAAGAATGGAATTTCTTTAAGATCCTTTGCTTTAAGGAAGAATTAGTTACTAGAATAATGCATTATTTGTATCACAATGTATCTAGATACAATGTATATCCCTTAGGAGGTTTGGGACATTCCTAAAGCTTATGGACCCAGTTTAATCATAGTTTCATTTTCCAACCATTCTTAGAAAGATTCCTTGAACCAACCTAGAGCTAGTAGAGATAAGAAAAGGGATCCACCCTCAAATTTTTGGGACAAGGTACAACTATCACAATTTGTTTACCTTTATTATAGGTAATTACATAGTCATACCCTATGAGATCATCCAGGACATTGGAATTTTGCTATTAATGTCAATATAATTTGGTATGGCGAGTGGAGTGTAGAAATTTATAGAAAGGCTATACCAATGGATTCAATCCGATCATGTAATTTAATAAAACAAGATACTAAATCCTTATACTATATTTGCGAAATATAAAAAATGATCGCTCAATCACATGCAAGTAAGAGAAAGGAATTATCAATAACACAACAAAATACGGGAAAGCACCTACTCAAAACCCCTCTATACTATATTTTACATAGTAAAATAATCATGAAACAATACAATGCTTTCTCACACCGAGAAAATCCTGCACTCTACCGATCGTCTCACTCTGATCCTGCTTAAAACTGGCTAGAATTCTTATGCAAAATTGACCAACACTTAGCCAATTCTCAGCCCCTGCTTAGCCCAGCCTTTCTCACGCAATCCCTAGGCAATTAATCCCTATTAAATAGGATAACCGACATTCCTTGACTGCGTAATTCATCATGGATTCCTCATGATTTTATAATTGCACTCAGGAAATTCTCTAAAAATATGACTGATAGTTATGTTCCCTTTAACCTCTGTCTCAACTGGGTCTTCATCATAATTGACATGCATGCAGCTATTAAGGGTGAATCATCAATTATCTTATTGATCACTACTTGTGAATAAATCTAATTTAATTCACTGTATCTCTCACTAGCTCATCACTAAGTTAGAACTAGTTAAACTGATTTTAACTCAATTACTTTGAGTTAACGGATTACAAATGCACCACACTAGTGCATTAACTAAAAATCGACCCCCAAAATATTAGAATCACTCTACATGGCTCATCATAGACCCTCAACTCAAATTTCTTGAGCTAACTCGGTCTTTCTGACTTAGTTAACTGATACAAGTTGTTATGAGATGAGATTACAATTTATTTTCTAATTTATTTAAGATATAAATAAATTAGACACGCACATTTAGCACTAATGTGTAACTGAATTCCTCACTCATGTGTGACTGTAATACCACACTAGTATGTGGTCAATTTTTTTCCTTTCTGGATGCCAATTTCATTGTTTCTTGTTGCAAGTCTCAACATGGAGTAAGAAGGAGAAGAGGTTTATTAATGAGTTTCTGCTATCAATATCTAATAATAGAAAGAGCCCTTTCATGGTTCAGTGTTGGCAAATAGTGAAACTATATACTGATAATACTGGTGCCAATATTAGCTGAAACATAGTGATTTCTATTTAGCACGATGATTACTACTCTCATGGTAATGTACTGATTAGAATTACTGTTCAGGAAGTGATAAATACTGCCATAACCACAAAGAGTAGTCTCCTTCCCATTGATCCCAAGAATTATCTTTACCTCCTCCTCACTTGGAGTGATGTTGTTTTCCAGGACTTCTGCCGAGCAGTCCGTGGATTTCATTATTTTACATTCCCATCCATTTTAGGATACACATTGCCTTATGCATGGGTTGGGAATTCTAGAAAATAGTGCCCTAAAGTCTATGCTTATCCTTTTGCAGTGCCAAGTTACATGACTTGAATGAAGGAATTCAAGGCACCTAATGGGGATGTTGGTATTGATGCGATGATAAGTGTGATTTCCCATGAATTGGCTGAGCTTTTGCCGAATCCCCCGATCAATGCCTAGTATGCTAGTGAGGATCCTACTTCTCCTACTGAGATTGCAAATATATGTGAAGGTCTTTATGGGACTGGCTGCAGTGGATCTTACACTGGAAAAGTCCTTACAAAAAAATTTGGGGCTAATTACAATGGAATTAGGAGGAATTCTTTAGTGTAATGGATATGGAGTCCTATTTTGAATGCCTTATCGAGACCAAATGCATTGGATAGTTGAAGGTGCTCTAGTTCTCTTGTTAGTGGACAATGGGTTTGCTAGTGTTATGGTCAGACTTAGGGGTTTTTCTCAAGCCTTACTATCAAAAATTCTATTTGTGGGTTGGATCTAGACAATTTATTCATGGCTTCTTTATTGGAATAGACCTCAATATGCCTCAGGATTACTATAACCAATAATTCAACAAAGTGTTTTTAAACACTCGAGGCTCTAATGCCATTTTTATTTCTTGACAGTATGTATTGACTGTTTTTCTTTTAACGATCATCCCATTCTATGTGCTTGCATGTGTATATACAAATTTATCTATTTATACTATTTAGAGAAATATTGAACAAAGTGAATTTGTCTACACAACTTTATCTATTTACTATTTAGACTATTCAGAGAAATATCGAGCAGAGAGAATTCATGTTTGTTGAATTTTTAAGATCTATTTTGATTAAGTAGAGGAGTAATTCTATATGCACATCAAAGTTGAGTAGAATTTCTATTTATGGTGACTATGTTTCTAGAATGACGTCAATGTTGTGTCTTTTTCACTAGTCAAGAATCACTTGTGAACTATAGGATACATATTGTAAAATTTATCAATGGAATTTTTTGTTTTGAATCGTGTTTCAAGCCCCTCAAAATCTGCATAAATTTTATATATAGTGGATAGTTGTTTGACATATAATATCTAAATGGCTAAATGGATTGAATCCTTAAGAACTCCATTTGATTTTCTGAATTTTTTTCTGATTTTGAAACATCTGAGTGGAAATGAAGTCTTTTCTCTCTTCTAGTTTCCTAGAGCACCCAAAATTCCACATTATAACACTAAAGGCTTCCTTCCAAGGATTTCCAAGTCCATGAAATTTCTGTTTAATAATGTTAAATGAAGCAACAACATAGAGTGGGTTTTGTATCATTGGATTATGTTTTATATGAGTTAATGATCATAGGAAAAACTTTTGTAAGAGCATTTACTACCATATTATTTGGATTACAAAACTGAAGTCTAAAAGTTTTTTTTATCTTTTGGCTCTAATTTGCCTTCAAATTCATAGGCTTGAATTATTTGAAAGACCACCTTCATATCAACCTCCATGTCTGTCATTTCTGCAAAAGATAATTTTCATAAGCATTTGAAGATTGTGTTTTTATGACTGTGTAATGTGTATTCCTATGTTTTATGGATGACCTTCACTAATCTTGTATGCCTATATGATTTTGTGACAGATGGGAAAGAGTGGGCACCTAAATCATTATAAGTTGGATGGAGCATATACATTCAAGGTTTATGGTGCTGAAGAATTCCCATTTTTCAGTGAGCAGGCTAGTTTCCCATCATTAGGCTATTCACGGGACATAAAATGAAACTCTCTTATGATTTTGTTGAAACTTTTGATGGTACCAACGCTAAGGTTGAGGGGCTAGTGTTTCCTGTAACAAAGGAAAGAATTGCAGAAGCAAAGAAAATACTAGTTGAGGCAGAGAGGTGGTTCAAAAGGAAGCCAATACAGGGGGTAAACCTGATTTTTTTCTAAAATATAATTTTCACGACCCTTGTTGAAGCCTGGGGGTCCAGTGTGGCATTTTAAAACCAGAGTGGGATAAACAAATGCGACAAATTCAAATTTATATGACATGTGATGATCGATTCTCTAAGGTCTTTTTGTATCACATGAGATTTCTAGTACACATGGCTGGTTGCAATAGGATGAATATTCCTTATTTCCTGCATCAAAGATTAATTAAAATGGTGGCATGTGCAAGAAAAAGGAAATTTTTGTATCCATATGATTCCTACCACCACGACCTCATTCAAATCATGTACCTTCATACATTAAAGAAGAAAACACAACAGTCAAGGAAGAGGGTAATGGGACAACCAATTCCTAGAAAACATAAGAAGGAAAGGGATCTAGCTACAGAGGTCGAGACAAATCACCAAGTTGCTACAAAATCCATAAAAATCCCTAACAGGAGGAAATTCCCTAGGGCAA
The DNA here is from genome assembly GCA_034641835.2 of Pinus albicaulis. Taxonomy (NCBI): domain Eukaryota; kingdom Viridiplantae; phylum Streptophyta; class Pinopsida; order Pinales; family Pinaceae; genus Pinus; species Pinus albicaulis. Next base: position 1,299,999,935 of record CM076582.1, on the reverse strand, counting down.
ATACTAGGAGTAGAGGACAATAGACAGAAGTACAGAACAACAAAAAATATGAAACAATTGGAGAATCTGGAAAGAAGGGTGAAGATATTAGAGAATTTCACCATGCAATAGAATACTCTTGGAGGCCACAAAAAATGTCCATAGACAAACTGAGGCTGGAGTTTGAAAGCTAAACTAAATCCCAAGCTAAAGGAACCAATTTTACTTATTGATGAGCAAGAAGAAGGGTCTTCTAGAGTTGAGTAGTGGCTTCTAGTAGAATCTGAAAGATAGCCTCAAGCAATTCCCAAAACCTTGCAGAAAAAGAGTAAAAGAATGAGTAGGGCACAATCCAAGAATGACCTCTTAAAAATCCTTGCAAAGGCAACACATCTTGTTGAAAAATAAAACATGGGAAGCTTGGATTTTTGTAACCCTAATGGTTTTGGACAATTAAAATTTGTTCACTGGAGTTTTGTAAACATAATGTTGATTTCTGTTTAGTTATATTGTTATGGGTTGCTATTATTCTAAGTCTATATTATTATTCTTGTTATGGGTTCTTATTAATGTTATGAATCTTGACTTAGAAATCCAAATGGTAGTATAGTGGAGTATTTTGGTGAATAGACTGGATATCTATGCTATAAAAAGAAGGACTAAGGAAGATGAAATGGTCTAGTAAAAAACCACACCTGGGGGATACACAACCAGCTTTCGGTACAAGGCAATGTTTCTAAATAATAACAACCATCATGAATTCTAGTGGTAGAAACCAATCTGGAAAGAAAAAGGCCCTATGAAATCTAGGTGTTTCTTTTGGCTGGAATTAAGCAGTAAAGCGTCCAGTTGGGACATCCTCCAAACAAGAATCTAACAAGGACCAAGTTCTTCTGTCTTACGAAAGGTAACTAAAGAATCCATCAAACATATCCTTATGGACTGTACCTTCTCAGAAGATGCCCTCATGTTCCATGATAATTTTGTGTCAAATCCATAGGATTTAGCAACCAATCACTGTTATGGCTAGCATTTGAGCCACTCTCCATCCAAATATTCCCAGGATAGGGATCCTGTGAGATTTTACTTAAGAAAATTAATATATATTTTTTTAATTATATGATGATGATTTAGATAGAATAAAATTAATTACTATAATATGCATATAAGAGAGTAGTATATGTTAGTATCCTATAATCTATAATATCACAAGGTGACTGATTATTCTTTTTAGATCTTGTATATTGAAAATAATATTCCATGACTGTCATATATTTCAGAGAAGATACCTCTGGCACCAAGGCAAAGGATGGTTGTATTCACTTCATTTCCAATATAGTCCAAGACAAGCTTAAATGCATTGGGTGGCACTCCATCTTATAAAACCCCCCAAAACCCACATGCATAAGGTTTTAGGACTTCATATTGAGCACCGATACCTCCATTTCAGCTCTTCCCCAACTTTAGGTCACTTGATGTATATATATATATATATATATATATATATATATATATATATATATATATATATATATCAACCTTACCTTATCACAAATTCCACCCGAAACCTTTATCTCATTGATCCCTTCCTTACCTTTTCGCATCGGCATTTCGCAACAATCCTTGCCACATTCATTTTACACTCCATAAATATTCTAATGTGATATTAAAGTGACCCACCTTTCCCTGCCATGTCACCCTTTCCCCACTGCCCATCGCGCATCGCAATTAGCGTATTTTATGTTTACACATTAAGACATCGTAGGTTAATTGGTTTAAGTTGCGATGCGATAAGAAGCGTAGTTGCGATGCGATGTGATCACATATCGCACATGATAGAAGATCCTTGTTATTGATGTTTGTTAATATGTGCGACATGTAATAAGTTATTTGTTGCGATGTGTGATAAACCTTAAATGTTGTGGTGTGACATAAACCTTAATCCTTGTAGTGTGCGATAAGCCTTAAATGTTACAGTGTGAGATAAGCCTTAAATGTTGTGGTGTGCGATAAGCCTTAAATATTGCGATGTGCGATAAACTTTTAATCCTATGATTTTCGATATTGGTGGGCCCCCATTGCATATCATTTTTCACAAGTTCAAAAGGATAGCCGCTAAGGAATATGTTAAAAACGCCGAATGCGATTTGCGATATGGGTGGGACCCAATCACATATCGTACTTCGCAAGCTCAGGAGGATAAGTGCTAAAAGTAATGTTAAAGACGTCGAAGTGCGAACTGCGATATTGGTGTGTATGCGATGAAGTTCAAATCTGAAGCCTAAAAGATTTCAGGTCTAGGTGCATGAGGTTTTTACGTTATATTAAGAGGAAAAGGGATAAATACGATAGAAGGACTCGAGTAGGATAAGACCTGACAAAGAGCAAAGGGCATAGTAAGCTGAACGTCATGGTAATAAGGAGATAGACACCTCAGGTTGAGTCAGGCAAAGGACGTTCATACACAACTATGATGATATAACATCAGGAACAGAAAAGGCAGTGAAATAATTAGCACAATAATAAAATCTGCTAAATCAGCTAGCACAACACCATATTCAATGATCCAGTAATGGTTTCCTGAAGAAGCAGAGCCAGATGTCAATGTTATTTTATTTTTTGCCTCTTCAGCATCACACTAGCCAGACTATGATCACTCTGCAATCAATAATGAATCACTGAAGCTAATTCCACAGTCGGTGCTTTTTAGATTAATCTCATCACTGCCATTGCATGGCCACACTTGGATAATTTTAGCTGGAATGTAATTAATAAAAATCATTGAAACAAATAGAGCAACCGACTTAAGTTTTAGATAAATACTATATGCATTAGCAGTATCAATAAGAGGCCCCGGAAGGGAAATACCATTGTAAAGGCTCATCTGGTTGTAAACACTCTTTTTGATGAATGAAGGGACACATTTGTTTCTAGATTCTTGTGTTATGATATGTGGTGAAGTGTTTTCTCCATGTAATTTTTTATTCTCTTGTTTCACACATTGTTTTCTTTCTTTATTGTTGATAAGAAAATTTTTCTCAAGATTTTCCATCGGATACCCTGCTCAATCTTGAAACAGTAATCTATGTCTTCCTCTAAAATTTGAATGCAGAATTCATAGAAGGTCCACTCTACATTCACGTTGAACCTTAATCTCTACCCCCCTTCCCATTTAACAAGCTGTGAAGATCCATTGGCATTCCTAGCTTGCCCGGTTACACATGATTTCGATTATTCATCCATTTGAATCTGTTTGCACCTGTTTGAATCCATAGCCCAATGTCCCTCTTCTGTTCTCTCAACCAAAAAATTTCAACCAAACCCCTATGCACTAAATGCTAGCCTAAAATGCCCATCAACAAAGCTATATCTAATATAGAGATCCCTCTCTGGCTCCAGGAGGGCTAGATCCTAGGCCTGAAGCGATTTTGATGTTTCCTCTCGGATTTTGCCTTCAACCTCGGAATTACGGAGTGATAACAGTATAGACCCATCTTTAGCTTGAATCTATTTCCCAAACCTTTTAATCACCCAAAATAAATTATACCTGTATTTATTCTTGAACCCTCTCCATCCTTGATATATCCAAAAATGAAGGTAAGAAATATATTACTATAATACATTTACATTTCCAAATGTGAAAGAATACAAGTCACTCTAGGTTGATCCTAAGAAGCCCTAGGTGATGAGGATTTTTGAATCTATAGGGTTCTTCCAACTGTTTTAGCCCTTCAGTAACTTGGTAAAATTAATGGAAAATAAAGGAGTTTCTCTAAACTATGGAATGTTGAGTCTAAATGGGGATTCCTACTCTTGTTTATCTCCCATGAATTTTTTCCAACCTTCCAACCAAGCATTATAATTTTCATGCACTAGAAAATGAAGGGCAAGTGGCATTTTGCATTAAAGTAGATGATACGAGCGATAATATAAGCCCCTCCCACCGCACACCCCCTAATTTCTTCAAGCATGACAATGGGAGAGTCTTTAAGTCTGAATAGATATTCACACATAGAAAAGGTGGGGTTTTCTTAATGGTCTCTATTGAAGTCTTTCTTAAGCGAGCCTGGTAAGGTATTTGCATCATCTGCCTTCCAGCTTAGATAAGACTCAGATTTTTGGGTTAGACCTTTTTTTTGTTCTGTGTAGTGGCACATTTTTAGTTTGTCTCTAGTTCAGTGGGTGGTTTCCTCTTTAGTTTCATTTGGTTTGGAATTTGTTTGTCTCTTCCACTATCTTTGGCTTTGAACCCCTTTGCACAATTTCACCCAACAGAAAGGGCCATAGACACTCGAGTTAATGCATCCCGTGCAAATTTTCTAATATTTTTCAGATTCAGTGGAGGATTGATTGTCAAATTAGGGACTTACAAGTTGCATTTTCTCACTTTAACAACATGATGTCTTACCAACTGGAGCCTCAAACAAATAAGAATGAAAAATTTTGTTGCAATGGTGACCATCCAAAGCAACCAAATTGAGAAATTTGTTGCAAATCATAACATGCTCTATGAACTAGTTTTATGTCTTACTAGGAGCTCCCATTCCTTGGCATAATTTCTAAGGGTTAGTAGCTTTCAAAATGAAGAAACATGCAAGAAATAGAAGGAGAGATGTTATACGAAAATGCAGTCTTGGAGCTCAATCTTCAGGAAGACATCAAGAAAGAAGCCCTTAATGGCCATAATAGTGATTGGTTGCTACCTCCTAGGGTCTTCATTACAAGTTGTTTTGATGGATCTAGCTCAACTATCATTTTTGTAGGAATGTAATGTTGCCACTTGCTTTTCAGCATATGATGATTTTACAGTTTTTTTAAGCATTTTTAGCAGTTCAATTGCAATATTATTCCACAGGTTGTCAAATTTTCAATTTAAAATAATAGTTCCTGAAGTGTGTCATTTCCCTCCAAGTCCTACAAAAACATCATACTGAACCAATTAATGTGACCCACCTTTTGGGGATAAAAGGTACATAGAAGAAAAAATCAAAAGGCCCTTTGAAATATAAGGCAGGTACCTATATTTCTATCTAAACATATGAACCCATTGGCAATTGTAGAATTCTATAGCCAACCCAGATGCAAGAACCAAAATAATAACTAATCACTATATATAGTGGTACAAAATATATGTTCTACGTTGTCTTGACGTGCCATTTCTTCCACATCCATATCAAATAGTGACAAAACCCGAGCTATTCAACCACATAAACAAGACCTAAAATACACAGATTAGGTCAAGTTCTAGTTTTCTATATTTTATGTCTTGTTAGAGGTGAATAAATATAGTTTTGTAAGGCATTGATTAATGAGGCATTTACAAAAAACCCTAAAGCATTTCATCTTCAAGCTATGTTTTTATTTAATGAAGCTCTTTCACATTGTGTGAATGTTTAAATTTTTAAATGCCAATAACCTTAGAAACCCTCCTCTTCATCTTCAAGCTATTTTTTATTTTGATCAAATGATGATTTGGTTCTTGAATACTAGAACTGAATGGTGAGAATAAAATGATGAGAAGGTTATTGGAGATAATTTTTTCCATAGAAAGATATTTTCAAGTGTTTAATGAAGTTCATTACATGAATCCCTTGACAATGAACAAGTTTCTAACTTGGGATACAAATCCTGTAGGTGCTGGAAAATGATTTTCCAGCGCTTCCTGTAGGCGTTGGAAAATGATTTTCCAGCGCCTCCAGGATTTGTATCCTCGAGAAACACACTGGGACCACTGGATTATCCAATGGACAAAATGAATTATACTCATCATAATCTTAAAAAAACTCTTCTTAAATCATAAATATCCCTCCTAAAATGTAAATGTAAAAATATTTGTTGAAGTGATAATAAAATTTCTAAGCAAAACCTTGCTCACACCTTAAAATTTTATTTTCAAAAATAAAATACTGAAGCAATTATTTTGTTAAAATCATTTTCAAACAATCCAAAGAATTGAAAATACAAGAAGATTTAAACTTCTTTAAGATAGGATATAATGATATAATAGTGGCATAAATCGTAGGGACAAGTAAATACTATTTTTGTTATATTCCATCATCAAGATTTTCATATATTGGACTAGGATTATATATTTAATGTTGAGATTGCAACAAGATGATGAGCTTAGTGAAAAGAGTCGCCTTCACTAAGTGGGCCCGCAGGCTATTTTTGGCGCAAGACTATTTTTAGACTATGTCTATTTTTAGACATGTCGATCATATTCTATGAATTGCAGGATGTTATTTGTGGATGGTTGGTCAAGTTGGAAAAATAGATGGACTTCTATTTTTAGACATATTGGGTGGAATCTATTTTTAGATTTCCAGTCTAAAAATAGATATGTCGAATATAGCTCTTAATAATATTTTGACCATAAACATTATCTTATTCTCTTGGAGCACTTCAGTTAAGTGCACAGATGTGGCACAGGAGTTGACAGAAGGAATTACGCTATTCCTGAGGGTTAAGTGGAGCTATTGCATGGAGAATTTAGTTTGAACTCATGTGACAAAGTTTGGTGGAGTTATTGAGGTAGTTGGTGGAGTTGTGTTCAGTTTAACTCAGTTAGACACAGTTGAGCTAGTTGTATCTAGTCTAACTGATTGATACACTAGTGAGAGTGGTGTGAATTAATTATTAATTAATTCAAAAATTATTAACTCATTAATAAACTGAAGAATACATCAGTTAACTACAGTGCATGGACAGTTTCAGTGTAGACCAGTGGAGAGGTAGGTGATAGAGCAGGTTGACTATTAGTTGTGACTATAGTGTTGCATGATTTGCAACACAGTGATTGGAGATGCCAATGAGGATTGCGTGAGAAAGGCTAGAACAATTTGAGTTCATTCAGAGCCAATATTCAGCAGGGATTGCGTAGTAGAGGCAGGCTAGCAGGTGGCAAAGATCGGTGCATGGATTTGCTAGATCGGGCCTGATTAGTGTGTAGCAATTGTATTGTACTGAGAGCTTGATATGATCAGATTTGTATGAGGATTGTTACATGATCTCTATGACATATATTATATACATATAGTTGGGTTTTTTAGCTTCAGGATTTCCCGTTAAAACACTGTGTTCATATGTGTGAACTTTTATGGTTTCAATGTGTGCATGCAATTGATTTAATTTCCGCATGTGATGATCAATGGTGGAATAGATTTTTTATTGTGCATGAAGTCAAATAGTATGTGATCAGGAGAATATTAGACATATAAAATATTAGTTATATAATTTCTACATGGTATCAGTGCGATATTGATCATTGGAGCAATTGCAAAGCATTGAAGCAGTTGAGTTTTGTGCTGGTGGAATTTGAATTTGCAGCAGTGTTTTCTTGGTGTCGAAGTTGAGATGTCTTTCAACAGATTGCGATTGGAGTATGCCCTTGAGGGAAGCTCAAATTATATTGCATGTAAGGACGAGATGGAGGTGGTGCTGGAGGATAATGGTTTGAAGGAGTTCATAGATGCAGAAATTCCAAAACCTTCTTCTAGCGATGCTGCCGCACTTAACGCGTGGCAAAAGAAGACAACAAGATGTCGAAGGATTCTGTTGGAAGGTGTAAAGGATCACATAGTGTCCAGCCTTCATGGTAAAGCTTCTCCATTCTTGATGTGGAAAGCTTTGATAGACTTGTTCCAAAGAAAGAGCGACCAGAGGAAGTTGGCGCTCAAGGATAAACTCAGGAAGATAAAAATGGAGAAAGGCGACAATATACCCAAGTACCTCACGAAGTTTGTCCAGTGCAGGGATGAGTTGGGAAGTGTGGGGGTTACTATATATGAAGAGGACTTGGTGATCTTGGCTCTCCTTGGGCTTCCAAAGAGTTAGCATTCCTATGAGGACTCTATCAATGGTCGGGAGAAACTGCCGGGATGGGAGCGACTTTGGTCGGATCTTGTGCAGGAGGAGATAAGGCAGAGTACCAAGGATGGATCTTCATCGAAGAATGAAGATGAAGAAAATTGTGCTTTGGCTGCCAAATCAAGGAAGGGGAAGAGAAATAAGAATACTTCTCAATCCGATGCGAAAGGAAAGAAGCATGACATGTCCAAGGTGAAGTGCTTTCACTATCACCAACACGGACATTATGCCACTAATTGTCCATAGAAGAAGAAAAATAAGCAGGTTGCTGGATCTACAGATGGAGAGGCCTTAGCCTCGTAGTTTGAGCTATATTTTTCCTTGATCGCATGCTTGGTCTCAAGTATGATGGGTTCAGTGTGGTTTCTTGACATTGGTGCATCTTTCCATATGACCGGAGACAAAGATTTGTTTATTGATCTGGATGAGAAGGATCTTGGAGTGCACATTGAGATGGGTGATGATGGTAGATACAATGCGACTGGTTTCGGGACCATTTCCTTTGAGAGGGAGTCTGGAAAACCTTTCATCTTGAAGGATGTCATGCATGTTCCAGGATTGAAGAAGAATCTTATCTCTGTGGCGATGTTGGAAGACAAGGGATATGATGTTGTCTTTAGCGAGGGAAAGGCTTTCCTGCGCAGTAAGGCAACTGTTGAAACCCGGAGGATAGGGGTTTGAGTTAAGAACCTTTATCAGTTGTAGGTAGATGGCTGCGCAGCAATGGCAGGCAAGGCAGAAGGAGTGGTGAGCTGGGATGAGAGCGAGTTATGGCATAGGAGATTGGGCCATCTTCACCATGGTGCTTTGAAAATTTTGCAACAGATTTCTACCAGGCTTCCCAAAGGTACACTTGCGTAGTCAGATCAGTGCAAGGGATGTACTTTGGGAAAATTTGTGAAAGCCACCTTTCATGAGAAGGATAGTCGCGCCACGAAGATCCTTGAGAGAATTCACACAGACATGTGTGGACATTTCTTAGTAGCTTCGACAACAAAGCACATTTATTATGTGATATTTGTTTATGATTTTTCTCATAAGTGTTGGATCTTATTCATGCAGAAGAAGAGCGGGACATTCTCTAAGTTCTGTGAGTTTAAGGCACTGGTGGAGAAATAATCGGGGAAGCAGGTGAAGGCTCTTAGGAGCGATAATTGTGGTGAATTCATCTCTGGCGAATTCAAGGACTTTTTCAGTGCAAAAGGAATTCGAAGAGAGCTCATAGCGCCTCATAACCCATAGCAGAATGGGGTCGCTGAGCAGAAGAATAGAACGATCGTGAGTGATGCACGGGCGATGTTGCATGATCAGGGCCTTCCCATACACTTGTGGGATTTCATATGTGAGTGTCCTAATATGTATGCAACATCTACTTCCCTGGATTGAAACAATATCTATAGGCTCTTGGCTCACTCTTGGATCTATATTAGGGCTCTTGAGTAATTCAAACCTGACTTCTTTTCCTTGGTGTAAAAGAAACTGTCTCAGATGATCTAACATGAAACTTGTGCACTGGGGATCATTCATTCTCCTGATCTGAAAGATCTGTCTTCATCATAGAATCAGTTGATGTACTGAATACTTCCATCTTAGCAATGCTACAAAACTGACTTCATCTATTACATCAACAAAGCTCAAACCCACCGACAAAAACATGGGTCTCCTCAACAATGGAAATTATAAGAAAGGAATGAAAAGAATCATGGTGCTTTATGCGCATAGTCCAAGTACCAATCACACCCTGGTATATGGGAAGTATACTAAGTAGCTTCTCCACACTTATGCTATTTCGAATGATTCTTAAAAGCCCTCACGACCCATGCCACAATAAGCAAACATCTGATCTTGCTTTTCATTGTGATAATATGCAAGGGAAATGTCTAAGATGGGTGCAATGTTTTGAATCAGGCTCCTGCACACTAGTGCTCCCTCTTTAATCTTAAGAACTTTCCCATCCTCCATCTCTACAAGTGCAGCAATAGAACCACCCTTGGTCCATAGCAGTGACTTGCAAGGCAAGCATTATAATGGAAATTACTTACCTTAATCTTAATCCCATCCTGAACTCTGAGTAAGAACTCTGCTATAAAAAGGTCTCCAACATTAAGGAAAATAAATAACCTTGGATTGCGAAAGTAATCTGGTTCCCAACTCCATGAGGATATAACCGGGGATGATCAGTTGAATTTGCATTGTTCACTATTAATAATGTCACCTCTACCTGCAGAATTTGTCCGTGAATCACTTAACTCTAGTAAAGCAGAAAACTGCAACACTAAAATTTCCTTCTTCATCACCTTCTTGACCTCCATAATCTTCTAAAACATTCATTTCTTCATCAACAACCTTGTCTTTATCACCTGAGGTAAGATCATACACGCACCACTATTGCATCTTCTTAAACCATAATGCAACCTTCTTGTTGATGAGTTTTAAGGAGGTCTCATCAGATTGATCTTCTAAGTGTTCATGATTGAGGTCTTTAAGACATGGTAGGACCTTCTGCTATTTTACATAAAGGATGCCAAAAATTATCTTTATAAGACATTGCCATATTGTCCTTTCAAACTTTGTATTTTATCATTTAATGGAGGAGCCCTTTGAATGCGAGTAAAACATGGCTTCATCACACCTTTAACCCTTTGAATGAGATATTTCATGGTGCAAACATTTGGAGAGCTGACCCTCTGCCTTTTTGTGAAGGAGGCCATTGTTGAAGTTTTCCAAACCAACTGCCCTCTCCGAAGGAGGTTTTCATCACTGTGTTTTTCTAACCATCTGCTCTTGAAGGAGGTCATATTAAAGTGTATTTAACCTTATGATCTTTGAGTAGATAATTTTTAAGGAGTAGCTGTGTTTCTGCACAGGAGTGCAAAAACACAGGCGCGTCGCGCTGCTTAGAAAAATACACTGAAAAAACCTATAGGCGTGCCGCGCAATTTTTCAAACATGCCATGCGCTTTTGCAGCCAGTTTTGGAAGCCTTCTCGGTGTCAGAATTGGGCCCTAGGTGGCTCGTTGGAAATATTTGGAAGTTTAATTTCCAAATATGTTTAATTTTTTTCATTTGGTGTCCATTTGGTTGTTCAAAAATTGACTTTCCCAACACTGGTAAAAAATGGTGAATCCTGGTGCAGAAATGCATAGTGTTGTTTGCAAGTCACTTTTGGATGCCTTCTCGGTGTTGAAATTGGGCCTGAAATGGCTCGTTGGAGAGGTATGGAAGTATAATTTCCAAATATGCTTGATTTTTTTCATTTGGTTTCCATTTTTTGGTTCAAAAATTGACCGTTCCAACACTAGTCAAAATTGGTGAATCCTGGTGCAGAAATGCATAGCGCTATTTGCAGGCCACTTTTGGATGCCTTCCTGGTGTCGGAATTGGGCCCGAGATGGCTTGTTGGAAAGATATGGAAGTATAATTTCCAAATATGCTTTATTTGTTTCATTTGGTGTCCATTTTTTTGTTAAAAAATTGACTGTCCCAACACTGGTAAAAAATGGTGAATCCTGGTGCAGAAATCCTCCCGTGACACCTGTATTTTTTACATTTCTCACAAACCATGATATATGTGTAGAAAATGAAGGAGGTTTTTCTTCTTGAACCTATGATGGAAAAAAACCTCTCTCAATTTTGTCAATTTAATCTCTTTTTGGTGAGAAACGCATTTTGAAACAAATTTCTCGGGCGCTCCTTAACCTCTGTTTTTGTGAAGCAAAAGAGATGTTTCTTTGACTGAGAGTGAAACATGTTTAATCACATATTGGACCTATGAATGAACTAATTTACTGTGTAAATACTTTGGGAGCTTACCCTCTGCCCTTTTGTGAAGAAAACCATTTTTGAAGTTTGCCAATACTGTTAGGCACCTTGTTTTAATATTTTCTTTTTGACTGTGTATAAACCTTTATTTGCACTGAAAGAAAAACCATGCAAGTGTGACCACCTATGATTATGTGAAAACATGGTTGTGTCCCTAACTTCAAAATGAAAAGGGCCTTCAAATAATGCAAATATATCTATCTTAACAGTATGCCCTCTACTTTTTTGAATGATCTGAAAAAAGGTGGCTTCTTGAGGTTTGCCTTTCATTCATCACTTGGAGGGATTTAGCCTATGATAAACCACAATGGATTTGTAAAAAATGAGAATGTCCTTTTTTCATAAGTCATCTAGGTGGACTGTCCATTATACCATTTTCAGATAAGACTAGAACCCAAGCTTTAGGTCAGTCAATTTCACCACTCATAAGAGGATTGTTTAGTCCAAATTGTAACTTGTGATTTATCCTTTGAAGGAGGTTGTCATAAATGCAGGATCAGATCCCTTTAATACCATCATGCTATCTCTTTGCTTGTGATATGAAATTTTAACCTATTAGCTCTCATTGAATCACCACTGATTTTGAAACCTGTCTTTTAAAACAGAAAACTCACTCAAACTCAATTTGAAACTCTGCTGATGCACCTATTGTTCATCTTTGGAGGAGGTGGCTCACATCAGTTTCTGAAGTCACTTAAGAACAGGTTTTCCCTCTGATTTTCTATGAAGGAGGCCATAACATATCTTCTTAACCCTCTACTTTTTGAAGGAGGTTATCATCATAGTTTCAAACCATCTGATTTTTGAAGGAGGTTCTATTATTTTGCTGCTAACCATCTGCTCTTTATTGGAGGAGGTTATCAATGTGCTTCTAACCATCTACTTTTTAATGAAGGAGGTTATCACTGTGCTTCTAACCATCTACTCTTCTAAAGGAGGAGGTTATTACTGTGCTCTTAACCATCTGCTTTAATGAAGGAGGTTAGCACTGTAGATATGGCATTTCATCTTTTTCAAAACTACGTCATCTTTATGCAAATCATATGTCTGCTTGGTATCATATCAAATGGGCGAGAAGGTGAAATTTGATATTTTTCTTTATGAGACATGGTCTGAGATATATGTCCTTTGTAAAACATCCCTGTGAACCTTAGACCAGAAACCATGTGATTTGAATGTGGAGAGCATTTTCTTGCTAGACATATTTGACTAACCTCCCTTGACTGTATCTGTAGATGCGGGTTGAAATTTCCTTTTGCAGGAGGTGCTGAGAATATTGCTGATCAGCAAAACATTAGCCCTTTTCATTCATAGGACTTGGAGGCTACGCTCTATTCCATTAGGCAACTTTGGCTTTCATATTATACCCATTAGTAGCCATTTACTTATTGAATTTCATTTGTTTCACTGATGGCGAACTAACTCATCATAAAGGACCCTTTTGACCTTGTTCTTTCTCTCTTTAACACATTGGTCATGGTTGCAATCACACCCCTACAGAGATGTAACAAAAAAATGAATTTGAACTCTGAAGAGCTTCCTTGGGGTCTTATGGAGATTTTCCTTGACTTAAGCATGTTCTTTTAGATAGTGAACATACTTATCTTCTTATGTTTTTGATCTTTGTAGAATTTCTTCCGGACTGAGATAGAATGACCTCTTAGTGGCGCGACCTATGGATGAATGAAGATTTGTTTTTGCAGATTAGGCACTAATCTAGGGCTGGCTGGTACTGAACAGAGGCTTTTGGCTCAGGATGTTTTTTCCAAGGAAGGGATTCCCTAAAGCGCCACTATCTAACATAGGGGCGATCTTGACAGATTATGAGTGTTTTTCTTTAGTATGATCAGATCTTTACATGATAAATAATCAGGGATGAGGTTGCAGACACTTTGTCAATGGTTGGATAATGAATGGCTTGAGGAATAAAGGTGAATGACAGCAGATAACTCTTAGCTATGACAGCTCATGGACATGATTATATGGATGAAACTAGATAGGACTTGGCACATAGGTTTTTTCTCATCATAGGCTGACCGAAAGGGGTAGGAGGACAAAAATTGTTTAGGGGTGTTTTCTAGATGACATATTTGACAGTTTGGAGATCAGCTTCTAGAAAAATTAGCTTAAGAAACTAGTCATCATCAACAGGTGTAAAATACTGATGACTAACAGTGGCTCCATTTGGGGATGGTAACTCCTTTTCAGGAGGTGTCCAGAATTTCAGATCTCTGGCTTTTGAAGACCAGTGCCTTTATCCATTGGTGCAAATCTTCCTTGATGCTATTTATGAAAATTGACAACACGATTAGCATCAAAGTCATTTCTACCTACCCAGCTACATTTCCTAACATTTTTTCTTCTTTCAGGTGCATTTGGACTAGCAACCCTTTGGCATAATATTTTTGAAAAATAACACTATCTAATTCTACACTTATATCCGCTGGGAGTTCAGATTAAATTGATGAACTCCTTTGTTTCTCTACCTATGCTAGATCGACTGTCAAGATTAAGCTGTTTGACAGGATTTCATTCTCTAATCCAAAACATGAAATTGAAAAATGACCAAATCAGGATTAGACAGTCTGATTTGTCATGTGTTTGTGGCATGAAAGACAAGCTACACACAAATATTATTTTGCATGAAAATGAGATCTAGAAAAATCAGGGCTAGGATACATAGTTTGTTTTTCATCCCTGTTTTCCTCTTCGGTTCTGTTTTGAGCATGTGGAACTAGTATCTTTTCCTAATCTACTTCTATTGACAAGTCAAGCTTACACAATTTTGACTATTATTTCTTTCACTAACTTATCAGAAATTAATTTAAAACATGTTCAGTTATGATTAGGCTAGATAACTGAACAAGACATCTTTTGAGCACTAGTAGCGGCATTTAGACTTGCGCGCTTTCAGCATGACTATTTTTTGGGTATAGGGCTTATACCGTTGCTTTAGAAACTGCCATATTTTTCTACTTTTTACTGTTTTTGTATTTTCTGCTTTTTAACTTTTTCTTCAAACAATCTAGAACTTAAAAGATGCTCACAAGGCTGAGCTTATTTTTCACACCTATCTATCTATCCTAATCTAATTAATACATGATAGAAATTTATTTGGTGAACTCTCTTTTCCAATGTAACTAGTCAAGTAGATGATTGCATGGGTGATCTTGGTTCAGTTCTTTCATGATGCTGAAGAAATCAAGAGGCCACTTCCATTTCACTTGTTTTAGTACAGTAGTGCTTAAAAATTTTCTCACACTTTACAGCAAATAGTTCATGGTATAACACACTTCTCCCTCATACTTCTCAAGGAAAACAAGAAATGGATCTTGGAATAATACCTGATCTAGAGGATTTGATATATAGGCTTCATTCAGGACTACTCTTTGTTCCACTTGGCTGTGTTTGGGACTCTCTTGGGAAAGAAACTTTTTCCCTCCCTCATGATCACTTGGACTGTTAGACTCATTATATATTGCAGTGTAGTCCTCTTGCCCAGCTGATGTATCCTGATTAAGTGGACTGCCAACTATGTGAAGGTCATTATTTTGATGAATAGGGATACTCTTTGGCAACAAATATTCTTGAGAAAGAAGAGCAACAACTTTCTTGTGATCATCAATTTTCAAGCTTTCATCTACAATTTGTAATTGAATGGAACTTGGTGGTTGCAAATCAGGAGTTAAAGAGGATTCTATGTCCAAAATGACTTCCTCAATCATTTCGGGAAAAGGCTTCTCATTGACAACATGCTCAAGAATTTCACCATCTTCCTCAACCTTGTCATCGAAGCTGAAAGGTTCCAAAATCTCAAGGCTTTATTTATCATTGCTATAGGTGACCTGTATTGGCAACTTAATTTTTTCAACCTGATGATAGTGAAATTTGTCCCATAAATCAACTGTTGACTTCTTTGCAAGGTTAGTTTCTGTTTGTATCATAATCATTAACATGTTGATTGAACCTTGGAGAATTATCAATATAAGTAATGTTACCAGCCATGCATATTGGACTATCAGATTTATTTTCTTTGAATTGATCTATAAATCTATTTTCCACTTTGTGATAATTAAGATCAGGAGAAAAATTAAGAGAGGTTGACTGTATGTTTATGAGATGATCTATCTCCTCTTCAGTTAAATTATCTTGAGAAAACTGATTTAGAGGATGAATTTCTTTTTGGGCCTCACCTAAGAGAGATGATGAATCATCACTTGTGTTTTTAGAGAAATCCTGTGGGTTCTCTTTCATTTCTTGATTGGTTTCCTCTTCAACTAATTTTTCTTGATGTTCGGGATAATAAGCACGGGATTCATGAGTTGTCTCTGATAGGATTTTAGGAGGCCAATTTTCTTGTATGAATTTAAATGACTCAAAGCATAAGGGTAGAGATCCTACAGGTTTTGATTTTTCTTCCATTTCAATTTTGAATTTATCCTTAATCAACTCTTCTTGATGTTCGGGAAAATAAGCATGGGATTCATGAATTTCGTCTGATAGATTCTTAGGAGGCCAATTTGCTCATATAATCTGAATTGGCTCAAAGCACAATGGTAGAGATCCTAAAGGTTTTTTTTTTTCTTCCATTTCAGATTTAATTTCATTCTCAATCAACACTTCTTGGTTGTCAAGACATTTATCTTGAATATGAAAAGTATGAACCTCCTCTAAAAGATCCCCAGGATGCCAATTTCCTAAGTCTTCATCAATGTTTACAAGGTGTTGTATGAGGTCTTCAGATTGATCACAACAATTTTCAGCCGATGATAGAGATGGACAATGCCCTATATAGTGTTTACAAAATACTTTATGGAAATCCTTCAAATAAAACAAGATGCCAGGTTCTAGCCCTTCATACCAATTTCTTGCCTTATCTTCTAATGTTCCCATAAACATTTTCATGAGGTAGTCCTTGTGCCATTCAACCTTTAACCTCCATATGTGTCTATGAAATTTTATGAGGTGTAACAAGGGGTCATCAACCTTTTCATCTCGAAATACATGTAGGTTTTTTATCCAATTTATTTCAGGCATTTTGTGTGGGAATCCAGGGATATGTTCTCTACTCATTGGAGCATATCTCCTTTGTGTCCTTGGATCCATCTTTGTTAATAAGAAAAGATCACTGTGTCTTTTCAACCAGTCTAAAGTTCTCTACCAGTGGAGTCTTTTGGTCTAATGAAGGTTGTGGAGTCGCCAAGTGGAAGATTTGAACTGTGTTGTCCACCATCAACATGATTGGGATTGCTTAATGCATTCCCAGGATATTTTATAAGGACTAGTGGAGTAATAGGCCTACTGGAGGCTAGTGGAGTCGCCAGGTGGTTGTTTTTAGTTGTTTTTAGAGATATGTGTATGGTCCACCACCAATATTGATAAAAAGCCAATCTAGGGAAGTATTTTGGGTTTTCTGAGTCTTTATGTGCAGCCTATGGTTTGTTAGAGTGTTCTAAACCTTATTCATCACTTTGCTAGGGTGGTGAAGCAACAAGAGTTTACTCTAAATGGTTCTCTGGGCTGCTTGCCTGTTTTAAATTTTGAAAGACTAATGAATCTACAAGAGTTTGCTAGACTGTTATGTACTCATTTAGTCCCACCGTGATCGCCATTATGTTAGGGAGCGGTGGGATAAGTCCACAAGATATTATTCTCAAAGGTCTATGAAGGTTTAGGGAAGTCTAAGTTTGTTTATCACTCAGTTCCCACTGTGATCACCATTATGTTAGTGAGTGGTGGGATAAGTCCACAAGATAGTATTCTCAAAGGTCTCTGAAGGTTTAGGGAAACTAAGTTTGTTTATCACTCAGAGTCCCACCGTGATCACCATTATGTTAGGGTCTCGTGATTTGGTTGATTGGCAAGCCAAGTGACAGGGTAACATCAAACCAATCTTTGAAGCCCAAGGACCTAGCCTTCCTGGACTTAGAGAGGGATCTCTCTATTTGTGTAAGGGATATCAATGTGTTTTGCTTCTTATGTTTCTGATTTTAGGCTAGTTGTGAAGTAGGTTTTTAGTTTGGTTTTTAGGTTTTTGAGGGAGGAACTGATCAAAGACTAAGATAGATAAAAATATTGTTAGATCAACTGGGCTATGGGGTCGAAAAGGTTGAGAACGCTTCAGATGGTGATACAAGGTATGTTGAAGGGCCGATTTGATCAAGGTAAAATGGATCTTAAGGTAAAATGAAGGGGGATGGACACTAATTTTGTGAAGGGAAAAGGCTTTCAAACATAAATAGTTCAATAGCTGACATTTATATGGTATGGCTAACCATTAATCATGATAAATGTAACTACAAACTGATAAATGCATAGAAATAAACATTCAAGCAATACATAGAGATATATGACTCCCTAACTTTAGGAAATTGCTATCAGACTTTGGGGAAAGACAATTAAGACAAACAAATAACTCAAACTACTAAGAGGAAATGCCTAGACATAGTATTTCGAGCTATCGGGCACTTTGAACTAAGATTGCAGAGTTTTAGGAAAAGGGAAAGATCGATATAAGACCTCTTTGGTTAAACTAGGACAATCAATCATTCAAAGAAAGGTTTTAGAGGTGGAGCTATGACTAGCCATGAGCAAGCAGGGCGTACCATGAATCATACTTAGCATGCATAAAACCATAAATGAAACAAGCAAAAAATTTCTTCAGTGATCAAAGAGCAATCAAGATTTCTTTGATATGACTAAGAAGGAAGAAAACATAGAAGCTATAATGAAACAGGAAATCTGAGGTGCCTCCAAGGGCATGTCTCAAATCTATTCTCTACTGTCTTATAGCAAGCAAGAGCATGAAATATGTATGAAAACTGAGAAACATAACAGAGAGGGACACTATACCATTTTACCAAGTCAAGGAATCCAACAACAGTCCTCTTTCATCATCCAAAAACATTCAAGAAACTATCCAATGCATGAGACAAGTATTTCTTCCAAGCTTGTATAACCATATATTTCTCTATATCATCAAGTTCAACCTTGTTTACAACGAATTCTCTTGGAATATATAGGCCAAGATGAAGGATAACCTCCTAGTGCAACTAGCAAGCTCATTGGCCCATCAAAAATATCTGATTTTGTCCTTAAGGCTTTGCAAAGCCCAAGGCACAAAATATCTATAAAAATATCCTAAAAATGCTAAAAAAGGAAATTAAATTCACTTTTCCTAACTGAAAATGGCAAAAAAAGGCTAAACGCACATTTGGAAAAGCCACTTCAGAAAACTGCATTTTTACAAAAATAGTTCAGAAATATAGCAGCAGAAAATTCCCTGTCTTGTGGGTAGGTTTTGGAGGACTTCTTGATGTCAAAATAGGCCTGTGATGGCTCTTTGGAAAGCCCTGAATGTCTAGTTTCTGAAAATACTTTGTTTTCCCCAAACTGATCACTAGAATTGTATCAAAAACTGAACTGAGTGGAAAAAACCAAAAAATAGCCTTTGCTGATATGTGGGGTAGAGTGTTGAAAAAGTGAGTGTTTTTTGCCTCTTTGGGGTCCCAAAACATCTTCAATTGATCTGAAATTTTTTGAGTAGATGCCCCTGAATTTAATGCATCCAATGGTACCACTCTCAATAGCTGAGGATGCTCCAAACAAAAATGGCGGCGCCCATGATTTTGTGAAATTATGCCCAAAAATGTCAAAAAACAAGAACATGTCAAAATTTCTTCAATTTCGGTGAGCAAACCCCTTAAGGGTGTTTAGAAACATTCCTAGAATATTGGTCCAAAATTGCAAGTCTAGATGTGTCTTTTCCACTTTTTCTCACCAGGTGCCCTCTTTGGGCGATTTTGAGTTTGTTTCGTTTTTTGGTTGTCTTCCTTGTTGTTTTGGCATTTTTAGTCTTTGGTGAAGAAGTCATGGCCCTTTGCCTACGATAGGCAGCTAACACATGCTTTGGAGAGCGCCCTTCATGCTTTATGCTTTGTGTTTGCTTGCCCTCATCATTGCTTACTTGGGGGCTGCCTTGTTTGACCTTGTCACTGCTTTCTTCATGACTGTCATGCTTGCTGCTGTGTAGGCTGCCATTATGTTCCTCTTCATTACTACCTTGTTGCCCATCACTTTTCTCTTTACCATCACTATGCTTCTTTCCACTTTGATCATCATTACTTTGCTCATGTTGAGGGTTGTTAGGTTCTCCCTTTTTAGTATCTCCTCCATTCCTATTAGCTGAGTATGATAGTGGATTTGTCATCTGGTTACTGTAAGTTGCTATGGTAGTTGGTGGAGTGAGTCCACAACATGACTGAATATTCTTTAAAATAGGTATTAAATATTACCCATCAAGCAGTAAGTCCAAATATAAAAAAATATAAAAGAAATCAAGCTTGAGATGTACTCAACCTTCTAATTTAGAAAATTTCCTTTGAACCACATCACACATCATGAGTTAAAATCATGGATTGACCTTCCATATTTCAACAGAGAGTTTCTTCATAGTGCTGCAGGCCACAAATTGCTGTTGTTTTTCCTTTTATTTATGTTATACTTTCCACTCAAGCTCAGCTCCTTTAACCAACAAATAAATACCTTAATGAGGGAAATGTGAGGAATGTTTGAAAACAACATCAAGACCTTTGCAGTTCTTATGGAGAAAATTGTAAGCAATATCAATGAAAAATTTCTTCAATATGGAGGGTATTATTTTGGCTTTCATATGTGAGTGTCCTAATATGTATGCAACATCTGCTTCCCTAGCTTGAAACAAGATCTATAGGCTCTTGGCTCACTCTTGGATCTATATTAAGGCTCTTGAGTAATTCAAACCTGACTTCTTTTCCTTGGTGTAAAAGAAATTGTCTCAGATGATCTAACATGAAACTTGTGCACTGGGGATCATTCATTCTCTTGATCTAAAAGAACTGTCTTCATCATAGAATCAGTTGATGTACTGAATACTGCCATCTTAGCAGTGCTACAAAACTGACTGCATCTGTTACATCAACAAAGCTCAAACCCACCAACAAAAACATGGGTCTCCTCAACAATGGAAATTACAAGAAAGGACTGATAAAAATCATAGTGCTTTATGCACATAGTCCAAGTACCAATCACACCCTGGTATATGGGAGGTATACTAAGTAGCTTCTCCACACTTATGCTATTTCGAATGATTCTTAAAAAGCCCTCACGACCCATGCCACAATAAGCAAACATCTGATCTTGCTTTTCATTGTGATAATCTGCAAGGGAAATGTCTAAGATGGGTGCAATGTTTTGAATAAGGCTCCTGCACACTAGTGCTCCCTCTTTAATCTTAAGAGCTTGTCCATCCCCCATCTCTACAAGTGCAGCAATAGAACCACCCTTGGTCCATAGCAATGACTTGCAAGGTGAGCATTATAATGGAAATTACTTACCTTAATCTTAATCCCATCCTGAACTCCAAGTAAGAACTCTACTATAAAAAGGTCTCCAACATTAAGGCAAATAACTAACCTTGGATTGCCAAAGTAATCTGGTTCCCAAATCCATGTGGACATAACCGGGGATGATGAGCTGAATTTGCATTGTTCACTATCAATAATGTCACCTCCACCTACAGAATTTTTCTGTGAATCATTTAACTCTAGTAAAGCAGAAAACTGCAACACTAAAATTTCCTTCTTCATCCCTTCTTGACCTCCATAATCTTCTAAAACATTCATTTCTTCATCATCAACCTTGTCTTTATCACCTGAGGTAAGATCATACACGCACCACTATTGCATCTTCTTAAACCATAATGCAACCTTCTTGTTGATGAGTTTTAAGGAGGTCTCATTAGATTGATCTTCTAAGTGTTCATGATTGAGGTCTTTAAGACATGGTAGGAACTTCTACTATTTTACATAAAGGATGCCAAAAATAATCTTTATAAGACACTGCCATATTGTCCTTTCAAACTATGTCTTTTATCATTTAATGGAGGAGCCCTTTGACTGTGAGTAAAACATGGCTTCATCACACCTTTAATCCTTTGAATGAGATGTTTCATGGTGCAAAAATTTGGAGAGCTGACCCTCTGCCTTTTTGTGAAGGAGGCCATTGTTGAAGTTTGCCAAACCAACTGCCCTCTTCAAAGGAGGTTTTCATCACTGTGTTTTTCTAACCATCTACTCTTGAAGGAGGTCATATTAAAGTGTATTTAACCTTCTTCTCTTTGAATATATCATTTTTAAGGAGTAGCTGTGTTTCCGCACAAGCGTGCCGCACAAAAACACAAGTGCGCTGCGCTGCTTAGAAAAATACACTAAAAAAACCTACAGGCGCGCTGCGCAATTTTTCAAATGTGTCGAGTGATTTTGCAGCCAGTTTTGGAAGCCTTTCCGGTGTCAGAATTGGGCCCAAGATGGCTCGTTGGAAAGATATGGAAGTCTATTTTCTAAGTGTTATTGATTTTTTTCATTTGGTGTCCATTTGGTTGTCCAAAAATTGAATTTCCCAACAATGGTCAAAAATGGTGAATCCTGGTGCAGAAATGCATGGTGTTGTTTGCAGGCCACTTTTGGATGCCTTCCCGGTGTTGGAATTGGGCCCGAGATGGCTCGTTGGAAAGATATGGAAGTCTAATTTCCAAATAGGCTTGATTTTTTTCATTTTGTTTCCATTTTTGTGTTCAAAAATTGACTGTTCCAACACTGGTCAAAATTGGTGAATCCTGGTGCAGAAATGCATAGTGTTGTTTGCAGGCCACTTTTGGATGCCTTCCCGGTGTCGGAATAGGGCCCGAGATGGCTTGTTGGAAAGATATGGAAGCATGATTTCAAAATATGCTTGATTTTTTTCATTTGGTGTCCATTTGTTTGTTCAAAATTTGACTGTCCCAACACTGGTAAAAAATGGTGAATCCTGGTGCAGAAATCCTCCCGTGACACCTATATTTTTTACATTTCTCACAAACCATGATACCTGTGTAGAAAATGAAGGAGGTTTTTATTCTTGAAATTATGATGGAAAAAAAAATCTTCACGTTTTTCAATTTCATCTTTTTTTGGTGATAAACTCATTTTGAAACAAACTGCCCAGGCGCTCCTTAACGTCTATTTTTGTGAAGCAAAAGAAATGTTTCTTTAACTGAAAGTGAAACATGTTTAATCACACCTTGGACCTTTGAATGAATTGATTTACTATGTAAATCCTTGGGGAGATGACCCTTTGCCATTTTGTGAAGAAAACCATTTTTGAAGTTTGCCAATACTGTTAGGCACCTTGTTTTAATATTTTCTTTTTGACTGTGTATAAACCTTTATTTGCACTGAAAGAAAAACCCTGCAAGTGTGACCACCTATGCTTATGTGAAAACATGGTTGTGTCCCTAACTTCAAAATGAAAAGGGCCTTCAAATAATGCAAATATATCTATCTTAACAGTATGCCCTCTGCTTTTTTTAATGATCTGAGAAAAGGTGGCTTCTTGAGGTTTGCCTTTCATTCATCACTTGGAGGGATTTAGCCTATGATAAACCACAATGGATTTGTAAAAAATGAGAATGTCCTTTTTTCATAAGTCATCTAGGTGGACTGTCCCTTATACCATTTGCAGATAAGACTAGAACCCAAGCTTTAGGTCAGTCAATTTCACCACTCATAAGAGGATTGTTTAGTCCAAATTGTAACCTGCGATTTATCCTTTGAAGGAGGTTGTCATAAATACAAGATCAGAGCCCTTTAACACCATCATGCTATCTCTTTGCTTGTGATATGAAATATTTTTTTTAACCTATGAGCTCTCATTGAATCACCACTGATTTTGAAACCTGTCTTTTAAAATAGAAAACTCACTCAAACTCAATTTGAAACTCTGTTGATGCACCTACTGTTCATCTTTGGAGGAGGTGGCTCACATCAGTTTCTGAAGTCACTTAAGAACAGGTTTGCCCTCTGCTATTCTGTGAAGGAGGCCACAACATGTCTTCTTAACCCTCTACTTTTTGAAGGAGGTTATCATCACAGTTTCAACCATCTTCTTTTTGAAGGAGGTTCCATTATTTTGCTGCTAACCATCTGCTCTTTATTGGAGGAGGTTATCATTGCGCTTCTAACCATCTACTTTTTAATGAAGGAGGTTATCACTGTGCTTCTAACCATCTGCTCTTCTAAAGGAGGAGGTTCTTACTATGTTGTTAACCATCTGCTTTAATGAAGGAGGTTAGCACTGTAGATATGGCATTTCATCTTTTTCAAAACTATGTCATCTTTATGCAAATCATATGTCTGATTGGTATCATATCAAATGGGCGAGAAGGTGAAATTTGACATTTTGCTTTATGAGACATGGTCTGAGATATATGTCCTTTGTAAAACATCCCTATGAACCTTAGACCAGAAACCATGTGATTTTAATGTGGAGAGTATTTTCTTGCTAGACATATTTGACTAACCTCCCTTGACTGTATTTGCAGATGCAGGTTGAAATTTCCTTTTGGAGGAGGTGCTGAGAATATTGCTAATCAACAAAACATTAGCCCTTTTCATTCATAGGACTTGGAGGATGCGCTCTATTCCTTTAGGAAACTTTGGCTTTCAGATTATACCCATCAATAGCCCTTTACTTACTGAATTTCATTTGTTTCACTGATGGCGAACTAACTCATCATAAAGGACCCTTTTGAACTTGTTCTTTTGCTCTTTTACACATTGGTCATGGTTGCAATCACACCCCTGCAAAGATGTAACAAACAAATGAATTTGAACTCCGAAGAGCTTCCTTGGGGTCTTATGGAGATTTTGCCTGACTTAAGCATGTTCTTTTAGACAGTGAACATACTTATCTTCTTCTGTTCTGGATCTTTGTAGAATTTCTTCCGAACTGAGATAAAGTGACCTCTTAGTGGCGTGACCTATGGATGAATGAAGATTTGTTTTTGTAGATTAGGCGCTAATCCAGGGCTGGCTAGTATTGAATAGAGGCTTTTGGCTCAGGATTTTTTTGCCAAGGAAGGGATTCCCTAAAGCGCCACTATCTAACTTAGGGGCGATCTTGACATATTATGAGTGTTTTTCTTTGGTATGATCAGATCTTTACATGACAGATAATCAGGGATAAGGTTGCAGACACTTTGTCAATGGTTGGATAATGAATGGCTTGAGGAATAAAGGTGAATGAAAGCATATAACTCTTAGCTATGACAGCTCATGGACAGGATTATATGGCTGAAACTAGATAGGACTTGGCACATAGGTTTTTTCTCATCATAGGCTGACCAGAAGGGGTAGGAGGACAAAAATTGTTTAGGGGTGTTTTCTAGATGACAGATTTGACAGTTTGGAGATCAGCTTCTAGAAAAATTAGCTTAAGAAACTAGTCATCATCAACAGGTGTAAAATACTAATGACTAACACATGGAAAGTTTCAGTGTAGACCAGTGGAGAGGTAGGTGAAAGAGCAGGTTGAATATCAGTTGTGACTATAGTGTTGCATGATTTGAAACATATAGTGATTGGAGATGCCAATGAGGATTGCATGAGAAAGGCTGGACCAATTCGAGTTCATTCAGAGCCAATATTCAGCAGGGATTGCGCAGTAGAGGCAGGCTAGCAGGTGGCAAAGATCGGTGCATGGATTTGCTAGATCGGGCCTGATTAGTGTGTAGCGATTGTATTGTACTGAGAGCTTGATATGATCAGGTTTGTATGAGGATTGTTACATGATCTCTATGACATATATTATATACAGATAGTTGGGGTTTTTAGCTTCAAGCTTTCCCGTTAAAACATTGTGTTCATATGTGTGAGTTTTTATGGTTTCAATGTGTGCATGCAATTGATTTAATTTCCACATGTGATGATCAATGGTGGAATAGATTCTATATTGTGCATGAAGTCAAATAGTGTGTGATTAGGATAATCTTAGACATATAACATATCAGTTATATAATTTCTACATTGAACATGTATGGAAAATATACAAGTACCCAAAAATGAGTGATGCTCTTAGCAATATAGATTTCCCTATACTCTATTCATTGTGTGAATGGTAAGATGCATTTGTAAACAATAATTTATTTGTTTAATCAAGAGCAAGGTTGTGTCTCTAAGTCAGATATTATAAGAAGCTCATCTTTAGGGTAGGATATAATGATATGATAAGATCTAATGATGTAATGGTGGCATAAATCCTTAGTACATGTATATACTATTTCTGTTATATTTCATCATCAAGCTTTTCATATATGGGAGTAAGATTCTATATTGAAAATGTATGGAAACTATATAGGTACCCAAAAATGAGTGATGCTCTTAGAAATATATAATGCCCTATATTATATTCACTGTGTGAATGGTAAGATGCATTTGTAAACAATAATTTATGTGTTTACAGGGCCCCTTGGATTATCACCATACCTTTCATGCTCGTTGTATCTCACACCCCTCTCACGTTGTTGGAATGATTGGGAAAATGGGCCACCATGAGATTGATTCAGCTATCGAGTTTGTGAGAGAGTGACAATGTAAAACAGACCCTCCATTCCAATGGTATGGTCTTCTTGATAAATTTGTGAAGAGTAAATCATTCCTTAGAGTTAAGGAAAATTATGGCAGGGTTGAAGAGAAGTAGTGATGATTTGAAAAAATGTGACAAACAAATGAGTGAAATGACACTGTTGGACATGCTCACTTACTACTGTAACAAGGAGCAGGACTGCTATGAGGTTAGATTAAATCATAAACATAGTGGAAAGAAATTTTTGAAGCAATTTCTTAGGCCAAGTTTCAGAGATTAATTTGGATTAATTTTTCAGTCGTTAGCACTGTTACGAAGGTAAAGCATCTGCAACGTCTGCAACGTTTGCAATGTCTCTGTCTTGGGTCACCTATCTCTTCATCGTGGGGGTTTCAACATAATTCACACGCAAAGGGGTGGAAAAAGGTTTTGAACATCCGCGGGAAGACCGCCATTAATGTAGTAGGTGGATTGGGGTGGCGGATGGGAACATATTGGTGGAGGGGAGCGGGGTGGCAGAGGCATTGGGAGTGGTGGTCAGATGTTGGAGCTGACAGAAGAGTCCACTGTGGAGGGGAGCGAGGTGGCATAGGCAGAGGCTGCAGACATAGAGGGGTCAATTGGAGGAACGTTGGAGCTGATGGGGGTGTCAGAAAAGTCCACTGCGGGGAGGTCGTCTGATGAGGGGCCCACACGTCCCATCACCGAAAGGGTCGCCTGAGTCAGACGACGGATTGCTCCATTTCGTCGACTCATTGGCTCTTCCATATTTTTTTATGTTTTTTAATTTGGCTAGCATCATGAGTGCCAAAACCGCAATCAAATTTTCTTTTGTATTTGTTCTAGGACCAAAACCAATTCTGAAATGGATTGATTTGTTACTTGTCATCCTTATCATCCCCCCTCCTCCACAAACCATCTCTTGAGATGCTTCATCAAAGAATCCCAATGGAAAGTCTTGTTGAATGTGTTATCACCAAAAAATGATCAGCTAGCCATTTCTAGCTAGGTGGATTGAAATAAACTATGTAGGATTAATTTTACCATAGTAAAATCACTTTCACCATGGGAAATAACTTAGTAAACCATTTTATTAAGTTATTTCTGATTAAAATTAAAAACACCCATGACAATAATTGAATAAATCATTATTTATTTTATTTTTCTTTAGGAATAATTATTAAATCATTATATGATAATAATTTCTCATCACATTTAACTAAGTCACCTAGGAATAATTAAATAAATCACTATTTATTTATTATTCCTTAATTCTATTTTTGGAATAATTGTTAAATCATTATTTAATAAGTATTTCATTTTCACACATTTCTAAATCCTTTAGAAATAATTAATAAATCATTTGATTTGTTAATTATTTCTAAATAAAGATATTTGACGATTTTGAATATCTTTTCCCTCTCCAGAAAATATAATAAAGTATTCCTAACGCCGACTAGATCTTGATTTTGGTCAATAATATTTTATTATTCCACATTTTCAAGATCAACCTAACACTTTGCTATAAATATGAGGGATTTGCATTCATTTTTCACTACGATAACTATCATCATTGCCATTATCGTTTTCTTGCATTTGAGCTCCCATTAGAGTTCTACACATTGTTTTAGTTTTTCACATATTGAGAGAGAATCGATTACTGAAACATCAAGGACATCAAAGGATCCATCCCACGGAGGGGTATTTTCAGACCCTTTTGTAGTTCTCCTTCACCAAGTGTTATCAATAAATATTTATTCATTTAAACACCTTTCCATAATTGGGTTATTACATCAGATATTTTTTTTTTGTTTATTATTTTAGATCGCATACATATTTTTGCTGCAAGTTTTTATCATATTATTATTGCAAAAATGAATTACAAGCAGCCATAAATTATTGTTAGAGTCACCATTTGTTAGTGTCAAATTTCTTGGAAGGTGTACCAAAAACACTTCACGTAAGTCACGGGTGAGAAGTGACTCTAACAACAATTTGTGGCTACTTATACTTCAGATCTGCAATAATAATATGAGAAAAAATTGAAGTAAAAAGATGTATGTGATCTAAAATAATAAACAACAAAATAAATTCAATGTAATAACCCAAATTCCAGAAATATTTTTAAATGAATAAATCTTTATTGATAACGTCTGGTGAAGGACATCTACAAAAAGGTCAGCAAATCCCCCTCTGTAGGACAAGTCCATTGATGTCATTGATGCTTCGATGATCGATTATCTCTCTTAATTTGTGAAAATCCCAAACGATGTGAAGAACTCTAGTGGGAGCTCAAATGCAAGAAGACGATAATGGTGAAAATTATAATGATCAAAATCAAGATCTAGCCCTTAGGAGTATTTATTATATTTTTTTAGAGAGGGAAAAGATATTCAAAATGGTCAAATATCTTTATTCAGAAACAATTAACAAATAAAATAATTTATAAATTATTTCTCGATGAATAAGAAATGTGTGAAAATGAAATATATTTTTTTTCACAAAGGAAAAATTCGTAATCTTTCATTAGATGAGAAAAATTACATATTACATTTTACTGAGTATACTGTCTTGTGTGATCAAAGTATATTGCTAACTTTATACACTAGTCAGTGTTACATTATAAGGCTATAGTCCATGAGTGTCAGTCCACATATAGATAGAATAAGCTCGGTGCATAGCTTATTAATCCATATCAGCGCCATAAAAGCAAATAAAAATGAAAAAACTAGAGTATGTACATATAATAAATATTATCCGGCTATGTCTAATTACAAATGACAAGTGAGAATATGAAGAATTCCCCAAAAAACCATACCCAAAAAACTGTCAAAAATTAGCAACCAGCTCTGCCTGATAGTCCTCGATGAATGGCTTGTGGAAGTATCTGTGCACCTATGAGTCGATCTGTTCAGTGATATGCCAAGTGCCCCAAGTCAACTACAAGGCTTCTTTGGAAAGTGAGTCTGCCATTTTGTTCCGATGCCTGTAAATGTGAGAGACAAAGATGGAGTCAAATTGTGATTTGAGCAGAAATACTTCCCGCAATAATGCAGTGAGTGTGTGAGTGTGACACTGTGCATGGGAGTTGAACCAGTTAATCACAATGAGGGAGTCGCAAAAAATCTGTAGGTGATTGCAATTTTGTTCATGGGCAAAGATCAGAAGGAGTCTTAAGCATTGTAGTTCAGCAAAATTGTTGGTGCTAGGTCCCAAACCCATTCTAAGTTGATAGTGATGCAGATCATTAATGTATAGAATGCCCCCCCCCCCCCCGCATCCATTTTATGTAGCCGCACCATCAAGATAGGCCCACGGCTGGTTTTGTTCAATAATTTCACGGTTGTCAGGTTTCACTGTATTTTGCTTTTCATCTTCGGGAATTAGGGCATATGAGACTGATATTGCCTGACAGATGTGATCCTCAATTACAGGCTGGTAATTGAATATGAACTTGTTCCGATTAATCCATATTTCCCGGGTGAAAACCAAAGGCAAATTATGCAACTTTGTTGTGTTGACCGTCGTCTGCCACCAATGTGTCCAAGCGTGGATAATAGAATTATCCCTCCAGCGTAGAAGCCTAGACATATTCTGTGTGACCTGTACCCAAATGCGTTGAATACTGGGGCAGTCCAGGAATAAATGAGAGGTCTCTTCTGCATGGTTATG
Organism: Pinus albicaulis; assembly: GCA_034641835.2. NCBI lineage: Eukaryota > Viridiplantae > Streptophyta > Pinopsida > Pinales > Pinaceae > Pinus > Pinus albicaulis. The sequence goes on along the minus strand of CM076582.1, from coordinate 1,299,970,157 downwards.
ACAGTAGCAGCATATAGAAGAGCCGATTAGCCCCAGTCTGTGGAGATAATCCATACTGGGGATACAATTCTGTAGAATGCACCAGAAAAGTAGTTTGTATTTATGTGGGGCCTTGAGTTTCCAAATATTTGTCCACCACCTGTGCTTATCTTATGGTTCTTTGTGAAGACATAGGGTTAAATATCTAAGTTTGGGAGTGTAAAATCCCTTTAGAGAGATATCCCAAATCAATTGGTCCTCCTGTTGATTCAACCGAATATGTGATGCTTGTAAAGTTCTAATGTAATTAGCCCAGTATTGCGTGCCATCCCGAGGAATGTGTAGATTATCAGCTGATAGCCAGTGTTGAGTGTGCCAATTTGTACGGTCCGGATCTTGAATTTGTGAGAGGTACCAAATACCCCTGTCGGTCAGATGTGCAATAATCCAGTCCGGAAGTTTGAAATATACCCCACTCTCCGACCAAGTGTCCGATCCCACTCGGACCAATTCCCCAGAACCAATTTTCCATGAGAGTCCTTGTTGAATAAGTGGAGCAGCCTTGGTGATTTCTTTCCATATGATGGAAGCCCCAGGGGCGGCCCAAATGTTACCCCTCACTCAATCAAGTGTGCTTCTGGGGGGAATCTACTTAGCAGTGATGACCTCCTTCTAGAGACTTTGGCTAGTAATCAGGTGCTAGCACATTTTTTCAGCAAGAGCGGACGAAAATATGTGAAGATCCTTTAGACCCCATCCACCCCATTGTTTGGGTCTGCTAATTCGGTCCCAAGCAATCCATGCAAAAGTGTTGTCCTTTTCCTGATTTCTCCATAAAAAATTTCTGCAAATCTGTGTAATGTGCTTTGTGACACCAATAGGTATCCATGCCAACGGCATCCAATATACAGGTATAGCCTCAAGGACATATTTAATCAGTACCAGTCGGCCCGCCCAGGAGAGTCATCTATGATACCAAATATTGATCCTGCGTTCCACTTTTGCAATGAGCCAATTCCAATCTTTGATTTGATAGTCATTTGGCTTGATGTGGAAACCCAAATAATTTAATCCATCCCCAATGTTGTTATGAGTAAAAGCATATGTGGTCAGAGCAATTCCCTGTTCATGTTCTGAGCATCTAGTCATTATGATGATGGATTTAGAATTGTTTGGTTGCATACCCGTCGCCCTGCAGAAACATTGAAGAATATTTCCAAATTGTTGGGAGTCCTGAACAGAGCCATCTAGAAAAATGAGTACATCATTAACAAATAATAAATGTGAAAGTTGAATGATCTCATTTATTCGAATACCATGTAGCAATCAGTCCGTGCTGGCCTTTTTAATGAGGACAGATAGGCCTTCCATAACTAATATGAAAAGAAGTGGTGATAGGGGGCATCCTTGTCGCAGTCCCCTACCAGCATGAAAAAAGTCCGACGCAGTGCCATTAAGAAGGATACTGAATGAGGCATGACAAATACAACCCATAATCCAATTGATGAACATGGGAGGGAAGCTAGTTTGAATAAGAATGAGATGGAGGTAGCTCCAATTGACTTGGTCAAAAGCCTTCGCAAGGTCAATTTTGAGAATGGTGGATTTGAGGTTCTTGGATTTAATGGAATGCAAAGCTTCTTGAGCAGTGCCAATGGCTTCATGGATCTGTCAGTGGTGAAGAAAGGCAAATTGTTCTTTGGAAATCTGAGAGGAAAGGATAGGTTTGATACGATTAGCTATGATTTTGGATATAATTTTGTATAAACAGTTATAGAGGGATATAGGTCTATAGTCCTGAAATGAAGAAGGGCGGTCAGTCTTGGGAATAAGAGCAATAAAGGTAGAGTTGAAACCATCATATATTCTACCCTTGACACAACTATCTTCAACGGCAGTAAGGAGATCATTGCCAATCAGCTCAAAAAATGAATAAAAAATTCAATGGGCCAGCTGTCCAGACCGGGGATTTTTTCCTTTTGGAACCATTTGAGTACCCCTTCAAGCTCATTCATTGTGATCGGAGCATCAAGTCCCTTCGCCTGTTCATGGTCCACATATCTATGAAATAGACTGGTGATGTGCATGATCTTCGGAAGGTCAATATGCAGAGGAGCTCTGTATATGTTAGAGAAGTGTTGTATACCCATATCAAGAAGTTGAGGATGAGTTCTAGCCACATGTCCGTGTTGGTCATTAAGTTCCCAAATCATATTGCAGTGTTTTCGGCCATTTGCATGCTGATGAAAAAATTTGGTATTCTCATCTCCAGCCTGGAGCCATATGGCCCTACTTTTTAGCCTCCAGTCTGCCTCTTTCTGTTGTAGTAGCTTCCTTCTGGATGCTTCAAGTGTGATGAGTTGCTCCTTTGTATTGCCAGATCTATACCCAAGAAAATCAGAAGCATTGAGTCGTGCAATCTCCAATTCAAGCCTTTTCAGTTCGTGAAAATGGAATAATTAGTAAATAGTGATTTAACAATTATTCCAAGATATAATTAAAGAATAATAGATAAATAATGATTTGTTTAATTATTCCCAGGTGATTTAATTAAATGTGATGAGAAATAATTATCAAATAATGATTTAATAATTATTCCAAGAGAAAATTTAAATAAGTAATGATTTATTCAATTATTCTCATGGGTTTTTTTAATTTTAATCAGAAATGACTTAATAAAATCATTTACTAAATTATTTTCCATGGTGAAAGTCATTTTAATATGGTAAAATTAATCCTACACGGTGTATTTCGATCGACCTAGTTAGAAATGGCCAAGTGATCATTTTTTGGTGATAACAGAATATAAGGATAATGTACTCTTCTCTATAGTTTTCTTTTCTTGAGAGGAACATATTCCCTGAAATGGGAGATGATCTTTGAGACCTCGAGAGGAATACATAACCAAACATCTACAAAGATAACCTTATTTCTTAGCAACCAGATTCCTCAGACGATAAATATAGGAAGAGTACAAAGTTGATTAAATTTCTCCGCCCATATGTATAGCATTTCGACAAAGTTAGTCCACTTCAAATCTTCTTTGATGCTTAATACTTAGAGAATAGAAGACCTTATTTCTTGGGCAACTATACAATTTATCAGAAGATGGTCAAAAGTCTCTTCTTCCTATTTGTAAAGGCCACAACCGCTATGGCCCTAAAAACCTCTTTTTTGGAGGTTTTCCTAGGCTAATATTTTATTATGAAGGACCAATCACGTGAAACATCTTAACTTGTTTGAGATATGCCATTTCCCAAGGAATCTATACCACAATCTATCAACTAATATAATTTGTGAATAAGCTGACGCTTCATACGTCGATCTGGCTATAATATTTCCAGTTGATAAATCCCAACTCCAAACCAGAGAGTCCCTATAATTGGTTAATCTCACTCCATTGAGGTTGATCTATTTACTAAAAAGGTTCAATTCTTCCACTAACGAGCCATCCAGTTATAAGTTTGTTGAGGACAGTCAATAGTTTTGTGGGGACTGTGAGGAGAACCCTTTTTTATGTTATGTAGATAAAGGATTTTTTTTTTTCTAAGGATTGTTGTAATTATGTGGATAACTTTTAGAGTTTGGAACTACCAATAAAGTGGTCCTTGCGAAGGATGACTTGCTTTCCATGTCCAAGTTTCCAAGCAAGCTAGTTGAATAGATGGGGAAAGAGGACATGAGAGCTTTCCAAACCATAGAGCCTCTTTTGGGAGGATAAAGATCTTGTCTTCTGATCTAATCCACCACCTTTTGTCTACTAAAATATTTCTCCTTAATAACTAGGCTCCAGAGACCCTACCCGAACAACCCTCTCCACAGGTTTTTCATTTCCAATGCTTTTGCAAACCGGGATAGTTTTTTAAAACCCCATCCTCCTAGACTTTTGGGAGTAGAAAGGATGGACCAGTGAGCAAGATGGAAACCTCCTTCATTTCTTTTACCAACCCACAATAAATTAAAAATCAATTTTCTAATTTTGACTAGGATAGCAGGAACATTTTCTGCCAAGGACAACCAGTAAACAATAATGTTTTCCAAGACATATTTTTCCAAGACCATTCTGCCTCGTAATGACAACCAATTATAGCATCATATATTTATTATTTTCTCCACCCTTCTGATCATCCACATCTATTCTTCTTTATGATAGTCATTAATATTTAGAAATAAGTCTAGATACTTAATTCCGATTGCCAGTTCTGAGGTCTACAAGGGTAGAAAAGACTGGATGTTAGAGAGGATGTCTAGCCTGCTTGCATTTTGATGAAAGGTGGATTTTGTTAGGTTGATCTCCATTCCTGTAGCATTGCTAAAGAGAGATATGCATCCGTGGAAATCCTTTCATTCCGCTACTGTACCTAGACCTAGTAGCAGAACATCATCCACAAACATAAGGTGGGTGATCTACTGATTTTTGGACATTTTTATTCCTCTTATGTTACCCTCCTTTTTCTCTTGCAGCACCATGTGAATCAAACCTTCCATCACAAGTAGAAACAAAAGAGGTGATAGTGGACATCCCTGCCTTAGACTCTGTGAGCCGATTGTTGGAAATATGTTGTTGTAACAACCCTGGTCAAAATTCCATGTAATAAAAGCTAATAAAGGAAAAATAATAACCATGGTCATGGGACACATATTCTAAGATGAATTTTGGGAAAAACATCCTAGTGGGTGTTCATTTGGTTTATTATGGTTAAGGAAATTGGCAAAGGAAATGGAAAAAGCTTTGGGAATGCATGACACATTAATTGGAATTTTATTTATAAAAATAATGGAAAATAGGAGAAAAGTAAGGTGAAAGGTCACAAGTTACATGTGAGGAGGAAAATGAAGGAAAATAATGGAAAAATGAAGAATATAGAGGTCTTATTAATAAAAAGGATTCTGAGGATGAGTTGGTACCTTTTGTTACTTCAGTTTAGGAGCGCTCTCTCTCTCTATTCTCTCTCTTTCACACTCTTGGGTACTTAGAGCACTTTAACATTAGATCAAGGAAAACAAATGAAGGACAAGGAAGGAAAAGGGAAACATAGATCAAGCAAGGAAGAGCATGATCAAACAACTATAGCGGAATTACTTGTAGGTATTGATTTGCATGTGTAATTTACTTTCTATATTTGACATTAATGGTACATGCATGTGTGTATTTGGTTCTCTTGTTATCATTGGCATGAGTTTTGCCAAGTGTGACAATGTTCTCTAGCCTTGCCTTTTCATTTTCGGATTAATCATGGTGTGATGGGTTCTCTTTTACTTGGCTGAGCTGGATTACCAAATGATTTTCGAAACTGAGTGAAGTGGTCTCTGAAAGAAAAAACACAAGACCTAGAAATCCATGAATCAAACAAGGTAGGATTGCGGTAATTTCCTTTGGATCAAATTAAATTTCCCTGTCGCCATAAGAAATGCAAGTCATGCTAAGTAGGCAAATTACATTATGTCGATGCCAATAGTCATGTGCTCCAATCCTCTACCCACTCACCTTTGTATTCTCCATCTCATCGACTTTTCCTACCTGATCCCATCCAATTCGCTTTTCCTATCTTTGATGGTATATTGCCACCATTACTAGTCAATAGATACCCTCAATCGGATGAGTGAAGCCACCACTAACATCTTGTAAATAACACATTTTTTTCAGTTGCAGTTCAAGGCATTTTACATACAAAGATGAAAAAGGCAAAATTGTACACAATGACATTGTAAATATATAAAAGTGTACCATATAAAAATTTCTCAATGTTGCACATCAATACATTTTACCAACCATCGTTTCATCAACCCATTTTCAGTAACATGTCGAAGCTAGAGCTTACATGATTGTAAATAAATACTACATGAGTATTACTAGTACAATATTGTGTATCCTAAATTCCTGTGGACATCAATAATTCATCACATGCATTCCCGTTACCTCCCTTGACGATCGTAGTTTCGAGTCCAGGTGGAGTTGCTGCTTCAGATTCCTTTGACAAAACAAATACTTTTTTTATTAATAGTATGAAGTTGTCTATTGAGCCTGTGAAATAGCTCGGATGACAGAAAATTGCTGGAATCCGGTCAATTAAAACTCGAAAAATCAGGTGTTTGGAGTGTTTAAAATCCATTTTTGATGCTGGAAATAGATTCAGCACTATCAAAAACCCCCCTAAGGGCACTTAAAATATTAAAGTTTAACAACTGTAAACAAGATTCTGGACAATTTTTTGCCAAATTTTCTGAAAATCATTACTGGATTCTGAGTGAAAACGCCTCCTTTTTTAGACTACGCGCTAATAGTATTCCGCTGTATATTATGATTAAGTAGATTAATGAAGGAAAGACGACACTCGTTAGAGCAGCAGGTTAAATGCGAAGGATTTCTGACAATTCCGTATGGACACGTGTATATATTGGTGTGTTGATAAAGAAAACGTGGCGTTTGACTGCCCACGACCCGTTTAGTTGAAAATTCAAATGCAGGGTCCGTGGTTTTGTTTGTTTAACTTTCACCGTCCTTATCTTGAAAGCTCATTTAGATTCTATTTGAATATGTGTTTGGCTCATTTTACGGAACTCGTTCTTTTATTTCTTGCTTATCGTTGTAGTAAAGAACGTGACATTGGAAATCCACGCACTTTTGCTTTGGACGTGTCTCACGTGGGATAATAACGATATATCTTGATAATTTAACCAGGTTGGATTATTATTTATTTATTTTTTATGAAATTGTTTTTAAAAATAGTTAATTATTTGGGTAAGAAATTTATAATTTTATTTCATTTATGAAAAGTTTAATTATAGTTTTTTTTACGTAGATTTTGTTTTATTATAAATATTTATATGGTTATTTTTGAAGTAAATTAATTAGCCTGATCATATAAATTAAATGACTGGTAAATGTTAATAGACATTAAATTACATAAAAATAAAATAAATTTAATAATTAAATCAGCCTAGATCTATCTAGCTCCAAGAGGGATCAAGTCTCTTTATGTGTAAACGTCTTTTAAAGTGTATTTGAAAGAGTTAAGATGGATCTAGGTTGGTTACGCCGAGAGACACATTTATGTTATGTGTATTTTATAAATAAAAAAAGAATGTTGTAATGTCCCAGATATAAAATTTGCAGAAAATAGTTTCAAAAATTTAAGCCGTCAACACCACAAACAATTTTCACAAATTAAACCACAAAATTTACGGTAAAAGCGGGAAATATAATTTGTAACTAAATAATAAACAATATAAACATGCAGAAGATCTCAGCCTTAGTTTATTAATATGTAAATAAGTTGGTACAAGAATAGGAATATGGCTTAGATGATGGCCCCAAATAGATATACAATAATGTCGTAATTGGCCTCCAAAGCAAACTAAAAATCAATAAACTACAACCTGTAAATCCTGAATGGATCCACCAGGGGAAGAGATGAGTGCTCACCCACTCTCACTGAATCACCCAAGGGTTTTCGTCCTGAGGCTACTACTGAAATGAGAACTAGGTTTTCAAAATCTCACCACAAAGACAATACACAAATCCGAGATGTCTCCAAATGAACTCCTCCTCCTGATGGATAGATCTCCAAGCCTCTATAAGCATCTTATTATATTATTTTATTATTATTCTAGACGCTCCTCCATTGACTTGACCTTAAGTGACTTTTTGATTTTATTTCACTTGAGTCACTTTTGGGCCTTTTCCTCCAATCAATTATTTTTCCCTAATTAAATAACTAATTAAAGTCATTTTTAATTAAGGAAAATGGTAAATCACCCACCATACTCTCTTCGACCACTAGAAGTCACTTCTCAGCATCTAATCCTATAGATCTTCTCGTTCCGGTTCCAACGAGCTATTGCACTGAGATGTTCCACCAAATAATCTTCTGGAATGCCACCTAAGCATAATTAATTTAGGCCCCATAATAATGCTATTTTTTGAAAGTTTTCAAAATGCAACGAAATGAAAGGAAAGTTGTGCAGATGATGGAATATGCCAAACAAATGCTATCCCACCCCATAAAAACTCCTCAAAACTCCCTCAGGACCCCTAATGATGTAATCCTCCTCCTACAGCTTGACCATCACATACCCTGGAAAACCATCATGGTTGTACTATAGAGGAAAATAAAAATGGGGACATGAAAAATCCTCCCACCCCAAGATTGATTTCTCTTAATAATTCACACCTGTTCACTATAGAGGCATTTTCCAACTAATACATGGATCCCATATGAACCACTGGTCCACATCATGCCTTTGAGCAATCCAAACATAACCATATCCCTCAATACTTGGATCCCAAGCCCATATCTAACTCAAACTGCTACTAGTATATATGAATGGATCCCAGTGCCACCATGGCCAATCATGGCCCTAGTCCCATGGCTCTAATTGTGCTTTATCTCTGACTATAGATACTACTCCACCAGTAGAATGCAACTCATCACCTCTCTCTAGTCCAAACCTTGCCATAGACTAAGGTTAACCCTACTATGTTGATGCAGTGATGGAATGTTTATGGATGACCAACCTATGCCCTATTTCCAACTGTGGCATGTAGTGTCCCCCTATCTCTAAGGGTCCCTACTGTACTATGCTCTGGACTAAGAATGACACTCTATCAATAGGATACCAACTCATAATCTCCCGCAAATCCATCCTATGGGAAGGATCATATGCATAAACACCTGTATATGGAAAAAGTCCCCTATGTTGCACTATGACCAACTCACACTACTATGTCTAGTCCATCAATATGATTTACCCAATAAATTTTGCTCCTCTCCCTATAATGGGAAAAAGTGGGCAAACTATGTTGCAAGCCCTGTCTATGTACTCTTGGAGAGGGATGCTCCCTGAAAGTACTATAGCTTTTCTAGGTACCTGTGCATCTACCTGCACCTCATCAATGAGTGTGTTATGCAACCAGCTCAAAAAATAGAAGAAAAATGAGATCAACGCGTTAGAAATAAACCAATTTGAGGGGGAAACCTCCTTTACATTACATAAATGAACAATTCTTAGATGATTCAAATGACAAAAGCTCCTTTCTATATATAGGATTCAATGGGGTCACAATATAATCCTAGTCGACCTAACAATAATAATGTAAGGGCACAACAATAACAATAATGGCTTTTTATGGGGCACAATAATAACAATATGGGGCCCCAGATGCGGGTAACAAAACTGACATGCTTGACAATCACATCCCACACTCCCCGGGAGGCGGAGATCCTCTATGCAGAGCCTCACCTGATGCAGATCCTCATACAGTTAGCCACTCGCATGAGACTCACAGAATCAAAAAATATGACGAGAGGTTAGGAACCGTGTCACCATGCTCAGAGAATCACCTTGCATCTATCACCATAAATGATCACCATGATTAACCCATATTGCAGCCATCCCCCTTCCCTCAAGCCTACTTAGGTGATCAATCATAGCACGCAGATGCGTGCGAAGCCTACTCATTGCTATCCTCCTCACACACACCCCAACCCTTTTAAAAAGACGAGCTCTCAACCCCTTTCAATTCACAAAATGTTTTCTCTGCCTTTCGCCTCTTTAACTCTACTCTGACTTCTCCCTGACTTCAGAAGGCTGCGGAGCTCTAGTCTCAGCGTCGCGCTACGCAGTCTCCTTTGGACTACTACACCCCTTCCTGCACACCTACCCCCCAGCTATTCCTCCCCCCTGAGCCCCAACGCTGCTTGCCCTTTTGTGTACCCCTCCTTGAACCGCTCCCCCATGCCTCTGTGTGCAATGGCTCCCAGAATTCTCCAAATAACTATCTGAGGAGGACAGAGAGGGGCTCTCCCTGGCTGATATCAACGTGGCAAGGACAATCGTCTAGTCGATGGAAGGTTCTTCTTCTATCACTTTTGCGCATCATAATCCCAATCCCGAGCAGGATGCAGAAGCTCTTGGACACACTACGCAGAGAGGAAGACGTGGCTCGCAAAATTCCACTATCTCTCCTCAGACGCACCTCCAACACTGCAAAACTGACTCGCTGCCGGTTCAGGAGGAGGAAGATGAGGATTTAGACATATGGGTGATGGATTTCGATGGCATCTAGACGTATGTCCCCGACGACGTAGATCCAGACTCCCCCATCCTCTGTGTATTGGTCCAAAATCCCAGGTCTACAATGGCAGGCATGGCAGAAGCTATTGCGCAGGCTCCTGCTTGCCCCATTGAGGAGGAGGTCCCCTACAGTGATGATGAAGACGAAAAGTGAAGCCTGCGTAGCTGCACAATTCTCCCAAGTTTTTTGTCAAGCTTGCCATCAGTGCCTTTTTGCTACTGTTTACTTTGTGCTACTTAGATATGTTAGCGCTACTGCGCATAATGTAATTTTCTGTTTTAATATTTGTTCGGGCTGATTTCCTCCCCCGAGGTAGCTTAGAAACCTTGTAACAAAGGCTGGGATTGGCTAAGCGCATATTTCCAATCCATCCTGTAGCATATGTAACTTCTATGTTTTCGAATTAATAGAATAGCCTAACTTACAAAAAAAAAAAATAATAACAATATGGCGGCTACAAGGGGTACAACAATAACAATAAGGGGGATACATTAACAACAATAAGGGACTACACTAGTAATATAGGGACTTAACATGCCCCTCTCCTTCAAAAAAGTGTTGTCCTCAACGCTTGAGTAGCTCTGGATACTTCTGTATAAAATTCTCATCCTCCCCTATGGAATCTTCAGTGGGTAAGTTCTTCCACTTAATGAGATACTATGAAAATGATCGATTTCGTAGCTATCGAGTTCTTATTTCCATGACTGCTTCAGGTTCCAATATGATTTTTTCTTCCTCATTAAGTTATGGAAATATTGTTTGAACTGGAAGTTTGTCACCTATAACCCTCTTGAAGCATGATACATGGAAAACTAGGTGCACTCGAGAAGAAGCAGGAAGCTCCAATTTGTATGCCATAGTACTAATATTTTGCAACACCTCATAAGGACCATATTACTTTGGTGATAATATATTATCCTTCTTAGCTTGCTTGATGGACATTTTTTTGTATGGTTGTGTTGTGCTATGCAACAACTCCCCCCAATTTTATTTTCAAAATAGTCTAAACTTTTAAATAAAAATAGGGACCATTATTAAAATATATTTTTCATTTTAAATAAAAATCAAACTCCAAAAACATTATTGTTTTTATAAAATAAAAAAACAAAAAACCAAAAAACCAAAAAAGAAATTAATAAAATATCCTTGTGATCACCCTTTCGCAAATCGCATCCCGCATAATCTTTTAACATTAAAGGTTCCTGCACAAAACATCGAAATCCCAATTTTGCGATCAACAATTTGAATTTCGCAAGCGATATCATAAATCACACATCGTGGATATATGTTTAAAACTTTAAGCAATTCTTACCAAAGTTCTGATATTGCGATATTTTGATGTTGCGATATTTCGATACTGCGATTTTGCGATTTCGCAATATCACGAAATTGCATATCGCATAAACAAAAAACAATTAGCTTCACAAAAAGCAGGTTCAAAAGGCACGATGTGAGGAATTTGAAAGGTTTTAATAAAGGTTTTAATGTGAAAATAAATATTGTAAGAAATGATTAAGTGTGTTTTATCATCCCAATGCAAACAATTATTGATTTGTTATGATTAATTAATGATATAGCTGCTTCTTGGATATTTTCTTTTCAAATTGGTCATTTCAATATATCTTTCATCATTTGATCATTACTTTGTCTTGTTGAGAATGCAGCAAGATGATGGAGCTTAGTGAAATGAAGTCGCCTTCACTAAGTGGGCCCGCAGGCAAATTCTGGCGCAAAATCTATTTTTAGACTATGTCTATTTTTAGACATATGGAGCATGGTTCGGGGATTCCAGTTTGAGATTCTTGGAGCATTGGTCATGTTGGGAAAAATAGATGAGACTCTATTTTTTAGGTCGAAGAGGTCGAAGTCTATTTTTAGACTGCCTCTCCTAAAAATAGGGAAGTCAAATATTATTTACCCTTAATAATATTTGGACTCTAAACAACAGTTTACTCTCTTGGAGCACTTCAATTCGAGCTACAGAAGTGGCTCATGCATCTGACAGAGGAATCACGTGGTTCCCAAGGGTTTGATGGCATCATGCATGGTTGACTTCAGTTGGACTTCAGTGGCAGAAGTTTGGAGGAGTTAATGAGACAAATAGTGGAGTTGTGTTCTGTTTATTTTAGTTGAACTGATTGAGATTAGTTTAACTAGCTAATAAATTAGTTATGAGTGGAGTGAATTAAATATTATTTAATTCATTAATTAGTAACTCATTATTCAACTCAAGAACACATCAGTTCACTACAGTGCATGATCAGTTCAGTGGAGACCAGTGAAAGAGGTAGATGAAAGGGTGGAGTTAGCTATCGGTGGCGACATCAGTTGTGCATGAGAATTGCACCACACTTGGAGGATTTTTCCATGACAATTGTGCAGTCAAGCCAAGGAGATTCGAACCTTGGATCTCTATATAGACAAGCCTGGATTGCGCAATAGAGGCAAGGCAATTGGCGGTGAGTTTTGAACCAGTAACCTGTTCAAAACTGAGCTAGATTGTGGGTAACTGTATGAGAAAGTACTGAGTACTTGTGAGGAGTATTGTACTGAGTTTGTTACTTGATTTCTCCATTATAATATACACAATAGCTGCGGTGTTTTCAGCTATAAGCTTTCCCCATACATACTATGTTAATGTGTATGATGATTTGATGTGTTATCGCTTGATTTTATTTCTGCATGTTTGATGATCTGAGTGGAAGAGATTATGTGTTGCATATAAATTCGAATTGTATGTGATCAGGATAGTCTCGGTGGATAATTAATCTTTATTCAGCAAATTTCTACATGGTATCGGAGCTATTGAAGCTTAGATTGATCATCACAGTGATTACAAACTTATTTCGGTAGACAGAGTCTGCATGCGGGCCAGGTAGCCTCCGGATTCATCTTTCTTCGGAAAGTGAAAGGTATGGTAAACGCCCCTTGCAGTCGATCTCTGTGCTAGAAATAATTTGTTCTCACGATCTAGAGCGGTTGAGCTTTGAGGTGGAATTCGAAGTTTTGCAGCAGTTTTGTTTTCTTGGTGCCAGTGTTGAAAATGTCTTTCAACGGTTTACGACTCGAATATGCTCTTGAAGGCAGTTCGAATTATGTTGCATGGAAGGATCACATGGAGGCAGTATTAGAAGATAATGGTCTGAAGGAGTTCGTGGATACGGATGTCCAAAAGCCCACTGATCCTGCTGAAGTCGAAGCATGGAAAAAGAAGATGGCGAAATGTCGAAGGATCCTGTTGGAGGGCGTCAAGGATCATATTGTATCCAGCCTGCATGGAAAGGCTTCTCCATATTTAATGTGGAAAGCTTTGACGGATCTATTCTAGAGTAAGAGCGACCAAAGGAAGCTGGCGCTCAAAGATAAGCTCGGGAACATCAAGATGGAGAAAGGCGACAGTATCGCCAAATACCTCACGAAGTTCACTCAATGCAGAGATGAGCTGGGAAGTGTGGGGGTGACTGTCGAAGATGAGGACATGGTCAACCTGGCTCTCCTTGGTCTTTCGAAGGCTTGGCAATCATATCAAGATAGTGTCAATGATTGGGAGAAGCTGCCAGGATGGGAGCGCCTTTGGGCGGATCTCATGCAGGAGGAGATAAGGAGGACTACTCGAGATGGATCTTCATCAAAGGGAGCTGATGAAGAAAACTGCGCTTTGATGTCCAAAGCTAAGAAAGGGAAGGGTAAGAAAACCTCTCATTCTGGAGCTAAGGGCAAGAAGTAGGATATGGCGAAAGTGAAGTGTTTTCACTACCATGATCACGGACATTATGCTACCAATTGTCCAAAGAAGAAGAAGAACAAGCAAGCGGGAAGATCTGCAGATGGAGAAGCTTTGGCTTCACAGTTCGAGCTTGAATTTTCACTGATCGCATGCTTGGTTTCAAGTGTGATGGGATCGGTATGGTTCTTGGACAACGGTACGTCATTTCATATGACGGGAGATCGGGATTTGTTCTCAGATCTGGAGGACAAATATTTGGGTGTGCACATCGAGATGGGCGATGATGGTAGATACAGTGCGACTGGTATCGGTACCATATCCTTTCAGAGGGAGTCTGGTAAACCATTTGTATTGAAGGATGTCATGCATGTACCTGGATTGAAGAAGAACTTGATCTCTGTGGCGATGTTGGAGGATAAGGGGTATGATGTGGTCTTCAGCGAAGGAAAAGCCTTCCTGCGCAGTAAGACTACTGGAGAGACCCGGAAGATAGGGATTCGAACCAAGAACCTTTATCAGTTGCAGGTAGATGGCTGCGCAGCTATGGCATGCAAGGCGAGAGAAGTAAAGCGCAGGCACGAAGGAGAAAACGTCTATACAAAGCTTTCACAGAACATTATGGGTAAGAAGGAGAAGAGTTCGAATTCTGAAAACAGAGGGTAGCCAGCATGTCGATCACTTTGATAAGGATGCGGTATAACCACATGGGAAGGAATGTATAATTTCTTTGGAAGAAGAAGATACGCTAGGTATTGAAAGTTGCGGCTACAACGGTTACAGTAATACGTACGAGGCAACTCTGAGAAGCTGGCTTGTTGTTCACCGCATGGATAGCGTCAGGGAGCAAGTTTTGCATGCCAAAATTATGCGGACATGAAGAAATGGGTCTTGGAGCTTGATATTTCAACGGGCAATTTAGAACTCCCATCTCAGAGCTAATCGGGTAATTCACCACACAAAAGATGTGGTGGTGTTATGGTTCTTATGGATGCAAGAACTTTCCTAGAGATTTGTAATAAGAAATTCATAGAAGATTTTGCCAGAGAACATGTGAATTTGTTAGAATGCACACAGGAGTGGACCAAAAGAGATGAACCATTAAAAAAAAAAAAACACGGGCGGACAGTACCAAAAAAGGATGTTTCAGACGCTGTTCACAAGTTCAATATCCAAGTCGGCAATTTGACACAGTTTCTACCACAAAATAGGGTATGTGAGTTTGCCAAATTATTCCCTATAGAGCTTTTAGAACTTACTGAAAAAGATGTTGGAGATCAAGAGCTCTTAGGGAGACATAAAAGCTCTTATTGAGAAAAGTCAGGAGTTGAAGAGACTTAAAATAACTGTAAAGCAAAATGAGGAAACATTGACCAAATTCAAGAGCAAGAAAAATATGTGGAGCGTTTTCGGCAAAGAGAAAAACTACTGCGAAAGGTCGAATCTATAAAGAAGAAACTACCGTGGCTGAAGTATGATAGGAGAAAATGGCAAAGCGAAATCGAGATGAAATTGCAAAATTAATAGCAGAACAGAAAAAAAAAAGCTCCAATAGAGGAGAATGCACAAATCAGAAGGGCAGAGAAGGCAGTAGAGGAGGCGGCTACAGCGGAAAATACTCTTACTGATTGTGTAAATGATAATTTACACAAAGCTAATTTGATTTTAGAAACTGTTCCAGGATATCTCCCACAGGCACATCAACTGCAAATAGAATGGAGGCAAAAAGCAGAAGAAAGAGCAAGATCAATCCAAGGTCTGACAAGATTAAATTGGGACTCTTACTGGACATACTTAGTGAAGCCACACAGTCAGCACAGTGCGCTTAATTGTATCATCAATTCTAGATAGAAGATTGTGCCTACACTTACCGACTCTATCTTTTCAGGACAGTTGAATTCTGAAGTCGGTCATCCACATCTTCTCAAAACTATGCTAGATGCCTGCAAGTTTAAAGACCAAGTTCATAAATAGTTAGTTAATAGTCTTTATTTTTAGATTTAGTTTTAATTTCACTGTATTTTAGCCTAGGAAAAGGACGGTCATTAAACCGAATCCTTAATTTTTGTAATAGACTATTTTTAGATTTAGCGAAGTAGTATTTAAACCCCTCTAATGCATTTAGAGAGGGGTCCTGGATTTTAATATTTTTGACTTGGAGATTACATTTCTGTACTCCACTGGCTTAATATATTTTTTAAAAGGATCACATCTAGTGATTTTATGCGGAATTATCTTTGTAGTGTTGCATTTTTGTACCTTGGAATTTGATTTTGCATCAGAATTACTGGATTAGTGTATCAGATTACATTTGAAAGCCTTCAAGATGAATAAGGTATTTCTATCTGTTCACTATTGATTTCTTTTGTCTTATGATATTCGTTTTAAAATTTCTATCATTTACATATATATTTGGTTCTCACAACGTTTCTTTATGTATCATTTCTGAGTATAATTGAAATGTTATCTTTTATAAGTACATGTAGATGATATTTTATGATGAATGCAATATGTTAATACAACTCTGTTTAATTTCTTAAACAGAGTTATCTTTATTTGTTTCTGCACATTTCGATTTAAATGATAATACATTTTTATGGTTATTTTTAAATTTGAATAATCTTAAGTTGTATTCACATATGATTACCCGGGTTAGTGTTAGAATTTCTTTATCAATATTTAGTTTAAACTAGATAGTTTTATTTCAGTCAATTTAGTCCTATTTTCACTCATCCAAATCAATCCATCACCAACCCATTATTTATAAGGAAACTAGTCCTTTAAATCTAGTCGGAGCCACCATACCAAATGGAAAAGGAGTTGTCCTAAGGTCCCGACCGGGTGGTTTTCCCCAATGTTTGAAGCAGAGATTTTCTAGGCTTCAACATTTTTGGCACTAGAAGGAGGGCCTAGGCTATGAATGGCAAGTAAATATTTACTTACAAGCCATTCTGAGAGCAAAACACCCTCATCAACTTCTTCAATTTCTTCTGAAATAAAAAATCCTATAGAAGGAATTGAGAAGAATATTTAGACACCCACTACCAAAATCTCAAAACATTCAGACAATCAAAATCCTGAGTCTCCTGAAGTTCAAGATTTAATTCATAAATTGAAAGGATTCTCATTATCTTTAGATAAGTCTGAAATATCTGAAGGTAGTGTAACTTCAAAATTTGTTTCTTCAAAACCTCTTACTAGGCTTCAAAGTGAAAAGCTTGAAATTATATTTCTCTGAAAGAATTCCCTTTACCTAGTAGAGTCAAGACAAGAAAAACTCAATCGGAATCAGTAAGTGATATAGGTTCTTCATCTCATATTCAATTACCTGTTTCCGAAATCTCAACTCAACAAAGTACAGTCGTTTCCACATCATCTGCTCAATCATCATCAATCTCAACATCATCTATTCCAACAACTTCTATTCAGACACCACCAGTCTCTACTACTCCTCCAATAGTTGTTCCAATAATGGCTAGACCATGGGCTACTCTCGGTGTCAACATGCACACACCTTTACATGATTTTGACAATCTGGAAAATGGGCAAAGTTTGACGGATCTTAACATTCAAAGTTTGAAGATCATATCAATAACTTTATCTTGTTTATCCAGAAGGATGAATGGAGTCGCACATGAAGATGTTGGCAAGTGGGACTATTCCCTTATACTCTTCAAGGAGCGACAGGATCATGGTACTTTTCATTACCATCGGGATCCATAACAAGTTGAGCCATTTTAACGAGGATCATTTTTTTTAACCAAATTTGGAGATGACGGATCAATAACTACTTTAATCAACGATCTCTCAAATTTGAAAGCGGAAACAGGAACCCATTAAAGAATTCAACGCCAAATTCAACAAACTCTTGAACAAAATTCACATAGATTCAAGGGCCCTAGTGAACAAGTCGGAAGTGAATGGTACATAACTGCTTTGCCCTCAAACATAGCAATTTTTGTAGATAGAGCTGCAAAACCTACGTTAGCCGAAAATATGAAAGAGGCTATTGCAGTAGAGAAACGAATTATTTCTCTAGAAAAGAAAAATGCTATTGAGGAAAGGAAATCCAAGAAAGTCAGCTTCAAAGATTATTCAAAGAAAAAGGCCAAAGACCCATACGACATGGAAGGTTTACAGAAAGTTCTTAAAACCATGTCAAATGAAATGGTTGAAATAAAAAAAACAAGTAGCTGAAACTTCTACCAAAAACCATTCCAAAATTTCGAAAGAAATCAACTTGAATCTAAACTTCCCAATTCAATCTCTAATGCAGAATCAGAAGAGGAAGAAGAAGAAGATACTCCTCTAGTATCAGAAGAGGAAGATGAAAATAAAGAAATAGCTGAATTGCATGGAATGTGGGATTTTATTCTTCCTAATTTTGATAGTGAGGTAGAACAAGAAGCTATGCCTATAAGTACTAGGAGTAAATCTACATCAGAACATGTACAAACAATTCCTAAAAAGAAAACTATAACTCCAAGTACCAAAGACAAATCCCCTGCAAAGAAAACTTCTCCGTTACCTACTCAAAATCAGCCATCTTCTTCCAATCCTCCTACATCGACAACAAAGACTTTAGTGGTCTCAGATCCTATGGAGTATAACATTGTTGAAGACATGAAAAATATTAAAGCCAACATTTCCTTACATGAACTCAGCAAACTAAAACACCAGCAGAAGTTGTTGTTAAAAGAATTAAATGCTACACCAATTTCTCCTTTACCAAGTGATGTAGTTGCAAAAGCAGCAAAAGGAACTGGTAAGCCACCAGATAAGGTAGATGCTACTAATACTGTGCTCATTGGGGAAAAGTCAAATTCTCAAACTCCTCATTTTCTTCTGACTTATGAAATGTACAATAAGAATCTGCATAATTGTTTGATTGATTCTGGAGCTTCATTCAACATAATGCCTACTTCTGTTTGTGCCAAATTGAATATTGAACCACAAAAATCGGCAGTACATATTGTTCAATTAGATCGATCCAAAGTTCAAATTGTAGGAGAAATCAATTCAGTAATTATCAGATTAGCTTCCGATCCTAGGATTGTCCAAAGAATTGATATTTTGATTGCAGATATTCCTGAATTCTATGGATTACTCTTAAGCAGGGACTGGTCTGCAAAACTTGATGGTTATATCGCAACTGATTGTTCACATATGTGGCTTCCCTATAAATGGAAACCAAATCAAATCAAAATTGAATGAGAAAAACATATGATGCACACTGTCACTGAATTTGAACAATCTAATGAACCTGTGGCATTCAACAAAAATATTCTTGGAGGTTATTCTGCTGAGTCATTTCTTGGAAACTTTGAAGCACCACAATCACCCTTTTCTGTAAATACTTTTGTTTCTCAAATAGAAAATGTTTCACAATCTGATTCTTCTAGAATTGTAAATATTTCGGATGTAATTATAGATAAGTCAATAGATAAGTCTTTATTTTGGTCATTATATTTTGATGGATCGAAGTCTAGTGATGGAGCTGGAGCCGAATGCATCCTAATTGATCCAAATGGGGAGAAAACTATGCTGTCATGTAGATTAGAATTCGAGTGTACTAACAATACCGCAGAATATGAAGCCTTGGTTCAAGGACTTTATAAAGCTATAGGGTTAGATGTTAAATACTTGAAAGTTTTTGGTGATTCCGAAATTGTTATTAAACAAGTTAGGAATACTATTCATTGCCTTTCAGGACATCTTAAACACTATCAAACCCTGGTACAAGACCTCACCACTCATTTTTTAGCATTCAATATTTCTCCTATTCCTAGGAATCAAAATACATCAGCTGACTTGTTAGCTAATGTTGCATCTAAACTCCTGCCTGCTGAAGATTGCAGTCCTGATAGGTTTTCTGTAGAATTGATTTTTCGCCCATCTGTCCCCGATAATGTCACAAATTGGAGATTTTTCTATCATGATCAAGATATTTTAAATTTTATGACTTCAGAGAAATCATATGATGAGAAAATTATTGATGAAAATGATCATGATTTACAAATTTCTTCAAAAGGTAATGAAAATCCAATTTCAAAATCTGTTGTTAAATTAGAGGACTTATATGATATTAAAGACAGATTCAAGAAAGTCACTAATGCCAAACTTCAAAGTTCCACTTTGGAGTTTGAATTAGTAAATCTTGGTTCTGATTCCAAACCTCAAAACATTAATTTAGGACTCAATTTAACACCAGACGAAAAGAATGCTTTCATTAAACTCTTGAACAAATATAAAAACATTTTTGCTTGGAATTATGATGATTTAAAAACGTATGATACTTCGGTTATTCAACACACAATTCCAATGCTTCCTGATTTTAAACCTATTCAACAAAAGCTAAGGAAGGTTCATCCAAATCTCGAAGGACAAATCAAATCAGAACTTAATAAAATTTTAAAAGATAAAATCATTTTTCCTGTAAGGCACTCTAATTGGGTTTCCAATATGGTACCTGTAAGGAAGAATAATGGTGATATAAGAATCTGTATTGATTTCAGAAATTTAAACGAGGCATGTTTAAAAGACAATTTCCCATTGCCAACCATGGAACAGATACTTCAAAAGGTAGGCCGGTTGAACTTATGTCCTTTCTTGATGGATTTTCAGGCTATAATCAAGTCTTATTCCATCCGGATAGCCCGTTAGAAAACAACTTTCAGAACAAAATGGGAAACTTATGCTTATCAGAAAATGCCTTTTGGTCTAATAAATGCAGGAGCAACTTTCCAAAGAGCCATGGACATAGCATTTAAAGTTCTGATCAATAAATCAGTTGTTGTTTATCTTGATGAAATAACAATATTTTCAAAAAAGAGAGCGAATCATCTACATGATTTAAAGCAAATATTTGAAAGATGTAGAAGGTTTGGTATTTCCTTAAATCCAAAGAAATATTTCTTTGCTTTGGTTGAAGGAAAACTCTTAGGATTTGTTGTGTCAAAAGATGGTATATATATTGATCCAGATAGAGTCAAAAAAATTTCTGATATTTTTTTACCTCATAACAAAAAATCCATGCAATCATTTCTTGGGCAGATCAATTTTGTTAAAAGATTCATTCCTGATTTTTCTTTAATTGTTTTACCTATGCAAAATATGATCAAGAAGAATTCAGTATTCAAATGGGGACATAAAGTGAAAGAAGCCTTTGAGGCAATCAAACAAGTGATCATTAATGCACCAGCATTGAATACCCCAGATTTTTCTAAAGATTTTACTTTCTATACTATGGCCACCGAAACATCTTATGTAGTTGTTTTAACACAGCTCAATGATCAGAAAATTGAGGCACCAATTTGACCCTAACTGGCTCATCTGCGAGGAGCTGAGTTTAATTATTCCGATGTTGAAAAACAAGCCTTTGTTGTGTTTAAATCAATCAAACATTTCAGACCTTTTCTCTTAAAAACACATACAAAAATCATTGTTCCATTCTCTGCAGTGAGACAATTATTAGTTCAAAAAGAAGTAGGAGAAAATAGAGCTAACTGGGTAACAACTTTGCAAGAATATGATATTGATATTAAGCCAACTAAGATTGTTAGAGGACAAGGTTTTTGCAGATTATTGGCAGGAGCTCATAACATACCGGAAAATCAAGATCCAAACAATGGCATTCAAGTTAATCAGATAAGTGTTATGATTAAGATCCTCGATTATCTTTGATCTTATCTATTACTTGAAAAATGGGTATGCTCCTTCTAATCTCGGTTATAAGAGTAAACATGCTTTGGGTTAAGGCTATTAAGTATGAGATCATTGATAATGTGTTATTCGAAAAGATATGATTCAATCTTATTAAGATGTCTTGAAAAGACTGAAGCTGAAAAGGTGTTGCAGGAATTGCATGATGGACCAGCAGGAGGTCATTTTGGAGGTGATGCCACAGCTCACAAAAGAATTCGCGCTGGTTATTACTGGCCTACCCTTTTTAAAGATACACATGATTACGTAAGGAAGTGCAGAATTTGTCAAATTGCAAGTGGAAGACAAAGGAAACCAGCTTTCCCTTTGCAACCAGTGAGTATTGAGCAACCATTCGAACAATGGGGAGTTGAAATTATTGGTGAGATCATACCTCATTCTTCCAAATAGCACAAATACATCCTTACAGCAACAGACTATTTCACAAAATGGGTAGAAGCAATCCCGTTGAAGGTAGCCAATTCTGATGCAATTATTGATTTCATAGATCAATTCATCATAACTAGGTTTGGTGTACCTAATGCTCTAGTCTTTGATAATGCATCTTAGTTCTCTGGAAATAGTTTAATTGAATTTGCAGTCAAAAGAGGTTTTAAATTGAAATATTCAGCAAATTATTATCCTCAAGGTAATGTTTTGGCTGAATCTACTAACAAAAACCTTATCAAAATCATTAAAGGATATTGATCAAAATCAAAAGAATTGGCACAAGTCTTTAATCTTTGCATTATGGGCTGATCGTATCACTGAAAAAGCTTCAATAGGAACTTCACCTTTCAATTTAATTTATGGAAAGGAAGCTGTGATACCATCAAATTTAACTCTTCCATCATTATTCCTAGTGCAATTTATTGAAGAAAATCCTTCTTCATCCATTCAATTGAGATATGATCAAATCCTTAAACTAGGAGAAGATAGAGATAAAGCAAAAATTATTCATGAAAAACATCAACAGCTTACTTAAAATCTTTTTTGATGCAAGTTCTACGAAGCTCAAATTTTGTCAATTGGTGATATTGTTACGAAATGGGATAAAGCACAGAAGAAAAAGGTAAACATACCAAAGTTTAGAAGAAAATGTGGCTTGGACCATTTCGAATCGTTAGATAGGCTCAAATACATTCATACTCCAAGATCTAACAGATAAGAGAGAATCTCTTCCTGTAAATGGGCTTATCTTGAAGAAATTCTTTTCATAAGGAGGTAACCCCTTCTTAAACTATACATATTCCTTTCTGCAAATTTTTTGATTGTTTTTGCAAATAAAAGTTGTTAATAGGTCTATAATTGACTATTTACTATTTAGAAAAATTTCTTAGGAAAAATATTATAAATATTTATTTTGTGTAAATAAGAATTTTTAAAGGAATGATCACAGTTTTTGGATAGTTTAAAATAAGATGTTAAACTTTGAAAGATTATTCCAATCATTTGCATGACCTTTTGAAAATTTGAAGAGAATGTAAATCATCATAAGTTTATTGAGCAGAGAAAGGTTATCTATAAAAGTAAATATTTTTTCAAGGTTTTGGAACTCAAAAAACTCTGAAAATTGTCATCCATTGATTCTTAAGGATAAAACTATTTCACCCCATCCATTTAAGTTGTGATTTTTTAGAATGTAATTCTAAAGAAATTTTATGAAAATTTAAGAGATAAGAGGTCTCATTATGAGCCGACTTACCATGTTCATAAAGAGTAATAAAACTGACATTACCAATACTGCATACCAAAACAGGGTGATGGCTTATAAATATAAGACAAGGGGTCTCATCACGAGCCAGCTTGTTCAGTTTAATTATAACTAGTGAATGGCATTGTTATTAACTGGCTACCAAACCAGAACAATGGCTCTTAAAAAATAAAATAAGTAAAAGAAAAAAAACATGAGATGATAGGTCTTATGAATTTATCTTTTAAAAAGTCATAATTTTAGTTGGATCGGACAATGAATAGTTAATGGTTTAAAGGTAACCCTGTCGAGACTATGAATGTTTGCGGCTTGTGAGGCAATACCTATGGCAATAGAGTATATTATAAGAAAAACCAAAACTTGGAAAAATCCACTTACTTCATTATTAACACAATTAAAGCTTGAGATAACCCAAAAATGTTTTTATTCTTAAGGAATTAGAAAAGAGTGAATGATTTTTATTTCTTTTCATAGTTAGATTTATTTAAATATCTTAGGATAGTTTTCATTATCACCCCCAAAATCTTTATTTACTAGAAATATAGTGTTCATTTTATTATTTTTTCGAGATAATACATATCTTTCGGTGAATCGCTGATTATTTGTGACGTGATAACCCCCCCTTTTATTTAATATTAGTAATAATACTAAATAAATGGGGACCCTTAGTGAAAAATCCAAAAAAAATCAATTAGGATTTGTTTTCCTTTTCAAATAAAACTTTCTATCGTAAACTTAGAGAATTCCCTTAGAAAGAACCTTAAGAAACACTTAAGTTTATGATAGATTACAATAAAAATTTTCTTTAAACAAAATAGCGCATCCATCGCAAAATGGTATATATCTTTTGTAAAACTGAAAATACGATTTTGCGATTTTGCGATAATGTGATCCCAAAAAGCCTATACAATAAACATATTGGTCGCAGATCGCATAGCATAGAAAATAGAAATGTTAAATATATATCTTTTGCGCTATTTACAATTTTGCGCTTTTGCGAGATTTGCGATGTGCGCTTTTGCACTATTGCGCAATTTGCGCTTTTTCGCTATTTACAAAATTGCGATGGTTTCATTTTGCGATATTGTGATATTGCGACATTGCGATATTGCGATATTGTGCAGCAAATCGCAGATCGCAACGTCACAGATTCATAAAAGCGCGTTGTTCAAAGAAAATCTTCCCATATATCAATATCTGTTATGCGCTTTAATGATTGGATTAAATGAATGGATTGACAATTAATGGTAAATGAGATTTTGTTTTGATTGAAAGTCGTTTCACGATAAAATAATATATTTCATCCACCTTTGCATTTAAAACTATCTCATCACCTTTTCTATGCCATTAATCTCATTCAACTCGTAAAACGCAGGCACGAAGGAGCAAACGTCTATACAAAGCTTTCATAGAATATTATGGGTAAGAAGCAGAAGAGCTCGAATTTTGAAAACAAAGAAATGGCTTCACTGTATGCAGACACCGCTTGCAATAAGGATGCCGATATAACCACATGGGAAGGAATGTATAATTTGTTGGAAGTAGAAAATCCAGTGGTGATTAAAGTTGCGGCTACAGCAGGTTCCAGTAATATGTCTGAGGCAATTCTTAAAGAATTGGCTTGCTCATTTCTGCATAGGATAGCGGCAAGGCCGAGGATTCTCCCATATACAAACATGGTGAAATGGGTGCTAGACAGCACAGATATTTCTGACAGGCAATTTAGAACTCCGTCTCAAGAGCTAATCGAGTCATTCACCACGGAAGATGTGAGGCTGATGTATAAGTTGCCGGAACTTCAGGCAACTTATAATAAGCAATTCATGGAAGATTTTGCCAGAGAACATGCGAATCTGTCAGAATGCACACAGGAGTGGACCAAAAGAGATGAACCGTTGAAGAAAAACAAACACGGACGGACAGTACCAAAAAAAGAATGTTTTAGACGCTGTTCACAAAGTTCAATATCCAAGTGGGCAATCTGACACAGTTTCTACCACAAGATAGGGTATGTGAGTTTGCCAAATTATCCCCTATAGAGCTTTTAGAAGTGACTGAAAAAGTTGTTGGAGATTAGGAGCTCTCAGGGAAACATAAAGCTCTTATTGAGAAAAGTAGGGAGTTGAAGAGACTCGAAATAACTGTAAAGAAAAATGAGGAAACATTGACCAAATTCAAGAGCGAAAAAAAGATGTGGAGCGTTTTGTGAAAAGAAAAAATATACTGAAAATTGAATATATAAAGAAGAAACCTAAAGTGGCTGAAGTATGATAAGAAAATCGTAAGCGAAATCGAATGAAATTGCAAAATTAATAGCGAGCAAAAAAAGCTCCAATAGAGGAAGGCACAAATCGGAAAGAGCGAGAGAAGGCAACGAGGAGGCGGCTACGGCGGCAAATACTCTTACTCATTGTGTAAATGAAAATTTACACAAAGCTAATTGTTCAAACTATTCCGGGATATCTCCCACGAGGCACATCAATACCAAACGGAATGGAGGCAAAAGTAGAAGAAAACAGAATCAATCCAGGGGCGACGAATTAAATTTGGGACTCTTCTTGGACATACTTAGTGAAGCCACACGGTCGGCATTGTGCGCTTAGTGTATCATCAATTCTACAGAGAAGATTGCGCCTACACTTGCCGACTCTGTCTTTTCAGGATAGTTGAATTCTGAAGTCAGTCAACCACATCTTCTCAAAACTATGCTAGATGCCTGCAAGTTTAAAGACCAAGTTCATAAATAGTTAGTTAATAAGCTTTATTTTCTTAGATTTAGTTTTAATTTCACTGTATTTTATCCTAGGAAAAGGACGGTCGTCAAACCGAATCCTTAATTTATGTAATAGACTATTTTTAGATTTAGCTAAGTAGTATTTAAACGCTTCTCATGCATTTAGAGAAGGGTCCTGGATCTTAATATTTTTGACTTGGAGATTACATTTCTGTACTCCACTGTCTTATATTTTTTTTTAAAAGGTCACATCTGGTGATTTTATGCGGAATTATCTTTGAAGTGTTGCATTTATGTACCTTGGAATTTGATTTTGCATTAGAATTATTGGATTAGAGTATCAGATTTCATTTGAAAGTCTTCAAGATGAATGAGGTATTTCTATCTGTTCACTATTGATTTCTTTTGTCTTATGATATTCGTTGTAAAATTTGCTATCATTTACAGATATTTGTTTTCATAACGTTTCTTTATATATATCATTTCTGAGTATAATTGAAATGTTATCTTTTATAAGTATATGTAGATGGTATACAATGATGAATGCAATATGCTAATACAACTCTGTTTAATTTCTTAGACAGAGTTATCTTTATTTGTTGCTGCACGTTTCCATTTAAATGATAATACATTTTCATGGTTATTATTAAATTGGAATAATCTTAAGTTGTATTCACATATAATTGCCCCGGTTAGTGTTAGAATTTCTTTATCAGTATTTAGTTTAAATTAGATAGTTTTACTTCAGTCAATTTAGTCCCATTTTCACCCATCCAAATCAACCCATCACCAACCCATTTAGTTGTAAGGAAAATGGTCCTTTAAATCTAGTCGGAGCCACCATACCAAACGGAAAAGGAGTTGTCCTAAGGTCCCGACCAGGTGGTTTTCCCCAATGTTTGAAGCAGATATTTTCTAGGCTTCAGCAGTGCTCATAATGGGAATGTCACTTCGTTACAGCCTTATGAACATGGTAGGCTGACTCGTAATGAGACTCCCTATCCTCCATCTACAAACAAAATTTTGCTGTGATTACACAGTTTTATGATAAAAAGAGGGAGGCTCAGTACTCCTTAAGAGTAGAGATGGTGGAAGAAGTTGAACATGTCAATAGAAAAGAAAAAAAATATATCCATAATCTCCTTTATTATAGATAGAGAAGATTATAACTAAGAAGGCTAGAACCAGCATGGTATTAAGATGATCAATCAGTATCATGTACAACAGAAAATGATGCAGTAAGGTAGTATATAAATAATTGTGTCCCTTTTCTTAAAAAGAATCTCTCATCCAGAAGTTGTCGTTTTAAAGATCATAATGTTAATGATATTCACCTGCTTCAATATAATCCATAATTCTTATCCTCATAGAAGTATTGTACTTCATGTCATGAAAGGGAATCAGAAAAATGGGGCTGAGATGAGCTAGGAATAAGTCCATAAGAAGGAAGTGCTATTCACAAAACACAAAACTTAGAAGAAGTAAAAATGTTGTTTCAAAGATGGAACACCAACTGTTCAAAAGTGGGAACAACAAGACACGCTAAGAGAAAAAGGTGTTGTTCAAAAATTTGAATAGTAAACAAAAAAAAGTGTTGTTCCAAAGTTGGAACAATAAACACACAAAAGTGTTGTTCAGAACACACAAAAATTGTACAAGAAACAAGAGTGTTGTTCAAAAATTGGAAAAAAAACAAAAAATAATGTTGTTCCAAAGATAGAACAACAAAATAAAAAAGTGTTGTTTCGAAGATGGAATAGAAAAACCAAAAAGTGTTGTTCTGACGATGGAACAACAAAACCAAAAAGTGTTGTTCCGAAGATGGAACAACGAAATCAAAAAGTGTTGTTCCGAAGATGGAACATCAAAATGAAAAAGTGTTGTTCCAAAGATGGAACAACAAAACCAAAAAGTGTTGTTTCGAAGATGGAACAACAAAATCAAAAAGTGTTGTTTCGAAGATGGAACAACAAAACCAAAAAGTGTTGTTCCGAAGATGGGACAGCAAAATAGGCAGAAAAAAAATTTGAATTAGCAATCCTATTTACAATGTACAAAAGAAATGAATTTTTACAAAGATGAAGCTGTCGAAGGATTATCTTCTGCAGCTAAAGCTTGCATGGTGGGGTCCTCATTGTTCAATTGCCAATGGAGTGGAAACTACAATTTGAAGGAAGAAACACCTGAAACACAAAAATATAAGAGAAATAAGAAAAGAAACAACACTTTATTTAAAAACAGGATATAAATAAATTAAGTTACAACAGCTATGATGTTATTTCCTAAGGGAATATCAATCTGTCAATGGAAAAAGAAATGATCTCTTGGAAAAATGTTTTGGCAACAGTGACATGAATCTTCGAATGGGAATAAATTCTTCATTTTTTCTGTTATGAATCTGTTAGGTAATGAATTGGATGAAATGCCCTTGTTTCATTAAAATTTCTTTCAAGAATCGCTCGTCTATAAATTGACCTTCTTTATTCTCCTAAGACCTGTAAAAAAATGAGTGTCTACTTGCAATAAAACATTAAATCATAGAGAAAGAAAGGTGATCAGACTCCCCTAATCCAAGAACTATGCAAAAAAAATAACAAGTAGTTACTTTGTAAAACAAATCCACGGACAAAATTAATTTATTACCTGCGGGAGAGCAGTGGCCAGTCATGCTAACCTGCAGTATTTTAATCATAAATTCTTTGTTTTTAGTCCAATTTGAGTGATTCAAAAGCCAAATGAGAGCTAATTCAAAGATATATTAACAATATAAATATATTTTTTTCAAAAATTCAATGATATGATATGTCAATTTTACTTAGAACAACATGCATAACGGAGTCATTTTCGATTACCCATCTTAGACCAACAATGGATATCTTAAGCATACATTTTTCGTTTGATGACGGATTAAGCTGAATCAAGTTGGAAATAAAAGTAGATTCATTTATTTATCTCCAATATAAACAGGTTTTGAAGACAAGAAGAATTGATGGGTCAAATACTTTAATGAACAGCTGAAAAAACAGAGTTTTAAGAGTGCTGATTTAGGATAGACAGTCAGTATTTGGGTCATATATTTCTCATACGATATCGAAATCGAGTGATTAAAATCTCCTTGTAAACTATATTCATAGAGGAAAATACCATAGAAACAGGTTTTAAAAATATAGTCATTTAGGCCTCCAAAAACTCACTGTCCCAACTATGTTCCTGAGATGCCTACTAGATGCCTTGTCAATGTTTTGGTTATAAATTTTTCGTTTCAAATCCAAAAGGAGTGATTTAAATTGGGTTGAAAGTAGACATCAAGGGCTACTTAGGATAGAAACAGGTTTTTAAAATATTCACTTTTGGTCCCTCAAAAAATGACTATCCCGACTCTGTTTTCAGAAATTTCAACAAGCCCGCAAGCCAAAAAAAATGATATTCAAGCAATTTTTCCATATTGGTGATAAAAATGAATATGAGTGTTTGTAGAACTGTTATTTTCAATATAATACATCTACACACACAAATAAATTAAAATATTTATCACCGATGTTTATTTCCACAGGGTGTTGCAACAAAAACAATTATTTTTACATAATAATAAAAATGTATTTATTTATGTCCTTATTTATTTATTTTCTACACTAACCTACTCTTCTTTGAAAATTGAATATGATTACATATAAGAGTACTTTCAGTGGAGCCATTTTGAAAATAAGGCTTCCAATATGTACATACCCAAATTTGAAAAATGCATGGTAATAAATAGTAGGGTATGAGAAGCCAACTTCCCTTGAAAAGATGGTGCCAAAAATTGTTGAAGTATGGAGTGGCGCTGCAAACAAATAGAGTGAAACCAATCTTCAATGTATCCCTTACTTTATTGATTTCCCATAGCCGTCATATCATAAAGTTCTTGAGTGTTTAAAACATCTTGTTGATGCAGGCTAGAAGAAACCTCATTTTATTTCATAACCTCTACAATTTTTGGATTTGATACATTCTAAATCTCAGTATAAGTTTTCTCCAATGGTTCAAATGAGATAGAATGGGTGGGAAGGGTCAGTAAATTTTTCAGTTCAACACTGTAAGCATGTTGTACTGGTTTATTATGGTGAGGGTGTGGAATGAGTTGAGCAGGAAATTGTGTAGGGAATGGAGCATTTTGATGATGTAGTTGATTGGGTTTAGTGGATGATTTTATAGGCAAGCAAGATGTTGTGGAAGAGCTGGTGGAGAATATGGAGGATGTGTTTGTGCTACAAGATGAGGGAGAGTAGTCATGCAATCACAAGATGAACCATGTCAAACTTGTAGACAAGATTGGTGGGGCTTATATCGAGATTGACATTACTGCTCTAACACATGAGTATTCCATAATGGATTATACAAATAAAAAAATGGAGGGGAAGTGTTTTGAACCATACATGTAGGCCACGATTTCCATGGTTTTGACATTATTGTAGCTTCCCCATCTTTTTGATATGCTACTTCCATCCTAGATAAGGAAGAGTGAGTATATATGGGATGCTCCTTTTGGCAATGAGGGAAAAACATTTCTTCAATTTCTTGATTTTTCTGAACCTGTAAAACATCCAATTGTGAATTTAGAGAGCTAATAAAATCATATTTAAAATTTTCAAATAAAACATTGATTTCAGCTCTTATGCCTCCTCTTCTTGTAGTAGATTTGGAAAAGAAATAAGAAGCTTCTCTAGCATTATTACCAGCCTTGGAGATTCCTCTTGAATACATTATGCATAATTCACAAACATCATCATATGATAACTAAAAAACATTGCCTTTTCCTATCATATTTAAGAGTTCTAAAAATTCATCTTTGATTCCTTTGAGTATGAGTTTTTTTAAGATATCTTTTTCCAAATACTTATGCTTTGATTTTTGAAGATTGCATCGAAATCACTCCACATAGTCCTCCAAGCTTTCATCTTCCCCTTATATCATATTGAAAATATCTTCATCGACCTTGCAATAATATTTGTACTTCTCCAAGAATATGTTCTTCATGTCCTCCCAAGTTTGAATGCAATTCCCACCAAGGTTCATGAACCATCAGAGAGCTTCTCCTTTTAGAGTAAGAGGAAACACTTTCAACCTTCGATCATTAGTACAATAATCATATCCTCTACAAAGTATTTCAAACTCAAATAAGAATGTTTTTGGATCTTCATTTGTCAAACCATGAAAATTTGGTAGAGACGATGGAGGAATTATGTGCATTTGTGTCACTCCTCCTAGATCTTTGATAGGGAATTCAAAAGTTGCAATGTGAGCCATTTCTTACCATAATAGAATATGTTCTTCATGTGTTTCTTTGAGGATCCTCCTTCAAATTTTCCTGTCAATTGGTTAGTGAAATGGGTGGTGCTTACATCACCACTCGAGAGGAATTACAAGATTTTTTTCAAAAATTCTACCTCTAAAATTCCTACTTCAGTTCCTACGCAATTCTGCTAAAAAGCAGGCGGAGGAGCAAGCACTTTACTTGCTCGTTACGTAGGTTCTTACCTTCCATTTTTAATACAAAATTCTTTCACAGCAGACAAACATCAAACACCTACTTCAACTTCTATGCAATTGTGCTGAAAAGTGGGCAGAGGAGAAATAACTTTACTTGCTCGTTACGTAGGTTCTTACCTTCCGTTTTTAATACCCAATTCTTTCCCAACAACAAATATCAAACATACATCACTCTCTGTGAAACGGCAACACTCTCCCCGGAAACGGCGCAAAAATGTTAGGTGCTAAAAGGTGTCTTTTAAAACTCCTAATTGCCTCACATTAATTATCAACCAAGGTAAGTCTTTTTGTTTCAAGAGTGTACACAATATGTGCAAGCTATAAACCTAGAGAGTAATGATTTAAGATAATCTATTAAATTGAATACAAGAGTAAGCGGATGCAATCATAAATCTCAAGCTGCAACTTTTAAAGGATATAATACATCTAAGCATCAAGACTTAATCTCGAGCAAAACCATAATCCAATCTTAAGCAAGCAATTCATTTGAGAATAACACCAACCAAGAACACGGTAGTAATAACCGAGCTCTTTCAGTTGGATCTATCCTAATCATACTCTTATCGTAACCAATGGGAATCAATGTATTAACTAATAATTAATTCAATCTGCTGTGAGCATAAATGAAATCAAATGACAAATTTGTGAAGTACATGAGATCAGAATAAAGGAAAGTAAACTAACTACAATGTAAACTCACAGGAAATCAGAAGATATCAAACAAAATAAACTCGCAGGTAATGCAAAGATATAAAATAGAATGAAATTATGGGAAATGGAAAAGTATCAAACAGGGAATATCAGTAAGATCCGCTAGAGACCAGGCCCTAGCCACCAATGGATACTGCCGAGCTACTTCAGTATATCCGGATGAAAAGAAATGCAAATTATATATTAATCATCAAATTCACTTGTCATTACAATATGATCTCCTTCAGAATAACATTATGTATATTTAAATTACAATTGAGGTCCCCTGTGAAAATATAAATCTCCCCATTATCCCCTCCTCCTATCCTATCCTATCTATCTCTAATCTAATAATCCCCCTCTTTGATCTCTGTTTTTCATTTAAACACACAGGGAGCATAGAGAAGTTACAACAAAGATGATTACAAAATGATTCCCATAACAAAATTGGATTGTTCACAACAAATTGATCAACAAGATCATATATGAAATATCTTTCCATCAACATTCAACAGGAACAGGTTGAATTTGGTATTGCAACTAAGATAATTTGGAAAACGGCTGCAACAACGAATCTGAGAAAATCGTCTTCAGAGAACCTTCTGTTTCCGTTAATACGAACCGAATTTGGGAAAACTGCTCATTGTGAAATTAATTTGTTCTGTTTTGGACAAAACCCGTGTTTCGGATTTTCCAGATTCTTCTCCATTTGCCCAAAACTTCCAATGCAAAACTGTCACTTCTTATTCCAGTGAATTTCTGAGTTGGAATATTTAATGATGAGCTAGAGATCAAATCTGCAATCTGGAAAATATCTTGGAGGCTAAAATAGTGAGTGATGTTATAACAAATTTATTAATAAACCATCATTGGTAAAATCATTCTAGTAATCATCAATTTATTAAAAATAAAGGAGAAGAAATAATATTTATCCATAAGAGCATAAATAATTATAAAATGGAATTATATGATAAACCATGATGAATGACGTCATAAAGAATGGTAGAAATGGATGAAATAGGTGTTAAAAAGTGATAATAATAATGACAAACTAGCAGCCTAACAGTTGGAGGAAACTGGATAACAAGTTTAAATATGAGAAATCAGGTATGTACCATATCGCTTCACTTGCAAATCCGTACAATTTCGCAGCAGCAATGCTATGCAGATTATATGGTCTCCCTGATAACACCAAGTTCTCTATAAACTGGCTTCCCTTGATTGATTCCTGTGTTAATTCTCACATCATGAATTGGGAAACCATTCTTTCCGAAAATCTAGCTAAAGTGATTAATGAATATCGCTAGGAAAGAGTTTCTTCTTCCAAACCCGTCCCCCAATTTTTCATGAGCGCATATGTTTTTGATGCCATCAGTGTCTCTACCAGTTTTCAAATTATGGGTTGGAAATGGACTACCGAGGATCCTACCCCTATCCATTTAAATCATAAAGAGATATGGGAACATAATTATGCACCACACTACCACAGACTATGCTATGGAGTTGTTTTATCATTACATCAGTTAATGTTCAATAGAGAGAGCCCCAGGTTCACTAAAGAATCCATTACAGATCTCCAAATGATAGGAAGATGTTTTATAGAAGAATAATTTTCATACAGTAGAGTATTCGGAAGCTCTGCTCCTCCACATGTGCTTCCTCTATATGTTTTAGATAAAATAGTGGTGAGAGAAGCGGCTTATCAAACTGTTGGCAATGGACTAACTAAATCTCTGAAAGATAGTAAAAAATCTTTATGGCCAAGTTTTCCAATTCAGTGTGGTACATTCTCCCTCAACAATTTCAATCATGCATTGAAAGAATGTCAGAAGATTTAGCTTTTGAAGCTCCTTGTTTTACCACCAAGGAAATTCGACCGAGAGAAGATTGCTAACAAATTTACTCAGTCAGTCAAGATCAAACCTATCATACACACAGATGATAGATTTGAAGACATTTTGCAATCTATTGGAACTTTTGAAGAAGTTCAAAATTTTGTTAAATTGAATCTAAACCCAGAGGAATTACAGAGATTTAATGAGTATAGAGAACAAAGACCCAAGCGTATTCCGCAGAATGTCTTGATTACTAGTTATAGGACTGAACCAAGCAAAGAAATCAAAGCAGAAGAATTAGATTCACAGAATCAAGGTGAACTAGATAAATTCTGGACTTTAGTTAGAAATACATTAATAAATACCCTAGAGGTATCATCTTCACAAAAAAATATAGAATTTCAGACTCCCTAGGGTCAGATAACCTCCCAAGATAACCTCACTAAAAGAAATCACTAAAAGTCCCGGGAAAACCTCCCAAGATACAAAAGTTATTCCTGCATTTCCTATTGATGAAATTGTTTTGAATTTAATTGATATCCCTCCATTGGATGTATTCTACAACCCTCTTCATAAAGCTGTAGTCAAGAAACAGAGAAAAAGAAGAAGGATTGAAACACCCCCAGGTAATGAGGTTATGGAAGTTGTATGGAAAGACATCCCGTCAAATCCAATTGAAAATCTAACTCGACTATCACAATTTTCTAGAGCATATACTACTGCAACAATGGACAAGGCGGCCGAAGTATCCATTTTAGTTCATGAGAAGGAGGATAAAATCATGCAGCTACAACAACAATTGGATGAAGAAAGGAACAGTTTGAGTCAAAAGATCGAGTAGCAACTCTTCAAATTTCAGCAAGAGATGGAAGTACTTAAGATAAGTCATGAAAATGACTTATCCAACAAAGAAACACTGATTAAAGAATTGAGAGAAAATCTTACAAAATATGAAGGCATTCCTACTGCAGAGGAATTCATTAAAGAAGCATTGACATTAAATGCCTTACTCTCAAAACAAAAAGATTTGTTTGTCTTACAAATGTCAGACATAGTTCCACACTTAGAAATCAGAGAGAAATTGACTAATACAGTCATTGGCCAGAGAATTGAGTTTAGTGAACTCAATACCAAATTTTCTGATAATATTGAATGGCAGGATTCAAAGGAAGGGAGAAGGTCAAATCTCCCAAAGATCAAAGAAAATTATAAAGATATTCTACTTACTGACTGGGTTGCATAGGTAAAATTGGCAGAATTGGAAATAGCTAGAGCAGCAGACATATCAAAGAATATGGTCAACATGATCAACTACATGTTGCATACTTCCGGTTTTATTAGAGAAGGAAATCACAAATCGATTCCCGATCTAAAAATATTAGAGAAAAATTGGAAAAATACAGGTCAAATATGAGAAGAAACAATTGCACAGCTAAAAAAGATTGATTGGGAAGCATACTTGCAACCCCTGGTTAAGCCCCATAGTCAAATAATGACATTGAATTATTCCCCAGATTCCATATAGAAAATGCAGCCACTTTTACTTGATGCTATATTTGCTAGAAAGATGAAGACACATTTCGGGAAGCCTTCGCAAGTTCAACCAATGTCCGATATTTGTGAATAGAAAAACAGAGCTAGCAGTAATCTATCATCGAGTATGATCATGAGTTAGTTTGTTTTGATAATTTCAATTTTAGTGATTAGATTATAGAAATGAGGAAGGTTGTTTGAAAGCACCTCATAAGATATTTTGTATAATATATTTTTGTAAGTAGTTAATGTAGTATTTAAACCCTTCTCATGCATTTAGAGAAGGGTCCAAGATTTTTATTAAGAACATTTGTAAAGAATGCTTTACTGTAAGTTTGTGGATGTCTTGATAAAATAATGGAACAAAGTCTTTTTAATTATATATCATTTTGGTTGATCACTGTTGATGCACTTTTGTATTCTCTGAATGACTTATTGATAGACGATTGAATGTGGCCTATTATCGCTGATCAGATGAACAAGAAAACACACATTTGGTACTATTATCATGTATGCTAAACTTTTTTTTAAACATTAATGATAAATGTATCTTTCATGAATTATGTATGAGATCAATTATTTCTGTTTGAAGTATCAGTTGCACTATTGTACGATATAAGAATATAAATTGATTTGTTTTATATATGATCATCAGAATATATGTGATACGTTTAACATCTTCTTTTGATTAAATATTTTTTTCAAAAGAATTATCTTACAAAAGTATTAATTCTATTAAGTCTGTGATTGATCTAAATCATCACAGACTGAATATATATCATTTTAGATCGCATAAAATCAAAATTAGCCTAGGTTATATTAGATCAGATTTAATTCAAAGTTTTTCATTTTAGAATAAAGTTGTTTTAGTTTTTAGTTATTCTTCATGCAAATCATTTGAGAGAAACCCCAATAATCATATAAACCCCAAATCTGGGAAACTGGTCCCATTACACCTAGTCGGAGCCACTATCCCAAACGGAAAAGGAATTTCTTTAAGGTCCGGACCGGGTGGTTATCCCCCTTGTTGTTGCCACATATTTCTGAGGCCTCAACATTTTTGGCGCTAGAAGGAGGGCCTGACTATGAATGGAATACAAATCTAAACCTCAAACTAGAAGCCCTCATAAGAGTCGATCTCCCCAAAAGCATCCTACAACTTCCCGATCAAACTCTAAATCACCAACTTAGAAATCGAAAATTGTAGAAACTTTCCCCTCATCTCCTGAAATATCTCGACAATCATCTGCTTCAGAATTTACTCCCGAGTCTCCCGAAGTTCAGTATTTAATTCATAAATTAGAAGGAATATCTATTTCCGCTTAAAATCCTATTAATCCTGAAGCTTCTGAACAAAGCATTACTTCCCTATTTAAATAAATTGGTATATTAACCCGATCCAAAAGTGAGAAACTTGGAATTCCTCCTTTTGAGTTTCCAATAGAATCACATCGCAAAAAAGTTTCTATATCCAGATCTAAATCAAATATGAGTGAAGTCACATCATATTTTCCTTTAGTTACTTCTTCACATCCTCTTACTCAATCTATATATTCTTATTCTGCCATTTCTTCTACTCAAACAATCAGTACTGTCACAAGTAGTACTGTTCCATTTGTAAGTTCTACATCCATTCCCCCTACTTCTGGATCTACTTTTGTATCTTTGCAAATTTCAAATCCAATTATGACTAATCATCCTTGGACTAATCCTGGTGCTGTATTAATTTCAAATCCAAATCCCCTTCCAGATCATTCATAAAAATTGCTACCTAAATATAA
Source organism: Pinus albicaulis (assembly GCA_034641835.2). Classification (NCBI taxonomy): domain Eukaryota; kingdom Viridiplantae; phylum Streptophyta; class Pinopsida; order Pinales; family Pinaceae; genus Pinus; species Pinus albicaulis. The sequence continues at coordinate 1,299,932,859 of CM076582.1, read as the reverse complement.
TCCAGATGATGGTCTTCTTGCTGAAGAACATATTAATAATTTTATGTTAGCCATGAATCTTAATGGAGTTGCTCATGAAGATATTGTAATAATATTGTTTCCTTATACCTTACAGGGATCCGCAGGATCCTAATACTTTTCAGTTCCAGCAGGATCTATTGCAGATTGGGCAACTTTTGAACAAGTTTTCCTTGCAAAATTTGGAGATGATAGAACTTTTGCATCTTTAATCAATGCTCTTTCCAATCTAAAAACAAATTCAGGTGAAAGGATCAAATATTTCAACTCCATATTTAATAAGTTATTAAACAAAATCCCAACCACTTCCAAACTTGTTGTTGATGTACAAATAGAGTGGTATATTCCTTCTTTGCCTTCTAATATAGCTATTTTTGTAGATAGAGCTGGTAAAGCTACCCTTTTAGAAAATATGAAAGAAGCTCTCGTTGTAGAGAAAATAATCTTAGCATTGGAAAAACGATCAGAGATAGAAGATAGGAAATCAAAGAAAGTAACATTTAGTTTAGATTCCAAAAAGAAAGTTTCGAAAGATCCATTCGATCTTGAAGGTCTTCAAAAGGTGTTAAAAACTATGTCAAATGATATGATTGAGATAAATAAACAGGTTGTTGAAACATCAATACCTAAAAAATCATATCGCCCATTTAAGAAAAACCCCTCTTCAACATCTCAACCTCCAAATTTGATTTCAAATGCCGAATCAAATCAAGATATTGAAGATCCATCCCCATCTTAACAAGAGCCAAAGTATGGAGAACAAGTTGAACTGAATGGGTTATGGGATTTCATTCTCCCTATAGAAGAAGAAAGAGAAGCTATGCCTATGTCTATAAGAAGTAAATCTTCTCCTGATTCAAATATATCAAATCATAAACAAAAATCTCTCCCCACAAAGGAGAAAACAGTAGCCAAAAAATATAAAGCTGTTAAGACAGATCCTATTTCATTAGATCCTCTTACAACTTCCAAAACTTTAATAGTTTTAGATACAATGGAATACAATATAATCGAAGATATGAAAAATATCAAATCAAACATTTCATTACATGAAATGACCAAACTCAAACAACAACAGAAAATTTTACTCAGAGAACTCAAGGCAATCCCTATAAATCCTATACAACCATCGGTTATAGCCCAAGCTTCTAAAGATATGGGAAAAACTCCATCATCTTCAAACAAATTAAATCCTGATGATCTTGTTTTAATCGGTGATAGATCTATTTCTCACACTCCTCTTTGACTTCTGACTTATGAGATTTTCAACAAAAATGTTCATAATTGTCTTATTGATTAAGGAGCTTCTTCAAACATCATGCCAAGAACAGTGTGTACAAAATTGAATGTCACTCCTCAAAAATATGTTGTGCATATAGTTCAATTAGATAGAGAAAAATTCGAGGTCATTGGAGAAATGTTGTCAGCATCCATTAGATTATCATCCAATCCAAAGATATTGCAAGTAATTGATATTTTAGTTGTAGATATCCCTGAGTTTTATGGTCTTATTTTAAGTAGGGATTGGTCTGAAAAGTTACATGGATATTTTGCTACTGATTGGTCACACATGTGGTTGCCATATAATGGTAAACCAAATCAAATCAGAGTTGATCGCGAGAAATTTATGAAACACACAGTCACTGAACTTGAAGAAACAAATGAACTTATAGCTTTCACTAACAATATTATTGGAAATTACTCAGCTTAATCATTTCTTGGATCATTCAATGCCCAGATTTCACCTTTTTCAATGAATACTGCTATTTCTCAAATTGAAAACTTTTCTCAAACAGAAACTTCTAGATGTATTAATCTTAGCAATAAAATTTCAAAACATTCTTTGTTTTGGACTTTATACTTTGATGGTTCAAAATCAGAATATGGTGTAGGAGCAGGTTGCGTTTTGATCAATCCGTAAGGAGAAAAAATAATGCTAGCTTGCAGACTCGAATTTCAATGCACAAATAATACCACTGAATATGAAGCATTGATACAAGGCCTGTACAAAACTATTAGTTTAAATGTTAAATATTTGAAGGTATATGGAGATTCTGAGATAATTTGATGCAGGGGCATTAGACACTAGCCAGCAATGTAGGAGGTTTTTTCCACATGTTGTGGCTAGGAGGGTTTGAAATCATTTGAATTGTAATAGCTAGGTGTCAATACCTCAGCTGACTGTTTCATTTAGAGTAGTTAGAGTTTTAGAAGTCAAAGAGTTCAGTTAGTCCATCTGTCATATTTCAGTTAGTTGAATTATTGTAATTAGGCTGTTGATTTTCTAAACCGGTCCTCATAGAGGAACCGAAGAGCCACATTGTAATGTATATAATTTGTATTCTTCGGATGTATTGGAAGGGAAGAGAAGAGGAGAGTGGAGAGATTTCTGCAATAAAATCTGTGTATTAACAATTGCTTCCAGTTAAATGAATTTCAGTTCCCGTTGATTATCTAACTGTCTCGAGTTGTTATTTGTGAAGAAATTTTTTAATTGTGGGGTGATTGTACACAGGTTCCGTGTAGAATCGTTGAGTGTGGTGGTTGTATAATTCTGCATTTCTTTGTCTATTGTTTCCCCTGAATGGCTTGGATAAACTCTGCGAATTAAATTCCAACGCAGTTCCTCTGTCTGTATTACTGTGAAATTCCCCTCCGAATTATCGGATCAACCTTTATTGAAATAAAACCGAGTTGCGAACCTGATTTGAGGCATACAAAGGAGAACGCAAACCCGATGTGAACCTCGGTTAACCATTGTACCAAAACCGCGAGTGGATTTGCAAACCCGAGTTTCCCATATCGCACCGCTTTTGGTGAGTATGCAGTATTTCCTGGTTGGGGAGTGATTCCATAGAGCCCTCGACGCGTTGCACAGGACGGAAGCCCAAAACCGCCTTTCAATGCGCGCCATCGCACGTTATCGTTCGACCAAGGATGCCGAGTGATATCGTGGTCTGCCGTTGATATGGGAAGGAGCCATAGGACGGTGGTCGGTTGGTAAAGATGCGCGGAAGATAACCAGGTATGGTATGAGCATTTGATTGGCTATTGGTCATAGAGGTGGGGCCCAGAGCCAAAGGTTTATTATACAGTCATAGGTTTAAAACAGAGTGTCGGTATTAATACGAAGTTTCGAAAGTTTAAAAATTTGTTATAAGGCATGGCACACATAGATAAATTGAATTCCCGCGATTGAATGTGTATAAGTGTGAAGGGTTGTAACCTTAGTCCAAGGTTCAGTGGTGGAATAAAAGTCTGGAAAATACGTTGAGAATTCAAAAGTTGTGAAAATATTTATTTGTTAATTTCTTTGAAATTGATAAATAAATTAAAAAGAAAATCAAAGAGTCACGTGGGGTAAAAGAAAGGGAAATGCTGACAGAGCCACGGCTACAGTTGACCATCTCTCCTTAGGGGTCCAAAATTCAATTTTGTTGCATCATTTGTGGTATCAGAGCAATTATTTTTGAGTTTTTTTTGCTGAGAGCTGACATGGCAATCCGAGTTGGTAGAGGTGCTGGTAGAAGGAGACATGTTGCCAACGCAGAGGTGTTGGAGATTTTGCAGCGGTTCGAAGCCAGAGTGGATGCCATGGAGCGAAGACAGACCAAAGATCCTGAAGACATCATCGAACCTGAAACAGAGGAAGCAGTAGAAAATGTTGAGATTCCTCCTGACATGAGGCTCCTTAGAACTGTTCTGGGGTCTGCAGTTAAGCCCAGAATTGAAGTGTCGAGTTATGCAGGGGGACTGAATCCAGAGGAGCAGGTGGACTGGATAAATTAAATGAACAAGTGCTTCGATTATGAAGAAATAAGCGAAGATAAAAAGGTCAAGTTTGCAGTGACAAAGCTAAAAGGACATGCTGCACTTTGGTGGGATGGAGTGCAGGCATAAAGGAGGAGAGTTGGCAAGAAACCTATCAAGAGCTGGACCAGAATGATGGCTAAATTAAAAGGTAAATTCTTTCCTAGTGATTATCAGCTGACATTGTATTGGAAAATGCAGAACCTGAGACAGAGGTTGCTGACAGTAAAGGAATACATAGAGGAATTCTATAGAGTAAGCATAAGAGCTGGGAAATTTCAAGAAACACCAGAGAAGACTGCCAGATATGTGAATGGTCTCAAGCTGGAGATCCAAGATGAGATTGGTCTCCTGTCTCCTAAGACAATGGAAGAGGCCTACCAGATGGCCTTGAAAGCAGAGGAGAAACTCCTGAGGAAACAGTCTGCCAAGAAGAGAGGTACTTTCCGTGGGAAGGGAAGTCAGGGTGGTAGAGGAAAGCCTACTACACCCAGGGATGGAGCTAATAGTAGCTCACCTCAAAATGAATCTGTAGAGGATGATGCAAGGGGAATAATGGGTTCTTACAGAGGAAGAGGAAGAGGAGGCAGAGATAGAGGTAGGGGTAGAGAGTTGAGGTGCTATAGATGTCAGCAAGTGGGACATAAGCACTATGAGTGTCCAGAGAATGTGGGTGCTGGTCCAAGAAATGTTGTTGTTACCCAGGCTGGAAAAGAGGCAGAAATTGAAGAAGAAATTCTTCCAGAGAGGGGAGAATCCTTGGTGGTAAGTAAGGTCCTGTTGAAGCAAGCTAAAGAGGTCACTTAGCCTGCACAAAGGAAGACTTTGTTTAGGAGCATATGCAAAGTCCAAGGGAAATGCTGCCAGCTAGTCATTGATAGTGGCAGCACAGACAATTTGGTTTCCACTGAGGTGATAGAAAAGTTGAAGTTGAAGAAAAGGGAGCATCCAACTCCCTACAGGGTGTCCTGGCTACATAAAGGGCACCAGCTGGTTGTAAAAGAGCAGTGTGAGATAGAGCTGCAAATGGGAAAATACAAAGATAAGGTCCTATGTGATGTAATGCCCATGGATGTGTGTCATATACTGCTGGGTAGGCCTTGGCAGTTTGACAGAGCAGCAGTGCATGATGGCAAGAAGAACACTTACAAGTTCTTCAAAGATGGGGTACACCATACATTGATACCCATGGAAGAAGGAGAGCCATCCAGCAGAGTGATTGATCCAAAGATCTTGTTGCTGAGCGGGAAGGAATATCTGCAACAGATAGAAGAAGAAGAAGAGGTAATTTTTTCTTTAGTTGCAAACCTAAGGTAGTTCTTACTTCTACAAAGATTTTTGATTTGCCAGTAGAAATCCAAGAGATGTTAGACAATTATTGTGACATTGTTGTGGATGATTTACCTGGTGAGCTGCCACCTGTGAGAAAGATCAGCCATCAGATAGATTTTATCCCTTGTTCAAATCTGCCAAATAAGGCAGGCTACAGAATGACTCCCAAAGAAAATGAGGAAATCAGGAGACAAGTACAGGAATTGGTGGACAAGGGGCTGATCAGAGAAGGTTTGAGTCCATGTGCAGTACCATCAGTATTGAGCGCAAAGAAAGATGGAGGCCGGAGAATGTGTACTGATTCCAGAGCAATCAATAAGATCACAATCAGGTACATATTCCCTTTGCCTAGGATTGAGGATTTAATGGACTTTTTGAGTGGTGCTAAATATTTCTCAAAGATAGATTTAAAAAGTGGATACCATCAGATTAGAATAAGAGAGGGTGATGAGTGGAAAACTGCTTTTAAAACTGATGAAGGGCTATATGAATGCATGGTAATGCCTTTTGGGTTGTCAAATGCACCTAGTACTTTCATGAGACTTATGAATGAAGTATTGAAATAATTCATTGGTAAATTTTTGATAGTGTATTTGGATGATATATTAGTTTTCAGCAGAACTAAAGAAGAACATTTAAGGCATCTTAATCATGTCTTGAAGAAGCTGCACCAAGAGAAACTGCTGATAAATTTGAATAAATGCTCATTCATGAAAGAAGAGTTGGTGTATTTGGGTTTTGTTGTTTCTGCAGAAGGATTGAAGATGGACCCAGAAAAGGTTAATGCAATTGTGGAGTGGCCTTCACCCAGGAATGTTTTTGAAGTAAGAAGTTTCCATGGACTTGCTAGCTTTTACAGAAAGTTTATAAGAAACTTCAGTAAGATCAATGCACCCATAATTGAGACAATAAAGAAGAGAAAACAACCATTTAAGTGGACTGCTGAAGTAGAAAGAAACTTTAAAATTCTAAAGCAAAAGATAACTGAGAAGCCTGTTTTGATTTTGCCTGATTTTACTAAACCATTTCAAGTAAAATGTGATGCCAGTGGAGAGGCCATAGGAGCTATGTTGAGTCAGGATGATAGGCCTATAGCCTATTTCAGTGAGAAGATAAATGACACCAGAAGAAAGTATTCCTCTTATGAGAAGGAATTCTATGCAATTCTTCAGGCATTGAAAAAGTGGAGACATTATTTGATGTCCAGGGAATTTGTATTGTATTCTGACAATCATGCTTTGCAGTATATTGTATAGCAGCCCAAGTTGAAGCATAAGCATGCCAAATGGGTTGAGTATCTCCAAGGTTATAATTTTGTTTTGAAACACATAAGTGGCCAAGCAAATCAAGTAGATGTTGCTTTGAGTAGGAGGCACATGCTTGTTCAAGAAACTAATTTTGAAGTTGTAGGGTTTGATTTTATCAAATAATTGTATAAAACAGATCCAAATTTTAAAGAAGAATTTGAGGCATGTTGTAACCCTGTTTTAACAGATAGAAGCCAGTGGCTGGATTATTTCTTGCAGGAGGACTTGTTATTCAGAAGGAACCAACTGTGTGTACCAAAATGTTCCATGAGAGAAAATTTGATCAAAGAGAAGCATAGTGGTGGACTTTCTGGGCACTTTGGTACTGACAAGACCTATGAGCAGCCGAGTCACTTCTATTACTGGCCCAGGATGAGAATAGAATTAGATAAGTTTGTGAAGAATTTCAAGATCTGTCAATGTGCTAAAGGAAGGAGCCAAAATGCAGGATTGTACACTCCCTTGCCTATTCCAGACAGGCCTTGGGACATGGTGAGTATAAATTTTGTTCTAGGATTGCCCAAGACTCAGAGAGGGAATGATGTAGTCTTTGTTGTAGTGGACAGATTCTCCAAAATGGCACATTTTATTCCATGCTATAAAACTAGTGATGCCACCCATGTTGCTAACTTGTTTTTCAAAGAAGTTGTTAGATTGCATGGGTTTCCCAGGAGTATTGTTTCAGACCGAGACACCAGATTTGTGGGTCATTTTTGGAGGACACTGTGGAAGAAACTTGGTACCAAATTGAGTTTCAGCTCAGCTTATCATCCCTAGACTGATGGACAAACTGAGGTAGTGAATAGGAGTCTGGGAAATTTGTTGAGAAGTCTTGCAGGAGATCATCCCAAGCAGTGGGATCATATTTTTCCCCAGGCAGAATATGCATATAGTGACTCACCAAACAGAAGCACAGGGCAGAGTCCATTCCATATTGTTTATGGAATGCACCCCAGAGAAATATCAGAGTTAAGAAATCTGGGAAAGGCAGAGCTAAGGAGCGCAGATGGTGAGGAATTTGCTTCAGAGATCCATGCCATACATGAACAAGTGAAACAGAAACTACAAGGCAGCAACATCAAATACAAAAGTAAGGTACACTTGAACAGGAGAGAAGTCCATTTTGAAGTAGGAGATCTAGTTTTGGCACACCCGAGAAAAGAGAGATTCCCAAAGAAGCAGTATAATAAACTGAAGTTCAAAAAGATTGGGCCATGCAAGATACTTAGAAAATTTTCTGCAAATGCTTATGAGATTGAATTACCTCTTGATGTTGGAATATCTCCCATTTTTAATGTTGCAGATTTATACAAGTATGAGGATGATGGTGCAGAAGAAAGGTCAGCAGACAAGGAACAGATTGAGTGGAAAGAGCAGCTACCTCCAGCATAGCCATTGCAACCAGAGAAGATATTGGACAAAAGAGTGTTCAGGAAGACTAGAGGACAAGAGTGCTTCCAGTACTTAATCAAATGGAAGGACAAGCCAGAGGAAGATGCCACCTGGATGATTGAAGAAATGTTGCAGAAGATAGGCAGATCAGTGGACGAGCTCATGAACAAGAGTCCATGAAGAAAATTGCCCTCGGGAGTCTGATGAAGGGGCATTAAACACTAGCCAGCAATGTAGGAGGTTTTGTCCACATGTTGTGGCTAGGAGGGTTCAAAATCATTTGAATTGTAACAACTAGGTGTCAATACCTCAGCTGATTGTTTCATTTAGAGTAGTTAGAGTTGTAGAAGTCAAATAGTTTAGTTAGTCCATCTGTCATATTTCAGTTAGTTGGATTATTGTAATTAGGCTGTTGATTTTCTAAACCGGTCCTCACAGAGGAACCGAAGAGCCACATTGTAATGTATATAATTTTTATTCTTCGGATGTATTGGAAGGGAAGAGAAGAGGAGAGCGGAGAGATTTCTGCAATAAAATCTGTGTATTAACAATTGCTTCCAGTTAAATGAATTTCAGTTCCCGTTGATTATCTAACTGTCTTGAGTCGTTATTTGTGAAGAAATTGTTTAATTGTGGGGCGATTGTACACAGGTTCCATGTAGAATCATTGAGTGTGGTGGTTGTATAATTCCACATTTCTCTGTCTATTGTTTCCCCTAAATGGCTTGGATAAACTCTGCGAATTAAATTCCAACGCAGTTCCTCTATCTGTATTACTGTGAAATTCCCCTCCGAATTATCGGATCAACCTTTATTGAAATCAAACCGAGTTGCGAACCTGAGTTGAGGCATACAAAGGAGAATGCAAACCCGACGTGAACATCGATTAACCACTGTACCAAAACCGCGAGTGGATTTTCAAACCCGGGTTGCCCATATCACACCGCTTTTGGTGAGTAAGCGGTATTTCATGGTTGGGGAGTGATTCCATAGAGCCCTCGACGCGTGGCACAGGACGGAAGCCCAAAATCGCCTTTCAATGCGTGCCATCGCATGTTATCGTTCGACTAAGGATGCCGAGCGATATCGTGGTCTGCCGTTGATCTAGGAAGGAGCCATCGGACGGTGGTCGGTTGGTAAAGATGCGCGGAAGATAACCAGGTACGGTACGAGCATTTGATTGGCTATTGGTCATAGAGGTGGGGCCCAGAGCCAAAGGTTTATTATACAATCATAGGTTTAAAACAAAGTGTCGGTATTAATACAAAGTTTCGAAAGTTTAAACATTTGTTATAAGGCATGGCGCACATAGATAATTTGAATTCCCGCGATGGAATGTGTATAAGTGCGAAGGGTTGTAACCTTAGTCCAAGGTTCAGTGGTGGAATAAAAGTCTAGAAAATACGTTGAGAATTCAAAAGTTGTGAAAATATTTATTTGTCAATTTCTTTGAAATTGATAAATAAATTAAAAAGAAAATCAAAGAGTCACGTGGGGTAAAAGAAAGGGAAATGCTGACAGATTCATGGCTGCAGTTGACCATCTCTCCTTAGGGGTCCAAAATTTAGTTTTGTTGCGTCATTTGTGGTATCGGAGCCATTGTTTTTGAGTTGTTTTTGCTGAGAGCTGACATGGCAATCCGAGTTGGTAGAGGTGCTGGCAGAAGGAGACCTGTTGCCAACGCAGAGGTGTTGGAGATTTTGCAGAGGTTCGAAGCCAGAGTGGATGCCGTGGAGCGAAGACAGACTAAAGATCCTGAAGACATCATCGAACCTAAAACAGAGGAAGCAGAAGAAAATGTTGAGATTCCTCCTGACATGAGGCTCCTTAGAACTTTTCTGGGGTCTGCAGTTAAGCCCAGAATTGAAGTGTTGAGTTATGCAGGGGGACTGAATCCAGAGGAGCTGGTGGACTGGATAAATGAAATGAAAAAGTGCTTCGATTATGAAGAAATAAGCGAATATAAAAAGGTCAAGTTTGCAGTGACAAAGCTAAAATGACATCTTTTGCACTTTGGTGGGATGGAGTGCGAGGCGAGAAGGAGAGAGTTGGCAAGCAACCTATCAAAGAAGCCCTGGACTAGAATGATGGCTAAGTTAAAAGGTAAATTATTGCCTAGTGATTATCAGCTAACATTGTTTAGGAAAATGCAGAACCTGAGACAGAGGTTGCTGGCAGTAAAGGAATACACAGAAGAATTCTATAGAGTAAGCATAAGAGCTGGGAAATTTCAAGACACACCAGAGAAGACTGCCATATATGTGAATGGTCTCAAGCTGGAGATCCAAGATGAGATTCGTCTTCTGTCTCTTAAGACAGTTGAAGAGGCCTATCAGATGGCCTTGAAAATAGAGGAGAAACTCTTGAGGAAGCAGTCTTCCAAAGGGAGAGGTACTTCCCGTGGAAAGGGAAGTTAGGGTGGTAAAGGAAATCCTACTACACCTAGAGATGGAGCTAAGAGTAGCTCACCTCAGAATGCATCTACAGAGGGTGATGCAAGGGCGGAAAAGGGGTTCTTCACCGAGAGGAAAATGAAGGAGAAGAGACGACGGTGGTGAGGTGTTATAGATGTCAGCAAGTGGGACATAAGCACTATGAGTGTCCAGAGAATGTGGGTGCTGGTCCAAGAAATGTTGTTGTTGCCCAGACTGGAGAAGAGGCAGAGATTGAAGAAGAAATTCTTCCAGAGAGGGGAGAATCCTTAGTGGTAAATAAGGTCCTGTTGAAGCAAGCCAAAGAGGTCACTGAGCCTGCACAAATGAAGACTTTGTTTAGGAGCATATGCAAAGTCCAAGGGAAATGTTGCCAGCTAGTCATTGATAGTGGCAACACAGACAATCTGGTTTCCACTGAGGTAATAGAGAAGTTGAAGCTGAAGTCGAGTGAGCATCCAACTCCCTACAAGGTGTCCTGGCTGCACAAAGGGCACCAGCTGGTTGTAAAAGAGCAGTGTGAGATAGAGCTGCAAATGGGCAAATACAAAGATAAGGTCCTGTGTGATGTAATGCCCATGGATGTGTGTCACATGCTATTTGAGTGAACCTTGGCGAGTTTGACAAAGCAATGAGTGCATGATGGCAAGAAGAACACTTACAAGTTCTTCAAAGATGGGGTACACCATACATTGATACCCATGGAAGAAGGAGAGCCATCCAACAGAGTGATTGATCCAAAGACCTTGTTGCTGAGCAGGAAGGAATGTCTGAAACAGATAGAAGAAGAAGAGGTAAGTTTTTCTTTAGTTTGCAAACCTAAGGTAGTTCTTACTTCTACAAAGATTTCTGATTTTCCAGTAGAAATCCAAGAGATGTTAGACAATTATTGTGACATTGTTGTGGATGATTTACTTGGTGAGCTGCCACCTGTGAGAAAGATCAGCCATTAGATAGATTTTATCCCTAGTTCAAATCTTCCAAATAAGGCAGCCTACAGAATGACTCCCAAAGAAAATGAGGAAATCAGGAGACAAGTACAGGAATTGGTGGACAAGGGGCTTATCAGAGAAAGTTTGAGTCCATGTGCAGTACCAGTAGTATTGAGCTCAAAGAAATATGGAGGCTGGAGAATGTGTACTGATTCCAGAGCAATCAATAAGATCACAATCAGGTACAGATTCCCTTTTCCTAGGATTGAAGATTTAATGGGCTGTTTGAGTGGTGCTAAATATTTCTCAAAGATAGATTTAAAAAGTGGATACCATCAGATTAGAATAAGAGAGGGTGATGAGTGGAAAAATGCTTTTAAAACAAATGAAGGACTGTATGGATGGATGGTAATGCCTTTTGGGTTGTCAAATGCACCTAGTACTTTCATGAGACTTATGAATGAAGTATTGAAAGAATTCATTGGTAAATTTGTGATAGTGTATCTGGATGATATATTAGTTTTCAGCAGAACTAAATAAGAACATTTAAGGCATCTTAATCATGTCTTGAAGAAGCTGCACCAAGAGAAACTGCCGATAAATTTGAAGAAATTATCATTCATGAAAGAAGAGTTGGTGCATTTGGGTTTTGTTGTTTTTGCAGAAGGATTGAAGATGGACCCAGAAAAGGTTAAGGCAATTGTGGAGTGGCCTTCACCCAGGAATGTTTTTGAGGTAAGAAGTTTCCATGGACTTGATAGCTTTTAAAGAAAGTTTATAAGAAACTTAATTAAGATCAATGCACCCATAATTGAGACAATAAAGAAGAGAAAACAACCATTTAAGGGGACTGCTGAAGCATAAAGAAACTTTAAACTTCTGAAGCAAAATATAACTGAGAAGCCTGTTTTGATTCTGCCTGATTTTACTAAACCATTTCAACTAAAATGTGATGCCAGTGGAGAGGCCATAGGAGTTGTGTTGAGGCAGAACAATAGGCCTGTAGCCTATTTCAGTGAGAAGCTAAATGACACCAGAATAAAGTATTCCTCTTATGAGAAGGAATTCTATGCAATTGTTCAGGCATTGAAAAAGTGGAGACATTATTTGATGTCCAGGGAATTTCTATTGTATTCTAACAATCATGCTTTGCAGTATATTGTACAGCAGCCCAAGTTGAAGCATAAGCATGCCAAATGGGTTGAGTATCTCCAAGGTTTTAATTTTGTTTTGAAACACATAAGTGGCCAAGAAAATCAAGTAGCCGATGCTTTGAGTAGGAGGCACATGCTTGTTCAAGAAACTAATTTTGAAGTTGTAGGGTTTGATTTTCTCAAAGAATTGTATAAAACAGATCCAGATTTTAAAGAAGCATTTGAGGCATTTTGTAACCCTGTTTTAACAGATAGAAGCCAGTCGTTGGATTATTTCTTGCAGGAGGACTTGTTATTCAGAAGGAACCAACTGTGTGTACCAAAATGTTCCATGAGAGAAAATTTGATCAAAGAGAAGCATAGTGGTGGACTTGCTGGGCACTTTGGTACTGACAAGACCTATGAGCAGCTGAGTCACTTCTATTACTGGCCCAGGATGAAAATAGAATTAGATAATTTTGTGAAGAATTGCAAGATCTATCAATATGCTAAAGGAAGGAGCCAGAATGCAGGATTGTACACTCCCTTGCCTATTCCAGACAGGCCTTGGGACATGGTGAGTATGGATTTTGTTCTAGGATTGCCCAAGACTCAGAGAGGGAATGATGTAGTCTTTGTTGTAGTGGAAAGATTCTCCAAAATGGCACATTTTATTCCATGCTATAAAACTAGTGATGCCACCCATGTTGCTAACTTGTTTTTCAAAGAAGTTGTTAGATTGCATGGGTTGCCCAGGAGTATTGTTTCAGACCGAGACACCAGATTTGTGGGTCATTTTTGGAGGAAACTGTGGAAGAAACTTGGTACCAAACTGAGTTTCAGCTCAGCTTATCATCCCTAGAATGATGGACAAACTGATGTAGTGAATAGGAGTCTAGGAAATTTGTTGAGAAGTCTTGTAGGAGAGCATCCCAAGCAGTGGGATCATATTTTTCCCCAGGCAGAATATGCATATAATGAATCACCAAATAGAAGCACAGGGCAGAGTCCATTCCATATTGTTTATGGAATGCACCCCAGAGGAATATCAGAGTTAAGAAATCTGGGAAAGGCAGAGCTAAGGAGCGCAGATGGTGAGGAATTTGATTCAGAGATCCAGGCCATACATGAACAAGTGAAATAGCAACTACAAGGCAACAACATCAAATACAAAAGCAGAGAAGACTTGAACAGGAGAGAAGTCCATTTTGAAGTAGGAGATCTATTTTTGGCACACCTGAGAAAAGAGAGATTCCCAAAGAAGAAGTATAATAAACTGAAGTTAAAAAATATTGGGCCATGCAAGATACTTAGAATTTTTTTTGCAAATGCTTATGAGATTGAATTACCTCCTGCTGTTGGAATATATCCCATTTTTAATGTTGCAGATTTATACAAGTATGAGGATGATGGTGCAGAAGAAAGGTCAGCAGACAAGGAACAGATTGAGTGGAAAGAGCAGCTACCTCCAGCACAGCCATTGCAACCAAAGAAGATATTGGACAAAAGAGTGTTCATGAAGACTAGAGGACAAGAGTACTTTCAATACTTAATCAAATGGAAGGACAAGCCAGAGGAATATGCCACCTGAATGACTGAAGAAATGTTGCAGAAGATAGGCAGATCAGTGGACGAGCTCATGAACAGGAGTCCATGAAGAAAATTTCCCTCGGGAGTCTGATGCAGGGGCATTAGACACTAGCCAACAATGTAGGAGGTTTTTTCCACATGTTGTGGCTAGGAGGGTTCGAAATCATTTGAATTGTAACAGCTAGGTGTCAATACCTCAGCTGACTATTTCATTTAGAGTAGTTAGAGTTGTAGAAGTCGAATAGTTCAGTTAGTCCATCTGTCATATTTCAGTTAGTTGAATTATTGTAATTAGGCTGTTGATTTTCTAAACCTGTCCTCACAGAGGAACCGAAGAGCCACATTGTAATGTATATAATTTGTATTCTTCGGATGTATTGGAAGGGAAGAGAAGAGGAGAGCAGAGAGATTTCTGCAATAAAATCTGTGTATTAACAATTGCTTCCAGTTAAATGAATTTCAGTTCCCGTTGATTATCTAACTATCTCGAGTCGTTATTTGTGAAGAAATTGTTTAATTGTGGGGCGATTGTACACAGGTTCCGTGTAGAATCGTTGAGTGTGGTGGTTGTATAATTCCGCAGTTCTCTGTGTATTGTTTCCCCTGAATGGCTTGGATAAACTCTGCGAATTAAATTCCAACGCAGTTTCTCTGTCTGTATTACTGTGAAATTCCCCTCCGAATTATCGGATCAACCTTTATTGAAATAAAATCGAGTTGCGAACCTGAGTTGAGGCATACAAAGGAGAACGCAAACCCGACGTGAACCTCGGTTAACCACTATACCAAAACCGCGAGTGGATTTGCAAACCCGGGTTGCCCATATTGTACCGCTTTTGGTGAGTAAGTGGTTTTTCCTGGTTGGGGAGCGATTCCATAGAGCCCTCGACGCGTGGCACAGGATAGAAGCCCAAAACTGGCTTTTAATGCGCGCCATCGCACGTTATCGTTCGACCAAGGATGTCGAGCGATATCGTGGTCTGCCGTTGATTTGGGAAGGAGCCATCGGACGGTGGTCGGTTGGTAAAGATGCGCGGAAGATAACCAGGTACGGTACGAGCATTTGATTGGCTATTGGTCATAGAGGTGGGGCCCAGAGCCAAAGGTTTATTATACAGTCATAGGTTTAAAACAAAATGTCGGTATTAATACGAAGTTTTGAAAGTTTAAACATTTGTTATAAGGCATGGCGCACATAGATAATTTGAATTCCCGCGATTTAATGTGTATAAGTGCGAAGGGTTGTAAACTTAGTCCAAGGTTTAGTGGTGGAATAAAATTCTGGAAAATACGTTGAGAATTCAAAAGTTGTGAAAATATTAATTTGTCAATTTCTTTGAAATTGATAAATAAATTAAAAATAAAATCAAAGAGTCACGTGGGGTAAAAGAAAGGGAAATGCTGACAGAGCCACGGCTACAGTTGACCATCTCTCCTTAGGGGTCTGAAATTCAGTTTTTTTGTGTCATAATTGTTAAACAAGTTAGAAACATAATTCATTGTATTTCTAGACATTTGACACACTATCAAGCTTTAGCTCAAAGCCTTACATCCTATTTTTCTGCATTCAATATCTCCACAGTTCCTAGTGTTGAAGATTGCAACAAGAAACAATGAAGGAGGCATCCTGAAACATATTTCCTGACCTTAGTTGGAAAGTGATCACCTAAACTAGGTGGGGCCCACACAGGTGATTTTTGTCGCAAAGTCTATTTTTAGACATATGGATCATGGTCTATGAGTTGCAGGATGCTATTTATGGATGGTTGGTCAAGTTGGTAAAAATAGATAGACCTCTACTTTTAGACATTGGGCGGAATCTATTTTTAGACTGCCGGGCTAAAAATAGAATAGTCAAATATTATTAACCCTTAATAATATTTAGACTATAAACATTATCTTATCCTCTTGGAGCACTTCAGCTTGATGCTTGGAAGTGGCACATGTAGCTGACAGAAGGAAATACACTTTTCCTAGGGGTTAGTTGAGCTATTGCATGGTTGACTTCAGTTATAAGTCATGTGGTAGAGTTTGGTGGAGTTGATGAGACAGTTGGTGGAGTTGTGTTTGGTTTAACTTAGTTGAACTAGTTGTGTTTAGTCTAACTGAAAAATACACTAGTGATGAGTGGTGAGAATTAATTATTAATTAATTCACTGATTATTAACTCATAAATCAACTAAAGAACACATCAGTTAACTGCAATGCATGGACAGTTCAGTGGAGACCAGTGTTAGAGGTGGGTGAAAGGGTGAGTGTGGCTATCAGTTGTGACTATACTTGTGCATGAGATTTGCACACACATTGATTGAGATTTCCAATGAGGATTGTGTAGTACAAGCCAAGGGGATTCGAACTTGGATCTCATTCATTCTCATCTTGGATTGCGCAGTAGAGGCAGGCAAACAGTGGAGGAGATTTGAACCTGTGACTTGTTCAGATCTGAGCTAGTTTGTGTGTAACTATTGGAGATAGTACTGAGTACTTGTGAGAAGTATTGTACTATGATTTTTACATGATTCTCTATCATTATAATATACAGATAGTTGGGGGTTTTCAGTTGTAAGCATTCCCCATTACATATTGTGTTATATGTGTGCTTGATTATGTTTTAATGTGCGCATGCGACTGCTTCTAATTTCCGCAAATTGATGATCAATTGTAGAAGAGGTTATGTATTATGCATGAAGCTTAAATAGTGTGTAATCAGGATAATCTCGGTGAATAATTTAGCTATTATTCAAATTTCTACATGGTATCAGAGCGAAATTGATCATCGGATCTATTACAGTGATTACAATTTATTTCGGTAGACAGAGTCTGTAAGCGGGCCAGGTAGCCTCTGGATCCATCCTTTCTTTGAAAGGTGATATATCCAGTAAATTCCCCTACATTTGATCTATGTGCTAGAAATACTTTGTTCTCACAGATCAGAAGCGGTTGAGTTTTGAGCTGGTGGAATTCGAATTTACAGCAGTGTTTTCTTGGTGTCGAAGTCAAAATGTCTTATCAAGGATTGCGATTGGAGTATGCTCTTGAAGGCAGCTCGAATTATATTGCATGGAGAGATAGGATGGAGGCGGTGCTCGATGACAATGGGCTGAAGGAGTTCATAGATGCTGAAGTTCCAAAGCCTAGCGATGCAGCCTTGGTTGAGGCTTGGCAAAAGAAGACAACAAGGTGTCGAAGGATTCTGTTGGAGGGCGTGAAGGATCACATTGTATCCAGCCTGCATGGAAAAGCTTCTCCATACTTGATGTGGAAAGCGTTGACAGAATTTTTCCAAAGCAAGAGCGACCAGAGGAAGTTGGCGCTCAAGGATAAACTCAGGAAAATCAAGATGGAGAAGAATGACACTATTCCGGTATACTTGACAAAGTTTGTCCACTGCAGGGATGAGCTTGGGAGTGTAGGAGTTAGTGTGGATGAAGAAGACTTGGTGAGCTTGGCTCTCCTTGGGCTTCCGAAGAGTTGGCATTCCTATGAGGACTCTGTCAATGGTTGGGAGAAATTGCCAGGATGGGAGCGACTTTGGTTGGATCTTGTGCAAGAGGAGATTAGGCGGAGTACTAGGGATGGATCTTCATCAAAGGCATCTGATGAAGTAGATTGCGCTTTGGCTGCCAAAGCAAGGAAGGGGAAGGGCAAGAAGAATGCTTCTCAATCCGGTGCGGATGGTAAAGAGTGTGACATGTCCAAAGTGAAGTTTTTTCACTGTCACGATCATGGACATTACGCCACGAATTGTCCACAGAAGAAGAAGAACAAGCAGGCTGCTGGAGCTACAGATGGTGAGGCTCTTGCCTCGCAATTTGAGCTGGTCGTCTCATTGATCGCATGCATGGTTTCTAGTGCATTGGGATCGGGGTGGTATTTTGATAGTGGTGCTTCCTTTCACATGACGGGAGATGTGAATATTTTCAGTGACTTAGTGGAGAAAGATCTCCAGTTGCATGTTGAGTTGGGTGACAATGGAAGATACAATGCGACCGACATTGGTCCCATAACCTTTTAGAGGGATTCAGGAAAACTCATTCTTTTACAAGATGTAGTGCATGTTCCAAGTTTAAAGAAGAATTTGATCTTAGTCGCAATGTTAGAGGATAAAGGGTATGATGTTGTCTTTAGTGAAGGAAAAGTTTTCCTTCGGCACAAGGCAATATGACAAGTCAAGAAGGTTGGGATTCGAGCCAAGAATCTCTACAGACTTGAAGTAGATGGGATGTCTACAGAGCTTCCTACTGTTGGGAAGTGCGAGAAAGACATGCAATTGATGCTTGAGAGGGAGCAAGTTTTGCATGCAGGTAAGAGTGAACCTCAGGATGTGGAGTAGCCACAAGATGAGGATCATGGAGTGGAAGAAACCACTCATGCAGAGAAATTTCGTGCCAGATGGGTAGAGGGAGTGCATGCAACTATACCACCAGGTGAGAGGTGGGGCGACATGCATGATTAATCCCAAGAGGAGATTTTTGGGCAGGATTCATGAGATGGTGTGGATCTCATGAATTGAACCTGGCTACGAGGTGCCCACAACACAACAATAGCATGGTCAGTGGGATTGATGCAGGCAGATCAAAGTGACAGTGTCGGATACTGGAGCGCGGATCAGAGTTGACAGCAAGTGCAGAGTGCATGGATGCAAGATTTCAACAGCGCAGTGGTTCCTGATGACATGTGCAGTTGGTACCAGTAGAAGTAGAAGACTTTGATGATAGATGCATGGAGTTGCATGGCGCATCAGACTGATTGAGTTGTTTGGAGCCTATTCAGTTTCAGAGGAGTTGCAGAGCAAATGCATGGAGTTGCATGGCGCTTGTGAAGGTTGCAGGGTGAATGCATGGAGTTGCATGTCGCATGCAAAGACAATACTTTATTATTGAGAGGGAGTGTTGAAGATTGCAACAAGAAACAATGAAGGAGGCATCCTGAAACATATTTCTTGACCTTAGTTGGAAAGTGATCACCTAAACTAGGTGGGGCCCACACAGGTGATTTTTGTCGCAAAGTCTATTTTTAGACATATGGATCATGGTCTATGAGTTGCAGGATGCTATTTATGGATGGTTGGTAAAGTTGGTAAAAATATATGGACCTCTATTTTTAGACATTGGGCGGAATCTATTTTTAGACTGCCGGGCTAAAAATAGAACAGTCAAATATTATTAACCCTTAATAATATTTAGACTATAAACATTATCTTATCCTCTTGGAGCACTTCAGTTTGATGCTTGGAAGTGGCACATGCAGCTGACAGAAGGAAATACACTTTTCCTAGGGGTTAGTTGAGTATTGCATGGTTGACTTCAGTTAGAACTCACGTGGCAGAGTTTGGTGGAGTTTATGAGACAGTTGGTGGAGTTGTGTTCGGTTTAACTTAGTTGAACTAGTTGTGTTTAGTCTAACTGAAAAATACACTAGTGATGAGTGGTGTGAATTAATTATTAATTAATTCACTAATTATTAACTCATAAATCAACTAAAGAACGCATAAGTTAACTGCAATGCATGGACAGTTCAGTGGAGACCAGTGTTAGAGGTGGGTGAAAGGGTGAGTGTGGCTATCAGTTGTGACTATACTTGTGCATGAGATTTACACACACATTTATTGAGATTTCCAATGAGGATTGCACAGTAAAATCCAAGGATATTCGAACTTGGATCTCATTCATTCTCATCTTGGATTGCGCAGTAGAGGCAAGCAAACAGTGGAGGAGATTTGAACCTGTGACTTGTTTAGATCTGAGCTAGTTTGTGTGTAACTTTTGGAGATAGTACTGAGTACTTGTGAGGAGTATTGTAATATGATTGTTACATGTTCTCTATCATTATAATATACAGATATTTTGGGGTTTTCAGCTGTAAGCTTTCCCCATTACATACTGTGTTCTATGTGTGCTTGATTATGTTTTAATGTGCGCATGCGACTGCTTCTATTTCCGCATATTGATGATCAATTGTAGAAGAGGTTATGTATTATGCATGAAGCTTAAATAGTGTGTAATCAGGATAATCTCGGTGAATAATTCAACTATTATTCAAATTTCTACACCTAGATTACAAAATGCAAGTGCTGATTTACTTGATAATGTAGCATCTAAGCTTATACCATCTGAAGAATTTAGCCCAGATAGATTTTCAATTGAGTTAATTTTTAGGCCTTCCATTCCTGACAACGTAACAAATTGGAGAGTATTTAACAATGATACAGATATAGAAGACTTTATTACATTAGACGGATCTTATGAAGGCCAAATCATAGATGAACATGAACATGATTTATAGATTGAAGATAAACAAAATGCTAATCCAATTCCCAAATCTGTAGTCAAAATGGAAGATCTCTATGTTTTGAAAGATAGGTTTAAGAATATTACCAATTCGAAAACCCAAAGTTCTACTTTAAAATTTGAATTGATTAATCGTGGTACACTAGAAAAACCTCAAAACATTAACCTAGGTCTTGGTTTAAAACCTAAAGAAAGGATGTCATTCATTAATTTGCTGAAATCATATAAAAATATCTTTGCATGGGATTATTCAGATCTCAAAACATATGATACTTCTATAATTCAGAATACTATACCTATGATCTCAGATGACAAACCTGTTCAGAAAAAACTTAGAAAGATCCACCCAAACTTAGAAAGTCAAATTAAATCTGAATTAAATAAAATGCTCAAAGCCAAAGTTATTCTTCTTGTTAGACATTCGAAATGGGTGTCAAATATGTTCCCAGTTAGAAAAAAGAATGGAGACATTAGGATTTGCATAGACTTTAGAAATTTGAATAAAGCTTGCCAAAAGGATAATTTTCCCTTACCTACCATGGAACAGATATTATAGTTAGTTGCAGGATCTGAATTGATGTCTTTTCTCGATGGATTTTCAGGATACAATCAGATTATGGTACATCCGGATGATAGAGTAAAGACAACATTTATAACAAAGTGGGGAACATACGCATACCAAAAAATACCATTTGGGTTGATTAATGTTGGTGCTACATTTCAACGTGATATGGATATAACTTTCAGAGGACTAATAAATAGCTCAGTTTTTATATACTTAGAAAACATTACTGTTTACTCTAAGCATAGAAACAATCATGTTAATCACCTAAAACATATTTTTGAAAGATGTGGAAAATTTGGCATTTCCTTGAATCCTAAAAAATGTTATTTTTCCTTATCAGAAGTTAAATTATTAAGGTTCATTGTCTCCAAAAAGGGAATCCATATTGACCTTGATAGAATTCAGGAAATCGAAAACATTCCTCTACCACACAATAAAAAAATGATGCAATAATTCTTAGGACAAATTAATTTTGTAAAAAGGTTTGTTCTTGATTTTTCCCAAATCATCTTACCCCTGCAATTAATGATCAAGAAGAATTCAATTTTTAAATGAGGAAAAGATAAGAGAAATTCTTTTGAGTTGATTAAGAAAGCTATCATTGAATCTCCTTTAACAACTCCCAATTTTCTTAAGCCATTTTTATTCTACACATTCTCTTCTGATACATCATACGCAACAGTGTTGACACAGCTAAATTATCAAAACATTGAAGCATCGATTTCATTTTTCAGTTCTAACCTTCAAGGTGCTGAGTTAAATTATTCAGCTGTAGAAAAATAGGTCTTGTTTTTGTGTTTAAAGCCCTGAAACATTTTATACCTTTTCTCTTATAAACACATACTAAAATAATAGTACCTTACTTAGCAGTAAGGAAATTATTAATCCAACGAGAAGTAGGAGAGAAGAGAGAAAATTGGGTTACTGCACTTCAAGAATATGATGTAGAGATACATCCTACTAAAATTGTTAAAGGTCAAGTTCTTTGCAGGATGTTAACTGGAGCCTCTCATTTAGCAACAGAGGAAGATCAATCAAATGAAATACAACTGTCTGAGATAAGCCTAAAGGATTCTTAGTCACAATGTGCTGATCTGATTTTTTTCTTGAAAAATGGATATGCACCATTATATCTCAATTACACAGCAAAGCGTGCTCTAAGGCTTAAAGAAAATCAATATCAACTCATAGATGATGTCTTATTTAGGAAGAATTATGATTATGTATTATTGAGATGTCTAGAGAAAACTGAAGCTGAAAAAGTAATGCAGGAATTACATGATGGACCAGCTAGAGGTCATTTCGGAGGAAACACCACAGCTCATAAAATAATACATGCCAGTTACTATTGGCCAACTCTATTTAAAGATGCACATGAATATGCAAGAAAATGAAAAGTATGTCAAACTATAGCAGGAAGAGAAAGGAAAACAATATTTCCACTACAACCAGTAAATATCCAACAACCATTTGAACAATGGGGGTTAGATATTATAGGTGAAATAACTCCAAAATATTCTAAACAACATAAGTATATTCTAACTGCAATAGATTATTTCAAAAAATGGGTAGAAGCTATCCCATTAAAGGTGGTTAATACACAAAATATTATAGATTTTATTGATCAGTTCATAATCACCAGATTTGGCCTCCCATCAGCTTTGATATTTGACAATGCATCTTACTTTTTTGGAAATGCCATGATAGAATTTTCTTTGAAAAGAGGTTTTAAATTAAAATACTTAGCCAACTATTATCTACAGGGTAATGAATTAGCTGAATCTACAAATAAAAACCTTATCAAAATCATCAAACGAACTATAGAAACAAATCATAAAAATTGGCACAAAGCATTATTATTTGCTCTTTGGGCAGATAGAATCACCCAGAAAGCTTCAATGGGTACTTCTCCCTTTGTGTTAGTTTATGGGAAAGAAGCAGTATCACCCACAAATATAACAATACCATCATTTTATTTAGTGCAGTTTATTGATGAAAATCCTTCATCTTCCCTTCAACTTAGGCAATATCAAATTATTAAAATGGAAGAACAGAGAGAAAAATCCAAAGCTATACATGCTCATCATCAAAAAATAGTTAAAGCCTCATTTGACATAGCATCTACTAGCTCAAAAGCATTTGAGATTGGAGATCTTGTTTTGAAATGGGATAAGGCACATGAGGAAAAAGGTAAACATACCAAATTCCAAAGATTGTGGCTTGGTCTATTTCAAATCATAGAAAAAATAGGCTTATCCACCTTTTTATTGCAAGACTTATTAGGTAAGAAATATTGCTTGCCTATAAATGGTCAAATTATTAAAAAATATTTCTCTTAGAAAATCAAGTTTTAAATTTTATTTTGCTTTAGGAAAATAACATCATTTTTGGTTGATTCAAATTTTTAAAATTTCTGATAGATTTATTTGATTTTTCTCTTCTATAAATAAGTAAAGTAAAAGGATGATTATAACTATGAGAACTGAATAAACCTTTTTTTTTTGAAATATTTTGAAATTTACTAAAGGCATTTACTTTCCGAAAAGACTCTCGATATCATAAAATATAGATGTTATGTATCAGTCAAAAAAAGAAACTTTTAACTTAGCAAGGATTCTCTACGAAAAGGTATCTACCAACTCTATAATTATCATCCATAAATCTTAAAAGAGCTAATGATTCATCCCATCTGATAAAATTTATTCTTTAAAGTATAGTTCAAAAAAGAAAAAGAAATATATACAATGCACAAATTCAAAAGAAAATAAGTCTCATCATGAGCTTGTTTATCATGATCATAGAGAAATAATATAGACTGACATTACCAATACTGCATACCATAACAGGGTAATAGCTAAATGATTATAAAAATCAAAAGTCAAAGGGTCTTATCACGGGCCAGCTTGTTTAGTTTAAAATACTATGAGTGAATGACATTGTCACTATCAGGCCACCAAACCTGGACAATGATTTTGAGAATGTGTTAGAAGAAAAAAAGAAATTAATTTACAAGTCAAAATTAAACTCTGAAATAAAGAAATCAAAATTAGATGGGACAATGAATTATTATTGGTTGAAAGATAACCCTGTCGAGGCTTTGAAATACCTGCTAGCAACAGTGGCTCTATCTGTGATAAATGAGTAAAAATATATGAAATCAATTTTTAGAGAATACCTACTTTATCTTTTTAAATCTGATTATCCACTGATATAGACACCTATGTGTTATTACTGAAGGAGTTAACTAAGAAAAGAATGAGATAGGTAAATAGATTGTATTCTGAAAAAACGTTGTTTAATTCATGAATCATACTATTTTTTCTTATATCTTTTTCTTGTTTTGAAAGTTTAGAAATATCAAACAAACCAATCAAAGATATCTGGTTCTCCCAAGTGAATCGCCAATTGTTGTGCTATGCAACAACTCCCCTGATTTTTATTTTCAAAATAGTCTAAACTTTTAAATAAAAATAGGGACCCTTCTTAAAATACATTTTTCATAATAAATAAAAATCAAACTTTAAAAAAATTATTGTTTTTATAAAATAAAAAAACAAAAAAAAAACAAAAAAGAAATTAATGAAATATCCTTGTGATCACGCAATCACAAATCGCATCCCGCATAATATTTTAACATTAAAGGTTAATGCACAAAATAGTGAAATCCAGATTTTGCGATCAATGATTTTAATTTCGCAAGCGATATCATAAATTGCACATCAAGGATAAATGTTTAAAAATTTAATTAGATCTTACCAAAGTTCCAATATTGCGATATTGTGATGTTGCGATATTTCGATACTGGGATTTTTCGATTTCGCGATATCATGAACTTGCATATCACATAAATAAAAAACAATTAGCTTCACAAAAAGAAGGTTCAAAAGGCGCGACACAACAGATTTGACAGGTCTTAATAAAGGTTTTAATGTGAAAATAAATATTGTTAGAAATGATTAAGTGTGTTTTATCATCCCAATGCAAACAATTATTGATTTGTTACGATTAATTAATGATATAATTGCTTCCTGAATATTTTCTTTTCAAATTGGTCATTTCAATATATCTTTCATCATTTGATCATTATTCTGTCTTAAATAGGGATTTTCCTTCAAGATATGGCCATATGCAAAGTAATGCAGAAATACAGCAAACAGACTGTTGCAAAATTTGAATATATAGAAATGTCGTCCATAGTCTCAGATACTGTTTGCAATGCAGATGGAGGTGCTACAAAGTGGCAAGCTATCTATACTATCCTCGAAGATGAAGAACCTAAAGTAGTGGAGGTTAAGGAAAATTCTGATGATGCAAGGCCCTCAGATTTACAATTTAAAGATATTGCATGCTCCTTCCTTCATAGAGTAGTAGCAAGGGCCAGCCTTTTACCATATACCGACATGATAAGATGGGTGCTTGAGAATTCAACAATTAAGGACACACAATTTAGAACCATTAAGAATGGGATCTTAGGTTCTTTCAGAGCTGAAGATTTGAAAGTCATGTATAAGCTACCCGACCAACAAGATGTCTATGACAATATGTTTGTTGAAAAATTTTCAAAGAATAATGAAGACCCTTTCAAAACAATTCAAGGTTGGAGGAAACTGGATAACAAGTTTAAACATGAGAAATCAGGTATGTACCCTATCACTTCACTTGCAAATCCCTATAATTTCGTAGCAGCAATGCTATGCAGATTATATGGTCTCCTTGATAACACCAAGTTCTCTATAAATTGGCTTCCCTTGATTGATTCCTGTGTTAATTCTCACATCATGAATTGGGAAACCATTCTTTCCGAAAATATAGCTAAAGCAATTAATGAATATCGCCAGGCAATAGTTTCTTCTTCCAAACCCATCCCTCAATTTTTCATGAGTGCATATGTTTTTGATGCCATCTGTTTCTCTACTAGTTTTTGAATTATGGGTTGGGAATGGACTCCCGAGGATCCTACCCCTATCCATTTAAATCGTAAAGATATATGGGAACATAATTATGCACCACACTACCACAGATTATGTTATGGAGTCGTTTTATCATTACATCAGTTAATTTTCAAAAGAGAGAGCCCCAGGTTCACTAAAGAAGCCATTACAGATCTCCAAATGTTAGGAAGATGTTTCATAGAAGAATCATTTTCATACATCAGAGTATTCAGAAGCTCTGCTCCTCCACATGTGCTTCCTATGTATGTTTTAGATAAACTAATGGCGAAAGAAGTGGCTTATCAAAATATTGGCAATGGACTAACTAAATCTCTGAAAGATAGTAAAAAATCTTTATGGCCAAGTTTTCCAATTTAGTGTGGTACATTCTCTCTCAACAATTTCAATCATGCATTTAAATAATGTCAGAAGATTGAGCTTTGAAGCTTCCTGTTTTACCACCAAGGCAATTTGACCAAGAGAAGATTGCTAACAAATTTACTCAGTCAGTCAAAATCAAACCTATCATACACACAGATGATAGATTTGAAGACATTTTGCAATCCGTTGGAAATTTTGAAGAAGTTCAAAATTTTGTTAAATTGAATCTAAACCTAAAGGAATTACAGAGATTCAATGAGTATAGAGAACAAATACTCAAGCGTATTCCGCAAAATGTCTTGATTACTAGTTATATGACTGAACCAAGCAAAGAAATCAGAGCAGAAGAATCAAATTTACAGAATCAAGGTGAACTAGATAAATTCTGCACTTCAGTTAGAAATACATTAATAAATACCTGAAAGGTATCATCTTCATAGAAAAATACAGAATTTTAGATTCCCCAGGGTCAGATAGTTTCAGAAAAAGAAATCACTGAAATTCCTAGGATAACCTCCCAAGATACAGAAGTTATTCCTGCATTTCCTACTGATGAAATTATTCTGAAGGTGACTGATATCCCTCCACTGGATGTATTCTACAACCCTCTTCATAAATATGTAGTCAGGAAACAGAGAAAAATAAGAAGGATTGAAACACCCCTAGGTAATGAGGTTATGGAAGTTGTATGGAAAGACAACCCATAAAATCCGATTGAAAATCTAACTTGACTATCACAATTTTCTGGAGCATATACTACTGCAACAATGGATAAGGTAGCTAAAGTATCCATTTTATTTCATGAGAAGGAGGATAAAATCATGCAGCTACAACAACAATTGGATGAAGAAAGGAATAGTCTAAGTCAAAATACCGAGCATCAACTCCTCAAATTTCAGCGAGAGATGGAAGTACTTAAGATAAGTCATGAAAATGACTTATCCAAAAAAGAAACACTGATTAAAGAATTGAGAAAAAATGTAATTACAAAATATGAAGGCATTCCTACTGTAGAGGAATTCATTAAAGAAGCATTGGCATTAAATGCCTTACTCTCAAAACAATAAGATTTTTTTGTCTTACAAATGTCAGACATAGTTCCACACTTAGAAATCAGTGAGCAATTGACTAATACAGTCATTGATCAGAGAATTGAGTTTAATGAAATCAATACCAAAATTTATGGTTATATTGAATGGCAGGATTTAGAGGAAGGGAGAAGGTCAAATCTCCAAAAGATCAAAGAAACTTATAAAGATATTCTCTTTACTGACTAGGATGCACAGGTAAAACAAACAGAATTGGCAATAGCCAGAGCAGCAGGAATATCAAAGAATATGGTCAAAATGATCAACCACATGTTGCATACTTGTGGTTTAATTAAAGAAGGAAATCACAAATCGATTCCTGATCTCAAAATATTAGAGCAAAATTGGAAAAATATAGGTCAATTACGAGAAGAAACAATTGCATAGCTGAAAAAGACCGATTGGGAAGCATACTGGAAACTCCTGGTTAAGCCTCATAGTCAAAATAATGACATTGAATTGTTCCCTAGATTCCATACAGAAAATGCAACCACTTTTACTTGATGCTATATTTTCTGGAAAGATGAAGACACAGTTTGGGAAGCCTCCACAAGTTCAACCAATGTCCAATATTTGTGAACAGAAAAACAGATCTGGCAGTAATCTATCATCGAGTATGATCATGAGTTAGTTTTTTTTGATAATTTCAATTTTAGTGATTAGATACTAGAAATTAGGAAGGTTGTTTGAAAGAACCTCATAAGATATTTTCTATAATATATTTTTTTAAGTAGTTAATGTAGTATTTAAACCCTTCTCATGCATTTAGAGAAGGGTCCAGGATTTTTGTTAAGAACATTTACAAAGAATGCTTTACTGTAAGTTTGTGGATGTCTTTATAAGATAATGGAACATGATCTTTTCAATTATATTGTAGGTTTTAACCTTGTACAAAAATGATCTACGTACGAATCTTTAAAACAAAAAATAAACAATAGCAAGAGCATAGAACATAAAATAGATAAACACAGATATTTTCCCCTGGATCCAAAATCGGGATGACCAGCTTGATTTTTCATTATATTAATTTTAGTGTTACAACACATATATATACATGCTGAAGCATACATAAACCCCAATCCATTAACCCTGGATTAGAACATAACCACAGTTCCCTTGATCGGATCTACAAAATACCAGGGGCCAAAAACCATCATGCCCCAAAACCATGTGCAAACCCATGCACAAAATCATAGGTGGGTCTGCCCATCGGAAAATAAGGACCAAAATTTGTTTTCGAGGCACTGTCCCAGACCATGAAAGGGGGGGCTATCACCCCCCCGCACGAGACTAATCGTGGAAAGAATATAACAAAAACCCAACATTCTCCCACTTGTTGTTTTCTTTCCACAGGGGGCCACAAGAACGCTGAGTCATTAGCCCAAATTTGAAACACACATTGTTTCTCTACACAAAGAGAACTTCTAAGTGCTCACAGACTTTGTCAATGCATCTGCAACATTCTTCAAAGTGTCCACCTTTACCAGCAACACCCTTTTAGCTTCAACCATATATCTCACAAAGTGATATTGAACATCAATGTGCTTTTTCTTTGAATGATAAGCAGGGTTCTTAGCTAAGAAAATTGCACTTTAGCTATCACAGTCTATCCTTATAGCTTGCTGCACCAACCCCATACTTGAACACAATCTCTGCAACCAAACTGCTTCCTTGCTTGCATGAGTGGCTGCCATGTATTCTGCCTCTGTAGTTGAAAGAGCCACTGCAGACTGTCTTTTACTCATCCAACTGACTGCACCTCCAAATAGGCTAAACACATACCCACTTGTAGATCTCCTTTGGTCTAGATCTCCAGCACAGTCTACATCAATAAAACCACGAATGTCCAACACTCTTTCCAATCCTGGTCTCCCCTGGTAGCACAAGCCATAATCACTAGTGCCACGCAAAAATATGAAAACCCACTTCACTGCTGTCCAATGTTCCTTCCCTGGGTTTGACATAAAATTGCTCAATACTCCCACTGCATGTGCAATTTCTGGTCTAGTACAGACCATTGCATACATTAGGCTACTCACTGCATTTGAATATGGAACACAAGACTTATCCTCCTCTTCTTCTTGTGTCTTGGGACACTGTTCAACAGACAGCTTTGTACCTACAGGAATCGGAACATTCGCCGGTTTACTATCCTGCATATTGAACCTCTGCAATATAGTCTCGACATACTTCCTGTGGTTTAACCAGAGCTTCCTTTTTGCCCGATCTCTCTTAATTTCCATGCCCAAAATATAGTTTGCAGCACCAAGATCCTTCATGTCGAATTTGGAGAACAACTGGGTCTTCAAATCCTGGATAATTTCTTTTTCATTTCCAATCAACAACATATCATCCACATACAAGACCAAATAAATAACACGGTCACCAATTAATTTAAAATAAACACAATGATCCTCCTTGCTTATGGTGAAGCCAAGTCCCCGTATATAGGTATCAAATTTCTGATACCACATCCTTGGTGACTGTTTTAACCCATACAAAGACTTCTTTAACCTGCATACCAGCTCTTTCTTCCCCTTCGCCATAAAGCCTTTAGGTTGTTTCATGTATATCTCCTCTTCCAGATCCTTGTGAAGAAATTCTATCTTCACATCCATCTGTTCTACCTCAAAATCAAATGCAGCAACAACAGATAAAAGTAATCTAATAGAAGTCACTTTGGCAACAGGAGAAAAAATATCACCAAAATCAATTCCCAGCACCTGGGAATAACCTTTTGCTACCAACCGAGCTTTGTATTTGTCCACCTTGCCTTCTATATTCATCTTCTTCTTAAACACCCATTTTCTCTTGATGGGCTTCCTTCCAGCCGACAACTCCACCAGATCCCATGCCTCTTTTTTATGCAAGGATTCCATTTCATCAACCATGGCCTCCTTTCAGAGTTTTCCATCCTCTGAATCTACTGCCTCCTTGACAGTTCTGGGATCATCATTAGTTATAATTAAAGCAAAATTTGAACAGCAAGCAGATGGACTATGCCTTTCTGGTTGTCTTCTTTCCCTAATTGCTCTTCTAATAGCTGGAGTTTGTGGCTCTTCCTCTTCTGAGTCTTCTTCTATTTTAGAGTCTGATTCATCCTCTTTTAGCTCAAACTCTATCTTCTCAGGTTCCTTTGGTAGGAATTCATGTTTAACAATATCTTTCACCTCTCTAAACACCACATCTCGGCTGTACACAACCTTCCTTGTTTCCGGGTTCCAAAGCTTGTAACCCTTTAAACCTTTCTTATACCTAATAAAGATGCACCTTTCAGATTTATTATCCAACTTGCTCCTTTTCTCCTTTGGAACATGTACATATGCATCTCATCCAAATACCCTCAGATGTGAAAGAGAGGGTTTCTTACCAGTCCATACCTTATGTGGAGTCTTATCCTCCAACGCTGATGAAGGTGATCTATTAACCAAGTAACATGTAGTCTCCACTGCCTCTACCCAGAATTCTTGTCCTAACCTGGTACCATTGAGCATGCTTCTTGCTTTTTCCATCAGTGTTCTGTTCATTCTTCCTGCAACTCCATTTTGTTGTGGTGTGTATGGAGTATTCTTCTTCCATGCTATACCACACTTCTTACATAACTCTTCAAATTCCTTCTTGCAGAACTCCCCACCATTATCTGTCCTTAGCACCTTTATCTTCTTCTTTGTCTGGTTTTCCACCATAGCCTTAAATTCATTACATCTGTCAAAGACTTCAGATTTCTTCCTCAAGAAATATATCCATGTATTCCTTGATAAGTCATCTATGAATGAAACATAGTACACAGACTTACCTAATGATGGAATCGACACAGGTCCAAACACATCGCTGTGCACAAGCTCTAATATCTTGTTCGCCCTCTTAGCACTAGAAGGAAAACTCACCCGATTATGCTTCCCATATACAAAATGTTCACAGAAATCAAAATCAAGAGATCTATTAGACATACCTTCTACCATACCATTTTCATGCAGCATCCGAAGGCCCTTCTCTCCAATATGTCCAAGCCTTTGATGCCATAACATGGTCTTTTCTTCAGAGACCGCTAGGCTTTCCGCTCCACTTTCAGGAACCACATAACTATTGAACCCATCAATAACAGTGCTGCCCTGAAGCTTGTACAGAGTTCATTAGGGGAATTTTGAGGTCTAAAATGGGCCTCCTAAGAAAAATGTACAATCTAAATTCACTTTATGAGAACCAATCTCAATTTAGGGGATGGCATCATCCCTAATGGTTAATGTGGCATTGCTTGAGTTAAAGGTACTTACTTGTCACATTCTCAATGGTGGATAAAAACTCATGGTTAACCATGGTAGTGCTCTAAGTACTTTTAACGTCAAAGTAAAATACTCATAATAAATGTCATTTCACACTTTTTGAATAAAAATATATTATTGTGATTTCATATTTCTTGAAAGAAACAATACATATCCCTATGAATTTATTATATTATATTATTTTTATGTAGTATATTAATTACATGTTATTATACAATTTAAATAATATAAATTTTAATTAATAACACATAATATAACTAAGAATCTATAAATTTAAATTTAAATTTTATTTTATGTTATTTAAGTACAGAGGACAAATGCATTAGTTTTTCAATGATAATGACTTTTTCTTGAAAAACTCATTCTTATTTATAGTCACATCAATACAATTTTTTATTAATTTTATTTTGGTACAACTTTTGAATTGAATTTAACTATGGTTAGATGGATTGTAGTGCAAAAAGTGAATTGAAAATTCATAAATATTATTTTATTGGTTTAGCTATTATTTTGTTATTTCTTAGGAGGCCCATTTTAGACCTCAAAATTCCCCTAATGCCAATGCGAACTCCCCGCATTAATACCAGTGCTCCCCGAACCATCTTACATGTATCTTTCTCGAACATTGTTTTTACACCTGCATCATCCATATTGCTTACAGAAATTAGATTTCTGGGCAACACAGGAATGTGCAGAACACCAGGAAGTGTTCTAATCCTTCCACCTTGCAGCTTCAGCTTGACTTTTCCATGTCCGACAATTCTGGCCTTCCTATCATAACCTAAGAAGACATCACCACCATAATATTTCTCATACTCGCAGAACCACTCCCTATGGGGAGTGAAGTGAAATGATGCACCCGAGTCAATCAACCATGACTCATGATCTACATGTGTATTTGAAGAAGAAGCCAAATACACATCCCCACCTTCATCCAAGGTGGTTTTTGCCTCTGCAGAAGGAGCATCATCAGATCCCTTTCCTTTCTCAAGAGATTTAGATTTGTAGTCCTTTTTGTAGTGCCCTTCGTTTCCGCATTTCCAGCACACCTTTACAAACTTTCCAGGAGATTTAGATCTCCCTCTAGATTTAGATCTCCCACTTGAAACCTTATTCTTGTTTCTATTCTAAGACCTTCCTTGTACAGATAAGGCATCTCCATTCTGACCCTCCATATTTCTCCATCTCATTTCCTCCAACTGCAAGGCTGAGACAATGTCATCAAAATTCAAGGTAGTTGTATTGCTACCTATTGCAATAACCAAACTGTCCCACGAATCTGGTAGAGAACACAACAAACTGATGCACTTATCTTCATCTGAGATTTTAATACCAACAAATGATAGCTGACTTACCACAGTATTGAAGGCGTTCAAATGCTCTGTCACCGAGTCTCCATCCTTCATCCTCAGGTTATACAACTTTTTCCGCAGGAACAATTTATTCACCAGAGACTTAGATTGGTACAAAGTCCCTAGCTTGTCCCACAAGGTATTCACCATAGCTTCCCCAAATACATTCAACAATACTGAATCTGAGACACACAACCATATTGTTCTCTTTGCCTTCTGATCCAGCTTCTTCCAGTCTTCATCTGACATTGCCGTTGGTTTAGTACCTGGATCTACCATGATCCACTGATCTTTATCCAACAATAGATCCTCCATCTTGAGCTTCCACAACTAAAAACTATGACCATTAAATTTCTCGATCTCTATCTTCCCACTGCTCGCCATCTTCTTTCACCGCAAGAATCGATCCTGTAGATCTCCCACTGAACAGGGTCTACCTCAGGCCCAAGAAAAAAACCCCTCAGCAGAAAAGGTGTCCCCTTTAAGCCGAAACTACTCTGATACCAAATGTAGGTTTTAACCCTGTACATGAATTATCTATGTACGAATATTTAAAACAGAAAATAAACAATAACGAGAGCATAAAACATAAAACAAATAAACACAGATATTTTCCCCTGGATCCCAAATCGGGACGATCAACTTGATTTTTCATTATATTCATTTTAGTGTTACAACACATATATATATATACATGCTGAAGCATAGATAAACCCCAATCCATTAACCCTGGATTAGAACATAACTGTAGTTCCCTTGACCGGATCTACAAAATACTAGGGGATGAAAACCATCATGCCCCAAAACCATGTGAAAACCCATGCACAAAACCATGGGTGGGTTTTCCCATTGGAAAATAAGGACCAAATTTTTTTTCTAGAGCGCTACCCTAGACCCCCCCGTGCATGACTAGTCGTGGAAAGAATATAACACAAACCCAACATATATATCATTTTGGTTGATCACTGTTGATGCACTTTTGTATTCTCTGAATGACTTATTGATAGACGATTGAATGTGGCCTATTATCGTTGATCATATGAACATGAAAACGCACATCTGGTACTATTATCATGTATGCTAAACTCTGTTTTAAACATTAGCGATAAATCAAGCTTTCATGAATTATGTACGATATAAGAATAGAAATTGATTTGTTTTATATATGATCATCAAAATATATGCGATATGTTTAACATCTTCTTTTGATTAACTATTTTTTCAAAAGAATTATCTTACAAAAGTATTAATTCTATTAAGTCTGTGATTGATCTAAATCATCACAGACTGAATAGATATCATTTTAGATCGCATAAAATCAAAATTATCCCGTGTTAGATTAGATTAGATTTAATCAAAAGTTTTTCATTTTAGAATAAAGTTGTTTTAATTTTTAATTATTCTTCATGCAAATCATTTGAGAGAAACCCCAACAATCATATAAAACCCAAATATGGGAAACTGGTCCCATTACACCCAGTCAGAGTCACTATCCTAAATGGAAAAGGAACTGCTTTAAGGTCCAGACCGGGTGGTTATCCCCCTTGTTGTTGCCACAGATTTCTTAGGCCTCAATAGCTTGTAACCGTAAAAATATCCAGTCTCCTACATCAAAACTTCTCTAGCTATGATGTTGATCTGACTGTTGTTTCATTTGATTTTGTGCCAAATTTGGGTTATCCTTTAAGAGTTGGAGAACTTTTCGTTGATGCTTAATGTGATCTTCCATTGCTTGAACCTTAGAATTTTCTCTTAAAGATGATGTGATGGAAGATGGATGATATCCATAAAGTTCCATAAATGGGGTCATTTTTGCTGCAGTATGGAACGAATTGTCATACCACCATTTAGCTAGAGGTAACCAGTTGACCCATTATGTTTATTTATCAGATACGAAACAATGAAGATATCCTTCCAAAAACTTGTTCACTATCTTAGTTTTCCCATCAGATTGAGGATGATAAGATGATATATGAGCTAGTTGGGTACCCAAACAAGAAAATAATTCCATCCAAAAATTTCTAGTAAAAATGGGTTCTTTGTCGCTTACAATAATCTTTGGATTTCCATGTAGATTTTGAATTGTTTCCATAAATGCAGTAGCAACTGTACCTGCTTTAAATGGATGAGATAATGCACAAAAGTGTGCATACTTGGTAAGTCTATCAACTACCACCATGATGACACTCTTTCCTTCAGACTTAGGTAAACTTGTGATAAAATCCATTGAAACCTCCTCCCAACATTGACTTGGAATGGATAAAGGTTGTAGAAGACCGGGGTCTTAATTGTATCAAGTTTATTTTGCTGGAAAACCAAAAATTCTGCCAAAAAATTTTGAATATCAGATTTAAGGCCATCCCAAAAAATTCTTTGTTCACTCTGTGGTAAGTTTTTAAAAATCCTGAGTTTTCTCCTAAGGGAGAGGTGTGAAATTCCAAAAGAATCTTTTGTTTTAGTTGGGAATTCTTACAAAGATATAAGTGATATTTGTACCATAAGGAATCATTTTCCCAACTAAATGTATTAGATATACTAGGATCTTGCTGCAACTTTTGAATGAGTGTCTACACTTCTTCGTCATTCTTCCATTCATCCCTTTCTTTGGTTATCCAAACTGGTTGGATAATAGAAATGTCACAAAGCAATGCTTCCACCTATTCATCCTTTCTTGAGAGTGCATTTGCAACAAAATTTAGCTTCCCTTTTTTGTAGATAATTTCAGAGTCATAACCCAACATCTTTGTGACCCATTTTTGCTGCTCTTCTAAAGATAGTCTTTGTTCCAAAATGTATTTAAGACTATCATGATCAATTTTTACCTTGAAGTGTCTTCCCATTAGATAAGGTCACCATTTCTTTAGTGCATGTAGTATTGACAACATTTCCTTCTCATAAATATTTTTCTATAAATAATTTCCTTTGATTGGACGACTTTCAAAAGCAATGGGTCTTCCTTCTTTCATTAAAAAAACACCAATTCCATTTCATGAGGCATCACATTCCACAATAAAGGTTTTTGTGAAGTATGGCGTAGCTAAGACCAGAATTAGGAACATTGACTCTTTAAGATGTTCAAAGGCTTTATTTGCTTCAGGAGTCCATGAAAATGCATATTTCTTCAATAATGTTGTTAGAGGTGTTGCTATTTTCGTATAATTCTTAACAAAATTTCGATAATACCCTATTAACCTGAGAGATCTTCGCAATTGCTTTATGGTTGTGGGGACTTTCCATTCCTTAATGGCTTTAATTTTGTTAGGTCTGTTGGGGTCCTGTGATTTGGCTGATTGGCAAACCAAATGACAAGGAAACATCAAAACTAGTCTTTAGAGCTCTAGGACCTAGCCTTCCTTGTCTCAGAGAGGGATCTCTCAATTTGTTTGCAAAGATATGACTTGTTTTCTTGTAAAAGGTTGATTTTATGCTAGTTATTAAGCACGAGTTTGTTTGATTGTTTGGTGGAAAATGATGATTTAGCCAGCATAGATAGAAAAGAGAAATCTCTAATTCATTGGGAAATGGATTCAAATAGAAGTTTGTAACAAGTTTATGAATGAATCAGGGATAACAGAGGGAAAATATAACTTGGCCAGTGGATCTACAAAGTCTTTCAGGTGGAATGAAATGAACATCAAAGGTTTAGAGTGAAAAGTAGAACTAAGGGCAATTAAGAATCCTTAATTATATGTACTTATCATAAAGGGGACTTCAAACATTATCTGGACATGAAGAGGTATTCCATAGATAGGGCTAACCATGAATTCTACAAATCACACTTCAGAAAATAACAATTTCAAGACAAAATTTTCAAATGAAATCTAGGAGTCGAGGAACGCTCTATTTCATCCAAAGATTTCACTTTCAAGGATAAGAAAACATTTCAAGATTCACAAATAACTGCATTCATAGAAGAGGGAACTCATAGACATCTTTGATTACAGCTATAAAGACCTTTAAAAGAATTATCTCAGCAAGAAAAAAGAGTATGATCACAGCAGACCTCTTTGGCAGACTGTAAACAATTGTACTTTAAAGGGAGACTTCAGAAATAGTTTTCAAGAGGCAACAAGTAAGCAGGGAAAACCATAAATCATTCTTGAGACCAACTATTTGAACTATTTTTGAAATAAACAAACATAAGGGTTCAAGAGAGCAACTAAGAATTCTCTAGAATGCCTCAGCAGAAGAAAACATTAAGACAGTGAAGAGTAAACATAACTAAGGTGCTTTCAAAAGACATTTCTTAGAGTAAAATTTTTACTCTACTGTAATAAGAAATGATGAAACAGAATGGAAAACAGGAAAAACATTAACAATTTAGAATACGTCACTAGCAGCCAAGCTCAGGGATCCAATGACAGAGATTTCTCCATCAACAAATAGGTTAAAAACATCTACAGGTTCAAAAACATCAATTTTCTTTCAACTTCAGTAGAGCTATGTATTACTTCAAAGAGTCATGAAAAATGCCCACAATAAAATGATTTCAAATGCAGTATTTATGATGCAAGTGAGGAGGTGGAACTCATCTAGGGTTCAAAATGTTATTAATGACAGAGTAAATACGTTCCTAGCCTTGAAAACCATGCAAGGCATAAGGCAGGAACATGTGTGCAGCTACTTCTTGGTTTAATAACTCTGTCTTAACTTCTTAAGGAAAGATAGGTGAAAATTTTGACTTTGAGGCCTATCTTTATCTTTACATTAACTGTTTTGACAGCTTAAAATATCTTCCGACTGTGTAATAACTGTCAATTTTCCCTTGAGGACATAATGTAAGCCACAGGTGGCAGTTAGATTTATTAAGGGAATAACTACTTTTTGATGTTTCTGAGGCTGCTTTAGCCTAAGTCTTCTTAATTTAATCATAAAACTGCTCTTTAGGCCCTTTAGCCTTGGTTTTCCTTTTTAGTTGATCATTGTTGTCCATTTCCCTTTGTTCACTGCTTTAAACCTTTGTTTATTTGTCTTTATCCACTGCTTCTTGAAAGGAAAATTTCTGCTTTAACAACCTTAACCATTAATTAAGCCCTTCGGTCTCCTTTCTTCAGCTATTTTGCCTCTCAGATCGTCATCCAGAGGTCTATTGTCATTTATTTTATTGTGGGAGGGCTTTCATCTTTGGGCCGCCATTAAAACCTGAAAACAAATAAAAATATTAAATAAACCCTGCGTCTTTTGGATATCTGCGTTTCAGAGTTCGGGAGGCGTCGAAGGAGCACTGTAGAGGGAGGGAGAAGCAAAGGAAGGGGTTCCATGGCGAGAACTGCGAAAACAGGGTTTAAAAAAGGTTTTGGCGTGAAAAACTGAAGAAGGCGGTTTTGGTGAACACTAGGGTGGTATTCGCATTAGCAAAGGATCGTTTGTGGTTTTTCCCTGGGGGAACATGATTCCATTCATCGCTTGCCACGTGCCCTATGCAAAACCACTTTTTTCGCGTGAAAATGAGGTGTTAAACCTCAAGAGAAAATCGCCGGCGAAATCGAACGCTGGCTGTCAGATTTGAGAGTGGTAGATCCACGGCCACAGGGGAGCACGACGGTGAAAATTTGTGTGGTCGAAGGTGATGGTGGGGAATAGGTGGCGCAGGATGATTGGTCGGTGGGAGGAAAAGGGAAGGTGGGACCAGCATTGATGAGGTCAGTTGTTTTGTCAGAGTGGGAATGTTTATGGGCAGGGTTGGAAGCTCGGGATTAACGACAGTCGTTAGATCGATGGTATCGACGACAAGGATTTGTTTGGAGGGTGAATGAATGGGCTATGGTTAGGTGGATGGAGGATGAGAGGGGAAGAATGACCGCCATTGGATCAGAGAATATCGACGGCTGAGATTAACTGCGGGGGGACTGGGGGGGTACGGAGCAATTTCCTGGCCTGTGCTTCCATAGTGAATCTTAGTCGTTCATCTGAGATCTCCCGTAGTCAGGCTGGTCAACTGTGGGGGCACCAAAGCTTTGACTTGCGGACCGAGAAGTGCCTGCGCGACCGTTGGATCGAGGCCAAGGGGTTAGATCTACGACTGAGATGGCCCAAGGAAAGGTAAGGTGGGGTGAGGGAGAAAAGGGCCCACCTTCAAATTTTAAAAGGTTTTGGGAGTTTATAAGGTTTGGGGAATGAAAATAATTAGGGCGGAGGGGTAAAGAGAGAAGGGGGAGAAGTAAGGTCACATGGGAATAGAGGGAGCCGAGGCTTTAAGGAAAAGGGACCGAGGGTTAACAGGTGGTCGGGCCCTTTGGTTATGTGAAGAAAAGGGCGGAGGGTTAATCCCATAGGGGCTTAAGGCCAATTTTAATGAGAAGTCAGAAAATAGGCCGAAAAAGTGAGTTTTTAGCCCTTTTTTGGTGTTCCGATAATTATAAAAAGGATGTTTAAACCATTATAAAGGGGTTTTAATGGTTTAATTTTTTTTTTTTTTAGAGGAATGGAGGGTAAATGAGAAAGGAAGAAAACCTTTTTTGCAGGAGGAAAATGACTGTTTGGATAAGTGAAAATGAGTGAAAATGGGCAGATATGATGGAGGTGAAAAATGGGAAATATAGCCTGAAAACAAGTTCTTTTTGAGATGGCAGGATAACTTGGAGGATTTAAGTGAAGATATTCAGTGAATTGATAGACTTACGATAATGAAGGTTGTGAGATTTCTAGAACTCACAATGTTTCTATAATATCATTGCCTAGCAAACTATTATAGGCTCTTTAGTCCTTCAGTTACTACAGAAGATTAGCTGATAAGCCACAGAGTAGACTTCGTTTGTTTCATCACCTTAGCTAAGTGTTGAAATAGGTATAGGACACTCTCACAACCATAGAACTACAAAAAACTCAAAAAAACCCAAAACATTTCAGATTGGTTTTTAAATAAACCATTGGTGGTGGACCATACAACATTTTACTTTTAGAAAAGCTAAAAATTTCCACCTGGTGACTCCACTAGCCCCAGTAGTCCTATTACTCCTCTAGACCTCCATATTTCCTTAGGACTGTGTTAGCCAGCCCTGAGAAAGTTTAGAAACATATTCCCCTATTATAGAAATCACTGTGAGAGGAAATCAGCCCTAAAAACCTCAACCTCTCTAAATTTTGGAAACTGAAATCTGGCTTCACATAGGGTCAATACTAGATCCCATCCAGATCCTAATCCTCCCACCATAGTTGATAATCAAGAAAGGATTTTGTGGCAAAATTCTAGATCTGGAAAACCAACTACTGACAAAACCATCCCAAGAACAATATCTGTTCCTGAAGATCTCATAGTATTGAAATATCCTCACTTTGACTTACCTCACACAAAGAACCTATTTAGAAATAAGTCTCAAAGTGATTTAAACCAAGCTGATTTTGAAACCACAGATTTGCATTATAGCTTTAGCAGAGAAGCTTCACCTTCTACTCCACCTAATTCTCAGCTTCTCCATCATTTCAGCTCCTTCCATAACAAATCTGCTCATCATCAGTTTGCTGGCCCAAGTGTTTCTTCTACTCCTGTACACACGTACACTGTTTAAATCACTCCAACTCGACCCACTTTCCATCTTGTAAATCCCCCATTATTTCCTATCATGGCAGCATGGTATGCTCCACTAGTGTTTGCACAACCTCTGGTTCCCTTACACAATGATTACCAATCCAAAATTCCCCATTTCATTGGAAATGAACCTACTACTGCCCAACAACATGTAGATAAAATGAATGATGTTTTTAATTATATGGAAATAGAAGAAGAGACCATTAAGATGAGAATTTTTTCTCAAAGTTTAGGAGGAGAAGCCAAAAAATGGTTTAAAGGCTTAACTCCTCATAGCATTAATGATCTCCCTTCTTTATATCAAACATTCATAAAAAAATGGGAAATTAGGAAGAACCCTTTCCAAATCCTTTCAGAATATACCAACCTCAAAATAAACACTGGGGAAAGTGTCCAAGATTATTGCACTAGATTCAATAGTGTTTATAATACACTTCCCCCAGACATGAAACCTCCACTAGGCCTAGCCTTAGCTAAATTCCTCAGAGGTTTTTGATCTTGAAATGGCCTACCAGCTAAGAGAAAGAGACCCCTCAACTTTAGAAGATATGCAGAGGGGAGCCCTAAGTGTAGAAGAAAATCTGATTGAGAAAAGAGCTAGGTTAAAAGCAGAAAAAAGAGTTACATATAGGGATGATACAATGGAATCAACCTCATCATCAGATACTAAAATTGATAACTTAGTGAAGGTAATGGAGAGAATGCTTGAAAAGATAAATCTAAATGATAGAGTGCCTCCTAGAGAGAATCAAAACAACCCCCAAAACAGAAATAGAAACCCAAATTTCAGAAGAGACTCTAATCAAGATAGGAAAAGAGATAATGACCAACAGATTATGCCTCCCTTTCAAGAAAACTATATTGATCAAGAAGAAGAAAGGGAACTTGAAAGGTTGGAAGAAAATCATGTAAACTTAATAGGATCTAACAGTGAGACACATTTTTTTCTCACTAAAGAAGAGCAAGGATTCTTCTCCTTAGAAAAAATTGAAAATAACCATGAAGATTATGAAGATTGCAGACTGGGGTTTGAAAATGCAATCATGGAGGTACACAAATAATATAATCTTAGAAGCAAAGGGAACCCAGAGATTTCCAATGACAAAAACACTAGTACTGCTGTTAGAAAAACTTCAGAAAATCAGCCTAAGAAAACAGCCAGTAACACCAACACTATGGCCAAGAAAAATGATCT
Source organism: Pinus albicaulis (assembly GCA_034641835.2). Classification (NCBI taxonomy): domain Eukaryota; kingdom Viridiplantae; phylum Streptophyta; class Pinopsida; order Pinales; family Pinaceae; genus Pinus; species Pinus albicaulis. Next base: position 1,299,891,300 of record CM076582.1, on the reverse strand, counting down.
AAATAAAGAAAAAAACTGTAAGCAAAGTGTTGAACAAAGCTGCCCTAGTACTTATGCTAGTGGCCCTAACAAATCTGTTCCAAATAAAAGTCCAAATAAAGTTCAACAAATCAGGATTGTTGAAAGAGTTGTAAATGACAAAACAGATGTAAATATGTCAAGAACAATAGTTCCTTTCAGCCTTGAAGGGGAAGTTTCCAAGATCAAAATCACCATACCCTTAGCTGAACTAGTAACTCAGGATGTGTATAAAAATCAAGTTCTGAAAGCTTTGAATATAGGCAGTGACACTGATACTTTAAACTTGACAGATGATAAACCAGAATTATTATTTGGCCCTGAAGTTGAAGGAAAATAACAAGAAGGGGTTGTCCCTCCCTTCTATGTCAGCATGAATATACATAACAAAATCTTGCACAATGCCATGCTAGATTCAGGTGCTTCTCACAATCTTATGCCCAAAGTAGTAATGGAAAGCATGGGCTTGGAAATTACTAAACCATATAAAGACTTGTATTCCTTTGATTCAAGCAGGGTCAAGTGCTTGGGCCTAATCAAAGATCTATGTGTCAATTTGGCACAGATTCCTGCTAAAGGTCTAGTTATGGACATAGTAGTAGCTGAAATTCCCCCTAAGTATGGCATGCTTCTATCTAGATCATGGGGAGCCAAACTTCAGGGGAGCCTTCAAATGGACATGTCCTATGCCACCATCCTAGTGTTTAACCAAACCAGAAGACTATATAGGGAGTCTCATATGAAATACATGGTGAGTAACATAGATAGACCAAACAATTCTCCTATCTACTCCATCCATTCAAATTTGGATTCCTTTATCTTATATAATGAAGATGAAATCAGCCAACAAGAAAAGGAAAACAAAGAAGAATTTAGTCTACCAGAACAGTCAAATTAGCCATCAACTCAAGAAAATAACAGTCCAGACTTTAGCAGCCTTGAACAACATAAAGAAAATGAAAAAGAGATTGAAATACCTTGGAAAATAAACTTTGATGGTTCTTGTAGCAAATCAAGTTCAGGGGCTGGTGTATGGATACAAAACACAAACAAAGGATTTTCCTATAAACTGGATTTTCCATGCACAAATAACATTCCTGAATATGATGCCCTCCTTATTGGCCTACACTTATTCAAAGATTTAGGAGCTAAGAAAATATCAGTCCAAGGAGACTCCGAGCTAATCGTCAGACAGATTAAAGGGGAGTATTCAACCAAAAACCCAAAACTCAGAGAATATAGAAATGCTGCCCTTGATCTCCTAAAAAACTTTGAAAAATATGAACTCATTTTCATCCCAAGAGCTCAAAATCATCTAGCAAATGAACTTGCCTTTGCTGCTAGTAATTTCCAAATACCACAGATAGATGAAAAATTTGATATAAAGGTAAAAAGTAGGCATGCAATACCTGGCAATGAATATTATTGGCAAATGTTTGAAGGAGACAAACACATAGATGATTTTTTGCAATCAAAGAATGACTTTTCCATATCAAAGCCTACTTCAAGCCATGAGGAAAACTGTTTAAATGAAGAACAAATCCCTGAAACAGTGCTGCCCTTTTCTGCTGATATAAACCATTTTGAACATCCTTTTAGAGCAGGAATAATTGATAATACAGACCAAAAAGACCTAGAAGTTTTACAGTGTAAAAATGATACAATTCCAAAAGGTCTTACACCAGAGCAACTTTTTGATTTTAATGATGTAGCCAAAGAACCAAGAATGGAGCCTATAGAAACAAACATAGAAGAACATAACATAAGCAGCCTAATAGAACCGAAAATGATCAAGCTATCTAGCACTCTCCCAACCCATATCAAACAACAATACATAAAAATTTTCAAAGAATTTAGAGATGTGTTTGCATGGGGATACAAGGATCTAAAATCATATGATACCAACATCATTCAACACAAAAGTCCTCTTAAGGAAAATAAAAAACATTTCAAACAAAAACTTAGAAGACTAAACCCTGTTTTAATGCCTTTAGTTGAGAAAGAGATTAAGAAAATGTATGATGCTGGGATCATAGTTCCCCTCAGGTATTCAGAATGGGTTTCCAACTTAGTATCTGTTAGGAAAAAGACTAGGGAAATTAGGCTCTGCATTGACTTCAGGAATCTAAATAGAGCCTCCCTTAAAGATAACTATCCCTTGCCAAAAATGGATCATATAATTCAAAGTGGTTGGGTCTAAAATAATTTCACTGTTGGATGGGTTCTCAGGTTACAATAAGGTGTTAGTAATCCCAAGTGATCAACATAAAACTGCTTTTACTACACCTTGGGGTACATTCATGTATGTCAAAATGCCATTTGGTTTGATGAATGCAGGGGCCACCTTCCAAAAGGCCATGGATATAGCCTTATAAGAAGATATAGGATATTTTATAATCATATACCTTGATGACATTACTGTTTTCTCCAAAACTGATGAAGAACATTTGATTCATTTAAGGAAAGTTTTTGAGAAATGTAGGAAATATGGCTTATCTTTGAATCCCAAAAAGACACTCTTTTGTCTCCAGGAAGGAAAACTTCTTGTCCACATAATTTCTAAAGAAGGAATCAAAGTAGACCCGAAAAGGATTAATGGCATATTGAAAGTCAACCATCCTAGAAATATCAAAGAATTACAATCTTTCATTGGGAAGATAATTTTTTTAAGGAGATTCATCCCCACCCTTACCGAGCTATTAAGAAATATCACAAACATGTTTAAGAAAGAAATAGGTGTTAAATGGACAATACAGGCTAAACAGTCATTTGAACTAGTAAAACAAGTTCTCACTCAAACACCAGTTCTTATAAGTCCCGATTTCACCAAAGATTTCTACATCTTTTCTTTTGCATCTGAACATACAATAGCTGCAGTATTACTGCAAAAGAATATCATGGGGAAAGAACAACCAATATCCTTTTTTATTAAGGCCTTAAGAGATGCTCCATTCAAGTATAACATCATGGAGAAACAAGCCTTAGCCTTGGTAAAAGCATTGAAAGACTTTAGAGTCTATATTTTGCATTCTCATATCATTGCTTTTGTCCCACACACAGTTGTCAAGGATATTCTAAGTTAAGACCCTGATGGTAAAAGGGGAAAATGGATTGTTGTTATTTTAGAATATGAATTAGAAATCAGGCCTACCAAACTAATCAAAGGGTAGGGATTAGCAAAACTCATGGTTGAGTCAAACTTACAAGCACTAGATATGAATATGGTTGATGTTTTGGAAGAAACAAAAGAATTCACAGCTCCATTTATTGAAGAAACGTTTGTGAATTCACCTTGGTATGCTGATATCATATATGTGCTGCTTTATCTGAATACCCGTCCCTCTCTGTCTAAAAGTAAAGCTATATTTTTAAAACAGAAGGCTTTAAATTATTGCATATTAGATGGGGTTTTATATTAGAAGAATGCTATTGGAATATTGCTTAAATTTTTTCCTGAGATTGATGTAGGAAAAATCATGCATGAACTACATGAGGGATAATGTGGAGGACATCTTTACTAGAAGACCAAAGTAAATAAAATCCTTAGATCTGGTTACTATTGGCCCACCCTTTTCCCAGATACTCAGAAGCTTGTCATGTCTTGCCATAAGTGTCAAATTTTTTATGTCAAAAGAAAACTCCTTCCCTTACCTTTACATCCCATCAGTGTTGAGGCTCCCTTCCAACAATGGGGCTTGGACTTCATTGGGGAAATTCACCCATCTTCTTCAGCTCAACATAAGTCGATCCTCACTGCCACTAATTATTTTACCGAGTGGATAGAAGCCATACCTTCTAGGAATGCTACTGACTCTGTCATTATCAAGTTCCTTGAAACCAATATACTATCCAGATTTGGTTGTCCTAGAAAAATTATCACAGAAAATGATGCTTCCTTCAACTCTAAAAGAATGGTTTACTTCTGCTATAAATACCATCTCGCCTTGGGTCATTCCACTGCCTAATATCCTCAAGGAAATGGATTAGCTGAATCCTCCAACAAAAGCCTTGTCAATATTATCAAAAAACTGTTGGAGCAGAATTAGAAGTCATGGCATAGGAAGCTTATTCATGCTTTATGGGCTAATAGATTAACCACCAAAAAGTCAATAAATATGTCCCCCTATCAGCTGGTTTATGGCATGGATGCAATCTTCCCAACCTCTCTAGGAGTTCCAGTCATGAAACTCCTCCAAGAAGTACAAACTGAAGAAAATGATATGCAGAGAAGGATAAATCAAACCATTTATTTACAACAGTCCAGAGAGGAAGTGTACGAGAGAACACAAACAGTCCAAGAAAGCATCAAGAAGTTATTTGACAAAAGGACTAAAGCAAATGATTTCCAAGTTGGAAATATAGTTCTAAAGTGGGATTCTAGAAGGGAAGAAAAGGGAAAACATGGCAATTTTGAGAATCTGTAGAAAGGGCCTTACATCATTCATTCTATCAGGGGTCATAATGCATTATTTCTGCAAGAGCTTAATGGAGAAGACATATTTGGAGGTCCTATCAATGGCAGGATGCTCAAGTACTACTTCTGTCAAGAGTCTTAGTTTCAAAGTTTTTTATTCATTGTACATAACCTAGTTGAAAAGAAATCATGAAAAATACAAAAACAATAAAAGAACGGAAAAAGAAAAGAGGGAAGATTCAAAAGAGGTACAACCCCATACCCAAAAAATATAATTTTCTGAAAGTGAGCAAATCTAAGTGCCATTGCTGATTAAAAAATGATATATTGTTCAGTCATTTAGCCTAATCATGGCTGAACATACTTTAAATTTATGTTGATAAGTTAGTAGAAGCACTGATTGATAAGATTATTTCAGACTTGACTTATCAGTAGAATAGATTAGGATAGAAAGGAAATGGTTCTAACAAGCTCAAAATATGAACCAATAAAAGGAAAAAGATAGCTCTAAATAGATCAAAATCAGAGCTGGAAAAGGAATAGAAGAATGTTTATAATTTTCAGATCTTAAGCCTTCACAATTTTGTTTTATTTTTATGCCAATAAAGTCTATGTGCAGCTTGTACATAAATCCATAGACACCATAGCAAGTCAGACTGCTAATCCTAATTTAGCTATGTTTTAAATTTCTGTTTTAGAATATAGAGAATGTAGATTTGTCAAACAGCTTAATCTTGACAGATAGTAGTATAGGTAGAGAAATAAAGAGTTCAACAGTTTAATCTGAGCACTTGGAAGAAATAAGGATAGGATTAGATAGTTTATTTCTATTTTCAAAATAAAATGTCGAAGAGTTTGCTAGTTCAAATGCACTCAAAGAAGAAAAAATGCTAGGAAAAAGTAAGATTGGGTAGGTAGAGATGATGTTTTAAAAAGGATTACATGTTGCAGATTGATAAAAGTTGTCTTTTTCAGAGAAAGATCAGCAAGTAAAAAGAAGAAATCTGCTCAATGGATAAGGCACTGGTCTGCTGAAACTCAAAGATTTATTTTCTGAGATTCTGGACACCTTAAAAAGATAGTTTTCCTCCCCAAGTGGAGCCATTGTTAGTCATCAATAATTTTGATCTTATCTAAAGATGACTAAGCTGACAATCCCATATTTCTAGAAACAATATTGCAGAAACATTGTGAGTTCTAGAAATCTCATAGCCTTCATTATCCTAAGTCTATCAATTCACTAAATATCTTCACTTAAATTCTCCAAGTTATCCTGCCATCTCAAAAAGAAATTGTTTTTAGACTATATTTCCCATTTTTCACCTCCATCATATCTACCCATTTTCACTCATTTTCACTTATCCAAACAGTCATTTTCCTCCTGCAAAAAAGGTTTTCTTCCTTTCTCATTTACCCTCCATTCCTCTAAAAAAAAACCCCTTTTAAACCATTAAAAACCCTTTATAATGGTTTAAACCTCCTTTTTATACTTATCGGAACACCAAAAATGGGCTAAAAACTCACTTTTTCGGCCTATTTTCCGAATTCTCAATAAAATGGGCCTTAAGCCCCTGCGAGCTTAACCCTCCACCCTTTTTCTTCATATAACCTGAGGGCCCGACCACTTGTTAACCCTTGGCCCCTTTTCCTTAAAGCCCCGGATCCCTCTGTTCCCATGTGACCTTACTTCTTCCCCTTCTCTCTTTACCCCTCCACCCTTATTATTTTCATACCCCAAACCTTATAAACTCCCAAAACCTTTTAAAATTTGAAGGTAGGCCCTTTTCTCCCTCACCCTGCCTTACCTTTCCTCAGGCCATCTCAGCCATAGATCTAACCCCTTGGCCTCGATCCAACGGTCGCGCGGACACTTCTCGGTCCGCAAGTCAAACCTTTGGTGCCCCCGCAGTTGACCAGCCTGACTACGAGAGATATCAGATGAACGGTTGAGATTCACTACGGAAGCACAGGCCAGGAAATTTCTCCGTACACCCCAGTCCCCCCGCAGTTAATCTCAGTTGTCGATATTCTCCGACCCAACGATGGTCGTTCTTCCCCTCTCATCCTCCATCCACCCGACCATAGCCCATTCATTCACCCTCCAAAAAAATCCCTACTGTCGATCCCATCGATCTAACGACCATCGTTAATCTCGAGCTTCCAACCCCGTCCATAAACATTCCCACTCCTGAAAAAAAAACTGACCTCATCAACGCTGGTCCCACCTTCCCCTTTCCTCCTGTCGACCAATCATCGCGCACCACCTGTTCCCCACCATCACCTTCGACCGCGCAAATTTTCACCATCGCGCTCCCCTGTGGTCGTAGATCTACCACTCTTAGATCTGACAGCCAGCGTTCGATTTCACGCGCGATTTTCTCCCGAGGTTTAACACCTCATTTTCACGCGAAAAAAGTGGTTTTGCGTGGGGCACGTGGCAAACGATGAATGGAATCGCGTTCCCCCGCGGAAAAACCACAAATGACCCTTTGCTAACATGAATACCACCCCGGTATTCACCAAAACCGCCTTCTTCAATTTTTCGCGTAAAAGCCTTTTTTAAACCCTGTTTTCGCAGTTCTCGCCATGGAACCCCTTCCTTTTCTTCTCCCTCCCTCTGCAGTTCTCCTCCGACACCTCCCGAACTCTAAAACGCAGTTATCCAAAAGACGCAGAGTTTATTTAATATTTTTGTTTGTTTGTAGGTTTTAATGGCGGCCCGAAGATGAAAGCCCTCCCACAGTCAAATAAATGACAATAGACCTCTGGATGACGATCCGAGAGGCAAAATAGCTGAAGAAAGGAGACCGAAGGGCTTAATTAATGGTTAAGGTTGTTAAAGAAGAAATTCACCTTTCAAGAAGCAGTGGATAAAGACAAATAAACAAATATTTAAAGTAGTCAATAAAGGGAAAGGGACATCGATGATCAATTAAAAAGGAAAACCAAGGCTAAAGGGCCTAAAGAGCAGTTTTATGATTAAATCAAGGAGACTTAGGTTAAAGCAGCCTTGGATACATAAAAAAGAAGCAGTTATTCCCTTAATAAATCTAACTGCCACCTGTGGATTACTTTATATCCTAAAGGGAAAATTGACAGTTATTACACAGTCAGAAGATATTTTAAGCTGTCAAAATAGTTAATGTAAAGATAAAGATAGGCCTCAAAGTCAAACTTTTCACCTATCTTTCCTTAAGAAGTTAAGACAAAGTTATTAAACCGAGAAGTAGCTGCACACATGTTCGTGCCTTATGCATTGCATGGTTTTCAAGGCTAGGAATGTATTTACTCTGTCATTAATAAAATTTTGAACCCTAGATCAGTTCCACCTCCTCATTTTCACCAAAAATACTACATTTGAAATCATTGTATTGTGGGAATTTTTTATGATGCTTTGAAGTAATACATAGCTCTGCTAAAGTTGAAAGAAAATTGATGTTTTGGAACTTGTAGATGTTTTTAACCTGTTTGTTGATGGAGAAAGCTCTGTCATTGGATCCTTGAGCTTGGTTGCTGGTGAAGTATTCTAAATTGTTAATGTTTTTCCTGTTTTCCATTCTGTTTCATCATTTATTATTACAGTAGAGTAAAAAGTTTAGACTAAGAAATGTCTTTTGAAAGCACCTTAGTTTTGTTTACTCTTCACTGTCTTATTGTTTTCTTCTGCTGAGGCATTCTAGAGAATTATTAATTGCTATCTTGAACCCTTATGCTTGTTTATTTTAGAAATAGTTCAAACAGTTGGTCTCAAGAATGATTTATGGTTTTCCCTACTTACTTGCTACCTCTTGAAAACTGTTTCTGAAGTCTCCCTTTAAAGTACCATTGTTTACAGTTTTCCAAAGAGGTCTATTGTGATCATACTCTTTGTTATTGCTGAGATAATTGTTTTAAAGGTCTTTATAGCTGTAATCAAAGATGTCTAGGAGTTCCCTCTTCTATGAATGCAATTATTTGTGAACCTTGAAATGTTTTCTTATCCTTGAAAGTGAAATCTTTGGATGAAATAGAGTGTTCCTCGACTCCTAGATTTCATTTGAAAATTTTTTCTTGAAATTTTTATTTGCTGTAGTGTGATTTGTAGAATTCATGGTTAGCCCTATCTATGGAATACCTCTTCATGTCTAGATAATGTTTTAAGTCCCTTTGTTGAGAAGTACATATAATTAAGGATTCTTAATTTCCCTTAGTTCTACTTTTCATTCTAAACCTTTGATGTTCATTTCATTCCACTTGAAAGAATTTGTAGATCCACTGGCCAAGTTAGATTTTCCCTCTGATATCCCCGATTCATTCATAAAATTGTTACAAACTTCTATTTGACTCCATTGTCCAATGACTTAGAGATTTCCATTTTCTATCTATGCTGCCTAGATCATCATGTTCCACCAAACAATCAAACAAAATCATGCTTAATAACTAGCCTAAAATCAACCTTTTACAAGCAAACAAGTCATATCTTTGCAAACAAATTGAGAGATCCCTCTATGAGACTAGGAAGGCTAGGTCCTAGAGCTCTAAAGACTGGTTTTGATGTTGCCTTGTCATTTGGTTTTCCAATCATCCAAATCACAGGACCCCAATAGGGTCTACCTTAACTCCATCCTGAGATACAATATGACCCAGATATTCCACCTCTTGTACTCCAAAGAAAAATTTGGAGGTTTTTGCATATAATTGTTTCTCCTCCAATAGTTTGAGCACCCTATAAACATGTTGAACATGATCCTTCCAATACTTGAAATGTAGAAGGTGCATTGGTAAGGCCAAAAGGCATGACCAAAAATTCATAATGACCCTCATGAGTTCGAAATGATGTTTTCGGAATATCTTCAATCTTCATTCTAATCTGATGATATCCTGAACGAAGATCCAACTTGGTAAAATAAATTTCTCCATTTAATTCATCCAATAATTCATCAATCACAGGAATGAGAAATTTATCTTTAACAATGAGCTTATTGAGCTCCCTATAATCCAAACACATTGCGCCACGATCCATCCTTCTTGTGCACCAATACTACTCGAGCGAAAAATAACTTTGACTAGGTTGAATTATACCGACCTCTAAAATTTCTGCAATCATACGTTCAATTTCTCTCTTTTGTACATAAGGATATCTGTAACACCTGATGTGATCACATATCGCACATGATAGAGGATCCTTGTTATTGTTGTTTTTTAAGATGTGCGACATGCAATAAGTTATTTGCTGTGATGTATGATAAACCTTAAATGTTGTGGTGTGCCATAAACCTTAAACCTTGTGGTGTGCGATAAGCCTTAAATGTTGTGATGTGAGATAAGACTTAAATGTTGTGGTCTGCGATAAGCCTTAAATGTTGCAATGTGCAATAAACTTTAAATCCTATGATTTTCGATATGGTTGGCCCCCATCGCATATTTTTTTTTGCAAGTTCAAAAGGATAGCCGCTAAGGAATATGTTAAAAATACCGAATGCGATTTGTGATATGGGTGGGACCCAATCGCATATCACACTTTGCAAGCTCAGAAGGATAAGCGCTAAAATTAATGTTAAAGATGCCGAAGTACGAAGTTCGATATTGGCGTGGATGTGATGAAGTTCAAAGTTGAAGCCTAAAATATTTCAAGTAAGAGTGTATGAGGTTTTTACACTATTTTAAGAGGAAAAGGGTTAAATACGACAAAAGGACTCGGGTAGGATAAGACCTAAAAAAAAGAAAAGGGCATAGTAAGCTGAACGTCGTGGTAATAATAAGATAGACACCTCGGGTCGAGTTGGGAAAAGGGCATTCATACAGAACTATGATGATATAACAGCAGGAACGAAAAAATGCAGTGAAACAATCAGCACAACAATCCGATCTGCTGAATCATCCAACACAACACCAGATTTAATGATCTAGCAACGATTTCTTGAAGAAGTAGAGCCAGATGTCAATTTTATTTTATTTTTTGCCTCTTCAGCATCACACTAGCCAGACTATGATCACTATGCAATCAATAACGAATTGCCAAAGCTAATTCCACGGGTGGTGCTTGTCAGATTCATCTCATCACCGCCATTACATGGCCACACTTGGTTAATTTTAGCTGGAATGTGTTAGCCACCTATAAAATTTGTTATAGAAAAAGGTGGCTAAAATTTTTTGGAGCCTTCAAGGAACAAATTTTATTGCTAAAAATTGTTGGCTCTTGAAGACTCTTGAAGGCCTCATGCCTCTGTCCAAATCTTCATTGCTGTTCCTATCTTAAAAACTATGAAATCCTGCTGATTTCCAAGATAGATTACTGCTGCAAACACCATCTTCCCCCTCCATCCCCTTCCAAAACTAACCTCATTTTTATCCTTTATTCTCCATTAAATACCTCATTTTCCCCTTTTCCTTCATCAAAATCCCTTTGATAAGGTTTAAGACCCCTTCTTTGCTTTATCGAAACCCTCAAATTCCTTTGAAAACCATTGAAAATACATAAAAATGAATTTTTTATATTATAGACTTAAGCCCCCTTAGGATAAGTCTTTAACCCTTCCCCTCCATACGCCTTGGTGCCAGGACCAAGCACCAGCCTTCCAAGCACTTATCGCATCGCCCGATCGCGATTAGCCCTTCCTTCATAAACCCCCGATCATGTGATTTTCCATATAACCCACGGCCCTGCAGTCGGGCGCCTATCCGATTTGAATAAATATTTCCGCCCAAAGTGAAAACCTTTGTTTATATTAAATTTAAGGTTTTAATGTTTTTGTCGTCATATTAAAAGAAAACCGGGCGGAATTCATCGCACCGCTTTTGAGATCGGGGCAGTTTATTTTATTTTATTTTGCAGCGATTCCATTCACCGCCCGACGCGTGGCCTTGAGCACTGTTCAAAATACCGCCCTCATCGCGTGTTAAAGGTCAGATGTGGAGTGGGTGCGATATTGATGCGTTCTGTCTGATCTGAGGCCGCTCATCGGACGGAATCACGCTCTAAAGAAGCCCGTACGATAACCACAGGTACAGTGCAGTCATAAAAGAATTTTCGCCGTCGATCTGATCTGCAGATCGACGACCCATACTCCATCGCCCCGGTCCCCTCATCCACAGCAGTGCCAGTGGTCCCAGTGCTACATCAACGTCCACGCAGTAGAATTCAATTGGGGCGGCTCTTCGTTGGTTCCTCACATAGTCAGCAAATCCGGACCTGGGAAACTTTATTCAGCATGGTTTTATTAAAAAATTTTAATGTCCGGGTGCGTTATATAAGGTTTTTATCATGAGATCTCTGCCGTTGATTGCTTGGGCTGCTCTCATCTGATGGCTCACGATCGTCCCGATTCTCAATCTTGATTTTTGATCATTTTTGCCCGAAACAGAGGTTTTAACCCATTTCTCCGTTTTTCCAAAAATCTGACTCCTCTGCTTTGACTTTTTTCCCCCACTCCCGACCGTCGATCTCTGCGCGATCGACGGCTTCGATTTGATTCCTCCCCCATTTCCTTTTGACTCCCTATGATTAATCTCGACCGTTGGATGATGCCATCCAACGACTATGCTCTCCCCACATGTCTTCCTAAGCAATAAACCTATACATGCAGGATTTCATAATGTTTTTTGTATTTTTACAGGGTTTAAATGGTTTTTCCACTATGTCTGAAGAAAATTTAGAAGCAGAGGGTGACGATCCTCCCGCCTCTGATTCACCAGAGGAAACACTTCGTAGGAAGTAGCTCCACGTTTCATCAATGAATCATGAGGTATTGATGCCATATGAGCCCTGCGCGGCCTACACATCAACAAGACACAACAATGCATAAAAGAGACAAAGAGTATTAGTGTTTGAAGATTTCCTAATGCATTTTGAAGGATTAAGGCACACAATCAGCAAATCAAAGCCTAAATCCACAGATAAAGACGTCATAAAGACTGGAAGACACAGGATAAACCTGATCAGACCTAAAACACAGATCTCAGGTAACTTAAAGGTGTTTTGGGAAGAGACGAAGACAACTGTCGATCCGAGAAAAATTCCACCACCCCAAGCAGAGGTAAATTGAACCCTCTCCAGCTCCTAAAGGCACTTGCAGCCTCACAGAAATAAAATAAGGCTTAGTCATTAGCTGAACAAGAGGTGTTTGCCTAAAGACAACCAAACAATTAATACAAATCAAAGATCTTATCTCTAATTGTCGGCAAAACTATTTTAAAAATTAAGAACAACCCAGAAGCAAATATTTTCGATCATTAAGCCTTTGGAGAGCAGAAACAGAGTTACTTCAACATGACACAGAGCCTCAAAAGTCAACAAAGGCTCCCACCGAGCTTAATCATAAATGTAAATCAATTAATGCAGATAAACATCTGTAAATTTCTTCATCGAGGCCCTCAAAGTCCGAGAAGTCATCAATCTGTATTAATTGACCCAGGAGATATTTTACCAGATCCCACCTCCTCTTTCTTCTATAAATACTTCTGTAGAAGGTGAGAAAATGTTGGTCTCAGGACATCTGAATGCATGTAATAGTTTCTGAAGCTACTGATGCCCTGTTTGCGACTTGAAGATACATAAGCTGATATGAGAAGTTTGAAGTTGTAGAGACCCACCGGGCTTGATGATTGTAACTGGTTTGAACATCAAATACAAGCTGTTGGTTTATGGGATCCTGATTTGTGTCAATGGTGATGTGTTCGTCACTGTCAATTGTTATTTTCTTTAATGATTTTCAGTCTGTCCACTTTATCTGATAAAGAGCAGCAAACGTAGAGCTAGGATTTACTCTCAACAGTACCCTACTCTCACTGAAAGCTTTATTTCCATGTTTTCTTCATTCGAAAGTTCTCTTTAAAGAGTATATTGAAGAAGGTTGTTTTCAAAGCACTTGCCTGATCTAAATTACTCTTTGTGACTGATTATCTGTGTTTTTCTTATAGAATATGCTGAAAGCAGGGTAGTTTGAAAGCACTTACTTGATCTTAAGCTATTCCAACTATTTTTTAAAAATGTTTTCCAACTAAAAGTACTTCAATGTAGGCTGGTTTAAAGGCACTTACCTAATCTCAGAATACTTTTATGTTTTCCCTAAGTACATGCCAAAGCAAAATAGTTTGAAAGAACTTATTTTATCTTAGGTTGTTCACTGTTCTTCATTTGTTTGTTTCTCCATTTCCTATATGTTTCATTTCATAAATCACTTTAAGAGATCCTTTGACATAAGTGACTCGCCCCATAGATCCTTCTTGAACCTTGCTGTCTAATTAAAATCCTCCTATGACTCCATAGCCTAATGGGTTAAAACTGTCTTTTCCTTTTCTGTCAGTCGAATCATTCCTTCATTTGCATACATCTTCACCCTTTATTTTGAACTGCCCTCACCTTCATCATGTCTTTCTCCAACCAAAAACAAACCAAAAAAACCCATGTTCTTCATAACTATTCTAATACCACATTTCAGGTTTTAAAGATCACATCTTTAAACTCTTTCATAGAGAGATCCCTCTCTGGATTCAGGAGGGCTAGATCCTTGAATCCCAAAGCGGTTTGATGTTGTATTATCTTTTGGTTTTTCCAATCTGGGAAAAACATAGGAACCCCAACATAATGGCGACTCCACTGGGGAGTTTTTGAGTTCATAGTTTGGTTTTGTGTCCCATTTTCATCACCAACATAATGGCGACTCCACAGGGGAGAATCTGAGAGTCCATAACTACTAAATACTTGGTCTTGTGTCCCATTGTCATCGCCAACACAATGGCGACTCCACTAGGGAATTTTTGAGTTCATAGTTGCTTGGCCAACTTTTATAAACTCTTTAGTTTTCCATACAACCACATAAACTCCGAAAACCCAAAAATATTTCAAATTGGTAGTCAATAAACATGGTAGTGGACCATAAAACCTTTTACCTCCAAAAGAGCTAAAAACTTCCACTTGGCGACTCCAAAATCCTACAGACCTTAAGACTCCACTGGGAGGACCCGTAATCATTATAAAATCATTCAAACTCAGTAAGAGGCTTTAGGATTAAATTTTATTAACAAGAGATCAGTTAAACCCCTCAAAGATTGTCATATCTTGTTAACACATTTCTTGTTTAGTCGGGTCTAAAAGACACAACATAGTGGCTCCTAGAAAGATTCATACTAGAGCTCACCCTAACCCAAACCCACCTGAGACAGTTGCTAACCCTGAAAGTTTACTTAGGAAATATCCTAAGATAAAATTTTCAGCTGCTTTCAAATCACCCTTGAGAGCTAATTCAGTTCCTAAAAATCTTGCAGCTCTACAACAATCACAAGTAGATCTAAGAAATCCATTTAGAACACGGTCTCTCGACAATTTTGATCAGCTAGATTCATAGTCTTCACTTTCATCCCCGGAACAAAGGGAACATTCTGGTAGTAGAGAAACCACACCACCTGATTTGCATTTCCTTCTCAATTTAGGTATCTCTCATCCAAGATCAGCCCAGCAATCTATCCTTGGTCCATCCACATCTGTTCATCCAACATCCACTGTCCAAACCACTCCACTCCACCCCACTGTCCCCTTTGTTAATCCACCTCTTGTGAATCCACCTCCACCTCCAATCATGGCAGCATGGTATGCTCCCTTAGTGATGCCCCAGCCTTTAGCTCCTTTACCCAATGAATATCGGACTAAGATTCCTCATTTAACTGGTAAAGAATCCACCACCGCTCAATACCAAGTAGATAGAATGGGAGATGCCTTTGACTACATGGAAATAGAGGATGAAACAATTAAGATGAGGATCTTCGCTCAGAGTTTAGGAGGAGAAGTGAAGAAGTGGTTTAAAGCTCTGCCTCCTAATAGTATTAATGATCTTCCCGCATTACATCAAACTTTCATAAACAAATGGGAAGTTAGAAGCAACCCTCTCCAAATTCTAGCTGAATATAAAAATCTTAAAAGAAATCCAGGAGAAAGTGTCCAGGACTACTCTACAAGATTTACTATTATCTATAATGCTCTTCCACCACACATGAAACCTCCCCAAGGAATGGCCCTAGTAAAATACCTTGAAGGCTTTGATGCTGATATGGCCTACCAGCTGAGGGAGAGATATTATAATACATTGGAAGACATGCAGAAAGGAGCAGTGAGTGTTGAGGCAAACTTGATTGAGAAAAGAGCCAGGATGAGGGTTGAGAAAAAGGTAACCTATAGGGATGACAAAATTGCTTTTGCATCTAATCCCAAATATGATAGTCTAGCCAAAAATATGGAGAGACTAGGAAAAATGGTAGAAAATTTGACTATCCAAGTCAGCAATCAGAACAGGAACCAAAATCAAAACCAGAACTTTAGGATAAATAACCCCCAAAATAGACAAAGAGACCCTGATCAAAAGGTCATCCCTCCATTTCAAGAGAACTTCCTTGATGAGGATGAAGGAATAATAGAAGAGTCAGAGGAAACCGACATGAATATGATGGATGTGGATGAACTAGATCACACCTTTCCCACAGAAGAAAACCAGACCTCATACTCATGTTGGAACGAGGAAGGGTTGGAAACTGAGGACTATAGGGTAGGATTCAAAAATGCCATCATGCAAATCCGAGAACAATATGACCTCAGGAGAAAAAAGAACATAGATGATCCCAAACCAAAGGCTTCTGAAATCACCATTAAGAAAAGGCCTGGAAAGGCTCCTAAAGTGATTGTTGAAAGCAGTAAACCGACACCTGAGAGTTCTGGTAAAAACAAAGATAAGGACATTCAAACCAGTGAAAAATCAACCCGAGAACCTAGCAGCACTAGCATTGCAACTAATGCTCCTAATAAAATACCTTCAAACATTGTACATACTAAAAATCAGCAAGCTGATATTACTAATAAAACAATGCCCAACAAGACATAATTTAATCTTTCAAAGAGTCAGTCTGCTTTTAATTTGGAAAGTGAGATTGCCAAAATTAAAATTTTTGTCCCTCTCATTGAGTTAGCCACTCAGGATGTATATAAGAGTCAAATTTTGAAAGCTTTAAACTTAGGAGAAAACAGTGACATTGTCAATTTGAACGATGAGCAACCACCTCTCTTGTTTGGCCCAAAAATTGAAGGGAAATTTCAGGAAGGGGTAGTACCTCCTTTCTATGTCAGCCTCAATATCCATGAAAAAATCTTGCATAATGCTATGCATGACTCTAGAACCTCACACAACCTTATTCCAAAGGTGATAATGGAAAGGCTAGCACTAGAAATAACCAGACCTTACAAGGATTTATATTCTTTTGACTCTAGTAGAGTGAAGTTCCTTGGCCTAATCAAGGACCTTTGTGTGAGTTTGACTCAAATCCCATCCAAGTACATGGTTATGGATGTTGTGGTGGCTGATGTGCCTCCTAAGTATTGCATGTTGTTTTCAAGTTCATGGGGTGCTAAGCTGCAAGGTACAATGCAGATAGATGGGACATATGCTACTATCCCTGTCTTTAGCCAACTTAGAAGACTATACAGAGAGGCACACATGAAATTCATGGTCAGTAGCCCAGAAAAGCCTGAAAATTCCCCCATTTACTCTTTCCATACAGACCTGGATTCGTTTATCCTTTACAATAATGAATCCACAAATAAGCCAGAGCTAGAAGATAGAGACTCAGATAACCAGTTAGAAGCCCCAAAATCTAGAAATAATGGCAATTCTAGATATGGAAGAAAACAGGAGAGAAAATTTTGAACAGTGCGTTGAAACAACAAACCAAAGTGAAAAAAGTCAAGAATGTGAACAACAGATTACCCATCACTCTAAACTCCTTAAAAATCCTGAAAAACTAGACCCATCACGACACAGTGCGGGTCCCAGAACAGATCATAATGATGAACAAGGCAATAGGGATGAAAACGATGTTAGCCCTACAAACAATGCCTTATGGTGCATGAAATTTGACGGGTCTTGCACTAAAAAAAGTGCGGGAGCTGGGGTATGGTTGGTCGACACTGAAAACAATTACTCCGAGAGCCATGCTTTCAGGCTAGATTTCAAATGCTCTAACAACATCGCAGAGTATGAGGCTCTCATCCTAGGATTGCGTCTATTGAAAGAACTATGAGCTAAGAAGATAATTGTTCAGGGAGACTCAGAATTAGTCATCAAACAGCTAAATGGAGAATATGCCGTCAAGCATCCTAGACTAAGGGTATACCGAAATAATGCCATAGATTTCCTAAAAACGTTTGCAAAATATGAACTCGTGTTTTTCCAAAGGAGTCAAAACATAATTGCAAACGGATTGGCCTGCGCTGCTAGTTCATGCCAGGAATCACCTAGTGACAAATAGATCATCATTCGTACAAAATATAGACCTGCAATGCCAAATAATGAGAAATATTGGTAGGTTTTTGAGGGCGAAAAACAGATAGAGGATTTCCTGCTTGGCCGAAACGAGTTTGAATTATCTGATTCAGATTCTAAATCCAATGAAAATTTCCTAAACAAAGAGCCCCCTGAAGAAGAAAAAATGTCTGGTCCTGTAAAAATCAACACGTTAACTAAAAAACTTGGAGCTGATACTGAAGAGTACGAGGACACAGAAAACGAAGACATGGAGGTTATGTCGTCAAAGGACAAGAACATACCTAGGGGGCTAGCGCCATTAGAAGACCTTTTTGATTTTAACGACGTGGCAAAGAAACCCACTATAGAATACACAGAGTCCAATGTCGAGGAATGCAACATAGGCACCGAGGATCAGTCTAAATTGATTAAAATAGCTAGGTACTTGCCAGTAAACATGAAAAAGAAATATGTTGACTTCTTTAAAGAGTTTGTGGATGTGTTTGCCTAGAGCTATGAAGATTTAAAAGCCCACGACACAGAAATCATCCAGCACAAGATCCCATTGAAAGAAAACCAAAAACCCTTTAGGCAAAAACTGTGTCAAATTAATCCAATGCAACTACCTCTAGTGGAAAAGGAAATCAAGAAAATGTATGAGGCAGGAATCATAGTGCCTGTGAGGTTCTTAGATTGGGTTTCTAACCTTGTAGCCGTGAGGAAAAAGACAGGAGAAATCAGACTATGCATTGATTTCAGAAACCTTAACAGAGCCTCCCTAAAAGACAATTACCCTTTACCCAAAATGGAACATATCCTACAAAGGGTAGTTGGTTCAAAGATGATTTCTCTGTTAGATGGTTTTTCAGGGTATAGCCAAGTTTTAGTACTCCCATAAGACTAACTCAAGACAACTTTCACCACTCCTTGGGGCACTTTCATGTATGTGAAAATACCTTTTGGATTAATGGATGTTGGGGCCACTTTTCAAAGGGCCATGGACATTTCATTTTCAGAGGAGATAGGGCACTTCATTGTAATTTACCTTGATGACATAACAGTCTATTCCAAATCTGATGAAGAACACCTTAAACATCTAAGAAAGGTCCTGGAAAAGTGCAGAAGGTTTGGACTATCTTTAAATAAAAAAAAGACAGTGTTTGGCCTGCAAGGGGGTAAACTCCTTGGCCATATTATATCAGAAAAGGGGATTAAAATAGATCCAAAAAGAGTTGAGGGAATACTACATATTAGCCAACCAAGGAATATAAAAGAAGTACAGTCCTTTATTGGAAATATTAACTTCTTAAGGAGGTTCATTCCCAACTTAGCAGAGCTCCTTAGAAACATGACTAATATGCTCAAAAAAGAAGTAGGAGTGCAGTGGACTGTAGAAGCCAAAAGATCCTTTGAATTGGTAAAACATGCACTCACCTGGGCACCAGTCCTAATCAACCCAGACTTTTCAAAAGAGTTCCTTATTTTCTCCTTTGCCTCAGAACATACCGTGGCTGCAGTCCTGTTGCTGAAAAACCCAGAAGGACAGGAAAAACCTATTGCTTTTTTCAGCAAGGCTTTAAGGGATGCACCCTTGAAATATAACATAATGGAAAAACAGGCCTATGATTTGGTAAAAGCCTTAAAGGACTTCAGGGTATATATTCTACATTCCCACATCATTGCTTATGTGCCTAACATATTGGTAAAAGACATCTTGTCACAAGACCCGGATGGAAAGAGGGGAAAATGGATTGTTGTAATATTAGAGTATGATTTGGAAATCAAACCCACCAAACTTATTAAAGGTCAGGGCTTGACTCAATTAATGGCTGAATCTAATATACAAGCCCTTGACATTAACATGGTAGATGCCTTGGATGAACAGGAAGAATTACCTGCTCCCACTGTGGAAGAACAGTTCCAAAACTCACCTTGGTACGCTGACATTTTGTATGTGCTTACAAATCTTAATGCTCCTCCTGACTTATCAAAAACAAAGGCAAGGTTTTTAAAGTTGAAAGCTAGGAACTATTGCATTTTAAATGAATGGTTATATTGGAAAAATTCTAATGGTTTATTACTTAAATGTTTGCCTGAAGTTGATGCAGAGAGGATCAAGCATGAATTCCATGAAGGAGAGTGTGGAGGTCATCTCTACTGGAAAACCACAGCCAATAAAATCCTTAGAGCTGACTATTACTGGCCCACCCTCTTCCAAGATGTCCATAAAATGATAGTAGCCTGTCACAAGTGCGAAGTTTTTGAGGGAAAATGAAAACTCCTTTCTTTACCATTACAACCTATCATTGTTTAAGCTCCTTTTCAACAGTGGGGCCTAGATTTCATAGGAGAAATCCATCCTGCTTCATCTGCCCAACACAAATGGATTCTCATAGCCACTGACTACTTCACAAAGTGGATAGAGGCCATCCCTTCCAGGAATGCCACAGATTCTGTCATTATAAAATTTCTTGAAGACCATATCCTTTCTAGATTCGGCTGCCCTAGGAAGATTATTACTGATAATGCTGCTTCTTTTGGTTCCAAAAAGATGATTGATTTTTGTCACAGGTATCAGATTACACTTGGTCATTCTACTGCTTATTACCCTCAAGGTAATGGGTTAGCAGAATCATCAAATAAAAGTTTGGTGACCATCATCAAGAAGCTGCTTGAGGAAAATAAAAAATCATGGCATAATAATTTGGTGCATGCTTTGTGGGCAGACAGATTGACCACAAAGAAATCCATTGGAATGTCCCCTTACCAGCTTGTTTATGGAGCAGATGTAGTGTTTCCTACTAGCCTAGGTGTACCAGTGATAAAATTAGTCCAAGAAATATAGTCAGAAGAGGATCGCATGATAAGGAGGATCAATCAGACAATAAATCTCCAGCAGACAAGGGAAGAGGTTTACAACAGAGCTCAGAAGGTGCAAGAGAACATAAAGAAGTTGTTTGACAAGAGAACAAAGGCTTGTGACTTCAACATTGGAGACAAGGTACTCAAATGGGACTCCAGAAGAGAAGATAAGGGTAAACATGGAAAATTTGACAGTTTGTGGCAAGGTCCTTACATTATTCAGTCCAACATTGGTCCAAATGCCTTTTTTCTGCAAGAGTTAGATGGCACAGATCTGTTTGGGGGTCCTGTCAATGGCAGGGTGCTCAAGCATTACTACTGCTGAGTTCAATTTGACAACTTTCATTTCCATTTGTAAATACCATTTCTTTGTTCAGTTTCACAAAAAAGAAAAATACAAAAAACAATAGAAAAAGAAAAGAGGGCAGATTGTAAAAAACAATAAAGGTACAACCCCATACCAAAAAAGAGAAATAAATTATGAAAGTGTGCAAGCTTAAATGCCACTCTTGAAAAACACACTCCTAGTTAGTCAAATTGCCTAATCTTGACTAATTAGTTTTAAATTTACTGCTGATAGTATAGTGAATTCGATTTTCCAAATTGTTTAATCTTAGCTTATCAGTAGATAGTTTAGGATAGAAATTAAAGGTTCAAACATGCTCAAAATATGAACCTAAAGTTTCAAAGAGAGAATGTCTCAGATCTGTTTCAAAATTTGAGTCCAAAGATGTAAAAATGTGGTTCTAATCAGCTCAAAATCTGAACCAGTTAGCAAAGGAAAGACAACTCAAAACAAAAGACAAAACAGAGCTATACAAAAGAGGAAGGAAATGCTTTCAAATTTTATATCTCAGGCCTTCCAATTTTTGTTTTAAATTTTTTGCAAAATAAATGTCTATGTGCAACTTTTTTTTATGCCATAGATCATAGCAATTCAAACAACTTAATCTTGACTTGACTGTTTTTAAATTTATGTTATAGAAGTTAGAGAATAAAGTCTGTTGGAAATTTTAATCCCAACAGACAGTAGATTAGGTAGAGAATCATATGGGCTCAACTGTTTAATCTGAGTCCATGAAGAAATAAGGAATAGAAATAGATTAGATTTCCTGCTTTAAAAAGAATAAAATGTTGTAAAAGAGTTTTCCAATCCAAGTGCACTCTAAAGAAGAAAAAATGTTATATCTGTAGCATTGGGTAGGTAGAAATATTGTAGATGAAAGATCCATTGTTTTTATGGCTGCTAATATGTTTTCAAACCAAGATCATCCCAGCAAAGGAAGGGCAGCCTAATGGATGACGCATAGGTAAGCCTCCTAGAGAACACAATGGATGTGGCACAGGTCAGCCTCCCAGAGAATGCAAGTTTGAAGTTCTTGATGCCTTCAAGAAGGCACCATCCCCAAGTGGAGCCACTGTTAGCCACCTATAAAATTTGTTACAGAAAAAGGTGGCTAAATTTTTTTGGAGCCTTCAAGGAACAAATTTTATTGATAAAAAGTGTTGGCTCTTGAAGACTCTTGAAGGCCTCATGCCTCTGTCCAAATCTTCACTGTTGTTCCTATGTTAAAAACTATGAAATCCTGTTGATTTCTAAGACAAATTACTGCTGCAAACACCATCTCCCCCCTCCATCCCCTTCCAAAAATAACCTCATTTTTATCCTTTATTCTCCATAAAATACATCATTTTCCCCTTTCCCTTCATCAAAATCCCTTTGATAAGGTTTAAGACCCCTTCTTTGCTTTATCGAAACCCTCAAATTCCTTTGAATAACATTTAAAATCCATAAACATGCATTTTTTATATTATAGACTTAAGCCCCCTTGGGCTAAGTCTTTAACCCTTCCCCTCCATACGCCTTGGTGCCAGGGCTGAGCGCCAGCCTTCCAAGTGCTTATCGCATCGCCCGATCGTGATTAGCCCTTCCTCCATAAACCCCCGGTCATGTGATTTTCCATATAACCCATGGCCCCGCAGTTGGGCGCCTATCCACTTCGAATAAATATTTCTACCCAAAGTGAAAACCTTTGTTTATATTAAATTTTGGGTTTTAATTTGTTTGTCGTCATATTAAAAGAAAACCGGGCGGAATTCATCGCACCGCTTTTGAGAGCGGGGCGGTTTTATTTATTTTGCAGCGATTCCATGTAGAAATTTGTTGTATAATGATTAATTATCCACCGAGACTATCCTGATCACATACAAGTCGAATTTATATGCAACACATAATCTCTTCCACTCAACTCAGATCATCAAACATGCGGAAATAAAATCAAGCGATAACACATCAAATCATCATACACATTAACACAGTATGTATGGGGAAAGCTTATAGCTAAAAACCCTGCAGCTATTGTGTATATTATAATGGAGAAATCAAGTAACAAACTCAGTACAATACTCCTCACAAGTACTCAGTACTTTCTCATACAGTTACCCACAATCTAGCTCAGTTTTGAACAGGTTACTGGTTCAAAACTCACCGCCAATTGTCTTGCCTCTATTGCGCAATCCAGGCCTGTCTATATAGAGATCCAAGGTTCGAATCTCCTTGGCTTGACAGCGCAATCATCATGGGAAATTCCTCCAAGTGTGGTGCAAATCTCATGCACAACTGATGTCGCCACCGATAGCTAACTCCACCCTTTCATCTACCTCTTTCACTGGTCTCCACTGAACTGTCCATGCACTGTAGTGAACTGATGTGTTCTTGAGTTGAATAATGAGTTACTAATTAATGAATTAAATAATATTTAATTCACTCCACTCATAACTAATTGATTAGCTAGTTAAACTAATCTCAACTAGTTCAAATAAAATAAACAGAACACAACTCCACTATCTGTCTCATTAACTCCTCCAAACTTCTGCCACTGAAGTCCAACTGAAGTCAACCATGCATGATGCCATCAAACCCTTGGGAACCATGTGATTCCTCTGTCAGATGCATGAGCCACTTATGTAGCTCGAACTGAAGTGCTCCAAGAGAGTAAACTGAAGTTTATAGTCTAAATATTATTAAGGGTAAATAATATTTGACTTCCCTGTTTTAAGGAGAGGCAGTCTAAAAATAGACTTCGACCTCTTTGACCTCAAAAATAGAGTCTCATCTATTTTTACCAACATGACCAATGCTCCAAGAATCTCAAATTGGAATCCCCGAACCATGCTCCATATGTCTAAAAATAGACATAGTCTAAAAATAGATTTTGCGCCAGAATTTGCCTGCGGGCCCACTTAGTGAAGGCGACTTCATTTCACTAAGCTCCATCATCTTGCTGCATTTTCAACACTCCCTCTCAGCAAGATATGGATTATCTGCAACCCCTATCCTGCCTCTGTGGAATTCGAACTTGCTCCCGGTGAGCGCCTTCGTCAGGATGTCGGCATCCTGATCCTCCGTGGGAATATATGAAAGCATCATGATTCTCCGCTGAACACAATCTCTGATATGATGATACCAATCTGTGAAGCCATGCTGCCTCAACTGATCCTCCGGTCTGTACCATGAACCGATGTGCCTCTGATATAGTGCAATACATGCTTGCCTGCCTTCCAAAAGAGCTTGGTAGGCTTAACCATAGCTTGCGAAAGCTGGTTAACTGCATAGCATATATCGGGTTGTGTATTGACTAGATACATAAGCGACCCCACCAACTGTCGATAGACAGTGGCATCCACTACCTCCGCTGAAGTAGCATCCTCCTTCCTCCAACCACCAGGAAGAGGAGTGTCAACAGGCTTGCAGCCTTGCATGTTGAACCTCTCCGGAATCTCCCGGGCATACTTGCCCTGAGAAACAAACAGTCCTCCGCTGCGCTGCCAAATCTCCAATCCCAGGAAATAATGAAGGATGCCCAAGTCCTTCATCTCGAACTCTCGTGCAAGATCCTCCTTGCATGAAAGTATCAACTGCTCATCGCCGGTCAAAATCAGATCATCTACATACAGTACGATGATCAACAGCTTCCCCTCCACCACAATCTGGTACAGGTTTGGATCCGCCTCACTCTTGGAGAATCCAAGCCCGGTGAAGTAGCTGTCTATCCGAGTGTACCAAGCACGAGGTGCTTACTTCAGCCCGTACAGTGCTCTCTTGAGTCGGCACACATGCGACTCACTGCTGAAGATCTCGAAACCTTCAGGCTGCTCTATGTACACCTCCTCCTCAATGACTCCATTGAGGAACGCGGTCTTCACATCCATCTGATGAATGTGCTACCCCATCTGCACTGAGAGAGCAAGGATCGTCCATATGGAAGAGTACCTTGCGACAGGTGCAAAGGTCTCCTCATAGTCAATCCCCTCGATCTGTGAAAAGCCACGGGTGACAAATCTCGCCTTGTACTTCTCCACACTCCCGTCAGCCGCCTGCTTCACCTTGTAGATCCATCGCGAACCCACCAATGATTTTCCCACCGGTCTTGGGACAATCTCCCATGCACTGTTCCTAACGATCGAATCATATTCCTCGATCATGGCATCAACCCATGCGGGTTCCTCCACAGCTTCCTCAAAAGAGGATGGCTCCGTCACAACACATTGACTCACAAGAGCCATGTATCCAGTGTACCGATCCGGTCACTGCCTCTGTCTGCGATGTGCTATAGGTGGTCCTACAACCTTCTCTGCATCCCGAGCCAGTCGCTCAGCTTCTGTAGTGCGCATGCGCCCTCTGATGGTTGGCGCTGCATGGGTGGTTTCTTCCACCTCTTGAACTTCCTCTTGTGGCTGATCCACATCCGAAAGCTCCTCCTTAGGAACTAGCAGCTCCTCATCTGCATGCAAGTGTAGCTCCCTCTCAAGCGAACACTGCATGGCTTTCTCCTCCTGAAATTTTATATCCCGTCGCACAACAGTCTTGCGACTGTCTGGCACATACACCCGATAGTTGTGAGGTGTATCGGTGTACCCCACAAATATTCCAACTTCAGCAGTTGGATCCAGCTTCCTTCTCGCATCCTTCGTCACATGCATGTAGACAGGAGATCCGAAAATCCGCAAATGGGAAATATCAGGCCTCTTGCCAGAATAAGCCTCCTCTGGTGTACTCATGCCAAAAACCTTGTGAGGACAACGGTTCTGCACATACACTGCTGTATTGCATGCCTCAGCCCACAAGTGAAGGGGTAGGCCCTGATCATGCAACATCGCCCGTGCAGCACCCACGATCGTTCTGTTCTTCCGCTCGGCCACCCCGTTCTGCTGTGGGTTATGGGGTGCGATGAGCTCTCTCCGAATCCCTTCTGCGCTGCAGAACTCCTTGAATTCAGCCGAGATGAATTCACCACCGTTATCACTCCTTAGAGCAATCACCTTCTTCCCCGACTCCTTCTCGACCAGTGCTTTAAACTCACAGAACTTCGCGAATGTATCGCTCTTCTTCTGCATGAAGAAGATCCGGCACTTTCGAGAGAAATCATCAACAAAGATCACATAATACCTGTGCTTTGCTGTTGAAGCAACTGAGAAAGGACCACACACGTCTGTGTGAACTCTCTCAAGGATCGTCGTGGCACGACTATCCTTCTCGTGAAAGGTGGCTTTCACATGCTTCCCTAAAGTACACCCCTTGCACTGATCTGACTGCGCAAGAGTGCCCTTAGGAAGCCCAGTAGAAATCTGCTGCAGAATCTTCAAAGCTCCATGGTGAAGGTGGCCCAATCTCCTATGCCACAGTTCGCCCTCATCATCCCGGCTCACCACTTCTCCCGCCTTGCATGCCATAGCTGCGCAGCCATCTACCTGCAACTGATAAAGGTTCTTGGTTCGAACCCGTATATTCCGGGTCTCTCCAGTAGTCTTAATGCGCAGGAAGGCTTTTCCTTCACTGAAGACCACATCATACCCCTTATCCTCCAACATCGCCACAGAGATCAAGTTCTTCTTCAATCTAGGTACATGCATGACATCCTTCAGTACAAATGGTTTACCAGACTCCCTCTGAAAGGATATGGTACCGATACCAGTCGCATTGTATCTACCATCATCGCCCATCTCGATGTGCACACCCAAATATTTGTCCTCCAGATCTGAGAACAAATCCCGATCTCCCGTCATATGAAATGACGCACCGCTGTCCAAGAACCATACCGATCCCAGCACACTTGAAACCAAGCATGCAATCAGTGAAAATTCAAGCTCGAACTGTGAAGCCAAAGCTTCTCCATCTGCAGATCTTCCCGCTTGCTTGTTCTTCTTCTTATTTGGACAATTGGTAGCATAATGTCCGTGATCATGGTAGTGAAAACACTTCACTTTTTCCATATCCTGCTTCTTGCCCTTTGCACCAGAATGGGAGGTTTTCTTACCCTTCCCTTTCTTTGCTTTGGCCACCAAAGCGCAGTTTTCTTCATCAGCTCCCTTTGATGAAGATCCATCTCGAGTAGTCCTCCTTATCTCCTCCTGCATGAGATCCGCCCAAAGGCGCTCCCATCCCGGCAGCTTCTCCCGACCATTGACACTATCTTGATATGAGTTCCAAGCCTTCGGAAGACCAAGGAGAGCCAGTTCGACCATGTCCTCGTCTTCGACAGTCACCCCCACACTTCCCAGCTCATCTCTGCATTGAGTGAACTTCGTGAGGTATTTGGCGATACTGTCGCCCTTCTTCATCTTGATGTTCCTGAGCTTATCTTTGAGCGCCAGCTTCCTTTGGTCACTCTTACTCTGGAATAGATCCGTCAAAGCTTTCCACATTAAATATGGAGTAGCCTTTCCATGTAGGCTGGATACAATATGATCCTTGACGCCCTCCAACAGGATCCTTCGACACTTCGCCATCTTATTTTGCCATGCATCGACTTCAGCAGGATCAGTGGGATTTTGGACATCCGTATCTACGAACTCCTTCAGACCATTATCTTCTAATACTGCCTCCATGCGATCCTTCCATGCAACATAATTCGAACTGCCTTCAAGAGCATATTCGAGTCGCAAACCGTTGAAAGACATTTTCAACACCGGCACCAAGAAAACAAAACTGCTGCAAAATTTCGAATTCCACCTCAAAGCTCGGCCGCTCTAGATCTGTGAGAACAAATTATTTCTAGCACAGAGATTGACTGCAAGGGGCATTTACCAGACCTTTCACTTTCCGAAGAAAGATGAATCCGGAGGCTACCTGGCCCGCATGCAGACTCTGTCTACCGAAATAAGTTTGTAATCACTGTGATGATCAATATCTGCTTCAATAGCTTTGATACCATGTAGAAATTTGCTGAATAATGATTCATTATCCACCAAGACTATCCTGATCACATAAAATTCGAATTTATATGCAACACATAATCTCTTCCACTCAGATCATCAAACATGCGGAAATAAAATCAAATCAATCAAGTCATCATACACATTAACACGGTATGTATGGGGAAAGCTTATAGCTGAAAACCCCACAAATATTTTGTATATTATAATGGAGAAATCATGTAACAAACTCAGTACAATACTCCTCACAAGTACTCAGTACTTTCTCATAAAGTTACACACAAACTAGCTTGGTTTTGAACAGGTTACTGGTTCAAAACTCACCACTATTTGCCTTGCCTCTATTACGCAATCATGGCCTGTCTAAATAGTGATCCAAGGTTCGAATCTCCTTGTCTTGACAGCGCAATCATCATGGGAAATTCCTCCAAGTGTGGTGAAAATCTCATGCACAACTGATGTCGCCACTGATAGCTAACCCCACCCTTTCATCTACCTCTTTCACTGGTCTCCACTGAACTGATCATGCACTGTAGTGAACTGATGTGTTCTTGAGTTGAATAATGAGTTACTAATTAATGAATTAAATAATATTTAATTCACTCCACTCATAACTAATTGATTAGCTAGTTAAAATAATCTCAACTAGTTCAACTAAAATAAACAGAACACAACTCCACTAGCTGTCTCATTAACTCCTCCAAACTTCTGCCACTGAAGTCCAACTGAAGTCAACCATGCATGATGCCATCAAACCCTCGGGAACCACGTGATTCCTCTGTCAGATGCATGAGCCACTTCTGTAGCTCGAACTGAAGTGCTCCAATAGAGTAAACTGCTGTTTATAGTCTAAATATTATTAAGGGTAAATAATATTTGACTTCCCTGTTTTAAGGAGAGGCAGTCTAAAAATAGACTTCGACCTCTTTGACCTAAAAATAGAGTCTCATCTATTTTTTCCAACATGACCAATGCTCCAAGAATCTCAAACTGGAATCCCCGAACCATGCTCCATATGTCTAAAAATAGACATAGTCTAAAAATAGACATAGTCTAAAAATAGACTTTGCGCTAGAATTTGCCTGCGGGCCCACTTAGTGAAGGCGACTTCATTTCACTAAGCTCCATCATCTTGCTGCATTCTCAACATTCCATTCACTGCCCGACGCATGGCCTTGAGCACTGTTCAAAATACTGCCCTCATCGCGCATTAAAGGTCGAATGTGGAGTGGGCGCGATATTGATGCACGCCGTCTGATCTGAGGCCGCTCATCGGACGGCGATCACGCTCCAAAGAAGCCTGTGCGATAACCACAGGTACGGTGCAGTCATAAAAGAATTTCTGCCGTCGATCTGATCTGTAGATTGACGACCCATACTCCATCGCCCCGTTCCCCTCATCCACAGCAGTGCCGGTGGTCCCAGCGCCACATCAGCGTCCATGCGACATAATTCAATTGGGGCAGCTCTTCGTTGGTTCCTCGCATAGTCAGCAAATCCAGACCCGGGAAACTTTATTCAGCATGGTTTTATTAAAAAATTTTAATGTTCGGGTGCATTCTATAAGGTTTTTATCGTGAGATCTCCACCGTTGATCGCTTGGGCCGCTCTCATCCGATGGCCCATGATCATCCCGATTCTCGATCTTGATTTTTGATCATTTTTTCCTGAAATAGAGGTTTTAACCCATTTCTCCAATTTTCCAAAAAACTAACTCCTCCACTTTGAATTTTCGCCCCCTCTCCCCACTGTCGATCTCTACGCGATCGACGGCTCCGATTTGATTCCTCCCCCATTTCCTTTTGAATCCCTCTAATTAATCTTGACTGTTGGATGATGCCATCCAATGGCTACGATCTCCCCATATGTCTTCCTAAGAAGTAAACCTATACATGCAGGATTTCATAATGTTTTTTGTATTTTTGCAGGGTTTAAATGGTTTTTCTGCTATGTCTGAAGAAAATTCAGAAGCAGAGGGTGATGATCCTCCCACCTTCGATTCACCAGAGGAAACCCTTCGCAGGAAGTAGCTCCACGTTTCATCAATGATTCATGAGGAATTGATGCCATATGAGCCCTGCGCGGCCTACACATCAACAATACACAACAATGCATAAAAGAAACAAAGAGTATCAGCGTTTGAAGATTTCTTAGCGCATTTTGAAGGATTAAGGCACACAATCAGAAAATCAAAGCCTAAATCCATGGATAAAGACATCATAAAGACCGGAAGACACAGGATAAGTCTGATCAGACCTAAAACACAGATCTCAAGTAACTTAAAGGTGTTTTGGGAAGAGACGAAGACAACTGTCGATCCGAGAAAACTTCCACCGCCCCAAGCAGAGGTCAATCGAACCCTCTCCAGCTCCTAAAGGGACCTACAGCCTCACAGAAATCAAAGAAGGCTTTGTCATTACCTGAACAAGAGGTGTTTGCCTAAAGACAACTGAACAATTAATACAAATCAAAGATCTTATCTCTAATTGTCGGCAAAACTATTTTAAAGATTAAGAACAGCCTAGAAGCAAATCTTTTCAATCATTAGGCCTTGGGAGAGCAGAAACAGAGTTACTTCAACATGACACAGAGCCTCAAAAGTGAAAAAAGGCTCCCACCGAGCTTAATCATAAATGTAAATCAATTAATGCAGATAAACATTTGTAAATTTCTTCATCGAGGCCCTCAAAGGCTGAGAAGTCATCAATCTGTATTAATTGACCCAGGAGATCTTTTACCAGATCCCACCTCCTCTTTCTTCTATAAATACTTCTGTAGAAGGTGAGAAAATTTTGGTCTTAGGACATCTGAATGCATGTAATAGTTTCTGAAGCTATTGATGCCCTTTTTGCGACTTGAAGATACATAAGCTGATATGAGAAGTTCGAAGTTGTAGAGACCCACCGGGCTTGCTGATTGTAACTGGTTTGAACATCAAATACAAGCTATTGATTTATGGGATGCTGATTTGTGTCAATGGTGATGTGTTCCTCACTGTCAATTGTTATTTTCTTTAATGTTTTTCAGTCTGTCCACTTTCTCTGATAAAGAGCAGCAAACGTAGAGCTAGGATTTACTCTCAACAGTACCCTACTCTCATTGAAAGCTTTATTTCCATTTTTTCTTCATTCGAAAGTTCTTTTTAAAGAGTATATTGAAGCAGGTTGGTTTCAAAGCACTTGCCTGATCTAAATTTCTCTTTGTGACTGATTATCTGTGTTTTTCTTATAGAATATGCTAAAAGCAGGGTAGTTTGAAAGCACTTACCTGATCTTAAGCTATTCCAACTATTTTTAAAAAAAAATTTCCAACTAAAAGTACTTCAATGCAGTTTGGTTTAAAACCACTTACCTGATCTCAGAATACTTTTATGTTTTCCCTAAGTACATGCCAAAGCAAAATAGTTTGAAAGCACTTATTTGATCTTAGGCTGTTCACTGTTCTTCATTTGTTTATTTCTCCATTTCTTATCTGTTTCAATTCATAAATCACTTTAAGAGATCCTTTGACATAATTGACTCGCCCCATAGATCCTTCTTGAACCTTGCTGTCCAATTAAAATCCTCCTATGACTCCATAGCCCAATGGGTTAAAACTATCTTTGCCTTTTTTGTCAGCCGAATCATTCCTTCATTTGCATACATCTTCACCCTTTATTTTGAACTGCCCTCACCTTCATCATGTCTTTGTCCAACCAAAAACAAACAAACAAAACCCATGTTCTTCATAACTAGTATAATACCACATTTCAAGTTTTAAAGATCACATCTTTAAACTCTTTCATAGAGAGATCCCTCTTTGGATTCAGGAGGGCTAGATCCTTGAATCCCAAAGCGGTTTGATGTTGTCTTATCTTTTGGTTTTGCAAATCTGGCCAAAACATAGGAACCCCAATAGAATGTAATTAATAACAATCATTGAAACAGACAGAGTAACCGACTTAAGTTTTAGATAAATCCTGTATGCATTAGCAGTATCAGTAACAGGCCCCGTAAGGGAAATACCATTGTAAAGGCTCATCTCGTTGTAAACACTCTTTTTGATGAATGAAGGGACATAGTTGTTTCTATATTCTTGTGTTATGAACTGTGGTGAAGTGTTTTCTCCATGTAATTTGTTATTCTCTTGTTTCACACAATGTTTTCTTTGTTTAATGTTGATAAGAAAAATTTTCTCAGGATTTTCCATCGGGCACCCTGCTCAGTCTTGAAACAATAATCTATGTCTTCCACTGAAATTTGAATGCAGAATTCAGACAAGGTCTACTCAATTCACATTGAACCTTAATCTCTCCCCCCCTTTCCATTTCACAAGTTGTAAAGATCCATTGGCATCACTAGCTTTCTTGGTTACACATGATTTCAGTTATTCATTCATTTTAATATGTTTTCACTTGTTTGAATCCATAGTCCAATGTCCCTCTTTTGTTGTCTCAACGAAAAACTTTCAAACAAACCCCTATGCACTAATAGCTAGCCTAAAATTCCCATCAACAAATCTATATCTAACAGAGATATCCCTCTTTGGGTTCAGGAGGGCTAGAACCTAGGCCCGAAGCGGTTTTGATGTTGCCTCCAGGATTCTGCCTTCAGCCTCGAAATTACTGAGTGATAACAATATAGACCCATCTTTAGCTTGAATATGTTTCTCAAACCTTTTAATCACCAAAAATAAATTATACCTGGATTTCTTCTTGAACCCTCTCCATCCTTTATATATCCAAAAATGAAGGTAAGAAATATATTACTATAATACATTTAAATTTCCAAATGTGAAAGAATACAAGTCACTCTAGGCTGATCCTAAGAAGCCCAAGGTGACAAGGATTTTTGAATCTATAGGGTTATTCCAACTGCTTCGGCCCTTCAGTAACTTGGTAAACTCAATGGAAAATAAAGGAGTTTCTCTAAAATATGGAATTTTGAGTCTAAATGAGGGATTCCTACTCTTGTTTATCTCCCATGATATGTTTCCAACCTTCCAACCAAGAATTATAATTTTCATGCACTATAAAATGAAGGACAAGTGGCATAGTGCATTAAATTAGATGATACGAGTGATAATATAAGCCCCTCCCACAACACACCCCCTAATTCCTTCAAGCATGACAACAGGAGAGTCTTTAAATCTAAATAGATATTCACACCTAGAAAATGTGGGGTTTTCTTAATGGTCTCTATTGAAGTCTTTCTTAAGCGAACCTCGTAAGTTATTTGCATCATCTACCTTCCAGCTTAGATAAGACTCGGCTTTTTGGGTTAGACCTTTTTTTGCTCTGTGTAGTGGCACATTTTTAGTTTTTCTTTAGTTCAGTGGGTGGTTTCCTCTTCAGTTTCATTCATTTTGGAATTTGTTTGTCTCTTTCATTGTCTTTGGCTCTGAACCTCTTTGCACAATTTCACCCAGTAGAAATGGCCATAGACACTCTAGTCAATGCATCCCGTGCAAATTTTCTAATATTTTTTAAATTCAATGGAGGAATGATTGTAAAATTGGGGACTTAAAAGTTGCATTTTCTCACTATAACAACATGATGTCTTACCAACTGGAGCCTCAAACAACTAAGAATGCAAAATTTTGTTGCATTGTTGACTATCCAAAGCAACCAAATTGAGAATTTTTTTGTAAATCAAAACATGCTCTATGATCTGGTTTTATGTCCTGCTAGGAGCTCCCATTCCTTGACAGAATTTCTAAGGGTTAGTAGCTTTCAAAATGAAGAAACATGCAAGAAATCGAAGGGGATATTTTATATGAAAATGCAGTCTTGGAGCTCAATCTTCAGGCAGACATCAAGAAAGAAGCTCTCAATGGAAATAATAGTGATTGGTTGCTACCTCCTAGGGTCTTCATTACAAGTTGTTTTGATGGATCTAGCTCAACTATCATTCTTGTAGGAATGTAATGTTGCCACTTGCTTTTTAGCATATGATGATTTTACAGTTTTTTTTTTAGCATTTTTAGCAGTTCAATTGCAATATTATTCCACAGGTTGTCCAATTTTCAATTTAAAATAATAGTTCATGAGGTGTGTCATTGCCCTCCAAGTCCTACAAAAACGTCATACTGAACTAATTAATGTGACCCACCTTTTGCAGATAAAAGGTACATAGAATAAAAAATCAAAAGGCCCTTTGAAATATAAGGCAAGTACCCATATTTCTATCAAAACATATGAACCCATTGGCAATTGCAGAATTCTATAACTAGCCCAGAAGCAAGAACCAAAATAATAACTAATCACTATAGATAGTGGTATAAAATATATGTTTTGTGTTGTCTTGACGTGTCATTTCTTCCACATCCATATCAAATAGTGAGAAAACCCGAGCTATTCAACAACAAAAACAAGACCTAAAATACACAGATTAGGTCAAGTTCTAGTTTTCTGTATTTTAGGTCTTGTTAGAGGTGAATAAATATAGTTTTGTAAGGCACTGATTAATGAGTCATTTACAAAAAACCCTAAAACATTTCATCTTCAAGCTATGTTTTTATTTAATGAAGCTATTTCGCGTTGTGTGAATGTTTAAATTTTTAAATGCCAATATCCTTAGAAACCCTCCTCTTCATCTTCAAGCTATGTTTTTATTTTGATCAAATGTTGAATTGGTTCTTGAACACTAGAATTGAATAGTGAGAGTAAAATGATGAGAAGGTTATTGGCGAGAATTTTTTCCATAGAAAGAGATTTTCAAGTGTTTAATTAAGTTCATGACATGAATCCCTTGACACTGAGCAAGTTTCTAACTTAGGATACAAATCCTGTAGGCGCTGGAAAATGATTTTCCAGCACTTCCTGTAGGTGTTGGAAAATGATTTTCCAGCACCTGCAAAATTTATATCCTCGAGAAACACACTGGGACCACGAGATTATCCAATGGCCAAAATAAATTATACTCATCATAATATTAAAAAAACTCTTCTTAAATGATAAATATCCCTCCTAAAATGTAAATGTAAAAATATTTGATGAAGTGATAATAAAACTTCTGAGCAAAACCTTGCTCACACCTTAAAATTTTATCTTAAAAAATAAAATATTGATGCAATTATTTTGTTAAAATAATTTTCAAACAATCCAAAGAATTCAAAATAGAGGAAGAGTTAAACTTCTTTTAGGATAGGATCTAATGATATAATGGTGTTATAAATCCTTGGGACAGGTACATACTATTTTTGTTATATTTCATCATCAATATTTTCATATATGGGACTAGGATTCTATATTGAACATGTATGGAAACTATACAAGTACCCAAATATGAGTGATTCTCTTAGCAATATATATTTCCCTATACTATATTCATTGTGTGAATGGTAAGATGCATTTGTAAACAATAGTTTATTTGTTTAATCAAGAGCAAGGTTGTGTCTCCAAGTCAAATATTATAAGAAGCTCATCTTTAGGGTAGGATATAATGATATGATAGGATCTAATGATATAATGGTGGCATAAATCCTTAGTACATGTATATACTATTTATGTTATATTTCATCATCAAGATTTTCATAAATGGGACTAATATTCTATATTGAACATGTATGGAAACTATATAGGTACCCAAAAATGAGTGATGCTTTTAGCAATATAGAACACCCTGTATTATATTCAATGTGTGAATGGTAAGATGCATTTGTAAACAATAATTTATGTGTTTACAGGGCCCCTTGGATTATCACCATACATTTCATACCCCTTGTATCTCACACCCCTCTCGCGTTGTTAGAATGATTGGGAAAATGGGCCACCATGAGGTTGATTCGTGTGTCGAGTTTGTGAGAGAGTGACATTGTAATACATACCCTCCATTCCAATGGTATGGTATTCTTGATAAATTTGTGAAGAGTAAATCGTTCCTCAGAGTTAAGGAAAAGTATGGCAGGGTTGAAGAAAAGCAGTGATGATTTGAAAAATGTGACAAACAAATGAGTGAAATGACACTGTTGGACATGCTCACTTACTACTGTAACAAGGAGCAGGATTGCTATGAGGTTAGATTATATCATAAACTTAGTGGAAAGAAATTCTCGAAGAAATTTTTTAGGGCAATTTTCAGAGATTTATTTGGATTAATTGTTCAGTCGTTAGCATTGTTATGAAGGTAAAGCATCTGCAGTGTCTGGAGAAATTGCATCTACAGCATTTGGAGAAATTTGGTTTGCAACGTCTCTGTCTTGGGTCACCTATCTCTGCGTCGTGGGGATTTCAACATAATTCGCACGTGAATAGGTGGCAAAAGGTTTTGAACATCCGCGAGAAGATTTCCATTAATGTAGTAGGTGGATTGGGGTGGAGGATGGGAATAGAGTGATGGAGGGGAGCGGGGTGGCAGAGGCATTGGGAGTGGTGGTCAAATGTTGGAGCTGACAGAAGAGTCCACTGCGGAGGGGAGCGAGGTGGCAGAGGCAGATGCTGTAGACGTAGAGGGGTCAACCAGAGGAATTTCGGAGGTGACGAGGTGTCAGAAAAGTCCACCACAGGGAGGTCATCTGATGAGGGGCCCACATGTCCCATCATCGGAAGAGTCGCCAAAGTCAAATGGCGGATTTCTCGATTTCGTCGACTCATTGACTCTTCCATATTTTTTTATGTATTTTAATTTGGCTAGCATCATGAGTTCCCAAACCGCAATCAAATTTTCTTTGGTATTTTTTCTAGGAACAAAAGCAATTTTGAAATGGATTGATTTGTTACTTGTCATCCTTATCATCCCCCTCCTCCACAAACCATCTCTTGAGATGCTCCATCGAATAATCCCAATGGAAAGTCTTGTTGAATGTGTTATCACCAAAAAATGATCAGCTAGCCATTTTTAACTAGGTGGATCAAAATAAACCATGTAGGATTAATTTTACCATAGTAAAACCACTTTCACCATGGGAAATAATTTAGTAAACCATTTTATTAAGTTATTTCTGATTAAAATTAAAAAAACCATGAGAATAATTGAATAAATCATTATTATTTTATTTTTCTCTAGGAATAATTATTAAATCATTATATGATAATAATTTCTCATCACATTTAACTAAGTCACTTAGGAATAATTAAATAAATCAATATTTATTTATTATTCCTTAATTCTATTTTTGGAATAATTGTTAAATCCTTATTTAATAATTATTTCATTTTCACACATTTCTTAATCCTTGCGAAATAATTAATAAATCATTTGATTTGTTAATTATTTCTAAATAAAGATATTTGACTATTTTGAATATCTTTTCCCTCTCCATAAAATATAATAAAGTATTCCTAATGCTAGCTAGATCTTGATTTTGGTCAATAATATTTTATTATTCCACATTTTCAAGATCAATCTAACACTTTCCTATAAATATGAGGGATTTGCATTCATTTTTCACTATGATCACTATCATCGTCACCATTATCATTTTCTTGTATTTGAGCTCCCATTAGAGTTCTACACATTGTTTGAGTTTTTCACATATTGAGAGAGAGAATCAATTACTGAAACGTCAAGAACATCAAAGGACCCATCCCATGGAGGGGGATTTTCATACCCTTTTGTAGATCTCCTTCACCAAGTGTTATCAATAAATATTTATTCATTCAAACACCTTTCCATAATTGGGTTATTACATCAGATATTTTTTTGTTGTTTATTATTTTAGATCACATACATATTTTTGCTGCAAGTTTTTATCATATTATTATTGCAAATTTGAATTACAAGAAGCCATAAATTATTGTTAGAGTCACCATTTGTTAGTGTGAAATTTCTTGGAAGGTGTACCAAAAACACTTCACTTAAGTCACAGGTGAGAAGTGACCCTAACAAAAATTTGTGGCTACTTATACTTCAGATCTACAATAATAATATGAGAAAAACCTGAAGTAAAAAGATGTATGTGATCTAAAATAATAAACAACAAAATAAATTCAATGTAATAACCCAATTCTGGAAATATTTTTAAATGAATAAATCTTTATTGATAACGCCTCGTGAAGGACATCTACAAAAAGGTCAGCAAATCCCCCTCCATGGGACAAGTCCATTGATGCCATTGATGCTTCGATGATCGATTATCTCTCTTAATATGCGAAAATCCCAAACAATGTGAAGAGCTCTAGTGGGAGCTCAAATGCAAGAAGACGATAATGGTGACAATGATAGTGATCAAAATCAAGATCTAGCAGCGAGGAATGTTTTATTATATTTTGTAGAGAGGGAAAAGATATTCAAAATGGTCAAATATCTTTATTTAGAAACAATTAATAAATAAAATAATTTATAAATTATTTCCCGAGGATTAAAAAATGTGTGAAAATGAAATAATTAGTAAATATTGATTTAACAATTATTCCAAAAATATAATTAAAGAATAATAGATAAATAATGATTTATTTAATTATTCATAGGTGATTTAATTAATTGTGACAAGAAATAATTATCAAATAATGATTTAATAATTATTCCAAGAGAAAATTTATATAAATCATGATTTATTCAACTATTCTCATGGGTAATTTTAATATTTCTCATAAATAACTTAATAAAAATGGTTTACTAAATTATTTTCCATGGTGAATGTGATTTTTTACTATGGTAAAATTAATCCTACATGGTGTATTTCGATCCACCTAGTTAGAAATGGCCAAGCGATCATTTTTTGGTGATAACTGAATAGAAGGATAATGTACTCTTCTCTATAATTTTTCTTTTCTTGAGAGGAAGATATTCTTTAAAATGGGAGATGATCTTTGAGACCTCGAGAGGAATACATAACCAATCATCTCTGAAGATAACCTTATTTCTTAACAACCATATTCCTCAGACGATAAATTTAGGAATAGTACAAAGTTGATTAAATTTCTCTGCCCATATGTATAGAGTTTCTGCAAAGTTAGTCTACTCCAAATCTTCTTTGATGCTTAATACTTGGAGAATAGAAGACTTGATTTCTTGGGCAAGTATACAATTTATCAAAAAATGGTCAAAAGTCTCTTCTTCCTGTTTGTAAAGGCCACAACCGCTATGACCCTAATAACCTCTTTTTTGGAGGTTTTCCTAGGCCAATATTTTGTTATAAAGAACCAATCACGTGAAACGTCTTAACTTGTTTGAGATATGCCATTTCTATAGGAATCTATACCACCATTTATCAACTGATATAATTTGTGAATGAGTTGACGCTTCATCTGTCGATCTGGATGTAATATTTCCAATTGATAAATCCCAACTCCAAACCAGAGAGTCCCTATAATTGGTTAATCTCACTCCATCGAGGTTGATCTATTTAATGAAAAGGTTCAATTCTTCCACTAATGAGCCATCCAGTTATAAGTTTGTTGAGGATAGTCAATAGTTTTGTGGGGACTATGAGGAGAACCCTTTTTTATGTTATGTAGATAAAGGAGTCCTTTTTTTGCTAAGGATTGTCTTAACTATGTGGATAACTTTTAGAGTTTGGCACTACCAATAAAGTGGTCCTTGCCAAGGATGACTTGCTTTCCATGTCCAAGTTTCCAAGCAAGCTAGTTGAATAGTTGGGGAAAGAGGACATGAGAGCTTTCCTAACCATAGAGCCTCTTTTGGGAGGATAAAGATCTTATCTTCTGATCTAATCCACCACCTTTTGTCTACTAAAATATTTCTCCTTAATAACTAGGTTCTAGAGACCCTACCCGAACAACCCTCTCCACAGGTTTTTCATTTCCAATTCTTTTGCAAACCAGGATAGTTTTTTAAAACCCCATCCTCCTAGACTTTTGGGAGTAGAAAGGATGGACCAGTTAGCAAGATGGAAACCTCCTTTATTTCTTTTACAAGCCCACAAGAAATTAAAAATCAATTTTATAATCGTGACTAGGATAGCAGGAGGATTTTCTTCCAAGGACAACCAGTAAACAATAATGTCTTCCAAGACATATTTTTCCAAGACCATTATGCCTCGTAATGACAACCAATTGTAGCATCATATATTTATTATTTTCTCCACCCTTCTAATCATCCACATCTATTCTTCTTTATGATAGTCATTAATATTTAGAAAGAAATCTAGATACTTAATTTTGATTGCCAATTCTGAGATCTACAAGGGTAGAAAAGGCTGGATGTCAGAGAGGATGTCTAGCCTCCTTGCATTTTGATGAAAGGTGGCTTTTTTTAGGTTGATCTCCATTCGTGTAGCATTGCTAAAGAGAGATATGCATCCATGGAAATCCTATCATTCTACTACGGTACCTAGACCCAGTAGCAGAACATCATCCACAAACAAAAGGTGGGTGATGTACTAATTTTTGGACATTTTTATTCCTCTTATGTTACCCTCCTTTTTCTCTTGCATCACCATGTGAATCAAACCTTCCATCACAAGTAGAAACAAAAGAGGTGATAGTGGGCATCCCTACCTTAGACTCCGTGAGCTAGTTGTTGGAAATATGTTGTTGTAACAACCTTGGTCAAAATTTCATGTAATAAAAGCTAATAAAGGAAAAATAATAACCATGGTCATGGGACACATATTCTAAGATGAATGTTGGGAAAATCATCCTAGTGGGTGTTCATTTGGTTTATTATGGTTAAGGAAATTGGCCAAGGAAATGGAAAAGGCTTTAGAAATGCATGACGCGTTAATTGGAATTTTATTTATGAAAATAATGGAAAATAGGAGAAAAGTAAGGTGAAAGGTCACAAGTTGCATGTGAGGAGGTAAATGAAGGAAAATAATGGAAAAATGAAGAAAATAGATGTCTCATTAATAAAAAGGATTCTGAGGATGAGTTGGCACCTTTTGTTAGTTCAGTTTAGGAGCTCTCTCTCTTTCACACTCTTGGGTACTTAGAGAATTCTTGGAGCACTTTAGCATTAGATAAAGGAAAACAAATGAAGGACAAGGAAGAAAAAGGGAAACATAGATCAAGCAAGGAAGAGCACGATCAAACAACTATAGCGGAATTACTTGCAGGTATTGATTTGCATTTGTAATTTCCTCGCTATATTTGGCATTAATGGTACATGCATGTGTGTATTTGGTTCTCTTGTTATCATTGGCATGAGTTTTGCCAAGTGTGATAGTGTTCTCTAGCCTTGCCTTGCCATTTCCCGATAACCATGGTGTGATGGGTTCTCTTTTACTTGGTTGAACTGGATTACCAAATGATTTTCGAAATTGAATGAAATGGTTTCTGAAAAAAAGAACACAAGACCTAGGAATCCATGAATCAAACAAAGTGAGATTATGGTAATTTCCTTCTAATCAAATTAAATTTCCCTATCGCCATAAGAAATGCAAATCATGCTAAGTAGGGAAATTACATTATGTCGATGCGAACAGTCATGTGCTCCAATCCTGTACCCACTCACCTTTATATTCTTCATCTCATCGACTTTTCCTACCGGATCCCATCCAATTCGCTTTTCTTATCTTTGATGATATACCCTCCTATCGGATGAGTGAAGCCACCACTAACATCTGGTAAATAACACATTTTTCAGTTGCAGTTCAAGGCATCGTAAATACAAAGATGAAAATGGCAAAGTTGTACACAATGACCTTGTAAATATATAAAAGTGTACCATATAAAAATTTCTCAATGTTGCACATTAATACATCTTACCAACTATCGTTTCATCAACCCATTTTCAGTAACATGTCGGAGCTAGAGCTTACATGATTGTAAATAAATACTAGATGGGTATACTTATTTCAGTAAATAAATACTAGATGGGTATACATGATTGTAAATAAATACTAGATGGGTATACTTATACTTATCGTTTCATCAACCCATTTTCAGTAACATGTCGGAGCTAGAGCTTACAATATTGTGTATCTTAAATTCTTGTGGACATCAATAATTCATCACATGCATCCCCGTTACCTCGCTCGACGATCGTAGTTCGAGTCCAGGTGGAGTTGCTGCTTCAGATTCCTTTGACGAAAGGAATACTTTTTTATTAATAGTATTTCGCTGTATATTATGATTAAGTAGATTAATGAAGGAAAGATGACACTCGTTAGAGCAGCAGGTTAAATGCGAAGGATTTCTGTCAATTCCGTATGGACACGTGTATATATTGGTGTGTTAATAGAGAAAACGTGGCGTTTGACTGAGTAGTTTGGCGGCTGGGCACGACCCTGTGAAGAGTTATATGGTTGAAAATTCAAATGCAGGGCCCGTGATTTGAATGTGTTTGACAAGTGCAAGTTGCACATTTTATGGAACTCGTTCTTTTATTTCTTGCTTATCGTTGTAGTGAAGAACGTGACATGGAAATCCACGCACTTTCGCTCTGGACGTGTCTCACCTGGGATAATAACGATATATCTTGAAAATTTGACCATGTTGGATTATTACTCCATTAAATGAATTATTTTTTTAATTAAATTAATATATTTTTTAATTTTTTTTTATGAAATTGGTTTCGAAAATAGTTAATTATTTGTTAAAATATTTTTTTTGGGAAATTGCATGAGAAATATTTGAACTTACTCATTTCAAACAATTGAATTTTATTATCTTGAACTACATTTAGTAGTTCGTAGTTCGAAACGCGTTGGTTCAAATATTTCTCATGTGATTTACCGGAAGATTTATTTTAATATGTTATGGATCTAAGAACTTTACACTCTCAAATTAATTATTTGGTTAAAAAAATTATAATTTTATTTAATTTATGGAAAATTTAATTCTAACTTTTGTTTACATCATTTTTGTTTTATTATAAATATTATATATGGTTAATTTTGAAGTAAATTAATTAGAACAATCATATAAATTAAATGATTGGTAAATATTAATAGACATCAATTCTTGATAAGTAGCTCTCCATATGTTGATGGTGATGATGTTGGTTAACGTCCTCTATATTATGTAAAAAAAATTATTGTGTCAAATTACATGAAAATAAAAATGAAATAAAATTATTAATTAAAACATTTTGACTCTGTCAAATTACATAAAAATAAAAATAAAATAAATTTAATAATTAAATCATCCTAGATCCATCTTAACTTCAGATCTACCAAGCTCCAAGAGGGATCAAGTCTCTTCATGTGTAAATCTATTTTAAAGTGAATATATTTGAAAGAGTTAAGATGGATCTAGGCTGGTTACACCGAGAGGCGCATTCTACAACTCAATATGATGGTTATGTGTAATTATGTATGTACTCAAAGTGGAGTTGACACATGTCCCTCTTATAAGAAAAATAAAATATTTTATAAATAGAAAAATAATGTTGTGATGTCCCAATATAAAATTTGCAGAAAATAGTTTCAAAAATTTAAGCCGTTAACACCATAAACAATTTGCACAAAATAAACCACAAAAATTACAGTAAAAGCCGGAAATAGAATCTGTAATTGAATAATAAACAATATAAACAAGCATAAGATTACAACCTTAGTTTATTAATATGTAAATAAGCTGGTACAAGAATAGGAATTTGCTTAGATTATGGCCCCACATAGATATACAATAATGGCGCAATTGGCCTCCAAAGCAAACTAAAAATCAATAAACTACAACCTGTAAATCTTGAATGGATCCACCAAGGGAAGAGATGAGTGTTCCCCCACTCTCACTGAATCACCTGAGGGTTTTCGTCCTAGAGCTACTACTAAAGTGAGAACCAGGTTCTCAAAACCTGGCTACAAAGACAATACACAAATCCAAGATGTCTTCAAATGACATGGATAGATCTCCAAGCCTATATAAGCATCTTAATTTATTATTTTATCATTATTCTAGAAGCTCCTCCGTTGACTTGATCTTAAGTGACTTTTTAATTTTACTTCACTTGAGTCACTTTTTGGCCTTTTCCTCCAATAAATTATTTTTCCTTAATTAAAGAACTAATTAAAATCATTTTTAATTAAGGAAAATGGTAAATCACCCACCATACTCTCTCCGACAATTGGAAGTCACTTATTAGCATCCCATCCTATAGATATTCTCGTTCTGGTTCCAACAAGCTATTACACTGAGGTGTTCCATCAAATCATCTTCTTGGAATGACACCTCGAGCATAATTAATTTAGGCCCCATAATAATGCTATTTTTTGAAAGTTGTTAGAATGCAATGGAATGAAAGGCAAGTTGTGTAGATGATGGAATATACCAAGAAAATGCTATCGGATCCCATAAAAAATCCTCAAAACTCCCTCGGGACCCCTAATGATGTAATCCTCCTCCTACAGCTTGGCCATCACATACCATGGAAAACCATCATGGTTGTACTATAGAGGAAAATAAAAATGGGGACATGAAAAATCCTCCCACCCCAAGATTGATTTCT
This sequence comes from Pinus albicaulis, assembly GCA_034641835.2. Taxonomy (NCBI): domain Eukaryota; kingdom Viridiplantae; phylum Streptophyta; class Pinopsida; order Pinales; family Pinaceae; genus Pinus; species Pinus albicaulis. Next base: position 1,299,847,255 of record CM076582.1, on the reverse strand, counting down.
CTTAAGAATTTGCACCTGTTCACTATAGATGCATTTTCCAACTAATACCAGGATCCCATGTGAACCATTGGTCCACATCATGCCTCTGAGCAATCCAAACATAACCGGATCCCTCAATACTTAGATCCTAAGCCCATATCTGACTCAAAATGCTACTAGTATATCCGACTGGATCCCAGTGCCACCATGGCCAATCATTGCCCTAGTCCCATGGCTCTGATTGTGCTTTATCTCTGACTATAGATGCTACTCCACCAGTAGAATGCCAACTCATCACCTCTCTCTAGTCCAACCCTTGCCATAGACTAAGGTTAACCCTACTATGTTGATGCAGTGATGGAATGTTTATGGATGACCAACCTATGCTCTATTTCCAACTATGGCATGTAGTGTTCCCCTATCTCTAAGGGCCCTTACTGTACTACGCTCTGGACTAAGAATGACACTCTATCAATAGGATACCAACTCATAATCTCCTGTAAATCCATCCTATGGGAAGGATCATATGCATAGACACTTGTATATGGAAAAAGTCCCCTATGTTGCACTATGACCAACTCACACTACTATGTCTAGTCCATCAATATGATCTAACCAATAAATTCTGCTCCTCTCCCTTTAATGGGAAAAAGTGGTCAAACTATGTTGCAAGCCCTGTGTATGTACTCTTGGAGAGGGATGCTCCCTGAAAGTACTGTAGCTTTTCTAGCTACTTGTGCATCTACCTGCACCTCATCAGTGAGTGTGTTATGCAACCAACTCAAAAAATAGAAGAAAAATGAGATCAATGCCTTAGAAATAAACCACTTCGAGGGGGAAACCTCCTTTACATTACATAAATGAAAAATTCTTAAATGATTCAAATGACAAAACCTCCTTTCTATATATAGGAGTCCATGGGGTCACAATATAATCCTATTCGACCTAATAATAATAATGTAAGGGCACAACCATAACACTAGTGGCTTTTTATGGGGCACAATAATAGCAATATAGGGCCCCAGATGCAGGTGACAGAATTGACATGCTTGAAAATCACATCCCACATTCCTTGGGAGGTAGGGAGCCTCTATGCAGAGCCTCACCTGCTGCGGATCCTCATACAGTTAACCACTTGCACGAGACTCACAAAATCAGAAATGATGACGAGAGGACGAGAACTGGGTCACCATGCTCAGAGCATCACCTCGCATCTATCACCATAAATGATCACCATGATTAACCCATATTGCAACCATCCCTCTTCCCTCAAGCCTGCTCAAGTGATCAATCATAGTATGCAGATGCGTGCGAATCCTACTCATTGTTATCCTCCTCACACACACCCCAACCCTTTTAAAAAGACGAGCTCTTAGCCCCTTTCAATTCACAGAATGTTTTCTCTGCCTTTCGCATGTTTAACTCTGCCTTTTGCATTTTTAACTCTGCTCTGGCTTCTCCCTGACTTCAGAAGGCTGCGGAGCGCTATTCTCAGCGTCGCGCTGTGCAGTGTCCTTTGGGCTACTGCACCCCTTCCTGCACACCTACCCCCCAGCTATTCCTTCCCCCTGAGCCCCAATGTTTCTTGCCCTTTTGTGTACCCCATCTGGACGTATGTCCTCGACAGCGTATATCCAGAATCCCCCATCCTTTGCGCATCGGTCCACAATCCCAGGTGTACAACGGAAGACACGGCAGAAGCTGTTGCGTAGGCTCCTACTTGCCCCATTGAGGAGGAGGTCCCCAATAGTGATGATGAAGACGAAAAGTGAAGCCTGTGCAGCTGCACAATTCTACCAAGTTTTCTGTCAAGCTTTCCATTAGTTCCTTTTTTCTACCGTTTACATTGTGCTACTTAGATATGTCAGCACTACTACGCATAATGTAATTTTCTGTTTTAAGATTTGTTCGGGCTGATTTCCTCCCCCAAGGCAGCCTAGAAACCTTGTAACAAAGGCTAGGATTGGCTAAGCGCATATTTCGAACCCATCCTGGAGCATATGTAACTTTTATGTTTTCAAATTAATAGAATAGCCTAACTTACCAAAAAAAATAATAATAACAATATGGCGGCTACAAGGGGTACAACAATAACAATAAGGGGAATACGTTAACAACAATAAGAGACTACACTAGTAATATAGGGACCTAACATGCCCCTCTCCTTCAAAAAAGTGTTGTCCTCAACGCTTGAGTAGCTCTGGATACTTCTGTATAAAATTCTCATCCTCCCCTATGGAATCTTCAATGGGTAAGTTCTTCCACTTAATGATATACTATGAAAATGATCGATTTCGTAGCTATCGAGTTCTTGTTTCCATGACTGCTTCAGGTTCCAATATTATTTTTTATTCCTCATTAAGTTCTGGCAATATTGTTTGAACTGGAAGTTTGTCACCTATAACCTTCTTGAAGCATGATACATGGAAAACTGGGTGCACTCGAGAAGAAGCAGGAAGCTCCAATTTGTATGCCATAGTACCAATATTTTGCAACACCTCATAAGGACCATATTACTTTGGTGATAATTTATTATCCTTCTTAGCTTGCTTGATGGACATTTTTTGTATGGTTGTGTTGTGCTATGCAACAACTCCCCCCATTTTTATTTTCAAAATAGTCTAAAATTTTAAATAAAAATAGGGACCATTCTTAAAATATATTTTTCATTTTAAATAAAAATAAAACTCCAAAAACATTATTGTTTTAATAAAATAAAATAAAAACAAAAAACCAAAAAAGAAATTAATAAAATATCCTTGTAATCACCCTATCGCAAATCGCATCTCGCATAATCTTTTAACATTAAAGGTTAATGCACAAAACATCAAAATCCCGATTTTGCAATCAGCGATTTGAATTTCGCAAATGATATCATAAATCACACATCGTGGATATATGTTTAAAAATTTAAGCAGTTCTTACCAAAGTTTCGATATTGCGATATTCCGATGTTGCGATATTTCGGTACTGCGATTTTGCAATTTCGCGATATCGTGAAATCGCATATCGCATAAACAAAAAACAATTAGCTTCACAAAAATCAGGTTCAAAAGGCACGATGTGACGGATTTGACAGGTTTTAATAAAGGTTTTAATGTGAAAATAAATATTGTCAGAAATGATTAAGTGTGTTTTATCATCCCAATGCAAACAATTATCGATTTGTTACGATTAATTAATGATATAGCTGCTTCCTGGATATTTTATTTTCAAATTGGTCATTTCAATATATCTTTCATCATTTGATCATTACTCTGTCTTAAATAGGGATTTTCCTTCAAGATATGTCCATACGCAAAGTAATGCAGAAATACAACAAACAGAGTGTTGCAGAATTGGAATATATAGAAATGTCATCCATAGTCTCAGATATTGTCTACACTATAGATGGAGGTGCTACAAAGTGGCAAGCTATATATACTATCCTCGAAGATGAAGAACCTGAAGTAGTAGAGGTCAAGGCGATTGTTGATGATGCAAGGCCCTCAGATTTACAGTTTAAAGATATTGCATGCTCCTTCCTTCATAGAATAGAAGCAAGGGCCAGCGTTCTACCATATATCGACATGATAAGATGGGTGCTTGAGAATTCAACAATTAAGGACAGACAATTTAGAACCATTATGAATGAGAACTTAGGTTCTTTTAGAGTTGAAGATTTGAAAGTCATGTACAAGCTGCTCGACCAACAAGACGTCTATGACAAGAAGTTTGTTGAAAAATTTGCAAAGAATAAGGAAGACCCTTTCAAAACAATTCAAGGTTAGTGTTGGGTGCTAAAAGGCGTCTTTTAAAACTCCAAATTGCCTCACATTAATTATCACCCTGGGTAAGTCTTTTTGTTTCAAGAGTGTACACAATATGTGCAAGCTATAAACCTAGAGAGTAATGATTTAAGATAATCTATTAAATTCAATACAAGAGTAAGCGGATGCAATCATAAATCTCAAGCTGCAACTTTTAAAGGAAATAATACATCTAAGCATCAATACTTAATCTCGAGCAAAACCATAATAAAATCTTAAACAAGCAATTCAATTGAGAATAACACCAACTGAGAACACAGTAGTAATAACCGAGCTCTTTCAGTTGGATCTATCCTAATCATACTCTTATCGTAACCAATGGGAATCAATGTCTTAAATGATAATTAATTCAATCTGCAGTGAGCATAAATGAAGTCAATTGACAAAATTGCGAAGTACATGAGATCAAAATAAAGGAAAGTAAACTAACTGCATTGTAAACTCACAGGAAATCAGAAGATATCAAACAGAATAAACTCGCAGGAAATGCAAAGATATAAAATAGAATGAAGTTACGAGAAATGGAAAAGTATAAAACAGGGAATAGCAGTAAGATCTGCTAGAGACCGGGCCCTAGCCACCAGCAAATACTGCCAAGCTACTTTAGAATATCTAGATGAACAACAATGCAAGTTATATATTAATCATCAAATTCACTTGTCATTACAATATGATCTCCTTCAGAATAACATTCTGTATATTGAAATTACAATTGAGGTCCCCTGTGAAACACTAAATCTCTCCATTATCCCCTCTCCTCCCATTCCATCCTATCTATCTCTAATCTAATAATCCCATAATAATCCCCCTCTTTGATCTCTGTTTTTCATTTAAATACACAAGGAGCAGAGAGAAGTTACAACATAGATGATTACAAAATGATTCCCATAACAAAATTGGATTGTTCACAACAAATTGATTAGCAAGATCATATCTGAAATATCTTTCCATCAACATTCAACAGGAACAGGTCGAATTTGGTATTGCAACTGAGATAATTTGGAAAACGGCTGCAACAAAAAATCTGAGAAAATCGTCTTCAGAGAACCTTCTGTTTCTCTTAATACGAACCGAATTTGTGAAAATTGTTCATTGTAAAATTAATTCGGTCCATTCTGGACAAAACCCATGTTTCGGATTTCTAGATTCTTCTCCATTTGCCCAAAACATCCAATGCAAAACTGTCACTTCTTATTCCAGTGAATTTCTGAGTTGGAATATTTAATGATGAGCTTGAGATCAAATCTGCAATCTGGAAAATATCTTGGAGGCTAAAATGGTGAGTGATGTTACAAAAAATTTATTAATAAACCATCATTGGTAAAATCATGCATAATAATCATCAATTTATTAAAAATAAATGAGAAGAAATAATATTTATCCATAAGAGCATAAATAATTATAAAATGGAATTATATGATAAACCATGATAAATGACGTGAATATATTGCATGTCTTCATGCAACCCAAAGCCTCTTTATTAACCAAGCAATAATACAAAAATTGTTCATCCCAACTCATGAAATGGATGGAACAAATGAATTCTTCCTCAAATAATGAATATTCAATTTTAGCAATCTTGATGAAGGCGTAAATTTTTTTTCATTTGATGTTCAACTATATGTATATGAATTTGCAGTAAAATATGATATAAGTAACAACAAACTTCATTAACCATTTTCTCAAAAACTAGATTTCTACTATGTTAATGCTTCTATGATCCAAAAATCAGATCGTTTTGATGCACGGATCATGAGATATAAACAAAATGAATGTAGGTGATAGTGCATGATTTTCGAAATTTTATGAACTGATTTAGCGTGAAATTATCTAGGTTTGTGTATTTTAATGATACCTCTCTGTTATCCAGAAATCACAAGAATTCAGTTCATAGTTTTAAAGATATATGCAAATCAATTTCTGCACTGTATAAAAATGGAATTGTATGCCTTAAATGAGAAAGAAAGTAGAAAACATCCATCATGTGTAGCAATGCCTCCCCCAAACTGAAGAATTAACATGACCTCATGCAATGCTAGAAAACGAATAGAGGTGGTTGCTACAATCTGTTGAAATCTATGCTTGGTGTAAAACAACATGGAAGAGGGGAGGTGTTGAAAATGAATAAGATGGTCATAATAAATAAATAAATGAAAGGAACACTCCCCCAAACTAAAATATTTTATCTTTGAAGAATGGGAAGTGGTAAAGATGTGGAATGAATGATGATAAATAATGCTCAATGAATTTTGCATGAAATTCTCCTAAATTCGTAATAAATCAGGAAAGTATGCTATTTTACCTCAAGTTTTACCTCTGAAAAAAATGTGGAAGGACATGTATGGACTGGCATTTGTTGAAGCCGATGTAGGCTGAGCGGGTACTGAAAGTGATGCAAAATGTGGAAGCCATGCAAGCACGTCATGTCTAAACAATTGGGTGTGTTAGCGAGTTGTGCGAGCCTTTGTTGTTAGGGGAAATAGTTTGGCCTTGTTGCAAATAGAATTCCCCCCATACTTGTTGTTCTCTTGTAACAAGTCACTATTTTGCATGCAAATTTCTTGAATCCACAGTTTTAGTTTTGAATAGCAATAGATAAGATGCATGCACAAATTTTAATCATTTTTTTTTTGTATAAATGCAGTACTAATATTTTATCAAATCATCAAGTTATGGTAGAGTTCAGTAATTATATCGCATGTTATCCCATAATGCATACATTCCCCCCTCTAATTAGAAAAGGGATTCCATAACCATAAAGAATATGAAAGGTGTTTTGCTGACGGCAAGGCAAGGGAATGATTAATACGACAGTAAATGAAGCAGAGTACACATTTCAATGATAGGATGACAAGAGGCATGGTTATAATGAGAGAGGAGTGTGTAAAGATAGTTATGAATAAGAGATAGGACACTTTGGATTGATGATAAGTTATGCAAAAAATAAAAGGACATCAATATGCCAAAAATATGCTTTTCTGACAGTATTCTAGTCGAAAATGATGCGATTGATCGGAAAACAATTTCTCATGCGTAAAGGTTCAAAACAGGGGAAAATTAAGGAAATAACTTCTCCAATAAAAAAAAAAGAATAAGAAAAGGGTATTATAGTAATAATTTACGATAAGATATAACTTCAATACCATAAGCAGAGCTTCTTCTGCCAGCAGACGTCCATAGCCTCGACAGGGCTGCATTTTAATCCGTATGAGCCAGGATTCTCAATTTATAAATGGAGAGTTCTAGTGTTGTTCTACAGAAGAGATCAATGTGCTGGCGTGGTAACCAGATAACCACACTGCCATTCATTGGGATGTAGCAAAAGTGATCAGGTCGGCTCATGATGAGATCTCCTGTTCCAAGGATATTTTGGCTATCCAATGGATCATAACCCTGGTGTGGTGGCCATAATGGGAATGTCACTTCGTTACAGCCTTATGAACATGGTAGGCTGACTCGTAATGAGACTCCCTATCCTCCATCTACAAACAAAATTTTGCTGTGATTACACAGTTTTATGATAAAAAGAGGGAGGCTCAGTACTCCTTAAGAGTAGAGATGGTGGAAGAAGTTGAACATGTCAATAGAAAAGAAAAAAAATATATCCATAATCTCCTTTATTATAGATAGAGAAGATTATAACTAAGAAGGCTAGAACCAGCATGGTATTAAGATGATCAATCAGTATCATGTACAACAGAAAATGATGCAGTAAGGTAGTATATAAATAATTGTGTCCCTTTTCTTAAAAAGAATCTCTCATCCAGAAGTTGTCGTTTTAAAGATCATAATGTTAATGATATTCACCTGCTTCAATATAATCCATAATTCTTATCCTCATAGAAGTATTGTACTTCATGTCATGAAAGGGAATCAGAAAAATGGGGCTGAGATGAGCTAGGAATAAGTCCATAAGAAGGAAGTGCTATTCACAAAACACAAAACTTAGAAGAAGTAAAAATGTTGTTTCAAAGATGGAACACCAACTGTTCAAAAGTGGGAACAACAAGACACGCTAAGAGAAAAAGGTGTTGTTCAAAAATTTGAATAGTAAACAAAAAAAAGTGTTGTTCCAAAGTTGGAACAATAAACACACAAAAGTGTTGTTCAGAACACACAAAAATTGTACAAGAAACAAGAGTGTTGTTCAAAAATTGGAAAAAAAACAAAAAATAATGTTGTTCCAAAGATAGAACAACAAAATAAAAAAGTGTTGTTTCGAAGATGGAATAGAAAAACCAAAAAGTGTTGTTCTGACGATGGAACAACAAAACCAAAAAGTGTTGTTCCGAAGATGGAACAACGAAATCAAAAAGTGTTGTTCCGAAGATGGAACATCAAAATGAAAAAGTGTTGTTCCAAAGATGGAACAACAAAACCAAAAAGTGTTGTTTCGAAGATGGAACAACAAAATCAAAAAGTGTTGTTTCGAAGATGGAACAACAAAACCAAAAAGTGTTGTTCCGAAGATGGGACAGCAAAATAGGCAGAAAAAAAATTTGAATTAGCAATCCTATTTACAATGTACAAAAGAAATGAATTTTTACAAAGATGAAGCTGTCGAAGGATTATCTTCTGCAGCTAAAGCTTGCATGGTGGGGTCCTCATTGTTCAATTGCCAATGGAGTGGAAACTACAATTTGAAGGAAGAAACACCTGAAACACAAAAATATAAGAGAAATAAGAAAAGAAACAACACTTTATTTAAAAACAGGATATAAATAAATTAAGTTACAACAGCTATGATGTTATTTCCTAAGGGAATATCAATCTGTCAATGGAAAAAGAAATGATCTCTTGGAAAAATGTTTTGGCAACAGTGACATGAATCTTCGAATGGGAATAAATTCTTCATTTTTTCTGTTATGAATCTGTTAGGTAATGAATTGGATGAAATGCCCTTGTTTCATTAAAATTTCTTTCAAGAATCGCTCGTCTATAAATTGACCTTCTTTATTCTCCTAAGACCTGTAAAAAAATGAGTGTCTACTTGCAATAAAACATTAAATCATAGAGAAAGAAAGGTGATCAGACTCCCCTAATCCAAGAACTATGCAAAAAAAATAACAAGTAGTTACTTTGTAAAACAAATCCACGGACAAAATTAATTTATTACCTGCGGGAGAGCAGTGGCCAGTCATGCTAACCTGCAGTATTTTAATCATAAATTCTTTGTTTTTAGTCCAATTTGAGTGATTCAAAAGCCAAATGAGAGCTAATTCAAAGATATATTAACAATATAAATATATTTTTTTCAAAAATTCAATGATATGATATGTCAATTTTACTTAGAACAACCTGCATAATGGAGTCATTTTCGATTACCCATCTTAGACCAACAATGGATATCTTAAGCATACCTTTTTCGTTTGATGACGGATTAAGCTGATTCAAGTTGGGAATGAAAGTAGATTCATTTATTTATCTCCAATAGAAACAGGTTTTGAAAAAAAGAATAATTTATGGGTTAAATACTTTAATGAACAGTTGGAAAAACAGAGTTTTAAGAGTGATGATTTAGGATAGACAGTCAGTATTTGGGTCATATATTTCTCATACGATATCAAAATTGAGTGATTCAAATTGATTTGTAAACTAGATTCATAGAGAAACATACCATAGAAACAGGTTTTAAAAATATAGTCATTTAGGCCTGTTGGGGTTCCCATGTTTTGGCTAGATTGGCAAGACCAAAAGATGAGACAACATCAGAACCACTTTTGGGCCCTAGGATCTAGCCCTCCTGGACCCGGAGAGGGATCTCTCCATGAAGCAAAGAATGATATGTCTTTGAGAGCTCAAAATGAGATGTTAGGCTAGGTATGAAGCATAAAGGAGGTTTTAAAATAATTTGGTTGGTTGGTTGCTGGGTTGGTTAGGAGACCATAAACCGAGAAGGTAATGGGAGAGAGGGAACAGGGCAGCAGGATATTTCAGCAAAGAGGATAGGTCAAGAAAGTTCCATCCATTGGGCTATGGAGTCATGAAAGGAGAATTACTTCCAACAACTAGCCAAGGCTTCCACAGGGCAAGTCATCTACACTAAAGGATCTTTTAGATAGATGATGGGATGGAACATTAAGGAGAGAAGGTGCAAGAAGGAAAGCGGCCAATTTCTGTCTATAGATCAGGTCAGAGGTCATTTAACTCCAGACCTGCTTAGACATACTCTAAGGTAGCTCTCAAAGAGGGACAAAGGGGCTGCTTATAGATCAGACCAGAGGTCATTTAACTCCAGTTATGCTTTAGCAACTCCAAGGGAAAAACAAAGATAAATTTGACAAAGAAGCATCCAAGCAGCAAACCCCTAAGTTCATACATCAGCCAGCAGGCAATAACATCCACTGCGCTGGTTAAACCCCATGAATTCACTCTTAGATAACACATAAATCAGAAAACTTTAAATATAGGGAGAGCAGGAAACATAGGGCACCTAACAAGGGTGAATCCTATGTTATACTTCTGTTGCCTACTAGAAGAGCATGAAACAGCATGAAAATGTAATTAACAGAGTTAGGAAAAACATCACCAATAGCAATAGACCAGGATCCCGTGAAATGTGCTTTGATTAACTGGTGCAAAACCAGTCATGTACGATAAGCTCAATGGTTGTTACCATCCAAACTTTCTCCTCCCAGCCTATTACATACAAACTACTCTGTAACTCCCTCCCAAGCCTGTCCTAACAGTCAACTGAATCCCTCTAACAGCAAAATGCCCAACAACTGGACAACAACAACCTTTACAATATGTTCCCGGGGGTTCTTATAGGAGAAGAGGAAGAAACAGAAGTAGGTGAACAATTAAATGAGTCTCATTAATACAAAATGGTGGAGGAAGCCGAGCCCATTCTGCTTAATGGTTATATGCAGCGCTGTGTGTATTCTGTAGATCGGTTTGGAGATCTCTGTCGGGTCGGATTTGACCTCAGATATTTATTTGGAGTCCTTTCGGCATCTGGAGCTCTGTGCTGCCATTCTGGAATAAATGAACTGGATGAAAATCTGCAAGGCCGCTCCATACCTCATACCTGCCGCCTGACTGTCTTAAATGAGCTTTAATCAGTGTAATTAATCATTTCAGGGCTCGAGGAGGCATGGAGATTTCTTGTAGGAAGGTGAACGCCTGGAGAAGAGTACTTTGCTGATATTAAACACGGGTAAGCTTTTGACGGCGTGCTTAAATCTTCAAACTGTGCCTCAATTCTTTGACCACGAGATTATAATTGTTAATCTTCAATTAACTGGTCTGAATCCCTTCAAAAACCGTCTCTGCTGCTTCGCTGGCTGCTGTAATGGCCTCTCTGTGCTACCTGCTCAATAAAATAAACCTGTCGTGAACCGGGGCAGTGGTAGTGGGGAAATGCATAGAGGCCCGGAGGGACGATGGCGAGACAGTGAAAACAACAGAAATAATGGAGAATGGCGGAGGAAAAGGATATTAGTGTAAAACCCAAAGGTTAACGCTTGGGGGGAAATACACAGGAAATGACTGGAAAAACAATGGATAGGAGCCGTGGATGTGGGACCTGGGTAGCGCATCGCAAATCACAAAGGCAGAAAGTGCGATGGCGGAAAGTGGCGCCAAATAGAAACCTTGCGCTTGCGATATTGCGATGGAGAGGAAGAATGCGATGGAGCGATCTGCAATCGCATCGCAAATATTTGTGACACGATCAGATCGCATCGCAAATATTTGCGATGGATCTAACGATCATAACGTGCGAGAATGCGATTTACAATAGATGCGATCGGGCGGAGTTGTGATGCGAGAACTTATGACGGAGGGAAAATGCGATTGGGGGAAAATGCGATGGGCGAAAAGTGTGATGGGGAAAATGCGATGGGTGGAAAGTGCGATGGCGTGATCCATTGCATCGCAAATATTTGCGATGGATTGGTCGAACACAAACAATGAAAATGCGATTTGCGATCTGCGCTATAAGCAGCGGGTTAATATATAAAAACTTTATAATAAAGTTCTATATGGAATGTATTTGCGGGGTATAGAAAAAGGGGAAGTGGTTTAGGCCTATGGTAAAGTTAAAAGTGGGTTTTAAGCCCATTTCAACGGATTTAAAGGCAAGAAGGGGTACGATAGAGGAATAAAGGGGAATGATGGCCAACAAAGGGTAAGGGAAGAAATTAAAGGGAATTCAAAAAGGTAAGAAGGGAAATAGAAGGGGAAACAAGTAGAAGCTAAGTGGGGGTTGAAATAAGAGGGAAAAGGGGGCCTTTGGGCATTTCTTCACAAACAGAGAGGCTTTATAATAGGAATCAGCAGAGGGGAACTTATCGAAGGATAAAAGACACATGGAGGCTTCAAGGAGACTGTGCTTTCAGAGGAAATGCATTCCTTGAAGGCTCAAAAACAATTTAGCCCCCAGTTTTGCTTGTCAAAAATCTCATATGGGGGCTAACAAGGCCTCCAAAAACTCATTGTCCCAACTCTGTTCGTGAGCTGCCTACTAGACGCCTTGTCAATGTTTTGGTTATAACTTTTTCGTTTCAAATCCAAATGGAGTGATTAAAATTGGGTTGGAAATTAAACATCAAGGTACACTTAGGATAGACACAGATTTTTAAAATATTCACTTTTGGTCCCTCAAAACATGACTGTCTCGACTCTGTTTTCAGAAATTTCATCAAGCTCGCAAGCCCAAAAAAATATGATATTCAAGCAATTTTTCCATATTGGTGATAAAAATGAATACGAGTGTTGGTAGAATTGTTATTTTCCATATAATACATCTACATACACAAATAAATTAAAATATTTATCACCGATGTTGATTTCCACAACGTGTTGCAACAAAAACAATTATTTTTACATAATAGTAAAAATGTATTTATTTATGTCATTATTTATTTATTTTCTACACTAACCTACTCTTCTTTGAAAATTGAATATTCTTATGTATAAGAGTACTTCCGGTGGAGCCATTTTCGAAATAAGGCCTCCAATATGTACATACCCAAATTTGAAAATTGCATGTTAATAAATAGTAGGTATGAGAAGCCAACTTCCCTTGAAAAGATGGTGCCAAAAATTGTTGAAGTATGGAGTGATGCTGCAAACAAATGGAGTGAAACCAATCTTCAATGTATCCCTTACTTTCTTGATTTCCCATAGCCATCATATCATGAATTTCTTGAGTGTTTAAAACAACTTGTTGATGCAGGCTAGAAGAAACCTCATTTCTTTCATAACCTCTACAATTTTTGGATTTGATACATTCTGAATCTCAGTATAAGTTTTCTCCAATGGTGCATGTGAGATAGAATGGGTGGGAAGGGTGGTTAAATTTTGTAGTTCAAAACTGTAAGCATGTTGTATTGGTTTATTACGGTGAGGGTGTGGAATGAGTTAAGCAAGAAATTGTGTAGGGAATGGAACATTTTGATGATGTAGTTGATTGGGTTTAGTGGATGATTTTGATAGGCAAGAAAGATGTTGTGGAAGAGCTGGTGGAGAATATGGAGGATGTGTTTGTGCTACAAGATGAGGGAGAGTATTCATGCAATCATAAGATGAACCATGCCAAACTTGTAGACAAGATTGGTGGGGGTTATATCGAGATTGACATTGCTGCCTTAACACATGAGTATTCCATAATGGATTATACAAGTAAAAAAATGGAGGGGAAGTGTTTTGAACCATACATGTAGGCTACGATTTCCATGGTTTTGACATTGTTGCAGCTTCCCCATATTTTTGATATGCTACTTCCATCCTAGATAAGGAAGAGTGAGTATATATGGGATGCTCCTTTTGGAAATGAGGGAAAAACACTTCTTCAATTTCTTTATTTTTCTAAACCTGTTGTTATGGTCTCTGTAATTAGCAAGGTTGGAAAAAGTCCAACTACAAAGGTAACATCAAACTGCTTTGGGATTCAAGGATCTAGCCCTCCTGAATCCAGAGAGGGATCTCTCTATAAATGAGTTTAAAGATGTGATCTTTAAGGCCTGAAATGTGGTATTAGGCTAGTTATGAAGAGCATAAGTTTTGTTTTGTTTGTTTTGGTTGGGCAAAGACATGATGAAGGTGAAGGTAGTTCAAAATGAAGGGTGAAGATGTCTGCAAGTGAAGGAATGATTTGGCTGATAGAAAAAGGAAAAGATAGTTTTAACCCATTGGGCTATGGAGTCATAGGAGGATTTTAATTGGACAGAAAGGTTCAAGAAGGATCCATGGGGAAAGTCACTTATGTCAAAGGATCTCTTAAGGTGATTCATGGAGTGAAACAGATAGGAAGTGGAGAACAAAACAAAATGAAGAACAATGCACAATATAAGATCAAGTAAGTGCTTTTAAACTATCTTGCTTTCAACATGTGCTTAGAGAGACAAAACATAAAAGAATTATGTGATCAGGTAAGTACTTTAAAACTAGCCTGCATTGAAGTACTTTGAGTTTAGAGAAACAAAATATAAAAGCATTCTGAGATCAGGTAAGTGCTTTTAAACTAACCTGCTTTGAAGTACTTTCAGTCAAAAACATTCAAAAACAGTTAGAACAGCTTAAGATCAGGTGAGTACTTTGAAACCAACTTTCTTTCGCATATTCTAAAGGAAAACACTGATGATCATCATAATGAGCAATCTAGATCAGGCAAGTGCTTTGAAACCAACCTACGTTAATATACTCAATTTTAAACAAGAGAAAAACATAGTAAGTAAAGCTTTCAGTAAGAGTAGGGTACTAATGAGAGTAAGTCCTAGCTCTATGTTTGCTGTTCCTTATGAGAGAAAATGAACAGAGTGAAAACTTAAAGAAAATAACAATTGACAGTGAGGAACACATCACCATTGACACAAATCAAGATCCCATAAATCAGCAACTTGTATTTGATGTTCAAACCAGTTACAATCAGCAAGCCCGGAGGGTCTCTACAACTTCAAACTTCTCATATCAGCTTACTTATCTTCAAATTGCACACAATGCATCAATAACTTCAGAAAACCATTACATACATTCAGATGTCCAGAGACCAACATTTTATTATGTTCTACAGAGGTATTCATAGAGAAATGAGGAAGTGGGAGGATTTCCCAAGGATCAAATATCATTAATTATGTAATCATTTCTAACTATTCTCCATAACATTTGTTCCTGCCTTTCGAGGCATATTGATCGAAAGATGTGCTTTTGAATTGTTCTTAATCTTCTAAAATGGTTCTGCCGACAATTAGAGATAAGATTATTTGGTTTGTATTAATTGTTTAGCTGTCTTCAGGTAAACACCTCTTGTTCAGGTAATGACTAAGCTTCATTGATTTCTGTGAGGCTACAGGTGTCTTTAGGAGCTGGAGAGGGTTCAATTGGCTTCTGCTTATGGCGGTGGAGGGTTTCTCAGCTCGACAAATGTCTTCGTCTTTCCCTAAAACACATTTAATTTACTTGAGAACTGTGTTTTAGGTCTTCAATCTCCTATTTTTGGTGTGTTCTGTCTTCGACATTAATACTCTTTGATCGATGCTTGATTAACTATGTTTTCTGGTGTGCAGGGCTGTACAGGGGTCGAATGGCATCAATGCCTCATGAATTCATTGATAAAATGCAAATTTAAAACCCTGCAAGTGATTTTGTGGTGAATCGCAGGCGGGAGGACCGTCACCCTCGACCTATGAATTTCTCTTCAGCATGGCAGAAAAAACCAATTAAAACCCTGCAAAAATACGAAAAAATATTAAAAAATCCTGCATATATAGGCTGACTGCTTCAGAAGGCACATGAAGAGAGCATGGTCATTGGATGGCATCATCCAACGATCGAGATTGATCGGGAAAAGTCAAAGAGGCAGCGAAAGAAAAGTTTAAATCAGAACCATCGATTGCGCAGAGATTGATGGTGGGAAGCGGAGGCTAAAAATAATGTGGAGGAGTTGGTTTTTGGAGAAAATTGGTTAAAAAACCTTTTTTTCGGCGAAAAATAGTGTGTGGGGTTCGGGATGATCGTGGGCCTTCGGATGAGATCGGCCCACACGATCAACGATGGAGATCGGACACCAATAAACTTTAGAAAATACACCTAGACATCAAAAATCCAATTAAATCATGTCAAGTAAAGTTCCCGGGTGCGGAAATGATAACTGGACGAGGAAAACACGAAGACCCACCCAATAGAAATCTGCCGCGTGGATGTTGATGTGGCACTGGGATCGGGCAATGGCGGGGCATGAAATCAAATTTGGATCGTCGATCTCAGGAGGAGATCAACGGTTGAGGACGCGTCGGAGGGTGACGGACGGTGGGCCAGGGGCACTGTTTTCCTGGGTTAACTCCTGCGCATCTTCGGGGAGCGACTATCGTCGGATGGCCCACCCCAGATCGGATGGTGCACAACAATATCGTGCCGGATCTGTGGACGAATGTTAACACACGATGGGGGGGGCGGTTTTCAAATAGTGTTAGTGCCACGCGTCAACCGTTGTATGGAATCGCTCCGAAATGAAAAATACCACCAGCCCTCAGAAGGCGGTGCAATGGATACCGCTGGTTTCTGCACAGTGTTTGGTGTGGTGGGGACCACCGACCATGATAGGTTCCGCACCATCAATCAGCGGATCAGATCGATGGTGGAGATTAATCTGGAATTTTGTACCAGCGGAAATTCAGAAAATAATTAAAAAACCCAAAGTTTCGGAAATAACATAAGGCTTTTAATATTTTCGGACGGGATAATATAAAATAAGGTTAGGCGTCCAAATGGCTCAGCGCTTAGTTCCAGCACCAGGGCGTATGGAAGGAAATGGTTAGAGACCTAGCCCAAGGGGGCTTAAACCCTTAATAATAAGAAAATGGGTCTTTTCATAGATTTTCAATGGTTTGCGAAGGGTTTTGGGGGTTTTGATAAGGCCAAAAAGGATCTTAAAACCTTATGAAAGGGATTTTGATGAAGGGGAGATGGAAAATTATGAGAATGAGGGATCTTGATTGGGAACAAGAGAGTAAAAATGAAGGTTAGTTTCTAAGTGCAGGAAGGGGAAAAAAGGGGATTTTGTAGCAGTCTTTCTCATGGAATTCAGCAAAATTTTCTGAGCTTGAAATGGGAACAACAATGAAGATTGAAACAAGGATATGATGTGTTGTAGAGGCTTCAAGAGATACAATTTCTGCAATGAAACTGTTCCTTGAAGGCTAAACAATGTTTTGGCCACCTTTTGATAGAACAAATTTTATAGGTGGCCAACAGTGGCTCCACTTGGGGATGGTGCCTTCCTGAAGGCATCAAGAACTTCAGAGTTGCATTCTCTGGGGGGCTGATCAGTGCCTTATCCATTGGGCTACCTTCTTTGCTTGGATGCTCTTCTTTTTCCTGAAAACATATTAGCAACCATGGAAAACAATGGATCTTCATCAACAAGCTTTCTACCTACCCAATCCTACTGATCTAACATTTTTTCTTCATTTAAAGTGCACTTGAACTGGAAAACTCTTTAAAACATTTTATTTCTTTTGTAAATAGGAAATATAATCTATTTCTACTCCTTATTTCTCCATGGACTCAGATTAAACAGTTGAGTCCATATAATTATCTACCTAATCTACTATCTGTTGGGATTAAACTGTACAACAGATTTTATTCTCTAAATTCTACAACAGAAATTTAAAAACGGTCAAGTCAAGAGTAAGCAGTTTGACTTGCTGTGATCTATGGCATAAAAAACAAGTTGCACATAGATATTTATTTTGCAGAAAAATTAAAATGAAAAATGGAAGGCTTAAGATCTGAAAGTTCATGCACTTCCTTCACCTTTCTATAGCTCTGATTGCCTCTTGATTGAGTTGTTCTTTCTTTTTCTCTGGTTTAGATTTTGAGCTGATTAGAACCAGATTTACATCTTTTTTGACTCAAAATAAAACATATTTTGGAGTCAATTCTTGCTTGGAAACTTAGGTTTAGGTTTTGAGCAAGTTTGAACCTTTAATTTCTAACCTAATTTATCTACTGATAAGCCAAGTTTAAGCAGTTTGGAAAATCACATTCACTATCCTATCAGTAGTAAATTTAAAACTAATTAGTCAAGATTAGGCTGTTTGACTAACTAGGAGTGTGTTTTTCAGGAGTGGCATTTGAGCTTGCACACTTTCATATTTGTTTATCTTTTTGGTATGGGGCTATACCTTTTTTTTTTTTTTTTTTTTTTACAATCTGCCCTCTTTTCTTTCATTTTTTTATTATTTTTGTATTTTTTCCTTTTGTGATACTGAACAAAGCAATGGTATTTACAATGGAAATGAAAGCTTCAAAATTGAACTCAGCAGTAGTAATGCTTAAGAGCCTTGCCATTGACAGGACCCCCAAACAGATCTGTGACATCTAACTCTTGCAGAAAAAAGGCATTTGGACCAATGGTGGACTGAATAATGTAAGGACCTTGCTTGTACATTGATATCAGAATTTGTGTATTCTATAGTGGGTTTCTTTGCTACATCGTTAAAATCAAACAGGTCTTCTAAAGGTGCTAGCCCCCAAGGTATGTTCTTGTCCTTTGACAACAATACCTCAATGTCTTCGTCTTCTGTGTCCTTGTATTCTTCAGTGTGAGCTTCAAGTTTTTTAGTTAACATGTTGATTTTTACGGGACCAGATAGTTTATCTCTTTCAGGGGACTCTTTGTTGAGGCAATTTTCGTCAGATTTAGAAAGTGAATCAGATAATTCAAACTCTTTCCTGCCAAGCAGGAAATCCTCTATCTGCTTGTCGCCCTCAAAGACCTGCCAATATTTTTCATTATCTGGCACTGCAGGTCTATATTTTGTTTGAATTGTATAGTCATTGATTTCAATTGGCGTTAAGCATGTTCTAGCTGCAAAGTCTAAATTGTGGGCGGAAATATTTCTTTCTCTTGGAACAAAAATAAATTTTGACTCCTCGAAAGTTTTCAAAAGGTCCGTGACATCGTTTCGGTAAGCTCTAAGTTTGGGATGATTTGCGTTATATTCCCCATTGACTTGCTTAATGACTAGTTCTGAATCTCCATACACATTAATTCTTGTGGCTCCTAACTTTTTTAATAGATGTAAGCCTAAGAGAAGGGATTCATATTCTGCTATGTTATTGGAACACTGAAAGTTTAATTTGCAAGAAATTCTTTCTTTGTGGTTGTTTTCAGTGTTGGTAATCCAGATACCTGCACCAGCATTGTTCTTAGTGCATGAACCATCAAAATACATACTCCACAGAGGACTATTTTCAGTTTCGTCTTGGTTATTGTCTCCTTTAACCAACGTGCTCAAGGGTTGTTGTGAAATCTCGGCACTTAGTTGTATTTGTTTTGATTCCTCAAGATTTTCGTGGAGTTGAGCATGAGGGGTAGTCTATTGTTTACCATCTTGGCTTTGTTCACTCTGGTCTGTTGTTTCAGTGCACTGTTCAACAGTCTCTCTCTCATTTTCTTCCCTATCTAGAACTGCCATCATTTCTAGATTAGGGGCCTCTAACTGGTTATCTGAGTCACTGTGTTCTAGCTCTGACTTCTTTGTGGATTAATTATTGTAAAAGATAAACGAATCCAGGTCAGTATGGACAGAGTAAATGGGATAATTTTCAGGCTTTTCTGAGCTACTAACCATGAATTTCATATGTGACTCTCTGTATAGTCTTCTAAGATGGCTAAAGACAAGAATAGTGGCGTATGTTCCATCCATCTGTATGGTACCTTGCAGCTTGGCACCCCATGATCTTGATAGCAACATGCCATACTTAGGAGGCACATCAGCCACCACAACATCCATCACCATGCACTTGGCTGGGATTTGGGTCAAACTCACACAAAGGTCTTTGATTAGACCCAGACACTTCACTCTATTGGAATCAAAAGAATATAAATCCTTGTAAGGTCTGGTTATTTCTAGTCCTAGCCTTTCCATTATCACCTTTGGCATAAGGTTGTGAGAGGCTCCAGAGTCATGCATAGCATTATGCAGGATCTTGTCATGAACATTTAAACTCACATAAAAGGGGGGAACATGTCCCTCTTGATATATACCTTCAATCTTAGGACCAAAAATGAGCTCTGGCTAGTCATCATTAAGATTGACTGTATCATTATTGTCCTCAATATTTAAAGCCTTCAAAATTTGGGTCCTATATACACTCTGGGAAGCTAAATCAGTTAGGGGAACGGAGATTCTGATCTTTGAAATTTCCTGCTCAAGGCTGAAAGGAATTTGGCTCTTCGAAGGACTTGTCTCAGCCTTACTAGCTGCCAGTCTATCAGCAACATCAGCTTGTTGATTTGTTCTATTAGTATTTGACAAAATGGTCTTAACAGGAGTACTAACTGAAGTGGTAGTACTACTAATGTCTGCACTTTGTTTTTCATTGTTTTGAGTGCCCTTCTCTCTACTTTTATCAGAATTTACAGTCACTGTTTTATCCTTTTGTTTGACAATTTTAGGCTTGGTTGTAGTGTTGTTTTGTGAAGATTTGTCAGAGGTTTTGGTGTTGAGAGTTTGTTGACTGGTTTTTCTTCTAAGGTCATATTCTTTTTGGGACTCTATGATGACATTTTCCATGTCTTGAAAATAACTTTCATCATCATCTCTGTTGTCATCATAAGGGGTATAAAGACCTTGTTTTCTATCATAATGAATCTCAAATTCATCATTATCTACTCCCAACATGTTCATATCCTCTTCCTCTATTATCTCATATGTTTCCTCAACCTCACTTATATAGTTTTGATGAAAAGGAGGAGTGATCAGTTGATCATCTTCCCTAGGTCTGTTTGGAGGTTGGTTCCTTCTAAAATTCTGATTTTGGTTCTGGTTTTTGTTTTGAGGAGTAGTTTGGTTTTGACTTGCTTGTGCTCTCTCAAGGATGCTCATTTTCTTCATCATCTCCTCCATCATTTTTTCCATCTTTGAGTTGGAAGTAGAAGGTGCATTTTCTTCTCTAAAGGACACTCTCTTTTCAATTTTCATTCTTGCTCTCTTCTCCATCAAGTTGACTTCCACAGAAAGAGCACCCTTTTGCATATCTTCAAGAGTTGCAAAATCTCTCTCTCTTAGCCGATAGGCCATCTCGGGGTCAAACGCTTCAGGAAAATTGTTTAAAGCTGAGCCCTGTGGAGGTTTTAGTTTTGGGGAAAGTGCATTATACACACTATTGAATCTAGTGCAATAAGCTTGCACACTTTCCCCAACGTCTCTATGGAGGTTCTTGTAGTAAGAAAGGACTTGGAGAGGGTTTTTCTTTACTTCCCATTTGTTTAAGAATTTTTGATGGAAGGCTTGGAGATCATTAATACTATGGGGGGTTAAAACTTTAAACCATTTTCTTGCTTCTCCCCCTAAGCTCTGAGCAAATAATCTAAGCTTGACAGAATCATTATCAATTTAATTTCTGTCAAAGTAGTCATTCATCTTATCCACATGTTGTGATGTAGTTGTAGCATTGCTAGCATCATACAATGGAATTTTAGACTGATAGTCCTGTGGAAGATTGACTAATGGTACAGGAAGAACTAAGGGAGCATACCATGCTGCCATGATATGTGGTGGGGGTGGATTCATAGGAAGGAAAGTGGGCTGAAGTGGGGTGGTTTGAACAGTGGATGTAGGATGAACAGAAATGGATGGACCAGGAATATATTGCTGAGCTGATCTTGGATGAGAGACACCTGAGTTGTGAAGAAAATGTGAATCAGGAGGTGTTGTTTCTCTGCTACCAGGATGTTCACTTGTTTCAGGAGATGAAAGTGAAGACTCAGAATCTGACTGACCTAAGTCACTAAGAGACCTAGTTCTAAATGGATTTACTAAGTCAGCTTGTGATTGTAGTAGAGATGAAAGATTTTCAGGGACTGAATTAGCTCTCAGGGGTGATCTGAAAATAGTTGAGAGTTTAATCCTAGGAGACCTCCTAAGGATTCTTTCTGGGTTATCAATTATCTCAGGTGGACCAGGGTTAGGATAGGCTCTGGTGTGAATCTTTCTAGGAGCCAGTATGCTGTGTTTTTTAGACCCGAATTAAACAAAAATAGTTTAACCAGATATGAAAATATTTAAAAGGTCAACTAATCTGTTTATACAAATTTTAACCCTACAGTCCTATAACTGAGTTTGAAAGATATTACAATGATAGGGTCCTTCCCAGTGGAGTCTTAAGGTCTGTTAAGGATTGTGGAGTCACCATGTTGAATTTTTTAGCTCTTTTGGAGGTAAAAGGTTTACTGTTCCACTACCATGTTTATTGAATGCCAACCTAAAATATTTTTAGGTTATTTTCTGAGTTTCTATGGTTGTATGGAAAACTAAAGAGTCCATAAAAGCTGGCTAAGAAACTATGAAGTCAAAAATTCCCCAATGGAGTCACCATTATGTTACGGTCTCTGTAATTAGCAAGGTTGGCAAAAGTCCAACTACAGAGGTAACATCAAACTGCTTTGGGATTCAAGGATCTAGCCCTCTTGAATCCAGAGAGGGATCTCTCTATAAATGAGTTTAAAGGTGTGATATTTAAGGCCTGAAATGTGGTATTAGGCTAGTTATGAAGAGAATAAGTTTTGTTTTATTTGTTTTGGTTGGGAAAAGACATGATGAAGGTGAAGGCAGTTCAAAATGAAGGGTGAAGATGTCTGCAAGTGAAGGAATGATTTGGCTGATAGAAAAAGGCAAAGATAGTTTTAACCCATTGGGCTATGGAGTCATAGGAGGATTTTGATTGGACAACAAGGTTCAAGAAGGATCCATGGGGCAAGTCACTTATGTCAAAGGATCTCTTAAGGTCATTTATGGAGTGAAACAGATAGGAAGTGGAGAACAAAACAAAATGAAGAACAGTGCACAGTCTAAGATCAAGTAAGTGCTTTTAAACTATCTTTCTTTCAACATGTGCTTAGAGAGACAAAACATAAAAGAATTCTGTGATCAGGTAATTACTTTAAAACTAGCCTGCATTGAATTACTTTGAGTTTAGAGAAACAAAATATAAAAGCATTCTGAGATCAGGTAAGTGCTTTTAAACTAACCTGCTTTGAAGTACTTGTAGTCAAAAACATTCAAAAACAATTAGAACAACTTAATATCAGGTGAGTACTTTGAAACCAACCTAATTTTAGCATATTATAAAGGAAAACACTGATGATCATCATAATGAGCAATCTAGATCAGGAAAGTTCTTTGAAACCAACCTGCTTTAATATACTCAATTTTAAACAAGAGAAAAACATAGTAAATAAATCTTTCAGTAAGAGTAGGGTACTACTGAGAGTAAGTCCTTGCTCTATGTTTGCTGTTCCTTATGAGAGAAAATGAACATAGTGAAAACTTAAAGAAAATAACAATTGACAGTGAGGAACACATCACCATTGCCACAAATCAGGATCCCATAAATCAACAGCTTGTATTTGATGTTCAAACCAGTTACAATCAGCAAGCCTGGAGGGTCTCTACAACTTCAAACTTCTCATATCAACTTATTTATCTTGAAATTGCACACAGTGCATCAGTAGCTTCAGAAAACCATTACATACATTCAAATGTTCAGAGACCAACATTTTCTTATGTTCTACAGAGGTATTTATAGAGAAATGAGGAAGTGGGAGGATTTCCCAAGGATCAAATATCATTAATTATGTAATCATTTCTAACTCTGCTCCATAACATCTGTTCCTGCCTTTCGAGGCATAATGATTGAAAGATGTGCTTCTGAAATGTTCTTAATCTTCTAAAATGGTTATGCCGACAATTAGAGATAAGATTATTTGGTTTCTATTAATTGTTCAGCTGTCTTCAGGTAAACACCTCTTGTTCAGGTAATGACTAAGCTTTATTGATTTCTGTGAGGCTGCAGGTGTCTTTAGGAGCTGGAGAGGGTTCAATTGGCCTCTGCTTATGGCGGTGGAGGGTTTCTCAGCTCGACAGATGTCTTCATCTTTCCCTAAAACACCTTTAATTTACTTGAGAACTGTGTTTTAGGTCTTCAATCTCCTGTTTCTGGTGTGTTCTATCTTTGACACTGATACTCTTTGATCGGCGCTTGATTAACTGTGTTTTCTAGTGTGTAGGGCTGTACAGGGGTCGAATGGCATCAATGCCTCATGAATTCATTGATAAAATGCGAATTTAAAACCCTGCAAGTGATTTTGTGGTTAATCGTAGGCGGGAGGATCGTCACCCTCGACCTGTGAATTTTATTTAGCATGGCAAAAAAACTAATTAAAACCCTGTAAAAATACGAAAAACTATTAAAAAATCCTGCATATATAGGCTGACTGCTTCAGAAGGCACATGGAGAGAACGTGGCCGTTGGATGCCATCATCCAATGGTCAAGATTGATCGGGAAAAGTCAAATAGACGGTGGAAGAAAATTTTAAATCAGAATTGTCGATCGCGCAGAAATCGACGGTGGGAAGCGGAGGCGAAAAATAACGTGGAGGAGTTGGTTTTTGGAGAAATTGGTTAAAAAACCTTTGTTTCGGTGAAAAATAGTGTGTGGGGTTCAGGATGATCGTGGGTCGTCGGATGAGATCGGCCCACACAATCAACGGTGGAGATCGGGAGCCAATAAACTTTAGAAAATACACCGAGACATCAAAAATCCAATTAAATCATGTCAAGTAAAGTTCCCGGGTACTATAATGCTGACTGGACGAGGAAAACACGGAGACCCGCCAAATATAGTTCTACCGCGTGGATGTTGATGTGGCGCTGGGACCGGGCAACGACGGGGTATGCAATCAAATCTAGACGTTCGATCTCAGGAGGAGATCGACGGTTGAGGACGCGTCGGAGGGCGACGGACGGTGGGCCAGGGGCACTGTTTTCCTGGGTTAACTCCCACGCATTTTCGGGGAGCGACTATCGTTGGATGGCCCGCTCCAGATTGGACGGTGCACAACAATATCGCGCCGAATCTGTGGATGAACATTAACGCACGATGGGGGGGCGGTTTTCAAATAGTGTTGGTGCCACGTGTCAACCGTTGTATGGAATCACTCCGAAATGAAAAATACCACCAGCCCTCAGAAGGTGGTGCGATGGATACCGTCAGTTTCTGCACAGTGTTTGGCGCGGCGGGGACCACCAACCACGATAGGTTCCGCAGCATCAATCAGTGGATCAGATCGACGGCAGAGATTAATCTGGAATTTTGCACCAACGGAAATTTAGAAAATAATTAAAAAAACCAAAGTTTTGGAAATAACATAAGGTTTTTAATATTTTCTGGCGGGATAATATAAAATAAGGTTAGGCGTCCAAACGGCTCAGCGCCTGGTTCCAGCACCAGGGCGTATGGAAGGAAATGGTTAGAGACCTAGCCCAAGGGGGCTTAAACCCTTAATAATAAGAAAATGGGTCTTTTCATAGATTTTCATTGGTTTGCGAAGGGTTTTGGGTGTTTCGATAAGGCCAAAAAGGATCTTAAAACCTTATGAAAGGGATTTTGATGAAGGGGAGATGGAAAAATTATGAGAATGAGGGATCTTGATAGGGAACAAGAGAGTAAAAATGAAGGTTAGTTTCTGAGTGCAGGAAGGGGAAAAAAGAGGATTTTGCAGCAGTCTTTATCATGGAATTTAGTAGAATTTTCTGAGCTTGAAATGGGAACAACAATGAAGATTGAAACAAGGATATGATGTCTTCCAGAGGCTTCAAGAGATACACTTTCTGCAATGAAACTGTTCCTTGAAGGCTAAACAATGTTTTGGCCACCTTTTGATAGAACAAATTTTATAGGTGGCCAACACCTGTAAAACATCAAATTGTGAATTTAGAGAGCTAATAAAATCATATTTAAAATTTTCAAATAAAACATTGATTTCAGCTCTTATGCCTCCTCTTCTTGTAGTAGATTTGGAAAAGAAATAATAAGCTTCTTTAGAATTATTACTAGCCTTGGAGATTCCTCTTGAATACCTTATGCATAATTCACAAATATCGTCATATGATAACTGAAAAACATCGCCTTTTCCTTTCATATTTAAGAGCTCTAAAAATTCATCTTTGATTCCTTTGAGTAGGAGTGTTTTTAAGATCTCCTTTTCCAAATACTTATGCTTTGATTTTTGAAGGTTGTATCGAAATTGCTCGACATAGTCCTCCAAGATTTCATCTTCCCCTTGTATCATATTGAAAATATCTTCATCGGCCTTGCAATAATCTTGGTACTTCTTCAAGGATACATTCTTCATGTCCTCCCAAGTTTGGATGCAATTCCCACCAAGGTTCATGAACCATTAGAGCGCTGCTCCTTTTAGAGTAAGAGGAAACACTTTCAACATTCGATCATTAGTACAATAATCATATCCTCTACAAAGTATTTCAAACTCAAATAAGAATGTATCTGGATCTTCATTTGTCAAACCATGAAAATTTGGTAGAGACGATGGGGGAATTATGTGCATTTGTGTCACTCCTCCTAGATTTTTGATAGAGAATTCAAAAGTTGAAATGTGAGCCATTTCTTACCATAATAGAAGATGTCCTTCATGTGTTTCTTTGAGGATCCTCCTTCAAATTTTCTTGTCAATTGGTTAGTGAAATGGGTGGTGCTTACATCACCACTCGAGTGGAATTACAAGATTTGTTTCAAAAATTCTACCTTTAAAATTCCTACTTCAAATCCTACGCAATTCTGCTGAAAAACAGGAAAAGGAGCAAGCGTTTTACTTGCTTGTTACGCAGGTTGTTACCTTCAATTTTTGATACCCAATTCTTTCATAGCAGATAAACATCAAACACCTACTTCAACTTTTATGCAATTGTGCTGAAAAGCGGGCAGAGGAGCAAGCACTTTACTTGCTCGTTAAGTAGGTTCTTACCTTTCATTTTTAATACCCAATTCTTTCCCAGCAACAAATATCAAACATACATCACTCTCCGTGAAATGGAAACACTCTCCTCGGCAACGACGCCAAAATTTTGGATGTTAAAAGGTGTCTTTTAAAACTCCTAATTGCCTCACATTAATTATCAACCTGGGTAAGTATTTTTGTTTCAAGAGTGTACACAATATATGCAAGCTATAAACCTAGAGAGTAATGATTTAAGATAATCTATTAAATTAAATACAAGAGTAAGCGGATGCAATCATAAATCTCAAGCTACAACTTTTAAAGGAAATAATACATCTAAGCATCAAGACTTAATCTCGAGCAAAACCATAATCCAATCTTAAGCAAGCAATTCAATTGAGAATAACACCAACCGAGAACACAGTAGTAATAACCGAGCTCTTTCAGCTAGATCTATCCTAGTCATACTCTTATTGTAACCAATGATAATCAATGTCTTAACTGATAATTAATTCAATCTGCAGTGAACATAAATGAAATCAAATGGCAAAGTTGTGAAGTACATGAGATCAGAATAAAGGAAAGTAAACTAACTGCAATGTAAACTCACAGGAAATCAGAAGATATCAAACAAAACAAACTCGCAGGAAATTCAAAGATATAAAATAGAATGAAATTACAGGAAATGGAAAAATATCAAATAGGGAATAGCAATAAGATCCGCCAGAGACCGGGCCCTAGCCACCAGCGAATACTACCGAGCTACTTCAGAATATCCGGATGAACAACAATACAAGTTATATATTAATCATCAAATTCACTTGTCATTACAATATGATCTCCTTTAGAATAACATTCTTTATATTGAAATTACAATTGATGTCCCCTGTGAAAAGCTAAATCTCTCCATTATCCCCTCATCCTATCCTATCCTATCTATCTCTAATATAATAATCCCATAATAATCCCCCTCTTTGATCTCTGTTTTTCATTTAAATACACAGGGTGTAGAGAGAAGTTACAACATAGATGATTACAAAATGATTCCCATAACAAAATTGGATTCTTCACAACAAATTGATCAGCAAGATCATATCTGAAATATATTTCCATCAACATTCAACAGGAACAGGTCGAATTTCATATTGCAACTGAGATAATTTGGAAAACGACTGCAACAGTGAATCTGAGAAAATCATCTTTAGAGAACCTTACGTTTTTCTTAATACAAACCAAATTTTGGAAAAGTTCTCATAAAAAAATTAATTCGGTCCGTTCTGGACAAAACCCATGTTTCAAATTTTCCATATTCTTCTCCATTTTCCCAAAACGTCCAATGCAAAACTGTCACTTCTTATTCCAACGAATTTCTGAGTTGGAATATTTAATGATGAGCTGGAGATCAAATATGCAATCTGGAAAATATCTTGGAGGCTAAAATGGTGAGTGATGTTACAAAAAATTTATTAATAAACCATCATTGGTAAAATCATCCATAATAATCATCAATTTATTAAAAATAAAGGAGAAGAAATAATATTTATCCATAAGAGCATAAATAATTATAAAATGGAATTATATGATAAACCATGATAAATGACGTCATAAAGAATGGTATAAATGGATGAAATAGGTGTTAAAAAGTGATAATAATAATGACAAACTAGCGGCCCAACAGTTGGAGGAAAATGGATAACAAGTTTAAACATGAGAAATCAGGTATGTACCCTATCGCTTCACTTGCAAATCCCTACAATTTCGCAGTAGCAATGCTATGCAGATTATATGGTCTCCCTGATAACACCAAGTTCTCTATAAATTGGCTTCCCTTGATTGATTCCTGTGTTAATTCTCACATCATGAATTGGGCAGCCATTCTTTCTGAAAATCTAGCTAAAGCAATTAATGAATATCGTCAGGCAAGAGTTTCTTCTTCCAAACCTGTCCCCCAATTTTTCATGAGCGCATATGTTTTTGATGCCATCTGTTTCTATACTAGTTTTCCAATTATGAGTTGGAAATGGACTCCCAAGGATCCTACCCCTATCCATTTAAATCATAAAGAGATATGGGAACATAATTATGCACCACACTACCAACGATTATGCTATGGAGTTGTTTTACCATTA
This sequence comes from Pinus albicaulis, assembly GCA_034641835.2. Lineage (NCBI taxonomy): Eukaryota > Viridiplantae > Streptophyta > Pinopsida > Pinales > Pinaceae > Pinus > Pinus albicaulis. The sequence goes on along the minus strand of CM076582.1, from coordinate 1,299,818,587 downwards.
CATCAGTTAATGTTCAACAGAGAGAGCCCCAGGTTCACTAAAGAAGCCATTACATATCTCCAAATGATAGGAAGATGTTTCATAGAAGAATCATTTTCATACGTCAGAGTATTCGGAAGCTCTGCTCCTCCACATGTGCTTCCTCTGTATGTTTCAGATAAACTAATGGCGAGAGAAGCGGCTTATCAAACTGTTAGCAATGGACTAACTAAATCTCTGAAAGATAGTAAAAAATCTTTACGGCCAAGATTTCCAATTCAGTGTGGTACATTCTCCCTCAACAATTTCAATCATGCATTGAAATAATGTCAGAAGATTTAGCTTTTGAAGCTCCTTGTTTTACCACCAAGGCAATTTGACCGAGAGAAGATTGCTAACAAATTTACTTAGTCAGTCAAAATCAAACCTATCATATACACAGATGATAGATTTGAAGACATTTTGCAATCTATTGGAACTTTTGAAGAAGTTCAAAATTTTGTTAAATTGAATCTAAACCCAGAGGAATTATAGAGATTCAATGAGTATAGAGAACAAATACTCAAGCGTATTCTGCAAAATGTCTTGATTACTAGTTATATGACTGAACCAAGCAAAGAAATGAGAGCAGAAGAATCAGATTCACAGAATCAATGTGAACTAGATAAATTCTGGAATTTACTTAGCAATACATTAATAAATACCCTAGAGGTATCATATTCACAGAAAAATATAGAATTTCAGACTCCCCAGGGTTAGATAACCTCCCAAGATAACCTCACTAAAAGTCCCGGGATAACCTCCCAAGATACAAAAGTTATTCCTACATTTCCTACTGATGAAATTATTTTGAAGGTAACTGATATCCCTCCACTGGATGTATTCTACAACCCTCTTCATAAAGCTATAGTCAGGAAACAGAGAAAAAGAAGAAGGATTGAAACACCCCTAGGTAATGAGGTTATGGAAGTTGTATGGAAATACACCCCGTCAAATCCAATTGAAAATCTAACTCAGCTATCACAATTTGCTGGAGCATATACTACTGCAACAATGGAAAAGGCGGCCAAAGTATCCATTTTAGTTCATGAGAAGGAGGATAAAATCATGCAACTACAACAACAATTGGATGAAGAAAGGAACAATCTAAGTCAAAATATCGAGTAGCAACTCTTCAAATTTCAGCAAGAGATGGAAGTTCTTAAGATAAGTCATGAAAATGACTTATCCAACAAAGAAACCCTAATTAAATAATTGAGAGAAAATATTACAAAATATGAAGGCATTCCTACTGCAGAGGAATTCATTAAAGAAGCATTGGCATTAAATGCTTTACTCTCAAAACAACGAGATTTGTTTGTCTTACAAATGTCAGACATAGGTCCACACTTAGAAATCAGTGAGAAATTGACTAATATAGTCACTGGCCAGAGAATTGAGTTTAATGAACTCAATACCAAAGTTTTTGATTATATTGAATGGTAAGATTTAGAGGAAGGGAGAAGTTCAAATCTCCCAAAGATCAAAGAAAATTGTAAAGGTATTCTACTTACTGACTAGGATGCATAGGTAAAACAGGCAGAATTGGCAATAGCTAGAGCAGTAGGCATATCAAAGAATATGGTTAAAATGATCAACCACATGTTGCATACTTCCAGTTTAATTAAAGAAGGAAATCACAAATCGATTCCTGACCTCAAAATATTAGAGCAAGATTGGAAAATAAAGGTCAAATATGAGAAGAAACAATTGCATAGCTGAAAAATATTGATTGGGAAGCATACTGGCAACTCCTGGTTAAGCCCCATAGTCAAATAATGAGATTGAATTATTCCCTAGATTCCATACATAAAATGCAACCATTTTTACTTGATGCTATATGCTGGAAAGATGAAGACATAGTTCAGGAAGCCTTCACAAGTTCAACCAATGTCTGATATTTGTGAATAGAAAAACAGAGCTAGCAGTAATCTATCATTGAGTATGATCATGAGTTAGTTTTTTTTGATAATTTCAATTTTAGTGATTAGATACTAAAAATGAGGAAGATTGTTTGAAAGCACCTCATAAGATATTTTGTATAATCTATTTTTGTAAGTAGTTAATGTAGTATTTAAACCCTTCTCATGCATTTAGAGAAGGGTCCAAGATTTTTATTAAGAAAATTTACAAAGACTGCTTTACTGTAAGTTTGTGGATGTCTTGATAAGATAATGGAACATGGTCTTTTCAATTATATATCATTTTGGTTGATCATTGTTGATGCAATTTTGTATTCTCTGAATGACTTATTGATAGACGATTGAATGTGGCCTATTATAGCTAATCAGATGAACATGACAACACACATCTGGTACTATTATCATGTATGCTAAAATTTGTTTTAAACATTAGTGATCAATCTAGCTTTCATGAATTATGTATGAGATCAATTATTTTTGTTTGAAGTATCAGTTTCACTATTGTACGATATAAGAATAGAAATTGATTTGTTTTATATATGATCATCAGAATATATGTGATACATTTAACATCTTCTTTTGTTTAAATATTTTTTCAAAATAATTATCTTACAAAAGAATTAATTCTATTAAGTCTATGATTGATACAAATCATCACAGATTGAATAGATATCATTTTAGATCGCATAAAATCAAAATTATCCCAGGTTATATTAGATCAGATTTAATTCAAAGTTTTTCATTTTAGAATAATTTTTTTTTAGTTTTTAGTTATTCTTCATGAAAATCATTTGAGAGAAACCCCAACAATCATATAAAACCCAAATCTGGGAAACTGGTCCCATTACACCTAGTCAGAGCCACTATCCCAAATGGAAAAGGAATTTCTTTAAGGTCCAGGCCGAGTGGTTATCCCCCTTGTTGTTGCCACATATTTCTGAGGCCTCAACATTTTTGGCGCTAGAAGCAAGGCCTGACTATGAATGGCATACAAATATAAACCTCAAACTAGAAGCCCTCATAAGAGTCGATCTCCCCAAAATCATCCTACAACTTCCCGATCAAACTCTAAATCACCAACTCAGAAATCGGAAATTGTAGAAAACTTCCCCCATCTCTTGAAATATCTCGACAATCATCTGCTTCAGAATTTACTCCCGAGTCTCTCGAAGTTCAGTCTTTAATTCATAAATTAGAAGGAATATCTATTTCCATTGAAAATCCTGTTAATCCTGAAGCTTCTGAAGAAAGCGTTACTTACCTATTTAAATAAATTGGTATATTCACCCGATCCAAAAGTGAGAAACTTGGAATTCCTCCTTTTGAGTTTCCAATAGAATCACATCGCAAAAAAGTTTCTATATCCAGATCTAAATCAGATATGAGTGAAGTCACATCATATTTTCCTTTAGTTCTTCACATCCTCTTACTCAATCTATATCTTCTTATTCTGCCATTTCTTCTACTTAAACAATTAGTACTATCACAAGTAGTACTGTTTCAGTTGTAAGTTCTACATCCATTCCCCCTACTTTTGGATCTACTTCTGTATCTTTGCAAATCTCAAATCCAATTATGGCTAATCGGCCTTGGACTAATCTTGGTGCTATATTAATTGCAAATCAAAATCCCCTTCTAGATCATTCATAAAAATGGCTACCTAAATATAATCCAGATGATGGTCTTCCTACTGAAGAACATATTAATAATTTTATGTTAGCCATGAATATTAATGGAGTTGCTCATGAAGATATTGTAATAAGATTGTTTCCTTATACCTTACAGGGATCCGCAGGATCCTGGTACTTTTCACTTCCAGCAGGATCTGTTGCAGATTGGGAAACTTTTGAACAATTTTTCCTTGAAAAATTTGGATATGATAGAACTGTTGCATATTTAATCAATGCTCTTTCCAATCTAAAAACAAATTCAGGTGAAAGGATAAAAGATTTCAACTCCAGATTTAATAATTTATTAAAAAAAATCCCCACTGCTTCCAATCCTGTTGTTGATGTACAAATAGAGTGGTATATTTCTTCTTTGCCTTCTAATATAGCTATTTTTGTAGATAGAGCTGGTAAATCTACCATTTTAGAAAATATGAAAGAAGCTCTCGTTGTAGAGAAAAGAATCTTAGCATTGGAAAAATGATTAGAGATAGAAGATAGGAAATCAAAGAAAGTAACATTTAGTCTAGATTCCAAAAAGAAAGTTTCGAAAGATCCATTCGATCTTGAAGGTCTTCAAAAGGTGTTAAAAACTATGTCAAATGATATGACTGAGATAAAGAAACAGGTTGTTGAAACATCAATACCTAAAAAATCATATCGCCCATTTAATAAAAACCCCTCTTCAACATCTCAACCCACATATCTGATTTCAAATGCCGAATCAGAACAAAATATTGAAGATCCATCCCCATATGAACAAGAGCCAAATTATGAAGAAGAAGTTGAACTGAATGGGTTATGGGATTTCATTCTCCCTACAGAAGAAGAAAGATAAGCTATGCCTGTGTCTATAAGAAGTAAATCTTCTCCTGATTCAAATATATCAAATCAGAAACAAAAATCTCTCCCCACAAAGGAGAAAACAGTAGCCAAAAAATCTAAAGCTGTTAAGACATATCCTATTTCACTAGATCCTCTTACAACTTCCAAAAATTTAATAGTTTTAGATACAATGGAATACAATATAATTGAAGATATGAAAAATATCAAAGCAAACATTTCATTACATGAAATGACCAAACTCAAACAACAACAGAAAATTTTACTCAGAGAACTCAAGGCAATCCCTATAAATCCTATACAACCACCGGTTATAGCCCAAGCTTCTAAAGATATGGGAAAACCTCCATCATCTTCAAACAAATTAAATCCTGATGATCTTGTTTTAATCGGTGATAGATCTATTTCTCACACTCCTCTTTTACTTCTGACTTATGAGATTTTCAACAAAAATTTTCATAATTTTCTTATTGATTTAGGAGCTTCTTCAAACATCATGCCAAGAACAGTGTGTAAAAAATTGAATGTCACTCCTAAAAAATATGTTGTACATATAGTTCAATTATATAGAGAAAAATTTGAGGTCATTGGAGAAATGTTGTCAGCATCCATTAGATTATCATCCAATCCAAAGATATTGCAAGTAATTGATATTTTAGTTGCAAATATCCCTGAGTTTTATGGTCTTATTTTAAGTAGGGATTGGTCTGAAAAGTTACATGGATATTTTGCTACCGATTGGTCACACATGTGGTTGCCATATAATGGTAAACCAAATCAAATTAGAGTTGATCGTGAGAAATTTATGAAACACACTATCACTGAACTTGAAGAAACAAATGAACTTATAGCTTTCACTAACAATATTATTGGAAATTACTCAGCTGAATCATTTCTTGGATCATTTAATGCCCAGATTTCACCTTTTTCAATAAATACTGCTATTTCTCAAACTGAAATTTTTTCTCAAAAAGACACTTCTAGATGTATTAATCTTAGCAATAAAATTTCAAAACATTCTTTGTTTTGGACTTTATACTTTGATGGTTCAAAATCAGAATATGGTGCAGGAGCAGGTTGCGTTTTGATCAATCCGCAAGGAGAAAAAACAATGCTAGCTTGCAAACTCGAATTTCAATGCACAAATAATACTACTAAATATGAAGCATTGATAGAAGGCCTGTACAAAGCTATTAGTTTAAACATTAAATATTTGAAGGTATATGGAGATTCTAAGATAATTTTTAAACAATTCAAAAACATAATTCATTGTATTTATAGACATTTGAAACACTATCAAGATTTAGCTAAAAGCCTTACATCCCATTTTTCTGCATTCAATATCTCCACGGTTCCTAGATTACAAAATTCAAGTGCTGATTTACTTGATAATGTAGCATCTAAGATTATACCTTCTGAAGAATTTAGCCTGGACAGATTTTCAAATGAGTTAATTTTTAGGCCTTCCATTCCTGACAACGTAACAAATTGGAGAGTATTTAACAATGATACATATATAGTAGACTTTCTTACATTAGACAGATCTTATGAAGGCCAAATCATAGATGAACATGAACATGATTTATAGATTGAAGATAAACAAAATGCTAATCCAATTCCCAAATCTGTAGTCAAAATGGAAGATCTCTATGATTTGAAAGATAGGTTTAAGAATATTACCAATTCGAAAACCCAAATCTCTACTTTAAAATTTGAATTGATTAATCTTGGTACACCAGAAAAACCTCAAAACATTAACCTAGGTCTTGGTTTAAAACCTAAAGAAAGGATGTCATTCATTAATTTGCTGAAATCATATGAAAATATATTTACATGGGATTATTTAGATCTCAAAACATATGATACTTCTATAATTCAACATACTATACCAATGATCTCAGATGACAAACCTGTTTAGCAAAAACTTAGAAAGATCCAACCAAACTTAGAAAGTCAAATTAAATCTGAATTAAAGAAAATACTCAAAGCCAAAGTTATTTTTCCTTTTAGACATTCGAAATGGGTGTCAAACATGGTCCCAGTTAAAAAAAAGAATGGAGACATTAGGATTTTCATAGACTTTAGAAATTTGAATAAAGCTTTCCAAAAGGATAATTTTCCCTTGCCTACCATGGAATAGATATTACAGTTAGTTGTAGGATCTGAATTGATGTCTTTTCTCGACGTATTTTCAGGATACAATCAAATTATGGTACATCCGAATGATAGATTAAAGACAACATTTAGAACAAAGTGGGGAAGATACGCATACCAAAAAATACCATTTGGGTTGATTAATGTTACATTTCAACGTGCTATGGATATAGCTTTCAGAGGACTAATCAATAGCTCAGTTTTTATATACTTAGACGACATTACTGTTTACTCTAAGCATAGAAACAATCATGTTAATCACCTAAATTTTTTTTTTTGAAAGATGTAGAAATTCAGCATTTTCTTGAATCCTAAAAAATGTTATTTTGCCTTATCAGAAGGTAAATTATTAGGGTTCATTGTCTCCAAAAAAGGAATCCATATTGACCCTGATAGAATTCAGGAAATCGAAAACATTCCTCTACCACACAATAAAAAAACGATGCAATCATTCTTAGGAAAAATTAATTTTGTAAAAATGTTTGTTCCTGATTTTTCCCAAATCATCTTACCCCTACAATTAATGATCAAGAAGAATTCAATTTTTAAATGGGGAAAAGATGAGAGAAATTATTTTGAGTTGATTAAGAAAGCTATCATTGAAGCTCCTTCTTTAACAACTCCCAATAAGCCATTTGTATTATACACATTCTCTTCTGATACGTCATACACAACAGTGTTGACACAACTAAATTATCAAAACATTGAAGCACTGATTTCATTTTTCAGTTCTAACCTTCAAGGTGCTGAGTTAAATTATTCAGCTGTAGAAAAATAGGCTTTTTCTGTGTTTAAAGCCCTGAAACATTTTAGACCTTTTCTCTTAAAAACACATACTAAAATAATAGTACCTTACTTAGCAGTAAGGCAATTATTAATCCAACGAGAAGTAGGAGAGAAGAGAGAAAATTGGGTTACCGCACTTCAAGAATATGATGTAGAGATACACCTTGCTAAAATTGTTAAAGTTCAAGGTCTTTGTAGGATGTTAACTAGAGCCTATCATTTACCAATAGAGGAAGATCAATCAAATGAAATACAACTGTCCGAGGTAAGCCTAAACGATTCTCAGTCACAATATGTTGATCTGAAATTTTTCTTGAAAAATGGATATGCACCATTATATCTCAATTACACAGTAAAACATGCTCTAAGGCTTAAAGAAAATCAATATAAACTCATAGATGATGTGTTATTTAGGAAGCATTATGATTCTGTATTACTGAAATGTCTAGAGAAAACTGAAGTTGAAAAAGTAAAGTAGGAATTACATGATGGACCAGCTGGAGGTCATTTCGGAGGAAACACCATAGCTCATAAAATACTACATGCTAGTTACTATTGGCCAACTCTATTTAAAGATGTACATGAATATGCGAGAAAATGAAAAGTATGTCAAACTGCAGCAGGAAGAGAAAGGAAAACAACATTTCCACTACAACCAGTAAATATACAACAGCCATTTGAACAATGGGGGTTAGATATTATAGGTGAAATAACTCCAAAATATTCTAAACAACATAAGTATATTCTAACTGAACAGATTATTTCAAAAAATGGGTAGAAGCTATCCCATTAAAGGTGGTTAATACACAAAATATTACAGATTTTATTGATTAGTTCATAATCACCAGATTTGGCCTCCCATCAGCTTTGATATTTGACAATGCATCTTACTTTTCTGGAAATTTCATGATAGAATTTTCTTTGAAAAGAGGTTTTAAATTAAAATACTCACCCAACTATTATCCACAAGGTAATGAATTAGCTAAATCTACAAATAAAAACCTTATCAAAATCATCAAACGAACTATAGAACAAAATCATAAAAAATGGCACAAAGCATTATTATTTGCTCTTTGGGCAGATAGAAACACCCAGGAAGCTTCAATAGGTAATTCTCCATTTGTGTTATTCTATGGGAAAGAAGCAGTTCTACCCAGAAATATAACAATACCATCAGTTTCTTTAGTGCAGTTTATTGATGAAAATCCTTCATCTTCCCTTCAACTTAGGCAATATCAAATTATTAAAATGGAAGAACAGAGAGAAAAATCCAAAGCTATACATGCTCATCATCAACAAATAGTTAAAGCCTCATTTGACATAGCATCTACCAGCTCAAAAGCATTTGAGATTAGAGATCTTGTTTTGAAATGGGATAAGGCACATGAGGAAAAAGGTAAGCATACCAAATTCTAAAGATTATGGCTTGGTCCATTTCAAATCATAGAAAAATAGGCTTATCCACCTTTTTGTTGCAAGACTTATTAGGTAAGAAAAATTCCTTGCCTATAAATGGTCAAATTCTTAAAAAATATTTCTCTTAGAAAATCAAGTTTTAAATTTTATTTTGCTTTAGGAAAAAAAAAGTTGAAAATAACATCATTTTTGGTTGATTCAAAATTTTAAAATTTCTAATAAATTTATTTGATTTTTTGCTTCTATAAATAAGTAAAGTAAAAATATCATTATAACTATGAGAACTGAATAAACCGCCTTTTTTTTAAATATTTTGAAATTTACTAAAGGCATTTACTTTCTAAAAAGACTCTCGATATCATAAAATATAGATGTTATGTATCAATCAAAAAAGGAAACTTTTAACTTAGCAAGGATTCTCTACGAAAAGGTATCTACCAACTCTATAATTATCATCCATAACTCTTAAAAGAGCTAATGATTCATCCCATCTGATAAAATTTCTTCTTCAAAGTATAGTTCAAAAAAGAAAAATAAATATATATAATGTACAAATTCAAAATAAAATAAGTCTCATCATGAGCTTGTTTATCATGATCATAGAGAAATAATATAGACTGATATTACCAATACTGCATACCATAATAGGGTAATAGCTAAATGATTATAAAAATCAAAAGATAAAGGGTCTTATCACGATCTAGCTTGTTTAGTCTAAAATATTATTAGTGAATGACATTGTCACTATCAGGCCACCAAACCTAGACAATGATTTTGAGAATGTGTCAGAAGAAAAAAAATAAAAATTCATTTATATGTCAAAAATAAACTCTGAAATAAATAAATCAAAATTATATGGGACAATGAATCATTATTGGTTAAAAGATAACCCTGTCGAGGCTTTGAAATGCCTGCTGGCAACAGTGGCTCTATCTGTGATAAATGAGTAAAAATATATGAAATCAATTTTTAGAGAATACCTACTTTATCTTTTAAAATCTGATTATCCACTGATACAGACACCTATGTGTTATTACTGAAGGAGTTAACTAAGAAAAGAATGAGATAGGTAAATAGATTGTATTTTGAAAAAACACTGTTTAATTCATGACTCATACTATTTTTTCTTATATCTTTTTCTTGTTTTGAAAGTTTAGAAATATCATACAAACCAATCAGAGATATTTGGTTCTCCCAAGTGAATCGCCAAATTGTTGTGCTATGCAACAACTCCCCCCATTTTTATTTTCAAAATAGTCTAAACTTTTAAATAAAAATAGGGACCCTTCTTAAAATATATTTTTCATTTTAAATAAAAATCAAACTCCAAAAAAATTGTTGTTTTTATATTAAAAAAAAAAAAAGACAAATTAATAAAATATCCTTGTGATCACCTTATTGCAAATCGCATCCCGCATAATATTTTAACATTAAATATTAATGCACAAAACAGTGAAATCCCGATTTTTCGATCAACGATTTTAATTTCGCAAGTGATATCATAAATTGCACATTGCAGATATTTGTTTAAAACTTTAAGCAGTTCTTACCAAATTTCTGATATTGCAAAATTTCGATGTTGCGATATTCCGATACTGGGATTTTGCGATTTCACAATATCGCGAAATCGCATCTCGCATAAACAAAAAAAAATTAGCTTCAGAAAAACAAGGTTCAAAAGGCGTGACGTGAAAGATTTGACAGGTTTTAATACAGGTTTTAATGTGAAAATAAATATTTTCAGAAATGATTAAGTGTGTTTTATCATCCCAATGAAAACAATTATTGATTTGTTACGATTAATTAATGATATAGCTGCTTCCTGGATATTTTATTTACAAATTGGTCATTTCAATATATCTTTCATCATTTGATCATTAATCTATCTTAAATAGGGATTTTCCTTCAAGATATATCCATACGCAAAGTAATGTAGAAATACAACAAATAGACTGTTGTAGAATTGGAATATACAAAAATGTCGTCCATAGTCTCAGATACTGTCTGCACTGTAGATGGAGGTGCTAAAAAGTGGCAAGCTATCTATACTATCCTCGAAGATGAAGAACCTAAAGTAGTGGACGTTAAGGCAAATGTTGATGATGCAAGGCCCTTAGATTTACAGTTTAAAGATATTGCATGCTCTTTCCTTCATAGAGTAGCAGCAAGGGCCAACCTTTTACCATATACCGACATGATAAGAGGGGTGCTTGAGAATTCAACAATTAAGGACACACAATTCAGAACCATTAAGAATGAGATCTTAGGTTCTTTCAAAGTTGAATATTTTAAAGTCATGTATAAGTTACCTGACCAACAAGACGTCTATGACAACAAGTTTGTTGAAAAATTTGCAAAGAATAATGAAGACCCTTTCAAAACAATTCAAGGTTGGAGGAAACTGGATAACAAATTTAAACATGAGAAATCAGGTATGCACCCTATCGCTTCACTTGCAAATCCCTACAATTTCACAGTAGCAATGCTATGCAGATTATATGGTCTCCCTGATAACACCAAGTTCTCTATAAATTGGCTTCCCTTGATTGATTCATGTGTTAATTCTCACATCATGAATTGGGAAACCATTCTTTCTAGAAATCTAGCTAAAGCAATTAATGAATATCGCCAGGAAAATTTTTCTTCTTCCAAACCCATGCCCCAATTTTTCATGAGCACATATGTTTTCGATGCCATCTGTTTCTCTACTAGTTTTCCAATTATGAATTTGAAATGGACTCCCGAGGATCCTACCCCTATCCATTTAAATCATAAATATATATGGGAACATAATTATGTACCACACTACCACAGATTATGCTATGGAGTTTTTTTACCATTACATCAGTTAATGTTCAATAGAGAGAGCCCCAGGTTCACTAAAGAAGCCATTACAGATCTCTAAATGTTAGGAAGATGTTTCATAGAAGAATCATTTTCATACATCAGAGTATTTGAAAGCTCTTCTCCTCCACATGTGCTTCCTCTGTATGTTTCAGATAAACTAATGGTGAAATAAGTGGCTTATCAAACTATTGGCAATGGACTAACTAAATCTCTGAAAGATAGTAAAAAAAATTTATGCCAAGTTTTCCAATTCAGTGTGGTACATTCTCCCTCAGAAATTTCAATCATGCATTGAAATAATGTTAGAAGATTGAGCTTTTGAAGCTCCCCATTTTACCACCAAGGAAATTCGACTGAGAGAAGATTTCTAACAAATTTACTCAGCCAGTCAAAATCAAACCTATCATACACATCGATGATAGATTTGAAGACTTTTTGCAATCTGTTGGAACTTTTGAAGAAGTTCAAAATTTTGTTAAATTGAATCTAACCTTAGAGGAATTACAAATATTCAATTAGTATAGAGAACAAAGACTCAAGCGCATTCCACAAAATGTCTTGATTACTAGTTATATGACTGAACCAAGTAAAGAAATCATAGCAGAAGAATCAGATTCACAGAATCAATGTGAACTAGATAAATTCTGGACTTCAGTTAGAAATACATTAATAAATACCATAGAGGTATCATCTTCACAGAACAATAAAAAATTTCAAACTCCCCAAGGTCAAATAGTTTCGGAAAAAGAAATCACTGAAAGTCCTAGGATAACCTCCAAAGATACATAAGTTATTCCTGCATTTCTTACTGATGTAATTATTCTGAAGGTAACTGATATCCCTCCACTGGATGTATTCTACAACACTCGTCATAAAGTTGTAGTTAGGAAATAGAGAAAAATAAGAAGGATTGAAACACCTCTAGGTAATGAGGTTATGGAAGTTGTATGGAAAGACACCCCATCAAATCCAATTGAAAATCTAACTCGACTATCACAATTTTTTGGAGCATATACTAATGCAAAAATGGACAAGGCATCTACAGTATCCATTTTATTTTATGAGAAGGAGGATAAAATCATGCAACTACAACAACAATTGGATGAAGAAAGGAACAGTCCAAGTCAAAGGACCGAGCAGCAACTCTTCAAATTTCAGCAAGAGATGGAAGTACTTAAGATAAGTCATGAAAATGACTTATCCAACAAAGAAACAATGATTAAAAAATTGAGAAAAAATGTAATTACAAAATATGAAGGCATTCCTACTGTAGAGGAATTCATTAAAGAAGCGTTGGCATTAAATGCCTTACTCTCAAAACAAGAAGATTTGTTTGTCTTACAAATGTCAGACATAGTTCCACACTTAGAAATCAGTGAGCAATTGACTAATACAGTCATTGACCAGAGAATTGAGTTTAATGAACTCAATACCAAAATTTCTTATTATATTGAATGGCAGGATTTAGAGGAAGGGAGAAGATCAAATCTCCCAAAGATCAAAGAAACTTATAAAGATGTTCTCTTTACTGACTGGGATGCACAGGTAAAACAGGCAGAATTGGCAATAGCTAGAGCAGCAGGCATATCAAAGAATATGGTCAAAATGGTCAACCACATTTTTCATACTTCGGGTTTAATTAAAGAAGGAAATCACAAATCGATTCCTGATCTCAAAATATTAGAGAAAAATTGGAAAAATACAAGTCAAATACGAGAAGAAACAATTGCACAGCTGAAAAAGACCGATTGGGAAGCATACTGGAAACTCTTGGTTAAGCCCCATAGTCAAATAATGACATTGAATTGTTCCCTAGATTCCATACAGAAAATGCAACCACTTTTACTTGATGCTATATTTGCTGGAAAGATGAAGACACAGTTCGGGAAGCCTCCACAAGTTCAACCAATTTCCAATATTTGTGAACAAAAAAACAGAGTTGGCAGTAATCTGTCATCGAGTATGATCATGAGTTAGTTTGTTTTGATCATTTCAATTTTAGTGATTAGATACTAGAAATGAGGAAGGTTGTTTGAAAGCACCTCATAAGATATTTTGTATAATCTATTTTTGTAAGTAGTTAATGTAGTATTTAAACCCTTCTCATCCATTTAGAGAAGGGTCCAGGATTTTTATTAAGAACATTTACAAAGAATGCTTTACTGTAAGTTTGTGGATGTCTTGATAAGATAATGGAACATGGTCTTTTCAATTATATTTTAGGTTTTAATCTTGTACAAAAATTATCTACGTACAAATATTTAAAACAAAAAATAAACAATAGAGAGAGCATAAAACATAAAACAAATAAACATAGATATTTTCCCCTGGATCCCAAATCGGGACGACCAGCTTGATTTTTCATTATATTCCTTTTAGCGTTACAACAAATATATACATGCCGAAGCATACATAAACCCAAATCCATTAACCTTGGATTAGAACATAACCGTAGTTCCCTTGACCGGATCTACAAAATACCAGGGGCCGAAAACCATCATGCCCCAAAACCATGTGCAAACCCATGCACAAAACCATGGGTGGGTCTTCCCACTAGAAAATAAGGACCAATTTTTTTTTCTGGGGTGCTACCCCAGACCTCGACAGAGGGGGATATCACCCCCCCTGTTACCCCCCCCCGCATGTGACTAGTCATGGAAAGAATATAACACAAACCCAACATTCTCCCACTTGTTGTTTTCTTTCCATAGGGGGCCACAGGAAAGCTGAGTCATTAGCCCAGATTTGCAACACACATTGTTTCTCTAAACCAAGAGAACTTTTGAGTGCTCACAGACTTTGTCAATGCGTCTGCAACATTCTTCAAAGTGTCTCCCTTTACAAGCAACACCCTTTTAGCTTCAACCATATATCTCACAAAGTGATATTGAACATCAATGTGATTTTTATTTGAATGATAAGCAGGGTTCTTAGCCAAGAAAATTGCACTTTGGCTATCACAGTCTATCCTTATAGCTTGCTGCACCAACCCCATACTTGAACACAATATCTGCAACCAAACTGCTTCCTTGCTTGCATGAGTGGCTGCCATGTATTTTGCCTCTGTAGTTGAAAGAGCCACTACAGGTTTTCTTTTACTCATCCAACTGACTGCACGTCCAAATAGGCTAAACACATACCCACTTGTAGATCTTCTTTGGTCCAGTTCTCTAGCCTAGTCTACATCAATAAAACCATGAATGTCCAACACTCTTTCCAATCCTGGTCTCCCCTAGTAACACAAGCCATAATCACTAATGCCATGCAAAAATATGAAAACCCGCTTCACAGCTGTCCAATGTTCTTTCCCTGGGTTTGGCATAAACTTGCTCAATACTCCCACTGCATGTGCAATGTCTGGCCTAGTACAGACCATTTCATACATCAGGCTACCCACTGCAGTTGAATATGGAACACAAGAGATGTCTTCCTCTTCTTCTTGTGTCTTGGGACACTGTTCAGAAGACAACTTTGTACCTACAGGAATCAGAACATTCACCGGTTTACTATCCTGCATATTGAACCTCCACAATATAGTCTCGACATACTTCCTGTGGTTTAACCAGAGCTTCCTTTTTGCCTGATCTCTCTTAATTTCCATGCCCAAAATATATTTTGCAGCACCAAGATCCTTCATGTCGAATTTGGAGAACAGCTGGGTCTTCAAATCTTCGATAATTTGTTTGTCATTTCCAATCAACAACATATCATCCACATGCAAGACCAAATAAATAACACGGTCACCAATTAATTTAAAATAAACGCAATGATCCTCCTTGCGTCTGGTGAATCCAAGTCCCCGTATATAGGGATAAAATTTCTGATACCACATCCTTGGTGACTGTTTTAACCCATACAAAGACTTCTTTAACCTGCATACCAGCTCTTTCTTCCCCTTCACCATAAAGCCTTTAGGTTGTTTCATGTAGATCTCCTCTTCCAGATCCTCGTGAAGAAATTCTGTCTCCACATCCATCTTTTCTACCTCAAAATCAAATGCAGCAACAACAGATAAAAGTAATCTAATAGAAGTCACTTTGGTAACAGGAGAAAAAATATCACCAAAATCAATTCCCAGCACCTGGGAATAACCTTTTCCTACCAACCGAGCTTTGTATTTGTCCACCTTGCCTTCTACAGTCATCTTCTTCTTAAACACCCATTTGCTCCCGATGGGCTTCCTTCCAGCCAACAACTCCACGAGATCCCATGCCTCATTTTTATGCAAGGATTCCATTTCATCAACCATGGCCTCCTTCCAGAGTTTTCCATCCTTTGAATCTACTGCCTCCCTGATGGTTCTAGGATCATCATCAGTTATAGTTAAAGCAAAATTTGAATAGAAAGAAGATGGACTATGCCTTTCTGGTTGTCTTCTTTCCCAAACTGATCTTCTAACAACTGGAGTTTGTGGCTCTTCCTCTTCTGAGTCTTCTTCTGTTATAGGGCCTGATTCATCCTCTTTTAGCTCAAACTCTATCTTCTCAAGTTCCTTTGGTAGGACTTCATGTTTAAAAATATCTTTCACCTCTCTAAACACCACATCTCAGTTGTACACAACCTTCCTTGTTTCCGGGTTCCAAAACTTGTAACCCTTTAAACCTTTCTTATACCCAATAAAGATGCACCTTTCAAATTTATTATCCAACTTGCTCCTTTTCTCCTTTGGAACATGTACATATGCATCACATCCAAATACCCTCAGATGTGAAAGAGAGGGTTTCTTACCAATCCATACCTCATGTGGAGTCTTATCCTCCAACGTTGATGAAGGTGATATGTTAACCAAGTAACATGTAGTCTCCATTACCTCTGCCCAGAATTCTTGTCCTAACCCGGTACCACTGAGCATGCTTCTTGCTTTTTCCATCAGTGTTCTGTTCATTCTTTCTGCAACTCCATTTTTCTAAGGTGTGTATGGAGTAGTCTTCTACCATACTATACCACACTTCTTATAGAACTCTTCAAATTCCTTCTTGCAGAACTCCGCACCATTATCTGTCCTCAGCACCTTTATCTTCTTCTCTGTCTGGTTTTCCACTAGAGCCTTAAATTCTTTACATCTGTCAAAGACTTCATATTTCTTTCTCAAGAAATATATCCATGTATTCCTTGAGAAGTCATCTATGAATGAAACATAGTACACAGACTTACCCAGTGATGGAACCGACACAGGTCCAAACACATCATTGTGCACAAGCTCTAATATCTTGTTCACCCTCTTAGCACCAGAGCGAAAACTCACCCGATTATGCTTCCCATATACCAAATGTTCACAGAAATCAAAATAAAGAGAGCCATTAGACATATCTTCTACCATACCATTTTCATGCAGTATCTGAAGGCCTTTCTCTCCAATATGTCCAAGCCTTTGATGCCATAGCATGGTATTTTCTCCAGAGACCACTAGGCTTTTCGCTCCACTTTCAGGAACCATGGAACTATTGCACCCATCAATAACAGTGCTACCCTGAAGCTTGTACAGAGTGGGCTAATGTGAACTCCCCGCATTAATACCAGTGTTCCCTAAACCATCTTACAAGTATCTTTCTCGAACACTGTTTTTACACCTGCATCATCCATATTGCTTACAGAAATAAGATTTTTGGCTAATGCAGGAATGTGCATAGTACCAGGAAGTGCTCTAATCGTTCCACCTTGCAGCTTCAGCTTTACTTTTCCACGTCCAACGATTCTAGCCTTCCTATCATCACCTAAGAAGATATCACCGCCATCATATTTCTCATACTTGCAGAACCACTCCCTATGGGGAGTGAAGTGAAAGGATGCACCCGAGTCAATCAACCACGACTCATGATCTACATGTGTATTTGAAGAAGAAGCCAAATACACATTCCCACCTTCATCCGAGGTGGTTTTTGCCTCTGCAGAAGGAACATCATCAGATCCCTTTCCTTTCTCAGGAGCTTTAGATCTGCAGTCATTTTTGTAGTGTCCTTCCTTTCCGCATTTCCAGCACACCTTTACAAAATTTCTAGGAGATTTAGATCTCCCACTTGAAACCTTATTCTTTTTTTTGTTCTGGGACCTTCCTCATACATATAAGGCATCTCCATTCTGACCCTCCATATTTCTCCGTCTCATTTCCTTCGACAGCAAGGCTGAGACAATGTCATCAAAATTCAAGGTAGTTGTATTGCTACCTATTGCAATAACCAGACTGTCCCACAAATCTGGTAGAGAACAAAAAAAACTGATGCACTTATCTTCATCTAAGATTTTAATATCAATAGATGACAACTGACTTACCACAGTATTGAAGGCATTCAGATGCTCTGTCACCGAGTCTCCATCCTTTGTCCTCAGGTTATACAATTTTTTCTGCAGGAATAATTTATTCACCAGAGACTTATATTGGTACAAAGTCCCCAGCTTGTCCCACAAGGTCTTCGCTGTAGCTTCCCTAGATACATTCAACAACACTGAATCTGAGACACACAACTGTATTGCGCTCTTTGCCTTTCGATCCAGCTTCTTCCAGTCTTCATCTGACATTACCGTTGGTTTAGTACTCGGATCTACCACGATCCACTGATATTTATCCACCATCAGATCCTCCATCTTGAGCTTCCACATATCAAAACTATGACCATTAAATTTCTCGATCTTTATCTTCCTGCCACTCGCCATCTTCTTTCACCGCAAGAATCGATCCCGTAGATCTCCCACTGAACAGGGTCTACCTCAGGCCCGAGAAAAAAACCCCTCAGCAGCAAAGGCATCCCCTTGAAGCCGAAACTGCTCTGATACTAAATGTAGGTTTTAACCCTGTACAGGAATTATTTATGTACGAATATTTAAAATAGAAAATAAACAATAGCGAGAGCATAAAAAATAAAACAGATAAACACAGATATTTTCCTTGGATCCCAAATCGAGACGACCAGCTTTATTTTTCATTATATTCCTTTTAGTGTTACAAAACATATATATACATGCCAAATCATACATAAACCCCAATCCGTTAACCCTGGATTAGAACATAACCGTAGTTCCCTTGACCGGATCTAAAAAATATCAGGGGCCGAAAACCATCATGCCCCAAAACCATGTGCAAACCCATGCACAAAACCATGGGTGGGTCCGCCCACTGGAAAATAAGGACCAATTTTTTTTTCTTCTGAGGCACTGCCCTAGACCCTGATAGGGGGGCTATTGCCCCCCCTGTTAACCCCCCCCCCCGCGCATGACTAGTCGTGGAAAGAATATAACACAAACCCAACATATATATCATTTTCGTTGATCACTGTTGATGCACTTTTGTATTCTGTGAATGACTTATTGATAGACGATTGAATGTGGCCTATTATCACTGATCAGATGAACATGAAAACACACATTTGGTACTATTATCATGTATGCTAAACTCTGTTTTAAACATTAGTGATAAATCTAGCTTTCATGAATTACGTATGAGATCAATTATTTTTGTTTGAAGTATTAATTGCACTATTGTACGATATAAAAATAGAAATTGATTTTTTTTATATATGATCATCAGAATATATACGATATGTTTAACATCTTCTTTTGATTAAATATTTTTCCAAAAGAATTATCTTACAAAAGTATTAATTCTATTAAGTCTGTGATTAATCTAAATCATCATAGACTGAATATATATCATTTTAGATCACATAAAATCAAAATTATCCCGGGTTAGATTAGATTAGATTTAATTAAAAGTTTTTAATTTTAGAATAAAGTTGTTTTAGTTTTTAGTTATTCTTCATGCGGATCATTTGAGAGAAACACCAACAATCATATAAAACCCAAATATGGGAAACTGGTCCCATTACACCCAGACGGAGTCACTATCCTAAACGGAAAAGGAACTGCTTTAAGGTCCGGACCGGGTGGTTATCCCTCTTGTTGTTGCCACAGATTTCTGAGGCCTCAACAGCTTGTAACCGTAAAAATATCCAGTCTCCTACATCAAAACTTCTCTTGCTATGATGTTGATCTGACTGTTGTTTCATTCGATTTTGTGCCAAATTTAGGTTAACCTTTAAGAGTTGGAGAACTTGTCGTTGATGCTTGATGTGATCTCCCACTGCTTGAACCTTAGAATTTTCTCTTAAAGATGATGTGATGGACGATGGATGAAATCCATAAAGTGCCATAAATGGGGTCATTTTTGCTACAGTATGGAAGGAATTGTTATACCACCATTTAGCTAGAGGTAACCACTTGACCCATTATGTTTATTTATCAGATACGAAACAACGAAGATATCCTTCCAAACACTTGTTCACTATATCAGTTTTCCCATCGGATTGAGGATGATAAGATGAGATATGAGCTAGTTGAGTACCCAAACAAGAAAATAATTTCATCCAAAAATTTCCAGTAAAAATGGGTTCTTTGTCGCTTACAATAATCTTTGGATTTCCATGTAGATTTTGAATTGTTTCCATAAATGCAGTAGCAACTGTACCTGCTTTAAATGGATGAGATAATGCACAAAAGTGTGCATACTTGGTAAGTCTATCAACTACCACCATGATGAAACTCTTTCCTTCAGACTTAGGTAAACTTGTGATAAAATTCATTGAAACCTCCTCCCAACGTTGACTTGGAATAGATAAAGGTTGTAGAAGACCGGGGTCTTAATTGTATCAACTTTATTTTGCTGGAAAGCCAAACATTTTGCCAAAAAATTTTGAATATCAAATTTAAGGCCATCCCAAAAAAATTCTTTGTTCACTCAGTGGTAAGTTTTTAAAAATCCTGAGTGTTCTCCTAAGGGAGAGGTGTGAAATTCCAAAAGAATCTTTTTTTTTAGTTGGGAATTCTTACAAAGATATAAGTGATCTTTGTACCATAAGGAATCATTTTCCCAACTAAATGTATTAGATGTACTAGGATCTTGCTGCAAATTTTGAATGAGTGTCTACACTTCTTCGTCATTCTTCCATTCATCCCTTTCTTTGGTTATCCAAACTGGTTGGATAATAGAAATGGCACAAAGCAATGCTTCCACTTATTCATCCTTTCTTGAGAGTGCATCTGTAACAACATTTAGCTTCCTTTTTTTGTAGATAATTTCATAGTCATAACCCAACATGT
Organism: Pinus albicaulis; assembly: GCA_034641835.2. Taxonomy (NCBI): domain Eukaryota; kingdom Viridiplantae; phylum Streptophyta; class Pinopsida; order Pinales; family Pinaceae; genus Pinus; species Pinus albicaulis. Next base: position 1,299,797,844 of record CM076582.1, on the reverse strand, counting down.
TTGTGACCCATTTTGGCTGCTCCTCTAAAGATAGTCTTTGTTCCAAAATATATTTAAGACTATCATGATCATTTTTTACCTTGAAGTGTATTGCCATTAGATAAGGCCACTATTTCTTTAGTGCATGTAGTATTGCCAACATTTCCTTCTCATAAATAGTTTTCTGTAAATAATTTCCTTTGATTGGATGACTTTCAAAAGAAATGGGTCTTCCTTCTTTCATTAAAACAACACCAATTCCATTTCCTGAGGCATCACATTCCACAATAAAGGTTTTCGTGAAGTATGGCGTAACTAAGACCGGAATTAGGAACATTGCCTCTTTAAGATGTTCAAAGGCTTTATTTGCTTCAGGAGTCGATGAAAATGCATATTTCTTCAATAATGTTGTTAGAGGTGTTGCTATTTTCCTATAATTCTTAACAAAATTGCGATACTACCTTGTTAACCCGAGAGATCCTCGCAATTGATTTACGGTTGTGGGGAATTTCCATTCCTTAATGGCTTTAATTTTGTTAGGGTCTGCCTTAACACCATCCTGAGATACAATATGACCCAGATATTCCACCTTTTGTACTCCAAAGAAACATTTGGAGGTTTTTGCATATAATTGTTTCTCCTCCAATAGTTTGAGCACCCTGTCAACATCTTGAACATGATCCTTCCAATACTTGAAATGTAGAAGGTGCATTGGTAAGGCCAAAGGGCATGACCAAAAATTCATAATGACCCTCATGAGTTCGAAATGATGTTTTCGGAATATCTTCAATCTTCATTCGAATTTGATGATATCCTGAACAAAGATCCAACTTGGTAAAATAAATTGCTTCATGTAATTCATCCAATAATTCATCAATCAAAGGAATGAGAGATTTATCTTTAACGGTTGGGGCCCTTGTTTTGAATTTTGAATAAGGAACATATTTTGGGTTGCGGATCGACACATGGCAGTCGAAACAATGGTAGGTAGCGGAGCTGCCGAGGTTGCGGAAGAACAGGATATAGTTGATGAGGCTGACGCGGAGAAGTGCAGATGAAGAGAAGATACAACAGAGAATAGATGGCAGAACTCATCGGCAACAGAAAGAAGCTGAAAGTAGCTGAAGAAGAACACAAGGAGAACTAGCAGTTGCTATGGCGGGTGAATAAATAGGCCGTCACCCAGCCGAAAAGGAGATCATGCACAGATGCAGAGGGATTCAAGAGGATCGAGAAGAAACTGTAGAATAGCTCTGTCCTGAGCATGAAATCCTTGTAGTTCCTAGGCTTCTATTGATCTATCATGGCTGTGTTATCTATCTCTTTGTCCTGTGGGACATCTGTAATAGAACTGCAAGCTCTTCTTGTTGAGCGATGTAACTGTGGATCCAGCTAAAGGTTATTAATATAATTGAAGGTTGTTGTCTTGTTATATGAGTTAAATGCATGCATGATGTCTATGGTACCTTAAAATTTTATTTTCTTAGTATCTGCATAATGTTCTGAGATGATCTTCTATGTATGATGTTATGTATGAAAATGATTCTATGTTAACTTCGAGTTGCGGATCCATCCGCCACTACCGATTTGTTCCCCTTCTGCATGTGGTTGTGGCATGCCTCGGGTGAGACTCTCTGCTCTTCGGAGTAGGGTGAAAATGCTGGCGTGGTTCTAGAATGCAGTAGACTCCTTTTTTGGCCCCAATCCCTGAACCTGGGTCTTGCCCGCGAGACCTTTTTTCTCGCCAACAAATGGTTTTGTTGCCGGGACCCTAAACTTCATTAGGGGAACTGGATCATGGTATCAAGGATATTTGAAGGAGAAATATGGATATGGTGGGATAACCACTTGGACCAGTTCATTTCCCAACAAATGAAGCTAACGAATCAAAAGAAGAAGGTGCTCAAGGATCTAGTCCTTTTCTCAGATTCTGCCAGTGATACCTACGAGATCCTCTGGGGAAAATTCCCTAGCGACCTCTATAATTGGTTGCGGAGGTTGCAGACCAAGGTGACTAAGGAAAAATTGCGGAATATCAACCGCAAGTGGGTGCACAGAGATCTGGTGGCCCTGCATCGGCTGGATACTGAGTTGACCCGCGCTATAGATTTCTGGGTAGAGTCTACCTTGTGTTAGCCACCTATAAATATTTGTTATACCAAAAAGTGGCTAATACTGTTTGAGCCTTCAAGGAAAAAATTCCATTAGTAAAATCTGTTGGCCCTTGAAGACTCTTGAAGGCCTCCTTCCTTTTTCTCTATCCAAAACTTCACTGATATTCCCATCTTACACTCAGAAATCCTGCTGGTTTCCAAGCCAAAATACTGCTGCAAGGAACCTTTTCCCCTTCCCCCTTTCCCCAAAGCTAACCTTCATTTTCTCCCCTTTTTTCTCCATAAAACTCCCTTGTTTTCATAAATCCTTTTCTTCCATTTATGAAAATCGCTTTTCCATAGTTAAAAACCAATTTTTTAACTATACCGAAACCCTTTGAAAACATTGAAAAATCAATAAAAATTCATATTTTCTATGTATTGGACTTAAGCCCCCTTCGGCCAAGTCCCTAACCCTTTTTATCCATGCACTCTGATGCCAGAACCTGGCACTGAGCCGGTCAGGCGCTTATCCGTTTTAACAAATTTTCCGCCCCGAAAATATTAAAAAACCTTTGTTATTTGTGAATTTTGGGGTATTATTGTATTTATTATAAAGTTTTCCGTCGTAGAAATTTTTCAATAAACTTACACCGTCGATCTCAGTCCATAGATCGATGGTGCGGAGCGCGTCTTGCCGTGGTCCCCATTGCCCGAAAGCTGGTTGCCCAAAACCGGCGGTATCCATCGCACCGCCTTCGGGCAAAAGGCTGTTTTCCCCCGATGGCCAGCAATTCCATACGTCGCTTGACATGTGTCCCATGTACTATTTGTAAACCACCGTCCTTCTGTCATCCATCGCGCGTTAATGTTCGAACCAGGACACCAAGCGATATCACTTTGGACCGTCCGATCTGGGCCCACTGATCCAACGGTGATCGCTCGCCAAAGTTGCTCGATGGTTAAAGAAGGTGCGCGCACGATAGCTGGGCCAGCATACAACGGAAAATCAATCTCCGCCATCGATCTAATTTGTAGATCGACAACCCACAATTCATCGCCCGATCTCTCCGTTCGATTGTGCATTGCCCAATCTTGACCATCGATCTCTACGCGATCGGCGGCTCAGATTCATACTTCTCCTCTGACCGCCTCTTTCAATCTCGACCGTCGATCTATACGCAATCGATGGCTCAGATTTAATATTTTTTCTGCTCATTCTACGATCTCTTCCGACCAATCCTGGCCGTTGGATGATGCCATCCAATGGCCACACTTCCTCCACATGCCTCCACAGCAGTCAACCTATATATGCAGGATTTTATAATGGTTTTTGTATTTTTGCAGGGTTTAAATGGTTTTCTGCCATACTGAAGGAAATTCACAGGCTGAGGGTGGCGACCCTCCCACTTTCAATTCGTCAAATGAAATCATTCACAGGTGTTAAATGCACGTTTCATCAGTGTTTCATAATGCATTAATGCCATTCAATTCCTGTTTTAGTCCTGCACATTTGACATACACAGCAAGTCAATCACAAATCAAGAGTATCAGTAATAGAAGACCAGAATGCACCAGAATAGAGGATTAAGAGATAGATTTTTGGGGATTATATCTAAGATGTCTATCAAAAGCCTAATCCCTGGATTTAAACACAGTTTACAGAAAACCTAAAGTGTTTTATCAAGCAGGAATGTTTCCACCGCCGCAATCTGAGGCAAATCGATTCCTCTTAGCTACCATAAGAGCCACCTATTGCCTCAAACCTTTCAAACAGAGGCCAAAGTTATTGAAGAAAATCAGATATTCACCTCCAGCGCAGCTAGGGAGTTACTTATGCAAGGAAATCAATGCAGAAATATCTGCAGAGTTACTCCAAACATTACACAGAGCCTCAAATTCAATAAAAGATCCCATCGAGCTATGGTATCGGTATAAATCAATTAATATAGTGAGACACATGTACATTTTATTCATTGAGCCCCCCAAGGGCCAAGAATACATTAACTCTGTATTAATTATAATTGAGATCTTTTATCAGATCTCACCTCCTCATTCTTCTATATATACTTCTTCAGAAGATGAGTGAGGGATTGGTTGTTGTTGATCACAAGCTGTAATATTGAAACTCTCTGAAATCAATACATAGTCCTTTGAAGTTGAAGAACAAATTGAAGTCTTGGAGATCTTGATGATGTTGTTGCATGTTTGTTCCTGAGAAGGCTCTATCACTGGATTCATGAGCTTGGCTGTTGGTGAAGTATTCTGAACTGTCACATGTTTTTCCCTGTTTCCATTATGTTCCATAATTTCTCACTACAGTAGGATAGAAAATAATAGGCTAAGAAATGACTCCTGGAAGCACCTTAGACCTGTTCATCCTTCACTGTTTTATGTTTTCTTCTGCTGAAGTATTTTAGAGGCTTTAATCTTTCTCTTTAGTCTTCATGCTTGTTTATTTCCTTAATAGTTTGAACAATTGGTTTCAGCATGATTTATGGTTTTCCCTACTTGTCTGTTGCCACTTAAAAAACTGTTATTGAAGTCTCCCTTTGAAGTTCTTTGCTTATAGTGAATCAGAGAGGTCTGTTCTGATCTTGCCCTTTGTCCTCACTTAAACAGTTGGCTTAAAGGTCATTATAATTATGATCATAGATGTTTTTAGGTGTTCCCTCTTCTATGACTGTGATTATTAGTAAATCTTATATGTTTTCTAAATTCCTTTAGAATAAAATCTTTGAGGAAATAGGGTGTTCCCCGAATCTTAGATTTTACTTTGAAAGTTGTTTTGAAATCATTTTTTTCTTAAAGGTGTGATTTGTAGAATTTATGGTTAGCCCTGTCTATCAAAGAACTCTTTATTGTTTCAAATTATGCTTTCAAATTCCCTTTTTTGAGAATTAAAACTCTATTTCCAAATCATTAATGTTCATTCCATTCCAAAAACAAAAGAATCATGTGGCCAAGTTAGATTTTCCCTTTGATATCCCATATCCTTTGATAAGTGTGTTATGACCTCTTTTTGACTCCATTGCCCAATGAAACAGATATTTTACTGTCCTATATATCTTTCATAGACCTTTTATGTTATGCTATATCAATTCAAACCAACCAAACAGACAAATACCTGCACTTAATAACTAGTCTAAAACCAATAATATAAGCACACAAGATAAACCTTTGCAAACAAACTTTGAGAGATCCCTCTCTGAGAGCAGAAGGACTAGATCCTGTAACTCTAAAGATTGGTTCTGATGTTTCCTTTTATTTTGATTTTCCAAACTATCAAAACATGGGACGCCAACATAATGGCGATCACGGTGGGACATTGAGTAAAATCTATGAAGCAAAACGCTCACTGTCCAGCATAACATAAGTAACTTTCTCCAAGGAATACCAAGAAATGGTAATCATGATAGGACCTTTTGAATCAGTGACAAACTAAGTAACTCTTAGGATTCTCATAAGGCCTTGTCAAACCTTGAATATTTCAGTTACCAAGCCATAAGAGTAAACTATGTACGTTTTGACACCCTAGCTAAGTGTTAAATCGGACTTAGAACACTCTCCTGACCTATAAGACCAAATTAACTCATAAAAACCCAAAAAATTTCAGTTTGGCCTCATAATAAACTTGGTGGTGGACCATAAAACCTTTTACCTCCAAAAGAGCTAAAAATTTTCCACCTGGCGACTCCACAATCCTAAAAACAAACCTTACTACTCCACTGGGAAGACCCCAAGTCTTGATAAACATCATATAAGCTCAGCTAGAAGGCTTTAAGATTAAAATTTTCCCTCGTCTGAAAAGATCAGTTAGCCTCTTAAAGATTGTCATATTTGGTTAAAAATTTTCTTTTTCAACTAGGTATGAAAAACATAGCATAGTGGCTCCTAGAAAGATTCATACTAGAGCCTACCCTGACCCAAACCCACTGGAAGAAGTTGACAACCATGAAAGTATATTTAGGAAATATTCCAAGATAAAATTTTCAACTTTTTTCATATCACCCTTGAGATCTAATTCAGTCCCTGAAAATCTCGCAGCCCTACACCAATCACAAGTCGACTTAAGAAAGCCTTTTAGAACTAGGTCACTTGATGATATAATTCAGATAGATTTTGAGTCCTCATTTTCATCCTCAGAACAAAGTGAACAACCTGGTAGTAGAGAAACCACACCACCTGATTTACATTTCCTTCTCAATTTAGGTGTCTCTCATCCAAGGTCAGCTCAACAATCTATCCCCGGTACATCCACATCTGTCCACCCAACATCCACTGTCCAAACCACCCCTCTTCAACCCACTTTCCCTTTTGTAAATCCACCCCCACCACCTATGATGGCAGCATGGTATGCTCCTCTAGTCCTTCCTATACCATTAGTTAATCTTCCACAGGACTATCAGTCCAAAATTCCATTGTATGATGCCAACAATGCTACAACCGCATCACAACATGTAGATAAAATGAATGACTACTTTGACATAAATGAAATCGATGATGATTCTGTCAAGCTTAGGTTATTTTCTTAGAGTTTAGGGGGGGAAGTAAGAAAATGGTTCAAAGTTCTAGCCCCCCATAGTATTAATTATATCCAAGGCTTCCATCAAACGTTCCTAAATAAATGGGAAGTAAAGAAGAATCCTCTCCAAGTCCTTTCTGATTACAAAAATCTCCATAGAAACCTTGGGGAAAGTGTGCAAGCTTACTACACTAGGTTCAATAGTGTTTATAATGCACTTTCCTCAGAACTAAAACCTCCACAGGGCTCAGCTTTAAATAAATTTCCAGAAGGATTTGACTCTGACATGACCTATCAGTTGAGAGAAAGAAATTTTGCAACTCTGGAAGATATGCAACAGGGTGCTCTTTATGTGGAAGTCAACCTGATGGAGAAGAGAGCAAGAATGAAAACCGAGAAGAGAGTGTCTTTAAGAGAAAACAATCAAGACAAACATAACAAAAATGACCAACAGATTAGACCTCCCTTCCAACAAAACTATGTAGATCAATATGAGGAAGATAGGGAGTTGGGAAGGTTGGAAGAATCCCATGTAAACTTGATTGGATCAGATAGTGGGGATGATGTTTTCCTCACTGAGGAAGAACAAGATTTTTTCTCTTCTTATCAAAACACAAATATCTATGAAGATTCTGATGACTATAGATTAGGTTTTGAAAATGCAATCATGGAGATACACAAACATTATGATGTTAGGAGCAAGGGAAACATAGATAAATCAAAAGATAAGAACACTAACACAGCTGTCAAGAAAAACGCAGAAAATCAGCCCAAAAAGACAGCAGAGAAAACCAACATTTCAACTAAAAAAATAGATTCAAATAAAGACAAAGGTGTTCAGCCAAATTTTGAATAGAGTACCCCTAGCACCTCAGCTAGTGGTCCTAATAAAACTATTCCAATTACCAGTCCAAATAAAGTTCAGCAAATCAAAGTTGCTGAAAAGAATTCAATTGAAAAAACAGATGTAAATACAAACAAATCAATTATTCCTTTCAGCCTCGAGGGAGAGATTTCCAAAATAAAAGTCACCATCCCCCTAGTTGAACTAGTAACCCAAGAAGTGTACAAAAACCAAGTTTTGAAAGCTTTGAACTTAGGAAGTGATACAAACATTTTAAACTTGACAGATGACAAACTTGAGCTGTTGTTTGGCCCAGAAGTTGAAGGAAAACATCAAGAAGGGGCTATCCCTCCCTTTTATGTTAGCTTGAACATACATGAGAAAATTTTACACAATGCCATGTTAGATTCGGCAGCTTCACACAATCTAATGCCCAAGGTGGTAATGGAGAGCTTAGGCTTAGAGATTACTAAACCATGCAAAGATTTGTATTCTTTTGATTCGAGTCGAGTCAAATGTTTGGGTTTAATCAAGGATTTATGTGTTACTCTAGCTCAGATTCCTGCTAAGAGTCTGGTTATGGATATAGTTGTAGCTGACATTCCCCCTAAGTATGGCATGCTCTTATCAAGATCATGGGGAGCCAAACTTCAGGGAAGCCTTCAGATGGACATGTCTTATGCCACCATCCCTGTTTTCAACCAAAATAGAAAACTTTACAGGGAATCTCACATGAAGTACATGGTGAGAAACATGGACAGACCAAACAATTCTCCAATCTATTCTATTCAATCAAGTTTAGATTCCTTTATCTTATATAACGAAGATGACATTATCCAACGAGATAAAGAAAACATAGACCCAATCAATTCACCACAACAATCCAATCTTCCCTTCGATCAAATTCAAAACATTAACAATCAACAACAACAAGAAAATGAAAATAAGGATGGCATACTTTGGAAAATAAATTTTTATGGATCTTGTAATAAAACAAGTGCAGGAGCAGGTGTGTGGATTCAAAATACAAAACAGAGTTTTTCATACAAATCAATTTTCCCATGCACTAACAATATTGCTGAGTATGAAGCACTTCTCCTAGGCTTACAACTGCTTAAACAGTTAGAAGCCCAGAGGATATCAATCTTAGGAGATTCTCAACTTATCATAAAACAAATCAAAGGAGAATACATAAAACAAATAAAAGGAGAATACTCAGCTAAAAATCCAAGACTTAGGGAATATAGAAACGTTGCCCTTGATCTGTTGAAAACCTTTGAAAAATATGAACTTATTTTCATTCCAAGAGAATTGAATCATCTAGCAAATGAACTCGCTTTCAATGCCAGCAATTGTCAAACACCTGAAATAAATCAACAACTCAGTGTAGAAGTAAAACACAGACCTGTTGTGCCTGATAATGAAGATCATTGGCAGGTGTTTGACTCTGACAAACACATAGATGATTTCCTAAAGTTAGAAAATGATTTCACCATACCAACATCAGAATCTAGCCGTAATCAGAACTGCCCATATATTGAAGAAATCCCAGAAGCTGAAATAACATATACTGCTGATATAAATCATTATGAAAATCATTTGGAAGTAGAGGTAACTGACAACACAGACCAAGAAGACTTGGAAGTATTACAATGCAAAAATGATAAAATTCCAAGGGGTCTAACACCTTTAAAGCACCTTTTTTATTTTAACGATGTAGCCAAAGAACCAAGAATGGAGCCTGTGGAAAGAGATGTAGAAGAATGTAACATAGGCAGCCTAGTAGAACCAAATATGATTAAATTGTCCAACACTCTCCTAGCTCACATAAAATTGCAGTATCTAGAGCTTTTCAAAGAGTTTAAAGATGTTTTTGCTTGGGGATACAAAGACCTAAAATCTTATGATGCTAACATCATTCAACACAAGATTCCCTTGAAGGAAAATCAAAAGCCCTTCAAACAAAAACTGAGGAGAGTAAAACCACTTTTATTGCCTTTAGTTAGAGCCAAAATTGAAAAGATGCATGATGCTGGCATTATAGTACCTGTTAGATTTTCAGAATGGGTATCAAACTTAGTTTCTGTTAGGAAAAAGACAGGAGATATCAGATTTTGTATTGAGTTTAGAAATTTAAATAGTGCATCCCTAAAGAACAACTACCCATTGCCCAAAATGGATCACATACTTCAGAAGGTATTTGGGTCAAAAAGGATTTCCCTCTTAGACAAGTTCTCAGGTTACAACCAGGTGTTAGTGCTCCCAAGTGATCAAATCAAAACTGCTTTTACCACACCTTGGGGCACTTTTATGTATGTCAAAATGCCTTTCGGATTAATGAATGCAGGGGCCACCTTCCAAAGGGCCATGGATATAGCATTTTCTAAAGACATTGGTTTTTTCATAATCATTTACCTTGATGACATAACTATTTTCTCAAAAACTGATGAAGAACATTTGATTCACCTAAGAAAAGTTTTTGAGAAGTGTAGGAAATTTGGCTTGTCATTGAATCCCAAGAAAACACTCTTTGGTCTCCAAGAAGGTAAAATTCTTGGCCACATAGTTTTAGAAGAGGGAATCAAAATAGACCCTACAAGGATAGATGGCATATTGCAGATCAACCATCCAAGGAGCCTCAAAGAATTGCAATCTTTCATCGGAAAGATTAATTTTCTAAGGATGTTTATTCCTAATTTTGCTGAGCTATTAAAAAACATTACAAACATGCTTAAGAAAGATGTAGGTGTAAAATGAACTTTACCAGCTAAACAATCATTCGAACTGGTCAAAAAAGCTCTTACTCAAGCACCAGTCCTAATTAGTTCAGATTTTACCAAAGATTTCTATATCTTTTCCTTTGCATCTGAACATGCAATAGCTGCAGTTCTACTTCAAAAGAATGATTTGGGGCAAGAACAACCAATATCTTTCTTTAGTAGGGCCTTGAGAGATGCTCCTCTCAAATATAACATCATGGAGAAGCAAGCCTTAGCATTAGTGAAAGCATTAAAATAATTTAGGGTCTATATTTTACACTCTCACATAATTGCTTTTGTTCCACATATTGTTGTCAAGGACATTCTAAGTCAAGACCCTGATGGCAAAAGGGGAAAATGGATTGCAACTATTCTTGAATATGACTTAGAAATTAGGCCTACCAAACTATTTAAGGGGTAGGGATTGGAAAAAATTATGGCTAAGTCTAACTTTCAAGCACTGGACATGAATATGGTAGATGTGTTGGAAGAAATAGAAGAATATGATGCTCCTTTCATTAATGAAACATTTCTAAATTCTCCTTGGTATGCTGACATTATTTATGTGATTTTATATCTAAGTGCCCCTCCTTCTTTGTCTAAAACTAAAGCTATATTCTTGAAACAAAAGACTTTGAGTTTTTTCATATTAGATGGAGTGTTATATTGGAAAAACGTTGTTGGAATTTTACTTAAATGTTTACTTGAAGATGATGCAGGAAGAATCATGCATGAAATGCATGACGGAGAATGTGGAGGACACCTCTACTGGAAGGCCACAACCAACAAAATTCTTAGATCTGGTTACTATTGGCCTACCCTCTTCCCTAACACTCAAAAGTTGGTCATGTCTTGCCATAAGTGTCAAATCTTTTATGGCAAAAGGAAACTCCTTCCCTTACCTTTACATCATATCAAAGTTGAGGCACCTTTTCAATAATGGGGGCTGGACTTCATTGGTGAAATTCATCCATCCTCCTCAGCTCAACATAAGTGGATGCTCACAGCCACTGACTTCTTTACCAAGTGGATATAAGCTATACCTTCCAGAAATGCCAATGACTCTATCATTATCAAGTTCCTTGAAACAAATATCCTATCCAGATTTGGTTGTCCCAGAAAAATAATAACAGACAATGCTGCTACTTTTAAATCTAAGAAGATGGTTGATTTCTACTACAAATACCACATAAACTTGGACCATTCCACTGCTTACTATCCCCAAGGAAATGGATTAGCTTAATCCTCCAACAAAAGCCTCATCAATATCATTAAAAAGTTGTTGGAACAAAATCAAAAATCATGGCACAGTAAACTGGTTCATGCCTTATGGGTTGATAGGCTAACTACAAAGAAATCAATAAACATGTCCCCCTATCAGCTAGTCTATGGCATGGATGCAGTCTTTCTCACCTCGTTGGGAGTGCCAGTCATGAAGGTCCTTCAAGAAGTGCAGATTGAAGAGAATGATATGCAGAGAAAGATCAACCAAACAATCCATTTACAATAGACTAGAGAGGAAGTCTATGAAAGAACGCAGTTAGTCCAAGAAAATATGAAGAAACTATTTGATAAGAGGAATAAGGCAAACAATTTCCAAGTTGGAAATGTTGTTCTTAAGTGGGATTCGAGAAAAGAAGAGAGGGGAAAACATGGAAAATTTGAGAACTTGTGGAAAGGGCCCTATATTATTCATGCTGAGAGGGGTCACAATGCATTTTTCTTGAAAGAACTGAATGGAGAAGACCTATATGGAGGTCCTGTCAATGGCAGGATGCTCAAGCATTACTTATGCCTAGAATATTAAGTTTCAAAGCATTTTATTTTTCATTGTAAATATCATAGTTGAACCATTAATGCATTCAAAGTTAGAAACAATAAAAATACAAAAACAAAGAAAAAGAGAAAAGAGGGCATATTTTGAAAACAAGAAAGGTATAAGCCCCATACCAAAAAAGAGAAACAAATTTGAAAGTGTGCAAGCTTAAATGCCACTACTGAAAAACACACTTCTAGTTAGTCAAATTGCCTAATCTTGACTAATTAGCCTTTAAATTTTCTGCTGATAGGATAGTGAATTCGATTGGACAAAACTGTCTAATCTTGGCTTATCAGTAGGTAGATTAGGATAGAAATTAAAGGTTCAAACATGTTTAAAATCTGAACCTAAGTTTCCAAAGAGAGATGACTCAAATCTGTTGTATTTTCTGAGTCAAAAAGGTGCAAAAATCTGGTTCCAATTAGCTCAAAATCTGAACCAGAGGAAAAGGAAGACAACTCAATAAGAGTCAAATCAGAGCTGTAGAAAAGAGGAAGGAAATGTTTTCAAATTTCAGATCTTAAAGCCTTCCACTTTTGATTTAATTTCCTGCAAAATAAATGTCTATGTGCAGCTTTTCTTTATGCCATAGATCACAGCAAGTCAAATAGCTTAATCTTGACTTGACTGTTTTTAAATTTATGTTTTAGAAATTTAGAGAATGAAAATCTGTTGGACAGTTTAATCCCAACGGATGGTAGATTAGGTAGAGAATCATATGAACTCAACTATTAAATCTGAGTTCAGGGAGAAATAAGGAGTAGAATTAGATTAGATTTACTGCTTTCAAAAGAATAAAATGTTGTGAAAAGAGTTTGCCAATCCAAGTCCACTCTAAAAAAAAAAAAAAAAAAATGTTAGATCAGTAGGGTAGGTAGAATTTTGTATTGATGAAGATCCATTGTTTTTAATGGTTCCTAATATGTTTTCAGAGTAAAGCAAGATCATCTAGAAAAAGAAGAGCAATATAATGGATGAGGCATAGGTCAGCCTTCCAGAGAGTGCAGGTCTGAATTCTTGATGCCTTCAAGAAGGCACCATCCCCAAGTGGAGCCACTGTTAGCCACCTATAAATATTTTTTATACCAAAAAGTGGCTAAGACTATTTGAGCCTTCAAGGAAAAAATTCCATTACTAAAATCTGTTGGCCCTTGAAGACTCTTGAAGGCCTCCTGCCTTTTTCTCTATCCAAAACTTCATTGATATTCCCATTTTACACTAAAAAATCCTCCTGGTTTCCAAGCCAAAATACTGCTACAAGGACCCTTTTCCCCTTCCCCCTTTCCCCAAAGCTAAACTTCATTTTCTCCCCTTACTTCTCCATAAAACTCCCTTGTTTTCATAAATCCTTTTCTTCCATTTATGAAAATCGCTTTTCCATAGTTAAAAACCCATTTTTTAACTATACCGAAACCCTTTGAAAACATTGAAAAATCAATAAAAATTCATATTTTCTATGTATTGGACTTAAGCCCCCTTCGGCCAAGTCCCTAACCCTTTTTATCCATGCGCCCTGATGCCAAAACCTGGCGCTGAGCCAGTCAGGCGCTTATCCATTTTAACAAATTTTCTGCCCTGAAAATATTAAAAATCCTTTGTTATTTGTGAATTTCGGGGTTTTATTGTATTTATTATAAAGTTTTCCGCCAGAGCAATTTTTCAATAAACTTACACCATCGATCTCAGTCCACAGATCGACGGTGCGGAGTGCGTCTTGCCGTGGTCCCCACCGCTCGAAAGCCGGTTGCCCAAAACCGGTGGTATCCATCGCACCGCCTTCGGGCAAAAGGCTGTTTTCCCCCAATGGCCAACGATTCCATACGTCGCTTGACATCGGTCCCATGTACTATTTGTAAACCGTCCTCCTTCCGTTGTCCATCACGCATTAATGTTTGAACCAGGACGCCCAGCGATATCGTTGTGGACCGTCCGATCTGGGCCCATTGATCCAACGGTGATCGCTCGCCAAAGTTGCTCGATGGTTAACGAAGGTGCGTGTAGGATAGCCGGGCCATCATACAATGGAAAATCAATCTCCGCCGTCGATATGATCTGCAGATCGATGGCCCACAATTCATCGCTCGATCTCTCCGTTCAACTGTCCATTTCCCAATCCCGACCGTCAATCTCTGCGCGATCGACTGCTCAGATTCATCCTTCTCCTTTGACCGCCTCGTTCAATCTCGACCGTTGATCTCTGCGCGATCGACGGCTCAGATTTAATCTTTGTTCCGCTCATTCTACTATCTCTTCCGACCAATCCTAGCCATTGGATGATGCCATCCAACAGCCACACTTCCTCCACATGCCTCCGCAGCAGTCAACCTATATATGCAGGATTTTATAATGGTTTTTTGTATTTTTGCAGGGTTTAAATGGTTTTCCGCCATACTGAAGGAAATTCACAAGCTGAGGGTGGCAACCCTCCCTCTTTCAATTCGTCAAAGGAAATCATTCACAGGTGTTAAATGCACGTTTCATCGGTGTTTCATAATGCATTAATTCCATTCAATTCCTGTTTCAATCTTGCACATTTGACATACACAGCAAGTCAATCACAAATCAAGAGTATCAGTAATAGAAGACCAGAATGCACCAGAATAGAGTATTAAGAGATAGATTTGTGGGGATTATATCTAAGATGTCTATCAAAATCCTAATCCCTAGATTTAAACACAGTTTACAGAAAACCTAAAGTGTTTTATCAAGCAGGAATGCTTCCACCGCCGCAATCTGAGGCAAATTGATTCCTCTCAGCTACCATAAGAGCCACCTGTTTCCTCAAACCTTTCAAACAGAGGCCGAAGTTATTGAAGAAAATCAAATATTCGCCTCCAGTGCAGCGAGTGAGTTACTTCTGCAAGGAAATCAATGCAGAAATATCTGCAGAGTTACTCCAAACATTACACAGAGCCTCAAATTCAATAAAATCTCCCATTGAGCTATGATATAGGTATAAATCAATTAATACAGTGAGACACATGTACAGTTTATTCATTGAGCCCCCCAAGGACCAAGAAGACATTAACTCTGTATTAATTATAATTTAGATCTTTTATCAGATCTCACCTCCTCATTATTCTATATATACTTCTTCAGAAGATGAGTGAGGGGTTGGTTGTTGTTGATCACAAGCTATAATATTGAAACTCTCTGAAATCAATACATATTCCTTTGAAGTTGAAGAACAAATTGAAGTCTTGGAGATCTTGATGAAGTTGTTTCATGTTTGTTCCTGAGAAGGCTCTATCACTGGATTCATGAGCTTGGTTGTTGGTGAAGTATTCTGAACTGTCACATGTTTTTCCCTGTTTCCATTATGTTCCATAATTTCTCACTGCAATAGGATAGAAAATAATAGGCTAATAAATGACTCCTAGAAGCACCTTAGACCTGTTCATCCTTCACTCTTTTATGTTTTCTTCTGCTGAAGTATTTTAGAGGCTTTAATCTTTCTCTTTAGTCTTCATGCTTGTTTATTTCCTTAATAGTTTGAACAGTTGGTTTCAGCATGATTTATGGTTCTCCCTACTTGTCTGTTGTCACTTAAAAACTGTTATTGAAGTCTCCCTTTGAAGCTCTTTGCTTATAGTGAATTAGAGAGGTCTGTTTTGATCTTACCCTTTGTTCTCACTTAAACAGTTGGCTTAAAGGTCGTTATAATTATGATCATAGATGTTTTTAGGTGTTCCCTCTTCTATGGCTGTGATTATTAGTAAATCTTATATGTTTTCTAAAGTCCTTTAGAATAAAATCTTTGAGGAAATAGGGTGTTCCCCGAATCTTAGATTTTACTTTGAAAGTTGTTTTGAAATCATTGTTTGCTTAAAGGTGTGATTTGTATAATTTATGGTTAGCCCTGTCTATCAAAGAACTCTTTATTGTTTCAAATTATGCTTTCAAATTCCCTTTGTTGAGAATTAAAACTCTCTTTCCAAATCATTAATGTTCATTCCATTCCAAAAACAAAAGAATCTTGTGGCCAAGTTAGATTTTCCATTTGATATCCCATATCCTTTGATAAGTGTGTTATGGCCTATTTTTGACTCCATTGCCCAATGAAACAGATATTTTACTGTCCTATATATCTTTCCTAGACCTTTTATGTTCTACTGTATCAATTCAACCCAACCAAACAAACAAATACTTTCACTTAATAACTAGTCTAAAACCAATACTCTAAGCACACAAGATAAACCTTTGCAAAAAAAAATTGAGAGATCCCTCTCTGAGAGCAGGAGGACTAGATCCTGTAACTCTAAAGATTGGTTCTGACGTTGCCTTGTCTTTTGATTTGCCAAACTATCAAAACACGGGACGCCAACACCTTGGATGGGTATATTGTGGAGTTTGCCGCAGAGTGCTACCAATCCTTCTCCAAAGCTAAGGCTATCTTCTGATATGGGCTAAGAGGGAAGCTTCTTAAGGAAATTCCATTGTGGATTAAGGCCCTGATGGTGGACGAAGGGTTGATGGAATTCTAGAAATTGAGCATGGAAGCGTAAACCTCCAGTGCTGGGGGAAGGGCTTGAGGGATAAATGCTACGTGAAATGTGAAGCGAGGGGGTGGGGGAATGGATGTTGATACCGCAAGGAGGTTGAGGGAGCGACGTGCACATTGGAGGGCATAGATCACCGACAGGTGGTGAGAAAGGGTGATGCGGGAGTTAAAACGACGAGGGAGTAGTAGGAAGGATCAAGAGGAGGTGCCTCAGAGGATAGTGGATATGGAAGGCTAGGTGGGTCCCTAGGAGATGGAAGGGACTGGTGTGGGAGTGCGGTGGGTGCATGGGAGCCCAACCAGGAGGAAGAGGGGGATGATGTATGATGAAGGAGATGCAGATGTGAGGCCTGAAGAAGGTTCCAATGGCGAGTGGTACGTCGCGATGCAACGGTTATTCCAAGAAAGGATGACATTCATATCTCCAGGTATTCCTACTTCCCAAATTTTGAATGGCAAGGATCCCTACCTTCCCCTGGTACTCTAGAAACCTCTAAGTGATATTTTCGTTAAGTTAAAAGAGTTGAGTCGATTGCATAGAAGTCCATTGTCAGCAGCGACGCATGCTAGTAGCAGCATTACTGGTAGTATCACAATTACTATTGGTATAATTATGCAACCAGGACCCGAAGGGTTCATTCTAGTCACACCTCCACAAGTGAATATACTGGGGTCATTCACCCAGTACACAGAATTTTCTGGGTGGGGTAACAACGATGTGGAACAACACTGGTACCTCTGTGAAGCCATTTAGAGGGCTAGGCAGAAGCCAGATGCAGGAAAGATGATAGAATTCCAAACCACGCTGAGAGAAAGGGCATTGTGTTGGTTCATAAAGTGGTCAGATGCCCACCCGAATCCAGCAATTGCGGATGTCAAGCAGGATTTTGTCCAAGAATTTAAGCTTCCCCAAACAGACTAGCAAGGTCTGTCCAAGCTATGGGAGATCAAGCAAAGAGAAGGAGAGAATGCGTGGGAGCTGATGCGCAAGTTCAAAGATGCAATCGGGAAACTCAGCTACCCGATCGACCTAAACCATCAGAGGGACTGGTTCATCAAGGCTCTGCTTCCCTTAACACGAACCCCCTCACTCAGCAAAAGATCAACAACTTGCAGGATGCTTTGGAACAGGCTATGAAGCTAGAGGCAACGGCGGGCTACCCTCAGGTATAGTGGGGAGGGCCGGCCCCTCAAGACCCATCCCTACTAGGGCTGCAACATCAGATTGCCAATCTGACCGAAAAAATTAAATATATGCAACCTATAAGACCAGCTAGGCCGAATTTCTGGTGCACACACTGCCTGGTAGAAGGGCACGTGGCAATCAAGTGTCCTCGCTTGCGTAGCCCGGGAGTGGGCCCTCAGTCACAGTAGTACAGGGGACTCCACCTATCGGGGGAGGTACGCCGATAAACCCACAAGGGGTCTATCTGCTGCAACAACCATATGCAGGGTTCCCACAGCAACCAACCCAATCCGTAATGGAGTATTCTGAAATTTTCCAGACAGTGGGTCATCAACCTCGGATGTGTCCGATTTTGCAGAAGTAATCCAATGTTCTGAACAATGTATACTGTGAGTTCTATGCTTCCACGACTCACAACACCAAGTAGTGCAGAGCTCTAGACACACTGGTGGACCGATTGGACCAGCCCTCCTACAGGGTGAATGAAGCTCCCTGAGGTAGAGGAGGCGGTATGTGCAGGGGCCGCACAGGGGGACAGGGTTTGCTAAAATGCTACAACTGTGATCAGGATGGTCACGTGGCCTGTGAATGCTCCCTACCCAGAAGACCGTGGTGTTCCCAGTGCCGCATGAACACCCACGCACCAGAGGACTGCCCTGAACTTATCAAGAAGTGGGAGGAACGAGTAAGGCAGAGGGGCACAAATTTGGTAAACCCGGAACCTCAGGGGACAGTGACTCTGGCCATGCAAAATGTAGCCATAGTGACATGAGGAGGAAAGAAAATGAGAGAGGATGCTCATGAAAAGGAGCCGATATGGGTGACCAAGCCCGCATCCCCAAAATAACTAATCAGGTTGGGCGCAGAAGAAATATTTCCAGGAGGCGGTAGAGACTTTTGCCCAGCTGGGGGGAGACAAAGGTATTGAGGTACCCGTGAAGCATGATACCAAAGAGCAAAGAACTACGGGGGCTCTGCTTCAGGAGTGGCTCCACCTATTCCTCAAAATTGTTGATAATGCTTCAATGTGGGAACATCTCAAGCATACCCTGGAGGACGTATTGCAAGGGAACACAGGAATGAGGGAATCCTCAAACACATCACCCCAGTGTGTACAGCAGGTCAAGCGGAACAAAAGAAGAATGGGAAAAGAGTTCCTGCTAAACACACAGGTTACGGGATTTCAGATCAGAGACACCATGCTCGACTTGGGATTCGACGTCAATATCCTACCTTGGAAGACGTGGGAGGCTCTTGGGCAGCCACGACTGACTTACTCGCCAATCCAGCTCAGGATGGCGAACCAGTACTGCGTTGTGTCGATCGGAAGACTCGAAGATGTCGAGGTCGACATCGCAAAGGTAAAGACTTACATGGATTTTTAGGTCATCGATATTATCAGAGACAAAGATCCCTACCCTGCATTGTTAGGAATCGTCTGGGCTTTTGAAAACTATGCCATCATCAACCTCAAAAAGGAGCTGATGATTTTTGAAGATGGAGAGGTCCAAGTCACTCAGCCTCTTGACCCATATCAGGGTATGAGATATACAGAAACTATGGATAATAGGGAGGATGCTTAGATATTGGACAACCTCTATCAGATGACAGCAGGGAAGCGGGAGGATTATATTAACCCGACAGCAACCGGCTCCGTAAGCTGGCACAGTGTCTAGAGCTCGGAGATGGGGTCAGAACTAGCTTGGGAGGACTGGCAGCAAGGTGGGTATGAGACCAACACGAGGAGATGTTCCCATATTTCCAGAGTCCATTGGATTGGAGCTGAGATAAGGAAGTACCCCACCTTGTCCAACATGCAAGCAGTAAATACCTTCATTGCAAAAGTGGAGGACAAGGTACCGGAGGAGAACAAGATACCACTCTTGGATGTAGCACTCCAGTCCACATCAGCCAAGTGGTGGAAAAATCACCACAACTCCCTGTTGCGGTGGAGTTGTGTGGCAAGGGCTTTGAGGGCGCAGTTCAAGGAAGACGAAGGACCTCAAAGCAAGAAAAGGTACCAAGGAACTTCTGATCCGAGAGACCACCTGAGAACCTGTAAGGAGCAGTGGCAAAGCATAGGGTACCCAGAGGAGCTATGGGTACATCAGTGTGTCCACTCCCTGGATACCATCCGACATTCCTGGTACTTAGAAGAAGAAAGAAAGAGAGGGACAATTTCTTGGTAGGAGGTCGCGAACAAATTTTTCAGTGCTTTTCATTCGAAGGGAAGATAGCGCTAGTGTCCCAAGCATTACAGGCCATAAAATGGGTACTATTTTTCCACAATTCGGGCACTGACGGGAGGCCATTAGTACTAAATCCTGATGGTCGGCGTAAGTTGGCTTGCCAATGGATCGATAGCGAGCCAGACGATGACGGTTTGAAGGACCTGAGGCACCTATACTTTGAAGAGACAGAAGGAGAGCGGAACATTAAAGAAGAGCCTACCACTGAAGGAGTCCATCTACTTCTACTGAAGACAAAGAAGCTAAACATCGGCACGAAGGAAAAACCCAAACTGGCTACAGTTGGGGACTACTGGGATGAGGAGATGACAAAAGAAATTTCCAGTCCCCTCCAGGAATACAAAGACCTATTCCCTTCATCGGTTGCAGATTTAAAAGGCATCAAAGGGGACCTCGGAGAAATGAAAATTGTGCTGAGACCGGACGCCAGGCCCTTGAAGCATCGACCTTACAGGTTGAACCCGCGGAACAAGGAGAAATTCAAGCTGGAGATCGATAAAATGTTGAAGGTGGGTCTAATATTCCCTATGGAAGAAGAAGAGTGGGTGAGTCCCATCGTCATTCAAAATAAGAAGGACAAGTCAGAAATCCGCGTCTGTGTGGATTACTACAATTTTAACAATGCCTGCATCCATGACCCCTTTCCCACCCCATTCAGCGACGAGGTATTGGAAAAATTTGCAGGAAATGAGGCCTACTCCTTCACTGATGGATTCTTAGGCTACCATCAGGTGCGCATTGCGGAAGAGGACAAGAAGAAAATGACGTTCACCACCGAGTGGGGGTCTTTTGCATATCACGTGATGCCGTTCAGGTTGAAGAACGCCCCTGCTGTGTTTTCCAGGATTTTCATAGCTGCTTTCTGAGAATACATTCATAAGTTCCTGGAAGTCTACATGGATGATTGGAACTTCTACAGTTTGTTGAAAGACGACGCCACCCTGCTACGCATAATGTTTGATCGGTGTCGAAAATTGCCAATTTCCTTGAACCTGAAGAAATGCATCTTTGTGGTCCCCTTCGGAACGCTCCTAGGACATGTGGTGTGCAGGCAAGGGGTCTGCGTCGACCCCGCCAAGGTAGCAGTGATCATCCACATGGAAGCCCCGGAAACGGTGAAGCAGTTGAGGTCACTGCTGGGGCACACTGGGTATTACAGACGGTTCATCTGGAACTATGCGAAGATAATGGCTCCTTTGTAAAAGTTACTACAAAATTCATAGGTGTTCCAGTGGACGGATGACTACAAATTGGCCCTTGACACTCTAAAGGAGAAGCTGGCAACGACACCCATTCTGGTCCATCCAGATTGGGATAAGCAGTTCCATGTGCATATCGATGCTTCCGGTATTGCACTTGGGGCTGTCTTGGCACAACGAGGGGAGACGATAGTTGACCACCCAGTCTACTTTGCCAGCCGCAAACTCTCCAATGTGGAGTGGAATTACACCACCATGGAGAGGGAGGCCCTCGCAATGGTGTACTCGCTCCAGAAGTTTCGCCACTGTCTCCTAGGAGGTAAGTTTAAGTTCTTTACTGATCACTTCACATTGAAGTACCTAGTCAATAAGCTCATTTTGGAAGGACAGATATGCTAATGGCTCCTACTCTTCCAAGAATTCACCTTCGAGGTGATTTTCAAGCCCGGGAGGTTGAACGTTGGGCCCGATCACTTATCCAGGCTGGAGACGGGGAGAAAAAGGGCTCTCTCGATGATCAGCTACCTGATGCTAATATTTTCTGGGTAGAAGCCATACCAGTTTATTTGGCCGACATTGCAACTTACCTAACCACGGGGCAGTGCCCTCAACACTACACTCCAATCCAAAAATGACACCTGGTCGTCTGTGCCGCTGACTATCAGCTGATTGTGGGGAAGTTGTATAAATTGGGCCTTGATGAGATTCTGCGAAGGTGTGTCCTCGACCATGAACGCAAAGCTGTGCTGTGGGAGTGCCATAGCAGCATTGCGGGAGGACACATGGGGGAAAAACCCACCGCCAGGAAAGTGCTACAAGCTAGACTATGGTGGCCGACGGTCCATGAAGATAGTAAATCATTTGTCAAGAAATGTGATGTTTGTCAGAGAACAGGGAGGCCCTCTCATAGAGATGAGCTACCACTACACCCGGTGAATGTGTTGTGCCCATTTGAGAAGTGGGCTATTGACTTCGTCCGCCCCATGGCCCCAGTAGCCAAGCATTCAAAGGCCCGGTACATCATCACCGCCATAGACTACCTCACTAGATGGGCTAAGGCAGCAGTGGTAAGGGACTGTACGGCAGATACGGTAGCCAGGTTCATCTTTGAATACATCATCAGTAGGTTTGGCTGCCCAAGGAGCTTAACCAGTGATCAAGGTCCACACTTCATTAATGAAACGGTCAAATCGCTATTGGACACCTTCATGATCCAACATCACAAAATCAGCTCGTACCACCCACATGCCAATGGCACTATTGAAGTGTTCAACAAAATCCTCTAAAATGGTTTGACGAAGATCTGCAATGCCAAGCGGGATGATTGGGATGAACGGCTGCCAGCCGCACTACGGGCCTACAGAACAACGGTGAAGCATTTTACTAATCAAACACCTTTCTAGCTAGTGTATGGCCATGAAGCTATGATTCCCGTCGAGTTCACCATAACGAGTCTTCTGATCACCACCTCCCTAAAGTTCTTAGAGGAGGAATCACTACAGGAACGCCTACATGAATTACAAGAACTTGATGAGCTCAAGTTCCTTGCCGAGTTTCTTTGTCCATGCATATGTTGTCAATAGCCACTAGGTTGCGAGGACCGCACCTCAACTAATTGTGGTCGGGGAGGGGCACATCCAGCGTGTCATCCCCGTAGGATAAGAAAACGTGTCAAGTGTCAGTCCCTATCATTTCATTTAGTACTTGTGTTAGTCCGTAGGATCGCTAAGATTTGCAACATAAATCACCATAATTAGAAGTAACCTTGCAGTAATCATTTTTCCATAATTCGAAGTAACCTCAGCTGTCGCGTTTGCCCATTTCCCCATACCACTGTCAGCAGATGTCAGAACACACCTCAACAGGCAACTAATCACATGATTATCGCTGTGGAGGGTGCCAACAGGAATTAATTCGTTATGGGGTCTCATCAACCTCACTCGTGTCAGTTAATTACATAGCCTGCATGAAGAAAAGCATGAGAATGCCGGAGAGATCCGAGTTAGAGTTAGAAATTTCTGAAGATGCAAAGGCAATTGGAGCAAAACCAGAGTAGCAGAGGTGTCCCGAAGCAAAGAGCCAAGATAAGGGGTCGAGAACTATTCTGAAATTGTATGAACGTCACGCAAAGATGACAAAAGCCAATCCAGCAGTAGTGGAACAATAGCTTGACAGTCGGATTCATAAAATGGAGTCCCTCGTAAGGAAGTATGACAATGCTGCCCTCATAGATGTAGACCTTACGGACTCTTTTGAGTTCCCAGCGCTTAAACGCCAGGTGTACATGGAGAGCTATACCATAGAAGAAAAGCGCGCAGCAACAAGAATTTTGCCTGAGTCTCGAGACATCCATCAGTCCTACATACTGCATTTGAGGAATCTGCCAGTATTCAGGATGATAGGAGCAGCCATGCAATGTACCAAGTTCTTGCTCAGTCGAATTCAGAATGGGTCCTTGTGTTTGGGCAGGGAAATTCCAATCCATGCCGAGGATATTCACTGGCTCACAGGGCTCTCACGGGAAGGCCTGGATGTATCCTCTGCATGTCAAACCACCTCCAAAAGAGCAAAGAAGTCGGGGGACGCGGATTATTATGCAAAATACGGCACCCGGTGGGGAGGAAAGGGAGTAAAAATGGAACTCATCAACAAGCTCGAAGTCAGTTTCGCATGTTACCTCATTGCCAGTAAGACAATGAGGCACTACACCAAGGGGGAATGTACCCTAGATACCATTTCCATTGCGGAGCACTGCGTCCAGGGGGCCAAGCTGAACTGGTGCTCCTTCCTGCTAAAGGAGTTGTTTGATGCATGCAAGGATAATTACAAGAGGGCCACGAGCTTCATCTATGGATACCTAATAGTCGCGCTGGCCACGTGGAAGTGGCATGCTCCCCTCGTCAGGCTACCGGTAGAAATAGTGGAGGGTTAGCCTTTGGAAATGAAATTCGTCCCATGGAAGGTGTCGGGGGATCCCAGCACCAAAGAGGTCAATGCAGAGGCCTTCCGGAGTTGGTATGGTTTAATGAATAATGTGGTGACAAGCCAGCAGAGGATTCCCAGGAATCTGCTAGACGGATACAACAAGCAAGTATGGTTTAGGGTCAACCACGAGCACACATTCCTCCGACCTACTTGCGTGCCGAAAGAGACATTTCAGATGCGGCCACTGAAATTCCAACTCGACAATGCAACCTTCCATAGTGAAGTTTTTTCGTGGCCGAGGGTCGCGATGGAAGTCCGAAGCACGGTACCCACATACAATTTCAACAAAATTCTACCATAGCAACTGCCTGGCGAATCTAAAGCGGAGGTGGCACAAAGGGTCTCCAACATGCAGCTCTTCCCACTCATTCTCCAACTAAACATAAAGGTACGAAGCCTCAACGAAGTGGTCCGAGTAGTCTCAAGCGGTGCTACTCCTTTCCCTGTTTTTTCTGAATTTCAGCTTTCTCAGTCCAACCCGCTTCTCCGCACAACCTCCATCACCTCCCCCACCCCTAATGTTTTATTTACTTCACCAAGTCTAGTTACCACCCTTCTAGGGGAAAATAGTAAGTCCGCAAACCCCCTAGAGGCTCCCAAGGCCAAAAGGGCCAAAACCATAGAGTCAAGTTCGGTGGTTGACCTCACTGAGGAGGATCCACCCCGGCCACTAAGCCTAGGGGTACCCATCCAGGAAGAACCACTCATTGAGACAGGGGAAATAGGCGGGATTCCACCTCAAGCTCCCATTGACCCCTCCGACTTCATAAACATCCTTCTTTCACCACCCCGTACCGGCCCACTCCAACCTACCACCTCATCCGCACCATCCAACTCATCTGCTACCATATCAGACCCAGTAATCCGAGATATAATCAATGGGGACCACGGGGCCGAGGCTGACTCAAGTACAACATTGATACCACCGGTCAAGCCCGATGGGGACCCCCAGACCACTTTTTTTGATTTAATCGCATAGATGGCGCAAATAGTTGTAGACACAGCTGGGACACAGCTTGAACCTACTCCACTTCAGCAGACCGTCCAAACAAATTAGGAGGAGTGATTGGACCTGAATATGGCGGACTCTACACCCCATCCAACTCCACCGCCGTCCCCTCAAGAACACTCCACCAGATCAGTTGCCAGTGGGAAACCACTGCAGGAGCAGTGAACGGATCAAGGTACTTCAGGGGCCGACAACATGGAGACGTGGGGCACAACTCAGCTGTACCACTTCATTTAGAGAGCAGCCCAGCAGGCGGATAGGCTCCACTCCGAGCTGCAATAGAGGTGTGAGCAATAGCAACAGCAGATAATCGTGCTTACTAAACAGTGCGAGTAGCTCACAACGGCACACGGGCAGCTCCAGGACCAGATGAATGAAGTGGCCAGGGTGTTCGTGGGACTATGGCCTGCAGTAACGGCTCACTACACCCGGATTCCCACAAATGTGCCAGAAATGGATATATTACAGTACGCAATCCACCTCAGGGTAGCGTTCATCGACCTCCATTAGGAAAATTTAGAGCTCCAGGCAGCGTTAGCAGCACGGCCAGTGCTGCCTGACCCAGCGGTAGTCTACACCGCACAGATTACGAAGAAATAGGGCTAGGTCACCAAGATGTAGGAATCTCTCAGTACTGCAGCTCGAGATGCCTATGACCTCCTGAAAGGTATATAGGAATGCTCGACGGCCCTTACAGTAAAGACTCAACCCATTTCAGCGCAGCTACAACAACTCTCAAAAGAAATTCAGGATGCCACGGACCCCTCACAGCTAGACCAGCTATACACCCAAGAGGATGCTCTGGAGGTTCAGATCCAGTAGACAGAGGCCAGTTCGGCAATGGCCAAGCAAGAAATTCGAGAGCTTCTCCAGCCCCTCCAAATCAGTGCCCGGACCATGCAGTAGTTAGCCATCGAGGCCGGAACCCAAATCAGCACGGTATTCGGCATTGTACCGGTGAACGTTGGGGAATAAGCTATCACCAAGATCACCACGGAGATGGACGCATTATTACAAGGGTGGAAACAGGTTGTGACAACCTTCAATGAGCTTAAGGCTTCAACATTTAGCAAGGTCCCGAAGTTGGGGCCCTTGTTTGGGCAGGAGAATGAAGGTGCGTAGCAAGAACAAGGCACGAGGTCCAGCGAGGCTATGGAGGTGGAAACAGTGATTTGTGATTGACTCGGGACGAGTCAAGAAATAGTGGTCAGGGCTTGTTGGGGCCCTTGTTTTGAATTTTGAATAAGGAATAGATTTTAGGTTGTGGATCGACACATGGCAGCCGCAACAACGGTAGGTAGCAGAGCTGCTGAGGTTGCGGAAGAACAAGAGATAGCTGATGAGGCTGACGCAGAGAAGTGCAGACGAAGAGAAGATACAATAGAGAATATATGGTGGAACTCATAGGCAACAAAAATAACCCAAAAGCAGCTGAAGAAGAACACATGAAGAACTATTAGTTGCGATGGCGGGTGAATAAATAGGCCGTCACCCAGCCAAAAAGGAGATCATGCACGGATGCAGAGGGATTGAAGAGGATCGAGCAGATGCTACAAAAGAGCTCTGTCCTTAGCACGACATCCTTATAGTTCCTAGGCTTCTATTGATCTATCATGGCTGTGTTATCTATCTCTTTGTCCTGTGGGATGTCTGTAATAGAACTGCAAGCTCTTTCTATTGAGCGATGTAACTGTGGATCCAGCTGAAGGTTATTAATATAATTGAAGGTTGTTGTCTTGTTATATGAGTTACATGCATGCATGATGTCTGTGGTACCTTAAAATTTTATTTGCTTAGTATTTGCATAATGTTCTTAGACAATCTTCTATGTATGATGTTATGTATGAAAATGATTCTATGTTAACTTCGAGTTGCGGATCCATCTGCCACTACCGATCTGTTCCACTTCTACATGTGGTCACGGCACGCCTCGGGTGAGACTCTCTGCTCTCCGAAGTAGGGTGAAAATATCGGCATGGTTCTAGACTACATCAGACTCCTTTGTTGGCCCCAATCCCTGAACCTGGGTCTTTCCCGCGAGACCTGTTTTCTCGCCAACATTAACAATGAGCTTATTGAGCTCCCTATAATCCAAACACATTGTGCCACGATCTATCCTTCTTGTGCACCAATGCTACTCGAGCAGTAAAATAACTTTGACTAGGTTGAATTATACCGACCTCTAACATTTCTGCAATCATACGTTCAATTTCTCTCTTTTTGTACATAAGGATATCTGTAACACCTGATGTGATCACATATCGCACATGATAGAGGATCCTTGTTATTGTTGTTTGTTAATATGTGTGACATGCAATAAGTTATTTTTTGTGATGTGTGATAAACCTTAAATGTTGTGGTGTGCCATAAACCTTAAACCTTGCGGTGTGCGATAAGCCTTAAATGTTGCAGTGTGAGATAAGACTTAAATGTTGCAGTGTATGATAAGCCTTAAATGTTGCGATGTGCGATAAACTTTAAATCCTACACTTTTCGATATTGGTTGGCCCCCATTGCGTATCATTTTTTGCAAGTTCAAAAGGATAGCTGCTAAGGAATATGTTAAAAATACCGAATGTGATTTGCGATATGGGTGGGACCCAATTGCATATCGCACTTCGCAAGCTCAGAAGGATAAGCGCTAAAATTAATGTTAAAGACATCGAAGTGCGAAGTTCGATATTGGCATCGATGCGATGAAGTTCAAAGTTGAAGCCTAAAATATTTCAAGTCCGAGTGCATGAGGTTTTTACACTGTTTTAAGAGGAAAAGGGTTAAATATGACATAAGGACTTGGGTAGGATAAGACCTAACAAAGAGAAAAAGGCATAGTAAGCTAAACATCATGGTAATAACGAGATAGACACCTCAGGTCGAGTCGGGCAAAGGGCATTCATACATAAATATGATGATCTAACAACAGGAATGGAAAAAGGCAGTGAAACAATCAACACAACAATCAGATCTGCTGAATCATCCAGCACAACACCAGATTTAATGATCCAGCGACAGTTTCTTGAAGAAGTAGAGCCAGATGTCAATTTTATTTTATTTGTTGCCTCTTCAGCATCACACTAGCCAGACTATGATCACTCTGCAATCAATAACGAATCGCCAAAGCTAATTCCACAGGTGGTGCTTGTCAGATTCATCTCATCACCGCCATTGCATGGCCACACTTGGTTAATTTTAGCTGGAAAGTAATTAATAACAATCATTGAAATAGACAGAGTAACTGACTTAAGTTTTAGATAAATCTTGTATGCATTAGCAGTATAAGTAAGAGGCCCCATAAGGGAAATACCATTGTAAAGGCTCATCTGGTTGTAAACACTCTTTTTGATGAATGAAGGGACATAGTTGTTTCTAGATTCTTGTGTTATGATCTATGGTGAAGTGTTTTCTCCATGTAATTTGTTATTCTCTTGTTTCACACATTGTTTTCTTTCTTTAATGTTGATAAGAAAATTTTTCTCAGGATTTGCCATCAGGCACCCTGCTCAGTCTTGAAACAGTAATCTATGTCTTCCTCTGAAATTTGAATGTAGAATTCAGAGATGGTCTGCTTTACATTCACACTGAACCTTAATCTCTCCCCCCTTTCCATTTCACAAGTTGTAAAGATCCATTGGCATTACTAGCTTTCTTGGTTACACATGATTTCGGTTATTCATTCATTTTAATATGTTTTCACCTATTTGAATCCATAGCCCAATGTCCCTCTTTTGTTGTCTCAACCAAAAAATTTCAAAAAAACCCCTATGCACTAATAGCTAGCCTAAAATTCCCATCAACAAAGCTATATCTAATAGAGAGACCCCTCTATGGGTCCAGGAGTGCTAGATCCTAGGCCTGAAGCGATTTTTATGTTGCCTCTAGGATTCTGCCTTCAGCCTCGGAATTACTGAGTGATAATAGTATAGACCCATCTTTAGCTTGAATATGTTTCTCAAACCTTTTAATCACCAAAAATAAATTATACCTGGATTTCTTCTTGAACCCTCTCCGTCCTTGATATATCCAAAAATAAAGGTAAGAAATATATTACTATAATACATTTAAATTTCCAAATGTGAAAGAATACAAGTCACTCTAGCTGATCCTAAGAAGCCCGAGGTGACGAGGATTTTTGAATCTATAGGGTTCTTCCAACTGCTTCGACCCTTCAGTAACTTGGTAAACTCAATGGAAAATAAAGGAGTTTCTCTAAACTATGTAATTTTGTGTGTAAATGGGGGATTCCTACTCTTGTTCATCTCCCATGAATTGTTTCCAACCTTCCAGCCAAGAATTAGAATTTTCATGCACTAGAAAATGAAGGAAAAGTGGCATAGTGCATTAAATTAGATGATACGAGTGATAATATAAGCCCCTCCCACCGCACACCCCCTAATTTCTTCAAGCATGACAACGGGAGAGTTTTTAAGTCTAAATAGATATTCACACATAGAAAAGGTGGGGTTTTCTTAATGGTCTCTATTGAAGTCTTTCTTAAGATAGCCTGGTAAGGTATTTGCATCATCTGCCTTCCAACTTAGATAAGACTCAACTTTTTGGGTCAGACCTTTTTTTGTTCTGTGTAGTGGCACATTTTTAGTTTTTCTCTAGTTCAGTGGGTGGTTTCCTCTTCAATTACATTCAGTTTGGAATTTGTTTGTCTCTTCCATTGTCTTTGTCTCTTAACCCCTTTGCACAATTTCACCCAGTAGAAACGGCCATAGACACTCCAGTCAATGCATCCCGTGCAAATTTTCAAATATTTTTTAAATTCAGTGGAGGAATGATTGTAAAATTTGGGACTTACAAGTTGCATTTTCTCATTGTAAAAACATGATGTCTTACCAACTGGAGCCTCAAACAACTAAGAATGCAAAATTTTGTTGCAATGGTGACTATCAAAAGAAACCAAATTGAGAAATTTGCTGCAAGTCACAACATGCTCTATGAACTGGTTTTATGTCCCGCTAGGAGCTCCCATTCGTTGGCATAATGTCTGAGGGTTAGTAGCTTTCAAAATGAAGAAACATGCAAGAAATCGAAGGGGAGATGTTATATGAAAATGCAGTCTTGGAGCTCAATCTTCAAGCAAACATCAATAAAGAAGCTCTCAATGGCCATAATAGTGATTGGTTGCTACCTCCTAGGGTCTTCATTACAAGTTGTTTTGATGGATCTAGGTCAACTACCATACCTGTAGGAATGTAATTTTGCCACTTGATTTTTAGCATATGATGATTTTACAGTTTTTTTTAGCATTTTTAGCAGTTTAATTGCAATATTATTCCACGGGTTGTACAATTTTCAATTTAAAATAATAGTTTTTGAAGTGTGTCATTGCCCTCCAAGTCCTACAAAAACATCATACTGAACTAATTAATGTGACCCACCTTTTGGGGACAAAAGGTACATAGAAGAAAAAATCAAAAGGCCCTTTGAAATATATGGCAAGTACCCATATTTCTATCAAAACATATGAACCCATTGGCAATTGTAGAATTCTATAACCAACCCAGAAGCAAGAACCAAAATAATAACTAATAACTATTGATAGTGTTACAAAATATATGTTCTGCGTTGTCTTGACGTGCCATTTCTTACACATCCATATCAAATAGTGAGAAAACCTGAGCTATTCAACCACAGAAACAAGACCTAAAATACACAGGTTAGGTCAAGTTCTAGTTTTCTGTATTTTAGGTCTTGTTAGAGGTGAATAAATATAGTTTTGTAAGGCACTGATTAATGAGGCATTTACAAAAAACCCTAAAACTTTCATCTTCAAGCTATGTTTTTATTTAATGAAGCTATTTCGTGTTGTGTGAATGTTTAAATTTTTAAATGCCAATATCCTTAGAAACCCTCCTCTTCATCTTCAAGCTATGTTTTCATTTTGATCAAATGTTGAATTGGTTCTTGAACACTAGAATTGAATAGTGAGAATAAAATGATGAGAAGGTTATTGGAGAGAATTTTTTTCCATAGAAAGAGATTTTCAAGTGTTTAATTAAGTTCATGACATGAATCCCTTGACATTGAGCATGTTTCTAACTTAGGATACAAATCCTGTAGGCACTGGAAAATGATTTTCCAGCGCTTCCTGTAGGCATTGGAAAATGATTTTCCAGCACCTACATAATTTGTATCCTCGAGAAACACATTGGGACCACTGGATTATCCAATGGCCAAAATAAATTATACTCATCATAATATTAAAAAAACTCTTAAATGATAAATATCCCTCCTAAATTGTAAATGTAAAAAGATTTGATGAAGTGATACTAAAACTTCTGAGCAAAACCTTGCTCACACCTTAAAATTTTATCTTAAAAAATAAAATACTGATGCAATTATTTTGTTAAAATCATTTTCAAACAATGCAAAGAATTCAAAATAGAGGAAGAGTTAAACTTCTTTTAGGATAGGATCTAATGATATAATGATGGCATAAATCCTCGGGACAGTTACATACTATTTTTGTTATATTTCATCATCAATATTTTCATATATGGGACTAGGATTCTATATTGAACATGTATGGAAACTATACAAGTACCCAAAAATGAGTGATTCTCTTAGAAATATAGATTTCCCTATACTATATTCATTGTGTGAATGGTAAGATGCATTTGTAAACAATAGTTTATTTGTTTAATCAAGAGCAAGGTTGTGTCTCCAAGTCAGATATTATAAGAAGCTCATCTTTAGGGTAGGATATAATGATATGATAGGATCTAATGATATAATGGTGGCATAAATCCTTAGTACATGTATATAATATTTATGTTATATTTCATCATCAAGCTTTTCATATATGGGACTAATATTCTATATTGAACATGTATGGAAACTATATAGGTACCCAAAAATGAGTGATGCTCTTAGCAATATAGAACGCCCTATATTATATTCAATGTGTGAATGGTAATATGCATTTGTAAACAATAATTTATGTGTTTACAGGGCCCCTTGGATTATCACCATACATTTCATACCCCTTGTATCTCCCACCCCTCTCGCGTTGTTGGAATGATTGGGAAAATGGGCCACCATGAGGTTGATTCAGGTGTCGAGTTTGTGAGAGACTGACATTGTAAAACATACCCTCCATTCCAATGGTATGATTTTCTTGATAAATTTGTGAAGAGTAAATCGTTCCTCAGAGTTATGGCAAAGTATGGCAGGGTTGAAGAAAAGTAGTGATGATTTGAAAAATGTGACAAACAAATGAGTGAAATGACACTGTTGGACATGCTCACTTACTACTGTAACAAGGAGTAGGACTGCTACGAGGTTAGATTAAATCATAAACTTAGTGGAAATATATTCTCGAAGAAATTTTTTAGGGCAAGTTTCAGAGATTAATTTGGATTAATTGTTCAGTCGTTAGAATTTTTATGAAGGTAAAGCATCTGCAGTGTCTAGAGAAATCACGTCTGTAGCGTCTGGAGAAATTTGGACTGCAATGTCTCTATCTTGGGTCAACTATCTCTGCATCATGGGGATTTCAACATAATTGCCACGTGAATAGTTGGAAAAAGGTTTTGAACATCTGCGGGAAGACTGCCATTAATGTAGTAGGTGGATTGGGGTGGAGGATGGGAACAGAGTGGTGGAGGGGAGCGGGGTGGCAGAGGTGTTGGGAGTGGTGGTCAAATGTTGGAGTTGACAGAAGAGTCCACTACGTAGGGGAGCGAGGTGGCAAAGGCAGATGTTGTAGATGTAGAGGGGTCAACCAGAGGAACGTCGAAGGTGACAGGGTGTTAGAAAATTCCACCGTGGGGAGGTCATCTGACGAGGGGCCCACATGTCCTCTCACCGAAAGAGTCGCAGAAGTCAAACGACAGATATCTTGATTTCGTCGACTCATTGAGTCTTCCATATTTTTTTATGTTTTTTAATCTGGCTAGCGTCATGAGTTCCCAAACCGCAATCAAATTTTCTTTGGTATTTGTTCTAGGAACAAAAGCAATTCTGAAATGGATTGATCTATTACTTTTCATCCTTATCGTCCCCCCTCCTCCACAAACCATCTCTTGAGATGCTCCATCAAAAATCCCAATGGAAAGTCTTGTTGAATGTGTTATCACCAAAAAATTATCAGCTAGCCATTTTTAACTAGGTGGATTGAAATAAACCTTGTAGGATTAATTTTACCATAGTAAAATCACTTTCACCATGGGAAATAATTTAGTAAACCATTTTATTAAGTTATTTCTCATTAAAATTAAAAAAAACCATGAGAATAATTGAATAAATCATTATTATTTTATTTTTCTCTAGGAATAATTATTAAATCATTATATGATAATAATTTCTCATCACATTTAACTAAGTCACTTAGGAATAGTTAAATAAATCAATATTTATTTATTATTCCTTTATTCTATTTTTGGAATAATTGTTAAATCCATATTTAATAATTATTTCATTTTCACACATTTCTTAATCCTTGCGAAATAATTAATAAATCATTTGATTTGTTAATTATTTCTAAATAAATATATTTGACCCTTTTGAATATCTTTTCCCTCTCCATAAAATATAATAAGGTATTCCTAACACCAGCTAGATCTTGATTTTGGTCAATCATATTTTATTATTCCACATTTTCAAGATCAATCTAACATTTTCCTATAAATATGAGGGATTTGCATTCATTTTTCACTATGATCACTATCATCGTCACCATTATCGTTTTCTTGCATTTGAGCTCCCATTAGAGTTCTACACATTGTTTGAGTTTTTCACATATTGAGAGAGAGAGAATCGATTATTGAAACGTCAAGGACATCAAAGGACTCATCCCACAAAGGGGGATTTGCATGCCCTTTTGTAGATCTCCTTCAGCGAGTGTTATCAATAAATATTGATTCATTTAAACACCTTTCCATAATTGGGTTATTACATTAGATATTTTTTTGTTGTTTATTATTTTAGATCGCATACATATTTTTGCTGCAATTTTTTATCATATTATTATTGCAAATTTGAATTACAAGAAGCCATAAATTATTGTTAGAGTCACCATTTGTTAGTGTGAAATTTCTTGGAAGGTGTACCAAAAACACTTCACTTAAGTCACAGGTGAGAAGTGACCCTAACAACAATTTGTGGCTACTTATACTTCAGATCTACAATAATAATATGAGAAAAACCTGAAGTAAAAAGATGTATGTGATCTAAAATAATAAACAACAAAATAAATTCAATGTAATAACCCAATTTTGGAAACATTTTTAAATGAATAAATATTTATTGATAACGCCTCGTGAAGGACATCTACAAAAAGGTCAGCAAATCCCCCTCCATGGGACAAGTCCATTGATGTGATTGATGCTTCGATGATCTCTCTTAATATGTGAAAATCCCAAACAATGTGAAGAGCTCTAGTGGGGGCTCAAATGCAAGAAGACGATAATGGTGACAATGATAGTGATCAAAATCAAGATCTAGCTGTTAGGAATATTTTATTATATTTTGTAGAGAGGGAAAAGATATTCAAAATGGTCAAATATCTTTATTTAGAAACAATTAATAAATAAAATAATTTATAAATTATTTCATGAGGATTAAAAAATGTGTGAAAATGAAATAATTAGTAAATAGTGATTTAACAATTATTCTAAAAATATAATTAAAGAATAATAAATAAATAATGATTTATTTAATTATTCCTAGGTGATTTAATTAATTGTGACGAGAAATAATTATCAAATAATGATTTAATAATTATTCCAAGAGAAAATTTATATAAATCATGATTTATTCAATTATTCTCATGGGTAATTTTAATATTTTTCAGAAATAACTTAATAAAAATGGTTTACTAAATTATTTTCCATGGTGAAAGTGATTTTACTATGGTAAAATTATTCCTACATGGTGTATTTCGATCCACCTAGTTAGAAATGGCAAACGATCATTTTTTGGTGATAACCGAAGAAGGATAATGTACTCTTCTCTATAATTTTCTTTTCTCGAGAGGAAGATATTCCCTAAAATGGGAGATGATCTTTGAGACCTCGAGAGGAATACATAACCAATCATCTTTGAAGATAACCTTATTTCTTAACAACCATATTCCTCAGACGATAAATATAGGAAGAGTACAAAGTTGATTAAATTTCTCTGCCCATATGTATAGCTTTGTTGCAAAGTTAGTCCACTCCAAATCTTCTTTGATCCTTAATACTTGGAGAATATAAGACTTGATTTCTTGGGAAACTACACAATTTATCAAAAGATAGTCAAAAGTCTCTTCTTCCAATTTGTAAAGGCCACAACCGCTATGACCCTAATAACCTCTTTTTTGGAGGTTTTCCTAGGCCAATATTTTGTTATGAAGGACCAATCACGTGAAACATCTTAACTTGTTTGAGATATGCCATTTCCATAGGAATCTATACCACCATCTATCAACTGATATAATTTGTGAATGAGTTGACGCTTCATCTGTCAATCTGGTTGTAATATTTCCAGTTGATAAATCCCAACTCCAAACCAGAGAGTCCCTATAATTGGTTAATCTCACGTCCTCGAGGTTGATCTATTTAATGAAAAGGTTCAATTCTTCCACTAATGAGCCATCTAGTTATAAGTTTGTTGAGGATAGTCAATAGTTTTGTGAGGACTGTGAGGAGAACCCTTTTTTATGTTATGTAGATAATGGAGTCCTTTTTTTGCTAAGGATTATCTTAATTATGTGGATAACTTTTAGAGTTTGGCACTACCAATAAAGTGGTCCTTTCCAAGGATGACTTGTTTTCCATGTCCAAGTTTCCAAGAAAGCTAGTTGAATAGTTGGGGAAAGAGGACATGAGAGCTTTCCAAACCATAGAGCCTCTTTTGGGAGGATAAAGATCTTGTCTTCTGATCTAATCCACCACATTTTGTCTACTAAAATATTTCTCCTTAATAACTAGGCTCCAGAGACCCTACCCGAACAACCCTCTCCACGGGTTTTTCATTTCCAATTCTTTTGCAAACCAGGATAGTTTTTTAAAACCCCATCCTCCTAGACTTTTGGGAGTAGAAAGGATGGACTAGTTAGCATGATGGAAACCTCCTTTATTTCTTTTACCAGCCCACAAGAAATTAAAAATCATTTTTATAATCGTGACTAGGATAGCAGGAAGATTTTCTGCCAAGGAAAACCAGTAAACAATAATGTTTTCCAAGACATATTTTGCCAAGACCATTCTGCCTCGTAATGACAACCAATTGTAGCATCATATATTTATTATTTTCTCCACCCTTCTGATCATCCACATCTATTCTTCTTTATGATAGTCATTAATATTTAGAAAGAAGTCTAGATACTTAATTCCGATTGCCAATTCTGAGATATACAAGGATAGAAAAGACTGGATGTCAGAGAGGATGTCTAGCCTACTTTCACATTGATGAAAGGTGGCTTTTGTTAGGTTGATTTCCATTCCTGTAGCATTTCTAAAGAGAGATATGCATCCGTGGAAATCCTATCATTCTGCTACAGTACCTAGACCCAGTAGCAGAACATCATCCACAAATAGAAGGTGGGTGATGTACTGATTTTTGGACATTTTTATTCCTCTTATGTTACCCTCCTTTTTCTCTTGCAACACCATGTGAATCAAACCTTCCATCACAAGTAGAAACAAAAGAGCTGATAGTGGGCATCCCTGCCTTAGACTCTGTGAGCCAGTTGTTGGAAATATGT
Organism: Pinus albicaulis; assembly: GCA_034641835.2. Lineage (NCBI taxonomy): Eukaryota > Viridiplantae > Streptophyta > Pinopsida > Pinales > Pinaceae > Pinus > Pinus albicaulis. Next base: position 1,299,760,998 of record CM076582.1, on the reverse strand, counting down.
TGTTGTAACAGCCCTGGTCAAAATTCCGTGTAATAAAAGCTAATAAAGGAAAAATAATAACCATGGTCATGGGACACGTATTCTAAGATGAATGTTGGGAAAAACATCCTAGTGGGTGTTCATTTGGTTTATTATGGTTAAGGAAATTGGAAAAGTAAATGGAAAAGGCTTTGGAAATGCATAACGCATTAATTGGAATTTTATTTATGAAAATAATGGAAAATAGGAGAAAAGTAAGGTGAAAGGTCACAAGTTGCATGTGAGGAGGAAAATGAAGGAAAATAATGGAAAAATGAAGAAAATAGAGGTCTCATTAATAAAAAGTATTTTGAGGATGAGTTGGTACCTTTTGTTAGTTCAATTTAGGAGCTCTCTCTCTCTTTCATACTCTTGGGTACTTAGAGCATTCTTGGAGCACTTTAGCATTAGATCAAGGAAAACAAATGAAGAACAAAGAAGGAAAAGAGAAACAAAGATCAAGCAAGGAAGAGTAGGATCAAACAACTATAGCGGAATTACTTGCAGGTATTGATTTGCATGTGTAATTTCCTTGCTATATTTGAAATTAATGGTATATGCATGTGTGTATTTGGTTCTCTTGTTATCATTGGCATGATTTTTGCCAAGTGTGATAGTGTTCTCTAGCCTTGCCTTGCCATTTCCAGATAACCATGGTGTGATGCGTTCTCTTTTACTTGGCTGAGCTGGATTTCCAAATGATTTTTGAAACTGAGTGAAGTGGTCTCTGAAAGAAAAAGCACAAGACCTAGAAATCCATGAATCAAACAAGGTGGGATTGTGGTAATTTCCTTCGGATCAAATTAAATTTCCCTTTCTCTATAAGGAATGCAAGTCATGCTAAGTAAGCAAATTACATTATGTCGACGGGAACAGTCATGTGCTCCAATCCTCTACCCACTCACCTTTCTATTCTTCATCTCATCGACTTTTCCTATTGGATCCCATCCAATTCGCTTTTCCTATCTTTGATGGTATATTGCCACCATTACTAGTCAGTAGATACCCTCCAATCGGATGAGTGAAGGCACCACTAACATCTTGTAAATAACACATTTTTTCAGTTGCAGTTCAAGGCATTGTACATACAAAGATGAAAATGGAAAAGTTGTACACAATGACATTGTAAATATATAAAAGTGTGCCATATAAAAATTTCTCAATTTTGCACATCAACACATTTTACCAACCAACGTTTCATCAACCCATTTTCAGTAACATGTCGGAGCTAGAGCTTACATGATTGTAAATAAATACTAGATGAATATTACTAGTACAATATTGTGTATCTTAAATTCCTGTGGACATCAATAATTCATCACATGCATTCCCGTTACCTCCCTCGACGATCGTTGTTTCGAGTCCAGGTGGAGTTGCTGATTCAGATTCCTTTGACGAAACGAATACTTTTTTATTAATAGTATTCCGCTGTATATTATGATTAATGAAGGAAAGATGACACTCGTTAGAGCAGCAGGTTAAATGCGAAGGATTTCTGACAATTCCGTATGGACACGTGTATATATTGGTGTGCTGATAAAGAAAACGTGGCGTTTGACTGAGTAGTTTGGCGTCTGCGCACGACCCGTTATATGGTTGAAAATTCAAATGCAGGGGCCATGGTTTTGTTTGTTTAACTGTCACCGTCCTTATCTTGAAAGCTCATTTAAATTTTATTTGAATATGTGTTTGACAAGTGCAAGTTGCTCATTTTACGGAACTCCATCTTTTATTTCTTGCTTATCGTTGTAGTAAAGAATGTGACATTGGAAATCCGCGCACTTTTGCTTTGGACGTGTCTCACCTGGGATAATAACGATATATCTTGAAAATTTAACTAGGTTGGATTATTATTTATTTATTTTTTATAAAATTGTTTTTAAAAATAGTTAATTATTTGGTTAAGAAATTTATATTTTATTTTATTTATGAAAAATTTAATTATAATAAATTTTTACATAGATTTTGTTTTATTATAAATATTTATATGGTCATTTTTGAAGTAAATTAATTAGCTCAATCATATAAATTAAATGACTGGTAAATGTTAATAGACATCAAATTACATAAAAATAAAATAAATTTAATAATTAAATCAGTCTAGATATATCTTAACTTCAGATCTATCTAGCTCCAAGAGGGATCAAGTCTCTTTATGTGTAAACGTCTTTTAAAGTGTATTTGAAAGAGTTAAGATGGATCTAGGTTGGTTACGCCAAGAGGCACATTCTACAACTGATAATTATGTTATGTGTATTTTATAAATAGAAAAAGAATGTTGTAATGTCCCAAATATAAAATTTGTAGAAAATAGTTTCAGAAATTTAAGCCGTCAACACCATAAACAATTTTCACAAATTAAACCACAAAATTTATGGTAAAATCGGGAAATATAATTTGTAACTAAATAATAAACAATATAAACATGTAGAAGATCTCAGCCTTAGTTTATTAATATGTAAATAAGTTGGTACAAGAATAGGAATATGGCTTAGATGATGGCCCCAAATAGATATACAATAATGTCGTAATTGGCCTCTAAAGAAAACTAAAAATCAATAAACTGCAACCTGTAAATCCTGAATGGATCCACCAGGGGAAGAGATGAGTACTCACCTACTCTCACTGAATCACCTAAGGGTTTTCATCCTGAGGCTACTACTGAAGTGAGAACTAGGTTTTCAAAATCTCACCACAAAGACAATACACAAATCCAAAATGTCTTCAAATGACCTCCTCCTCCTGATGGATAGATCTCCAAGCCTCTACAAGCATCTTATTTTATTATTTTATTATTATTCTAGACGCTCCTCCATTGACTTGATCTTAAGTGACTTTTTAATTTTATTTCACTTGAGTCACTTTTGGGCCTTTTCCTCCAATCAATTATTTTTCCCTAATTAAATAACTAATTAAAGTCATTTTTAATTAAGGAAAATGGTAAATCGCCCACCATACTCTCTCCGATCACTAGAAGTCACTTCTTAGCATCCCATCCTATAGATCTTCTCGTTCCGGTTCCAACAAGCTATTGTACTGAGGTGTTCCACCAAATAATCTTCCTGGAATGCCACCTCAAGCATAATTAATTTAGGCCCCATAATAATGCTATTTTTTGAAAGTTTTCAGAATGCAACGAAATGAAAGGAAGGTTGTGTAGATGATGGAATATGCCAAAAAAATGCTATCGGATCCCATAAAAACTCCTCAGAACTCCCTCGGGACCCCTAATGATGTAATCCTCCTCCTACAGCCTGACCATCACATACCCTGGAAAACCATCATGGTTGTACTATAGAGGAAAATAAAAATGGGGACATGAAAAATCCTCCCACCCCAAGATTGATTTCTCTTAAGAATTCGCACATGTTCACTATAGAGGCATTTTCCAACTAATACCAGGATCCCATATGAACCACTGGTTCACATCATGCCTCTGAGAAATCCAAACATAACCAGATCCCTCAATACTTGGATCCCAAGCCCATATCTGACTCAAACTGCTACTAGTATATCCGACTAGATCCCAGTGCCACCATGGCCAATCATCGCCCTAGTCCCATGGCTTTGATTGTGCTTTATCTCTGACTATAGATACTACTCCACCAATAGAATGCCAACTCATCACCTCTCTCTAGTCCAACCCTTGCCATAGACTAAGGTTAACCCTACTATGCTGATGCAGTGATGGAATGTTTATGGATGACCAACCTATGCCCTATTTCCAACTGTGGCATGTAGTGTCCCCCTATCTCTCAGGGCCCCTACTGTACTACGCTCTAGATTAATAATGACACTCTATCAATACGATACCAACTCATAATCTCCCGCAAATCCATCCTATTGGAAGGATCATATGCATAGACACCTGTATATGGAAAAAATCCCCTATGTTGCACTATGACCAACTCACACTACCATGTCTAGTCCATCAATATGATTTACCCAATAAATTCTGCTCCTCTCTCTATAATGGGAAAAAGTGGGCAAGCTATGTTGCAAGCCCTGTCTATGTACTCTTGGAGAGAGATGCTCCCTGAAAGTACTGTAGCTTTTATAGCTACCTGTGCATCTACGTGCACCTCATCAGTGAGTGTGTTATGCAACCAGCTCAAAAAATAGAAGAAAAATGAGATCAACACCTTAGAAATAAACCACTTCGAGGGGGAAACCTCCTTTACATTACATAAATGAAAAATTCTTAGGTGATTCAAATGAAAAAACCTCCTTTCTATATATAGGAGTCCATGGGGTCACAATATAATCCTAGTCGACCTAACAATAATAATGCAAGGGCACAACAATAACAATAGTGGCTTTTTATGGGGCAAAATAATAACAATATGGGGCCCCAGATGCGGGTGACAGAACTGATACGCTTGAAAATCACATCCCACTCTCCCCGGGAGGTGGAGATCCTCTATGCATAGCCTCACCTGTTGTGGATCCTCATACAGTTATCCACTCGCACGAGACTCACAGAATCAGAAATGATGACGAGAGGACAGGAACCGCGTCACCATGCTCAGAGCATCACCTCGCATCTATCACCATAAATGATCACCATGATTAACCCATATTGCAGCCATCCCCCTTCCCTCGAGCCTGCTCAGGTGATAAATCATAGCACGCAGATGCGTGCGAAGCCTACTCATTGCTATCCTCCTCGCACACACCCCAGCCCTTTTAAAAAGATGAGCTCTCAGCCCCTTTCAATTCATAGAATGTTTTCTTTGCCTTTCGCCTATTTAACTCTACTCTGGCTTCTCCCTGACTTTAGAAGGCTGTGGAGCTCTATTCTTAGCGTCACGTTGCGCAATCTCCTTTGGGCTACTGCACCCCTTCCTGCACACCTACCCCCTAGCTATTCTTTCCCCCTGAGCCCCAACGCTTCTTGCCATTTTGTGTACCCCTCCCTGAACCGCTCCCCCCTGCCTCTGTGTTCAATGGCTCCCAAAATTCACCAAATAACTATCCAAGGAGGATAGAGAGGGGCTCTTCCTGGCCGATATCAATGTGGCAAGGACAATTTTCTAGAGTTGATGGAAGGTTCCTCTTCTAGCACTTTTGCATGTCAGAATCCCGATCTCGAGCAGGATGGAGAAGCTCCTGGACACACTACACAGAGAGAAAGATGCAACTCGCAAAAGTCCACCATCTCTCCCAAGACGCACCTCCAGCACTACAAAACTGACTCGCTGCTGGTTTAGGAGGAGGAAGATGAGGATTCAAACATCTGGGTGATGGATTTTGATGGCATTCGGACGTATGTCCCCAATGGCGTAGATCCAGATTCGCCCATCCTCTGCGCACCAGTCCACAATCCCAAGTGTACAATGTCAGACACAGCGGAAGCTGCTGCGCAGGCTCCTGCTTGCCCCATTGAGGAGGAGGTCCCCAACAGTGACGATGAAGACAAAAAGTGAAGCTTGCACAACTGCACAGTTCTCCCAAGTTTTTTGTCAAGCTTGCCATTAGTGTTTTTTTGCTACCGTTTACTTTGTGCTACTTAGATATGTCAGTGCTACTACGCATAATGTAATTTTCTGTTTTAAGATTTTTTCGGGCTGATTTCCTCCCCCGAGGCAGCCTAAAAACCTTGTAACAAAGGCTGGGATTGGCTAAGCGCATATTTCCAACCCATCATGTAGCACATGTAACTTCTATGTTTTCAAACTAATAGAATAGCCTAACTCACCAAAAAAATAATAATAACAATATGGCGGTTACAAGGGGTACAACAATACAAATAAGGGGGATACATTAACAACAATAAGGGACTACACTAGTAATATAGGGACCTAACATGCCCCTCTCCTTCAAAAAATTGTTGTCCTCAATGCTTGAGTAGCTCTGGATACTTCTGTATAAAATTCTCATCCTCCCCTATGGAATCTTCAGTGGGTAAGTTCTTCCACTTAATGAGATACTATGAAAATGATCGATTTCGTAACTGTCGAGTTCTTCTTTCCATGACTACTTCAGGTTCCAATATGATTTTTTCTTCCTCATTAAGTTCTGGCAATATTGTTTGAACTGGAAGTTTGTCACCTATAAACTTCTTGAAGCACGATACATGGAAAACTGGGTGCACTCGAGAAGAAGCAGGAAGCTCCAATTTGTATGCCATAGTACCAATATTTTGCAACACCTCATAAGGACCATATTACTTTGGTGATAATGTATTATCGTTCTTAGCTTGCTTGATGGACATTTTTTTGTATGGTTGTGTTGTGCTATGCAAAAACTCCCCCATTTTTATTTTCAAAATAGTCTAAAATTTTAAATTAAAATAGGGACCATTCTTAAAATATATTTTTCATTTTAAATAAAAATCAAACTCCAAAAACATTGTTGTTTTTATAAAATAAAAAACAAAAAACCAAAAACGAAATTAATAAAATATCCTTGTGATCACTCTATCGCAAATCACATCCCGCATAATCTTTTTACATTAAAGGTTAATGCACAAAACATCGAAATCCTGATTTTGCGATCAACGATTTGAATTTCGCAAGCGATATCATAAATCACACATCGCGAATATATGTTTAAAACTTTAATCAGTTCTTACCAAAGTTCCGATATTGCGATATTCCGATACTGGGATTTTGCTATTTCGCGATATCACGAAATCGCATATGGCATAAACAAAAAACAATTAGCTTCACAAAAAGCAGGTTCAAAAGGCACGATGTGACATATTTGATAGGTTTTAATAAAGGTTTTAATGTGAAAATAAATATTGTCAGAAATGATTAAGTGTGTTTTATCATCCCAATGTAAACGATTATTGATTTGTTATGATTAATTAATGATATAGCTGCTTCCTAGATATTTTATTTTCAAATTGGTAATTTCAATATATCTTTTATCATTTGATCATTACTCTGTCTTAAATAGGGATTTTCCTTCAAGATATTTCCATACGCAAAGTAATGCAAAAATACAACAAATAGACTGTTGCAAAATTGGAATATACAGAAATATCGTCCATAGTCTCATATACTGTCTGCACTGCAGATGGAGGTGCTACAAAGTGGCAAGCTATCTATATTATCCTCGAAGATGAAGAACCTGAAGTAGTGTAGGTCAAGGCAACTGCTGATGATGCAAGGCCCTCAGATTTACAGTTTAAAGATATTGCATGCTCCTTCCTTCATAGAATAGCAACAAGGGCCAGCATTCTACCATATACCGACATGATAAGATGGGTGCTTGAGAATTCAACAATTAAGGACAGAAAATTTAGAACCATTATGAATGAGATCTTAGGTTCTTTCAAAGCTGAAGATTTGAAAGTCATGTACAAGCTACCCGACCAACAAGACGTTTATGACAATAAGTTTGTTGAAAAAATTGCAAAGAATAATGAAAACCCTTTCAAAACAATTCAAGGTTGGTGTTGGGTGCTAAAAAGTGTCTTTTAAAACTCCAAATTTCCTCACATTAATTATCAAGTTGCTCAAGTATTTTTGTTTCAATAGTGTACACAATATGTGCAAGCTATAAACCTAGAGAGTAATTATTTAAGATAATCTATTAAATTCAATACAAGAGTAAGCGGATGCAATCATAAATCTCAAGTTGCAACTTTTAAAGGAAATAATACATCTAAGCATCAAGACTTAATCTCGAGCAAAACCATAATCCAATCTTAAGCAAGTAATTCAATTGAGAATAACACCAACCGAGAACACAGTAGTAATAACCGAGCTCTTTCAGCTGGATCTATCCTAATCATACTCTTATCGTAACCAATGGGAATCAATGTCTTAACTGATAATTAATTCAATCTGCAGTGAGCATAAATGAAATCAAATGTCAAAGTTGCGAAGTATATGAGATCAGAATAAAGGAAAGTAAACTAACTGCAATGTAAACTCACGGGAAATCAGAAGATATCAAACATAATAAACTCACAGGAAATTCAAAGATATAAAACAGAATGAACTTACGGGAAATGGAAAAGTATCAAACAGGGAATAACAGTGAGATCCACTAGAGACCGGGCCCTTGCCACCAGCGAATGTTGTCGAGCTACTTCAGAATATCCGGATGAACAAGAATGCAAGTTATATATTAATCATCAAATTCACTTATCATTACAATATGATCTCCTTCAGAATAACATTCTGTATATTGAAATTACAATTGAGGTCCCATGTGAAATGCTAAATCTCTCCATTATCCCCTCTCATCCTATCCTATCCTTTCTATCTCTAATCTAATAATCCCATAATAATCCCCCTCTTTGATCTCTATATTTCATTTAAATACACAGGGAGCAGAGAGAAGTTACAACAGAGATGATTACAAAATGATTCCCATAAAAAAATTGGACTATTCATGACAAATTGATTAGCAAGATCATATCTGAAATATATTTCCATCAACATTCAACAGGAAAAGGTCGAATTTGGTATTGCAACTGAGATAATTTGGAAAACGGCTGCAACAACGAATCTCAGAAAATCGTCTTCAGAGAACCTTCCATTTCTCTTAATACGAACCGAATTTGGGAAAACTATTCATCATAAAATTAAGTCGGTCCGTTCTGGACAAAACCCATGTTTCAGATTTTCTAGATTCTTCTCCATTTGCCCAAAACTTCCAATGAAAAATTGTCACTTCTTATTCCAATGAATTTCTGAGTTGGAATATTTAATGATGAGATGGAGATCAAATCTGCAATCTGGAAAATATATTGGAGGCTAAAATGGCGAGTGATGTTACAAAAAATTTATTAATAAACCATCATTGGTAAAATCATGCATAATAATCATCAATTTATTAAAAATAAAGGAGAAGAAATAATATTTATCCATAAGAGCATAAATAATTATAAAATGGAATTATATGATAAACCATGATAAATGACGTGATAAAGAATGGTAGAAATAGATGAAATAGGTGTTAAAAAGTGATAATAATAATGACAAACTAGCGGCCCAACATAACCCCAAACTGAATATATTGCATGTCCTCATGAAATCCAAAGCCTCTTTATTAACTAAGAAATAATACAAAAATTGTTCATCCCAACTCATGAAATGGATGGAACAAATGAATTCTTCCTCAAATAATGAATATTCAATTTTAGCAATCTTGATGAAGGCGTAACAATTTTTACATTTGACGTTCAACTATATGTATATGAAGTTGCAGCAAAATATGATATAAGTAACAACAAACTTCATTAACCATTTTCTCAAAAACTAGATTTCTACTATATTAATGCTTCTATGTTCCAAAAATCAGATCGTTTTGATGCACGGATCATGAGATATAAACAAAATGGCTGTAGGTGATAGTGCATGATTTTCGAAATTTTATGAACTAATTTAGCATGAAATTATCTGGGTTTTTGTATTTTAATGATACCTCTTTGTTATCCAGAAATCACAAGAATTCAGTTCATAGTTTTAAAGATATATGCAAATCAATTTCTACACTATATAAAAATGAAATTGTATGCCTTAAATGAGAAAGAAAGTAGAAAACATCCATCATGTGTAGCAATGCCTCCCCCAAACTGAAGAATTATCATGCCCTCATGCAATGCTAGAAAACAAATAGAGGTGGTTGCTACAATCTGTTGAAATCTGTGCTTGGTGTAAAACAACATGGAAGAAGGGAGGTGTTGACAATGAATAAGATGGTCATAATAAATAAATAAATGAAAGGAACACTCCCCCAAATTGAAAGAGTTTGTCTTTGAAGAATGGGAAGTGGTAAATATGTGGAATGGATGATGATAAATAATGCTTAATGGATTTTTCATGAAATTCACCTAAATTCATAATAAATAAGAAAAGTATGCTATTTTACCTCAAGTTTTACCTCCGAAAAAAAATTTGTGGAATGACATGTATGGACTGGCATTTTTTGAAACTGATGTAGGCTTAGCGGATACTGAAAGTGATGCAAAATGTGGAAGCCATGCAAGCACGTCATGTCTAAACAATTGTGCGCATTTGGGAGTTGCGTGAGCCTCTGTTGTTAAGGGCAATAGTGTGGCCTTGTTGCGAATAGAATTTCCCCCATACTTGTTGTTCTCCTGTAACAAGTCACTATTTTGCATGCAAATTTCTTGAATCCACAATTTTAGTTTTGAATAGAAACATATAAGATGTATGCAAAAATTTTAATCAGAATTTTTTTTGTATAAATGTGGTACTAATATTTTGTCAAATCATCAAGTTATGGCAGAGTTCAGTAATTATATCGCATGTTATCCCATAATGCATTCATTCCCCCCTCCAATTGGAAAAGGGATTCCATGACCATAAAGCATATGAAAGGTGTTGTGCTGATGACAAGGCAAGGGAATGATCAATAAGACATTAAATGAAGCAAAGTGCACATATCAATGATAGGACGGCAAGAGGTATGGTTATAATGAGAGCAAAGTGTATAAAGATAGTTATGAATAAGAGATAGGACGCTTTGGATTGATGATAAGTTATGTGAAAAAGAAAAGGACAAAATTATGCCAAAAATATGCTTTTCTGACAATATTCTAGCTGAAAATGATGTGATTGATCGGAAAAAAATTTCTCATGTGTAAAGGTTCAAAACAGGGAAAAATTAAGGAAATAAATTCTCCGATAAAAAAAGAATAAGAAAAGGGTATTATAGTAATAATTTATGATAACATATAACTTCAATACCATAAGTAGAGCCTTTGCTACCAGCAGGTGTCCATAGCCTCAGCAGGGTTGCTTTTTAACCCGTATGAGCCAGGATCCTCAATTTATAAATGGAGAGTTCTAGTGCTATTCTACAGAAGAGATCAGTGTGTTGGCGTAGTAACCAGATAACCACACTTTCATTCACTGGGATGTAGCAAAATTGATCAGGCTGGCTCATGATGAGACCTCCTGTTCCAAGGATATTTTGGCTATCCAATGGATCATAACCCTGGTGTGGTGGCCATAATGGGAATGTCACTTCGTTACAACCTTATGAACATGGTAGGCTGGCTCGTAATGAGACCCCCTATCCTCCATTTGCAAACAAAATTTTGTTGTGATTACACAGTTTTATGATAAAAAGAGGGAGGCTCAGTACTCCTTAAGAGTAGGGATGGTGGAAGAAGTTGAACATGTCAATAGAAAAAAAATATACCCATAATCTCATTTATTAGACACAGAGAAGATTATAACTAGGAAGGGTGGAACCAACATGGTATTAAGATGATCAATCAATATCATGTATGACAAAAAATGATGCAGTAAAGTAGTATATAAATAACTGTGTCCATTTTCTTAAAAAGAATCTCTCATCTAGAAGATGTCGTGTTGAAGATCATATTGTTAATGATATTCACCTACTTGAATAGAGTCCATAATTCATGTCCTCATAGAAGTATTGTACTTCATGTCATGAAAGGGAATCAGAAAAATGGGGCTGAGATGAGCTAGGAATAATCCCACAAGAGGAAGGAAGTGCTATTCACAAAACACAAAACTTAGAAGAAGAAAAAATGTTGTTTCAAAGATGGAACAATAGCTGTTCGAAAGTGGGAACATCAAGACACGCTAAGAGAAAAAGGTGTTGTTCAAAATTTTGAACAGTAAACAACAAAAAGTGTTGTTCCAAAGTTGGAACAGTAAACACACAAAAGTGTTGTTCCCAAAAGGGAACAACAAAAGCGCAGAAAAGTGTTGTTCCCAAAAGGGAACAAAAAAAATGCAAAAAGTGTTGTTCCCAAAAGAGAACAACAAAAACGCAGAAAAGTGTTGTTCCCAAAAGGGAACAACAAAAATGCAAAAAGTGTTGTTCCCAAAAGGGAACAAAAAAAATGCAAAAGGTGTTATTCCCAAAAGGGAACAGCAAAAATGCAGAAAAGTGTTGTTCCGAAAATGGAACAAAAAAAATGCAAAGAGTGTTGTTCCCAAAAGGAACATAAAAAACTCAAAAAAGTGTTGTTCCCAAGAGGGAACAGCAAAAAATCTCAAAAAGTGTTGTTCCCTATATGGAATAGCAAGGAAAAATCACACGAAAAAGTGTTGTTCCCTATATGGAATAGCAAGAGAAAACATAGAGAGAAAAAAAAAATCATCCCTCTTCCTCTAAACAATAGAAGAGCGATGATACAGAAAGAAGAAAAATATAAAAAATAGAGAAAAAATGATTATATGTACAGATCTAAAGAAAAAGTAACTTTTTACAGAATTGGTGCTGCCGAAGAATTGCCTTCTGCAACTGAAACTTGCATGGTGGGGTCCTCATTGTTCAATCGCCAATGGAGTGGAAACTACAATTTGAAAGAAGAAACCCCTGAAACAAAAAAACATAACAGAAATCAGAAAAGAAACAACACTTTATTTAAAAACATGATATAAATAAATTAAGTTACAACATCTATGATGTTATTTCCTAAGGGAATATCAATCTGTCAATGGAAAAAGAAATGATCTCTTGGAAAAATGTTTTGGCAGCAGTGACATGAATCATCAAATGAGAATCAATTCTTCAATTTTTCTATTATAAATCTGTTAGGTAATGAACAGGATGAGATGCCCTTGTTTCATTAAAATTTCTTTCAGGAATCGCTCGTCCATAAATTGACCTTCTTTATTCTCTTAAGACCTGCAAAAAAAACGAGTGTCTACTTGCAATAAAACATTAAATCATGGAGAAAGAGAGGTGATCAGGCTTCCCTAATCCAAGAACTATGCAAAAAAAACTATCAAGTAGTTACTCTGTAAAACAAATCCATGAACAAAATTAATTTATTACCTGCGGGAGAGAAGTGGCCAATCATGCTAACCTACAATGTTTTAATCATAAATTCTTTGTTTTTCGTCCAATTTGAGTGATTTAAAAGCCAAATGAGATCTAATTCAAATATATATTACCAATATAAATATGTTTTTTTTTTTAAATTCAATGATATGATATGTCAATTTTACTTAGAACACCCTGCATAACGAAGTCATTTTCGATTACCCATCTTAGACCAACAATGTATATCTTAAGCATACTTTTTTTCTTTTGATGATAGATTAAGCTTATTCAAGTTGGAAATGAATATATATTCATTTATTTATCTCCAATAGAAAAAAAATTTGAAGAGAAGAAGAATTGATGGGTCAAATACTTTAATGAACAACTGGAAAAACAAAGTTTTAAGAGTGTTGATTTAGGATAGACAGTCAGTATTTGGGTCATATCTTTCTCATACGATATCGAAATCGAGTGATTCAAATTTCCTTGTAAACTAGATTCATAGTGGAATATACCATATAAAAAGGTTTTAAAAATATAGTCATTTAGGCCTCCAAAAACTCACTGTCCCAACTATGTTCTTGAGATGCCTACTACACGCCCAGTCAATGTTTTGGTTATAAAATTTTCGTTTCAAATCCAAATGGAGTGATTCAAATTGGTTTGGAAAGTAGAAATCAAGGATTAATTAGGATATAAATATGTATTTAAAATATTCACGTTTGGTCCCTCAAAACATGACTGTACCAACTTTATTTTCAGAAATTTCATCAAGCCCGAAAGCTAAAAAAATATGATATTCAAGCAATTTTTCCATATTGGTGATAAAAATGAATATGAGTGTTTGTATAACTATTAATTTCAATATAATACATCTACATACACAAATAAATTAAAATATTTATCACCGATGTTGATTTCCACAACGTGTTGCAACAAAAACAATTATTTTACATAATAATAAAAATGTATTTATTTATGTCCTTATTTATTTATTTTCTACACTAACCTACTCTTCTTTGAAAATTGAATATTCTTACGTATAAGAGTACATACCTAAATTTAAAAAATGCATGTTAATAAATAGTAGGGTATGAGAAGCCAACTTCCCTTGAAAATATGGTGCCAAAAATTGTTGAAGTATGCAGTGATGCTGCAAACAAATGGAGTGAAACCAATCTTCAATATATCCCTTACTTTCTTGATTTCCAATAGCCATCATATCATGAAGTTCTTGAGTGTTTAAAATGGATTTTTGATGCAGGCTAGAAGAAACCTCATTTTATTTCATAACCTCTAAATTTTTTGGATTTGATACATTTTGAATCTCAGTATAAGCTTTCTCCAATGGTGCATGTGAGATAGAATGGGTGGGAAGGGTGGGTAAATGTTGCAGTTCAACACTATAAGCATGTTGTGCTGGTTTATTATGGTGAGGATGTGGAATGAGTTGAGCAGGAAATTGTGTAGGGAATGGAGCATTTTGATGATGTAGTTGATTGGATTGAGTTGATGATTTTGATAGGCAAGCAAGATGTTGTGGAAGAGCTGGTGGAGAATATGGAGGATGTGTTTGTGCTACAAAATGAGGGAGAGTAGTCATGCAATCATAAGATGAACCATGCCAAACTTGTAGACAAGATTGGTGGGGGTTATATCGAGATTGACATTGCTGCCCTAACACATGAGTATTCCATAATGGATTATACAAGTAAAAAAATGGAGGGGAAGTGTTTTGAACCATACATATAGGCCACGATTTCCATGGTTGGGACATTGTTGCAGCTTCCCCATCTCTTTGATATGCTACTTCCATCCTAGATAAGGAAGAGTGAGTATCTATGGGATGCTCCTTTTGGCAATGAGGGAAAAACACTTCTTCAATTTCTTGATTTTTCTGAACCTATAAAACATCCAATTGTGAATTTAGAGAGCTAATAAAATCATATTTAAAATTTTCAAATAAAACATTGATTTCAGCTCTTATGTCTCCTCTTCTTGTAGTAGATTTGGAAAAGAAATAAGAAGCTTCTCTAGAATTCTTACCAGCCTTGGAGATTCCTCTTGAATACCTTATGCATAATTCACAAACATCATCACATGATAACTGAAAAACATCGCCTTTTCCTATCAGATTTAAGAGTTCTAAAAATTCATCTTTGATTCCTTTGAGTAGGAGTGTTTTTAAGATCTCTTTTTCCAAATACTTATGCTTTGATTTTTGAAGGTTGTATCGAAATCACTCCACATAGTCCTCCAAGCTTTCATCTTCCCCTTGTATCATATTGAAAATATCTTCATCGACCTTGCAATAATCTTGGTACTTCTTCAAGAATACGTTCTCCATGTCCTCCCAAGTTTGGATGCAATTCCCACCAAGGTTCATGAACCATCGGAGAGCTACTCGATTTAGAGTAAGCGGAGACACTTTCAACCTTCGATCATTAGTACAATAATGATATCCTATACAAAGTATTTCAAACTCAAATAAGAATGTATCTAGATCTTCATTTGTCAAACCGTGAAAATTTGGTAGAGACGATGGGGGAATTATGTGCATTTGTGTCCCTCCTCCTAGATCTTTGATAGGGAATTCAAAAGTTGCAATGTGAGCCATTTCTTACCATAATATAAGATGTTCTTCATGTGTTTCTTTGAGGATCCTCTTTCAAATGTTCCTGTTAATTGGTTAGTGAAATGGGTGGTGCTTACATCACCACTCAAGTGGAATTACAAGATTTTTTTCAAAAATTCTACCTCTAAAATTCTTACTTCAATTCCTACGCAATTCTGCTGAAAAGTGGGTGGAGGAGAAAGCGCTTTACTTGCTCGTTACGCAGGTTCTTACCTTCCATTTTTAATACCCAATTCTTTCACAACAGACAAACATCAAACACCTACTTCAACTTCTATGCAATTGTGCTAAAAAGCGGGCAGAGGAGCAAGAACTTTACTTGCTCGTTACATAGGTTCTTACCTTTCGTTTTTAATACCCAATTATTTCCCAGCAACAGATATCAAACATACATCACTCTCTGTGAAATTTCAACACTCTCCCCGGCAATGGCGCCAAAATGTTGGGTGCTAAAAGGTGTCTTTTAAAACTCCTAATTGCCTCACATTAATTATCAACCTGGGTAAGTCTTTTTGTTTCAAGAGTGTACACAATATGTGCAAGCTATAAACCTAGAGAGTAATGATTTAAGATAATATATTAAATTCAATACAAGAGTAAGCGGATGAAATCATAAATCTCAAGCTGCAACTTTTAAAGGAAATAATACATCTAAGCATCAAGACTTAATCTTGAGAAAAACCATCATCCAATCTGAAGCAAGAAATTCAATTGAGAATAACACCAACCGAAAACATAGTAGTAATAACAGAGCTCTTTCATCTGGATCTATCATAATCATACTCTTATCATAACCAATGAGAATCAATGTCTTAACTGATAATTAATTCAATCTGTAGTGAGCATAAATGAAATAAAATGACAAAGTTGCGAAGTACATGAGATCAAAATAAAGGAAAGTAAACTAACTGTAATGTAAACTCACAGGAAATCAAAAGATAGCAAAAAAAATAAACTCACAGGAAATAAAAATATATAAAACAGAATGAACTTATGAGAAATGGAAAAGTATCAAACAGGGAATAGTAGTAAGATCTGCCAGAGATCGAGCCCTAGCCACCAACGAATACTGCAGATCTACTTCAGAATATCCGGATGAACAACAATGCAAGTTATATATTAATCATCAAATTCACTTGTCATTACAATATGATCTCCTTCAGAATAACATTTTGTATATTGAAATTACAATTGAGGTCCCCTTTGAAAAGCTAAATCTCTCCATTATCCCCTCCTCCTATCCTATCCTATCTATCTCTAATCTAATAATCCCATAATAATGCCCCTCTTTGATCTCTATTTTTCATTTAAATACATAGGGAGTAGAGAGAAGTTACAACATAGATGATTACAAAATGATTCCCATCACAAAATTGGGTTGTTCATAACAAGTTGATCAACAAGATCATATCTGAAATCTCTTTCCATTAACATTCAACAGGAACAGGTCAAATTTGGTATTGCAACTGAGATAATTTGGAAAATGGCTGCAACAACGAATCTGAGAAAATCGTCTTCATAGAACCTTCTGTTTCTCTTAATACGAACTAAATTTGGGAAAACTGCTGATTGTGAAATTAATTTGGTCCGTTTTGGACAAAACCCAGGTTTCGGATTTTCCAGATTCTTCTCCATTTTCCAAAAACATCCAATGCAAAATTGTCACTTCTTATTCCAACGAATTTCCGTGTTGGAATATTTAATGATGAGCTGGAGATCAAATCTACAATCTGGAAAATATCTTGGAGGCTAAAATGGTGAGTGATGTTACAAAAAAATTATTAATAAACCATCATTGGTAAAATCATGCATAATAATCATCAATTTATTAAAAATAAAGGAGAAGAAATAATATTTATCCATAAGAGCATAAATAATTATAAAATGGAATTATATGATAAACCATGATAAATGACGTGATAAAGAGTGGTAGAAATGGATGAAATAGGTGTTAAAAAGTGATAATAATAATGACAAACTAGCAGCTCAACAGTTGGAGGAAACTGGATAAAAATTTTAAACATGAGAAATCAGGTATGTACCCTATCGCTTCACTTGCAAATACCTACAATTTCACAACAGCAATGCTATATAGATTATATGGTCTCCCTGATAACACCAAGTTCTCTATAAATTGGCTTCCCTTGATTGATTCATGTGTTAATTCTCACATCATGAATTGGGCAACCATTCTTTCCGAAAATCTAGCTAAAGCGATTAATGAATATCGCCAGGCAAGAGTTTTTTCTTCCAAACCCATCCCCCAATTTTTCATGAGCGCATATGTTTTTGATGCCATATGTTTCTCTACCAGTTTTCAATTATGGGATGGAAATGGACTCCCATGGATCCTACCTCTATCCATTTAAATCATAAAGAGATATGGGAACATAATTATGCACCACACTACCACAAATTATGCTATGGAGTTGTTTTACCATTACATCAGTTAATGTTCAATAGAGAGAGCCCAGGTTCACTAAAGAAGCCATTACAGATCTCCAAATGATAGGAAGATGTTTCATAGAAGAATCATTTTCATACACTAGAGTATTCAGAAGCTCTGCTCCTCCACATGTGCTTCCTCTGTATGTTTCAGATAAACTAATGGCGAGAGAAGCGGCTTATCAAACTATTGGCAATGGACTAACTAAATCTCTGAAAGATAGTAAAAAATCTTTATGGCCAAGTTTTCCAATTCAGTGTGGTACATTCTCCTCAAAAATTTCAATCATGCATTGAAATAATGTCATAAGATTTAGATTTTGAAGCTCCTCATTTTACCACCAAGGAAATTCAACTGAGAGAAGATTGCTAACAAATTTACTCAGTCAGTCAAAATCAAACCTATCATACACACAAATGATAGATTTGAAGACATTTTGCAATCTATTGGAACTTTTGAAGAAGTTACAAATTTTGTTAAATTGAATCTAAACCCAGAGGAATTACAGAGAGTCAATGAGTATAGAGAACAAAGACTCAAGCGTATTCCGAAAAATGTCTTGATTACTAGTTATATGACTGAGCCAAACAAAGAAATCAGAGCAGAAGAATAAGATTCACATAATCAAGGTGAACTAGATAAATTCTGGACTTTAGTTAGAAATACATTAATAAAAACCCCTGAGGTATCATCTTCACAGAAAAATACAGAATTTCAGACTCCCCAGGGTCAAATAGCCTCCCAAGATAACCTCACTAAAAGAAATCCCTAAAAGTCCTAGGATAACCTCCCAAGATACAAAATTTATTCCTACATTTCCTACTGATGAAATTATTTTGAAGTTAATTGATATCCCTCCACTGGATGTATTCTACAACCCTCTTCATAAAGCTGTAGTAAGGAAACAGAGAAAAAGAAGAAGGATTGAAACACCCCCAGGTAATGAGGTTATGGAAGTTGTATGGAAAGACACCCCGTCAAATCCAATTGAAAATATAACTCGGCTATCACAATTTTTTGGAGCATATACTACTGCAACAATGGACAAGGCGGTCGAAGTATCCATTTTAGTTCATGAGAAGGAGGATAAAATCATGCAGCTACAACAACAATTGTATGAAAAAAGGAACAGTTTGAGTCAAAAGACCGAGTAGCAACTCTTCAAATTTCAGCAAGAGATGGAAGTACTTAAGATAATTCATGAAAATGACTTATCCAACAAAGAAACATCGATTAAAGAATTGAGAGAAAATCTTACAAAATATGAAGGCATTCCTACTGTAGAGGAATTCATTAAAGAAGCATTGGCATTAAATTCCTTACTCTCAAAACAACAAGATTTGTTTGTCTTACAAATGTCAGACATAGTTCCACACTTAGAAATCAGTGAGAAATTGACTAATACAGTCATTGGCCAGAGAATTGAGTTTAATGAACTCAATACCAGAATTTCTAATTATATTGAATGGCAGGATTCAGAGGAAGGGAGAAGGTCAAATCTTCGAAAGATCAAAGAAAATTATAAAGATATTCTACTTACTGATTGGGATGCATAGGTAAAACAGACATAATTGGCAATATCCAGAGCAGCAGGCATATCAAAGAATATGGTCAAAATGATCAAACACCTGTTGCATACTTCTGGTTTAATTAAAGAAGGAAATCACAAATCGATTCCCGATCTCAAAATATTAGAGCAAAATTGGAAAAATACAAGTCAAATACGAGAAGAAACAATTGCACAGCTAAAAAAGATTGATTGGGAAGCATACTTGCAACTCCTAGTTAAGCCCCATAGTCAAATAATGACATTGAATTATTCCCTAGATTCCATACAGAAAATGCAGCCACTTTTACTTGATGCTATATTTGCTAGAAAGATGAAGACACAGTTTGGTAAGCCTTCGCAATTTCAACCAATGTCCGATATTTGTGAATAGAAAAATAGAGCTGGCAGTAATCTATCATTGAGTATGATCATGAGTTAGTTTGTTTTGATAATTTCAATTTTAGTGATTAGATACTAGAAACAAGGAAGGTTGTTTGAAACCACCTCATAAGATATTTTGTATAATTTATTTTTGTAAGTAGTCAATGTAGTATTTAAACCCTTCTCATGCATTTAGAGAATGGTCCAAGATTTTTATTAAGAACATTTACAAGGAATGCTTTACTATAAGTTTTTGGATGTCTTGATAAGATAATGGAACATAGTCTTTTCAATTATATATCATTTTGGTTGATCACTGTGCACTTTTGTATTCTCTGAATGAATTATTGATAGACGATTGAATGTGGCCTATTATCCCTGATCAAATGAACATGACAACACACATATGGTACTATTATCATGTATGCTAAAATTTGTTTTAAACATTAGTGATAAATCTAGCTTTCGTGAATTATGTATGAGATCAATTATTTCTGTTTGAAGTATCAGTTTCACTATTGTATGATATAAGAATAGAAATTTATTTGTTTTATATATGATCATCATAATATATGTGATACATTTAACATCTTCTTTTGATTAACTCTTTTTTTCAAAAGAATCATCTTACAAAATTATTAATTATATTAAGTCTGTGGTTTATCTAAATCATCATAGACTTAATAGATATAATTTTAGATCGCATAAAAACAAAATTATCCCGGGTTATATTAGATCAGATTTAATTCAAAGTTTTTTGTTATATAATAAAGTTGTTTTAGTTTTTAGTTATTCTTCATGCAAATCATTTGAGAGAAACCCCAACAACCATATAAACCCCAAATCTGGGAAACTGGTCCCATTACACCCAGTCGGATCCATTATCCCAAATGGAAAAGGAATTGCTTTAAGGTCCGGACCAGGTGGTTATCCCCCTTATTGTTGCCACATATTTCTGAGGCCTCAACATTTTTGGTGCTAGAAGGAGGGCCTGACTATGAATGACATACAAATCTAAACCTC
Source organism: Pinus albicaulis (assembly GCA_034641835.2). Classification (NCBI taxonomy): domain Eukaryota; kingdom Viridiplantae; phylum Streptophyta; class Pinopsida; order Pinales; family Pinaceae; genus Pinus; species Pinus albicaulis. The sequence goes on along the minus strand of CM076582.1, from coordinate 1,299,740,211 downwards.
AAACTAGAAGCCCTCATAAGAGTCGATCTCCCCAAAAGCATCCTACAACTTCCCGATCAAACTCTAAATCACCAACTCAGAAATTGGAAATTGTAGAAAATTTCCCCTCATCTCCTGAAATATCTTGACAATCATCTGCTTCAGAATTTACTCCTGAGTCTCCCGAAGTTTAGTCTTTAATTCATAAATTAGAAGGAATATCTATTTTCGCTGAAAATCCTGTTAATCCTGAAGCTTCTGAAGAAAGCGTTACTTCCCTATTTAAATAAATTGGTATATTAACCCGATCCAAAAGTGAGAAACTTGGAATTCCTCCTTTTGTGTTTCCAATAGAATCACATCGCAAAAAAGTGTCTATATCCATATCTAAATCATATATGAGTGAAGTCACATCATATTTTCCTTCAGTTACTTCTTCACATCCTCTTACTCAATCTATATCTTCTTATTCTGCCATTTCTTCTACTCAAACAATCAATACTGTCACAAGCAGTACTATTCTAGTTGTAAGTTCTAAATCCATTCCCCCTACTTCTGGATCTTCGCAAATTTCAAATCCAATTATGGCTAATCGTCCTTGGACTAATCCTGATGCTGTATTAATTGCAAATCCAAATCCCCTTCCAGATCATTCATAAAAATGGCTACCTAAATATAATCCAGATGATGGTCTTACTACTGAAGAACATATTAATAATTTTATGTTAGCCATGAATCTTAATGGAGTTGCTCATGAAGATATTGTAATAAGATTGTTTCCTTATACCTTACAGGGATCCGCAGGATCCTGGTACTTTTCACTTCCAACAGGATCTATTGCAGATTGGGAAACTTTTGAACAAGTTTTCCTTGCAAAATTTGGAGATGATAGAACTGTTGCATCTTTAATCAATGCTCTTTCCAATCTAAAACAAATTCAGGTGAAAGGATCAAATATTTCAACTCTAGATTTAATAATTTATTAAACAAAATCCCAACTGCTTCCAAACCTGTTGTTGATGTACAAATAGAGTGGTATATTTCTTCTTTGCCTTCTAATATAGCTATTTTTGTAGATAGAGCTGGTAAAGCTACCCTTTTAGAAAATATGAAAGAAGCTCTCGTTGTAGAGAAAAGAATCTTAGCATTGGAAAAACGATCAGAGATAGAAGATAGGAAATCAAAGAAAGTAACATTTAGTCTAGATTCCAAAAAGAAAGTTTTGAAAGATCCATTCGATCTTGAAGGTCTTCAAAAAGTGTTAAAAGCTATGTCAAATGATATGATTGAGATAAAGAAACAGGTTTTTGAAACATCAATACCTAAAAATTCATATCACCCATTTAAGAAAAACCCCTCTTCAACATCTCAACCTCCAAATGTGATTTAAAATGCTAAATCTGATCAAGATATTGAAGATCCATCCCCATCTAAACAAGAGCCAGAGTATGAAGAAGAAGTTGAACTGAATGGGTTATGGGATTTCATTCTCCCTACAGAAGAGGAAAGAGAAGTTATGCCTGTGTCTACAAGAAGTAAATCTTCTCTTGATTCAAATATATCAAATCAGAAACAAAAATCTCTCCCCACAAAGGAGAAACCGTAACCAAAAAATCTGAAGTTGTTCAAACAGATCCTATTTCACTAGATCCTCTTACAACTTCCAAAACTTTAATAGTTTCAGATATAATGGAATACAATATAATAGAAGATATGAAAAATATCAAAGCAAACATTTCATTACATGAAATGACCAAACTCAAACAACAACAAAATTTTTTACTAAGAGAACTCAAGGCAATCCCTATAAATCCTATACAACCATCGGTTATAGCCCAAGCTTCTAAAGAGATGGGAAAACCTCCGTCATCTTCAAACAAAGTAAATCCCAATGATCTTGTTTTAATTAGTGATAGATCTATTTCTCACACTCTTCTTTTACTTCTGACTTATGAGATTTTCAACAAAAATGTTCATAATTGTCTTATTGATTCAGGAGCTTCTTCAAACATCATGCCAAGAACAGTGTGTACAAAATTGAATGTCACTCCTCAAAAATATGTTGTACATATAGTTCAATTAGATAGAGAAAAAATCGATGTCATTGGAGAAATTTTGTCAGCATCCATTAGATTATCATCCAATCCAAATATATTGCAAGTAATTGATATTTTAGTTGCAGATATCCCTGAGTTTTATGGTCTTATTTTAAGCAGGGATTGGTCTGAAATGTTACATGGATATTTTGCTACCAATTGGTCACACATGTGGTTGCCATATAATGGTAAACCAAATCAAATCAGAGTTGATCGCGAGAAATTTATGAAACACACAGTCACTGAACTTGAAGAAACAAATGAACCTATAGCTTTCACTAACAATATTATTGGAAATTGGCCTCCAAATTCGCGATCTGGCTGTCCAAAATCTGGCTTTGGGATCCAAGCTACTATGGAACATTGTCTCTGGAAAATTAAGTTGGAGCAAGAAAGTCCTGTGGAAAAAATATTTTCATGGGAAGCGCCTTAGATGCCTGGACCAGCTTCCTAGAACCTCCAAAGGTTCTCCTGTTTTTAAGCTCTGCCTCAAAGCTTTGGATCATTTCAGCTGTTAGCCATCAGTATTTTTTACATGTTAGTGATGACTATATCTTCAGCTGAGTTTTCTAGAAACTGATTTCTTTATGTCAATATGTCATCCAGAAAACCCTCCCAAAACTTTTTTTACCTTTCTACCTATTCAGTCCATCCCTGGCAACATCAAAAACCTCATATCAAAATCCTATCTAGCTTCAGCCTTATTGACCTGCCCATCAGCCTTAAAAGGCAAATCCACATCTATTTCAAAAGTCTACCCTATGTTAGGAAGTGGCGTTTAGGACTTTTCACCTTTGGAAATCATCAAAAAGCCAAAAAAGCCTCCATCTGCAGCAGACCTACCATGAATGATCCCCTACTTTGCAAATGAAATTGACAAACAGCCTTAAGTCGCACCACTCATATTCTCTAGGTCTCAGCACTGCATAAAGCCCAATCTCAAGCTGACTAGTAGGTTTTTCACTGTGTTCTATGGTTCTACAAAGACAGGAAATATATTTCATCTCAGGAGGAATTGCTTGATCCACACTTAGAGGAACAACTGCTTCTAAATGTATTGTGAGCCTGAGATGAAGCTGCAAAACAAAAGGCTCTCATCAGGACCTTACAGCTCTTTTCAGCATGAAAATCACAGTAAGAAAGGGTCGCCACTGTCTCAGCAAAATGGTAAATTGTCAAGGCCTAGAACCTCCTTCATTTACAAGCAGAGGGTTAGGGCGCCTCCTTCATCCACAAGCAGAGGGCGCAGTCCAGTTTTGACTCAGAAGGTTGCAAAAGTCCAGGTTTGCCTTTACTGAAACAATGAAACAATATCTTCAGGTTTCATAAATGTAATTGATGATCATAACAGGAATAGAGCTTGCGATATGCTAGCTCAAAAGAAAGGAAAGTCTGTTTTGATAAAGGAGCTCATCTCAAACTTTCAGAATCATGTGAATTGATGAAATGAAGAATGCCTGTCATCAGTGAACATTCCAAAGCATAAGGACCCTATCTATCCACAAGATCAAATAGAACAGATGATAACCAATGCCATTACACATGCAGGAGAAAGTGCTTGGTTTTTTCAAGGAAGCACTGGCCTTCATAGTCACAAAGGTTGTTTGTTAAAATAATCAATCATGAGATGAACAAGCCAAATGTCTAATTCACCCTTAGGACAATGCAGGGAGACAGTATTACTCTGGCTAGGGTTTTCTTCTAAAAACACAGTGATGATTGCAAGAAAAGATGCTAAGATTGGTGTTTTTCAAGAAGTTTACTTACCATCACATTCAGAGAAAGGCTGTGTCAAACATAGCGGTCAAAAAGTCTCCGGACACCTTATCTGATGAAGAGCTTCCCCCATACATGAGTAGAGGGCCAAAGCTACTGCAGGTTGTTGAAACTGATTGATATAAGAGAACAGTGGAAGGATACCAAAGACTGAATCAAGGTCATTACACAGATGAAAGACAGTGCTGATAATGTAAAGGTATTGGTACTCCTATTTTCAAAGAATTATCTGTCAGGCTATACCTACAGTAGGAAAAAGACAATATTGAATATATGTGCGCCACTGATACCAAAAAGAGGACTGTTTCCTTGAGGAAAGGTCAAGCAACAAAACAATGTCCTATACCAAAGGGCCAGAGAAGTGCCTTTCAAGAAATGGTGTTTACAGCTTTCAAATGTTTTGGTGCATTATGAATAGCCCTTCCTTGCTAACAGTCGCCAAGAGAGGAAAACAGTGAACACAGCTCAGTCATGAAGTGTTTCCATTGACAAAAAGGGGTTCGACACACTGATCAAAACAAAGTAAGGACCATGTATCAAAAAGCCCTGTTTTCATATTCTACAGGTTTGTTTTTTTTTTTAAAGAGGCAAATGGGTATACAATCTTATGAATAGGCAGAAGAGTTTGGTTTTGATGAAATTGCCACTGTTTCTAAGTCTTAAAACAAACACGGTTGTCATCATTCCAAAGGGCAGACTTAGCACAAAGACACATTAAATAAACAGTGGCAGAGTTGTGGCATGATGAGTTGTCAAGCAGGGGATTATAGTAAAAAATGCCCCTCTTTGGAGAACATTGCAGGTCATAAAGAATGCAGCCACTGATACCTGTACCATTAGACACAGTGGCAAAAATAGTCCCAAGATTATGGAGTTTTGTTTCAGGGTCTAAAGGTTAGTGATTGAAAAGTCCACCAAAGAAAAAGCCGGAGGTTCTCCACCCCACACCTGTGCTAATATCCGAAATCTACATGTGATCAAATGATTGGCAAATCTCCAAAGCAAGTTTGAACGTACCAAAGTTAAAAAATCCGAAGGTTTTTCAAACACAAAAACTCCGCAGAAGAAGCCAAACCACGGTTCTATTTTACCTTTTAAAAATAGAATGACTGTTGATATTGTTTTTTTTGAAAAACGATATAAGTTTGAAATATAAGAGTGGGAAATTCACTTTCAAAAAGGCTAGAGTCAAAATCCCATTCGCATCCAGCATCAAACAAGCAAGAAAGTTGGGCGAAAATTCAAAAATTTGCTGTCAGAGGCGGCGCGACGTGCCTGGATATAGGCGCGACGTGCCTGGGCAGCATTTTACAAAGGTTTTATTCGTCGGCGCGACGTGCCTGTAGGTGGGTGCGACGTGCCTGTAGAAGGCCGCCCGACCACACGACAGGCCGACCCGACACGTTTCTTTTGCGCGACGGGTTTTTCTCCGAAGGTTGCCGCGCCAGTGTTGGAGGGTTCCGGTGCTTTTCAAGCTCCTTCCAAGGGATTTCCTCTCAAGAACTCACAAGGTACTTCATCTCCTAACTTGAAAAACTCAGAAAATCAAGTTTAAAACCTGTGTGCCATGATTTGAAACTGTGCATGGTTAAAGGGGTTTTTGACCGTTTTTGAAAATGAGAAACTGTCCTCACAGTCCCCCACAACAGCACACTACCTGAGCAGATTGCCTTTTATTCACCATTTTCTCCCACTGTGAATTTGTTACCAAAAATTTTTCAAGGATGACAACACATTGAAAAGACAGAGTTTGTTGATAAGAAGTTGAAACCTTGGAGGCAGGGGTATAGAGTGTAGTGGTGTATATCTCAAAACTCACAAAAAAAGAATGTATTGTCTAAACTACTGTGTGCAATGATTTTTTCGCCCAAGCTAGGTCTGTTTTCTCCTTGCACTATATTACATCATTCCGAAGATTTGTTGACAAAAATTCTGAGAGTAAAAGAGGCCTTTTTTCTGAAGAACAGAGTTGTTGGTGGATAAATGTTAAACATTAGAGGCAGGGATATATAGGTGTTGATGGACTATTTAAACTCACAAATTTGAAAATAGTTCCTGGATTGAAGCAGAGAGTGTGTTCTTTAAACCACTGTTGCACTTATTTTACACCTAATACTAAGTCTGCTTGGTCATTACACTACATTGTATCATTCTGAAGATTGTTGAACAGAGTAATTTTGAGGGTGAAATAAGGCCATGTTCTAGAAGGCACGGTTGTTGATGATCAAGTTTAACATTTGAAGACAGAAGTACACAGTACACTGAGGAGCAGAGATTATTGATGGTTAGATTTTGACATCAAAGGCAGAGGTATAAAGGTGATGATTGACTTCTCAAATTTCATGAGTGGAAGGTGTTTTCCTTAACACTGTGGGCTAATTTTTCACCTAGCCAAAAGGTCTCCTCTCTTTTCCACTGTGTGGTCTCTACAGAAATCTGCTAACAGAGGTATTTTTCAAGATAAATGATCTGAAGAACAGGGTTATTATTTTTGAAGTTTGATATTGAAGACCCAAATACAAGTGTAAGCAGGCCTCTAACAAAGTCACAAGAGGGGTGATTGTTCAAGACTGTTCACAGAGAATCTACAAAGAAGTTTCTTACACATAGTACCATTGTTAAGAAGGATACATAACTGAAGTGTATCCAGATTTGAAGAACTGTTGTTAATAAGTGTAGAGGGGGCTTATTCAAGGAAGCATTGTTGCATTTTAGTCAAAATCACAGGGTCCATAACTATCCAAGCAGTGTAGTGGCCAGTTTCAATCCAGCAGAGCATTCTTCATACATTGAAGGCAGTGTGCCTCTTCCAAAACTTGTTTCAAGTCAGAATGCCTCCAAAACGAGATCACAAAGGCGGACAACATAAGAGATATGAGCCTATCTCCATAGAAGAAATCAATGCTCATCCCTCAATACTTTTCAATTTCCATGAAGTAGGCTGTCTTGATTTCTGTCAGAGGATAGAGGAAGTCAAGAGTTTCTCGCCACTTACACATTTGTGCGCTTTGAGATTCAAGGACAAACACTTCCAGTTAGCAGGTCTTGACTTCAAAATCTCTCCAAGGTATGTATCCAAAGCTACCAAGATCCCGTATCATGGTGAAAAATGGTTTAAACAAGCGCATCTTGATCTGGAGGATTATAAACCTTTCATCAAACCTGAACATAGGGAAACCATCACTGCTATTTTCCCTTTCTCCTATCTTCTTGACAGTTATGCTCCACTGATGAAGGCCATAATGAGATATTTCACTTGTGAAGGGAGGTTTAGCCAAATATTTTCCTATCATGTTCGCTTGTTGATGCATTTTACCAGGAGCAGGCATTTAAACCTTCCATACTTTTTGTCCAAAAGCATAGAGAAAATGGCAGCTACTGTCCAAAAGAAAGCTCCACCTCAGCAAATCCCTTCTCTCTTTCACCATTCCTTGATCAAAATCATCTTCTTACACCAGTTGGAGAAGAAAGGAGTTTCATGGGATTCATTCATTAGCCATGCCGATTTCGCCACTGTCCCTCCTGTTCATGTGTCTCCTACTCAGCCTGTCCATCGCCCAGTGCCTTTATCTAGTAGGCCTACACCTAAAAAACTCAAGATGATCACTGGGCAGCCAAGTAAACAAGGAGAAGGAGAGGGCAGTGAGCCACAGGGAGAAAAGGAAGATGATGAGCAGCAACAGCCAGATTGTGAGGGACAGCAGCAGTTGGATATCATTGGACAGCAGATAGAGTTTGATGAACAGCATCAAATTCAGGAAGAGGGACAGCAGCTAGAGGTTGATGAACAGCATCAAATTCAGGAAGAGGGACAGCAGCTAGAGGTTGATGAACAGCATCAAATTTAGGAAAAGGAACAGCAGCAGACAGAGGTTGATGAACAGCATCAAATTCAGGAAAAGGAACAGCAGCAGACAGAGGTTGAAGAGCAGCAGGTTGAGCAAACAATTGAAGCATCTTTTGAGCCACAAGCTGGACAGGATGTTGAGGAAGGATAGCAAGCTGAAGCTGCCTCCTTGACAGTGACCAAAACTGTTCCTAAAAAGAGGAAATTGCCCAAAAAGACAACTTCTAGCTTGCCAAGGAGAAAGAGCGCTAGATTGGCCTTCAAAGGCAAAAGTGCAGTTGGAGGAAGTGCCAAGCATGGAGGTAAATCAGCTGTCATCCCTATCCCAAGCGATGACAGTGATAATGAGGCACGCATCCTTGAAAACCTCCTCATTCACAAAGAAGGGCAAATTGAGGTGTTACAAGAAGATCTTCAAAGGGCGAGGAATTTCAACCATTTCTTGGAGGTTGAAAACAAACAAATGAAGTATCATGCAGCCATTCATGAGGCAAGGGCGATCAATTATAAAAAGGAGGCAGAAAAGGCGCAAGTAAGAATTGAAGAGCTCATTGGCGAATTTGATGATGAAGAGGAAGAGGACCAACCTAGGCGAAAGAGGCCTAGGACCATCGGGCTTAGAAAAGCCTTGGAGAAACAGAGAGCAGAAGAACAAGCTCAGTTCGATGCCTTTCCTCTCACTGCCCTCTTTGAACGGGAAATTGAGGAAAACAAGGAAGCATGGCTTGAGAGGGTCAACCAGCATTTGGAAACGAAGCTTGAGAAGGCAAACAGGGATCTTGAGATACAGAGAAAGAGAACTCTCCACTTTCAGAAGCTAAATCAATTTGCCAGGCGCAAATTGAAGGTGACACAAGAAAAATTGAAGAAATTGAAGGAGAGGCGCCTAGCACGGAAGGAAGCAAAAAGCACATCAGCCCTCGATATTTTGGCTTCAGCTTCGGAGCATGTCTCTATGGACCTTTGAAGGTCATGCATGCCAATTTTGGGCCTGTTTCGAAAACTTTTTTTTTTTTGGCATTTTTGGGGTTTTCGCCAAAAACTCATAAATGCGTCATTTCAGTTTGATGAGTCGTCAAGGGAGGAGGGTGATACCAATGGATTCCATAATTTCATGAGCAGCTCTCCAGCGATTTTCAGGGCATTTGAAGATCATTCGCCCCTCCAAATTGGCGAAAAACAGCCTCATTGTGCACATTCTGCCCGCCATATCAGCCGCCTGCTATTTTCTGGGTTTTTGCACACAGGTACAGTTTTGAGGGACTTTCAGAGATCAGATTGAGATGATTCCACTTGCATTGGAAATCAGACACAGAGAGCTTTCCAACGAGCCATCATGAGCCTCATTTCGACATCGGAAAGACTTTCATTTGCATCCAGCAAGGCAGGGGACCTTTTTCAGGCATAAATATGAAGTATTTTTGTAATTTTTGAACTCCAAAAATCTGCTTTTCCCAAATGTGCGTTAGGCTATTTTTATCATGGGAAAATCATGTAAAGTCAATATAATTTCCATTTTAGCAGTTTTTTAGATATTTTATGGGATATTTTGTGCCTTGGGCTTTGCAAAGCCTCAAGGACAAGTTTAGATATTTTGACTTGGCCAATGGGATAGCTAGTTGCTCCATGAGGTTTTCCTCCCTCTAGCCTATTTATCCCATAGTTCTCATTGTAAATCAGAGGCTTAACTTGAGAGAAGAATTAATGCATTGGTCATATGAGCTTTGAAGAATACACTTGAGTTATGATTTTTGGACTGCCTCTTGGATGCTTTTGAGGAATGTTGAAGGCTTGTTGATGGATTCCTTGACATGGTAGAATGGTATAGTGCTTCTTAATGTGTTTTGTCTTCTAGTTCTCACTCATATTTCATTTTTCTTGCTGCTATAGATCAGTAAAGATTGATTTTGAGACATGCCCATGGAGGCACCTCAAAATCCCTGAATCTTCATAGCTTGTTGTTTTCTTCTCCCTTAGTTATGCTAAAGAATTCTTAGCTGCTCTTTAGTAATCTAAGGTATTGTTGCTAAGTTTTATTCATCAGTTCCATGTATGTTTAGTAGGATGTATGGTTTGCCCTACCTACCTATCAGCTGCCCATAGTTCTGTCTATGAAACTTTCTCTTTGACTAATTTGTTGATCATTTTGTTGAACCAAGGAGGCCTAGTCCCGATCTAGCCCTTTGCCTAAAACTATGAAAACTTATTTGTCCAAGTACCCAATGACTTAGAGACTATGTTTAGGCGTTCCGGCATAGTTTATGAGTTGTTAGTTTGTCTCATGTGTTTTCCCCAAAGTCTGATAGCCTTTTCCCGAAGTTAGAGGGTCATATACCTCTATGTATGGCTAGAATGTTTGATTTCTATGTATTGATTAGCTTATAGTATTCCTAGCATGATTAATGGCTCGCTATTACATGTTTATGTCTGCTATTAACTAGTTTGCACTTGAAATCCCTTGTCTTTCACCAACTTACTGTCCATTTAATCCATTTTGCCCAGAGATCCCTTCTACTGTGAATCAAATCGGCCCTACAGCAGCTTTACATCATCACTTCATAGCTTCCTTGACCTGTTTGACCCCATAGCCCAATTTATCTACATCTTTTTATCCAGTTTATGTATTTGATCAGTTTCATCCCTCACAAACTTAAAAACCAAAAAAAACCAAAAACACACTTCATAACTAGCCTAATATCAGAACATCGCAAGTAAACACACCGACATCTTTTGCACTTATAGAGAGAGCCCTCTCTGAGTCCAGGAAGGCTAGGTCCTTGGGCTCCAAAGCTTGGTTTGATGTTACATCGTCATTTGGCTAGCCAATCGGCCAAATCACGGGACCCTAACATCAGCCATAAGTTGTATTGGATTCCAAGTAATGGGAAAAAAATAAGAATCTGGGATGATCCTATTCTGGGTGATCAACCTTTGAGTCAGATGGAAGATCTTACCAATATCAAAGCCTGGCTTCAGGCTCACAATTTAAACACCCTCTAGGACATCTCCACTTGGACGGAGGATACAACTTGTCTATGGGACAGCTGGCAACTGGGGGAGGTTCCTCAGTGGCTGGAAGGTGAAGCCTCAATACTTCTGGATAGACTTCAAGGGAAATCCCCCTTAAAAGCTTCTGCAAAGGACAAACGAGGGTGGGGATCAGTCTCAGGTTCTTATTCATCTTCTGAAGGCTACAAAAGTATGATGGCCATTCCGAATGTTCCTCCGAATCCTGCTCAATGGAAATTTATTTGGGATTCCCCCTCCCTTCCCAAAATTGATTTCTTCTGCTGGACGTTAGCTCACAACAGTATCCTCACTCGTGATAATCTCCGTAGGCGTGGTATGGAAGGTCCATCCAGGTGCAATCTTTGTATGTCGGATGAAGAAACCGCTGATAATTTGTTCTTAACCTGCCCTTTTGCTCAAGAAGTCTGGAAGGGGGTCCTGATGCTAAATTCTGATAAAATCGAGCTTCCTCGGAACATCCCAAATATTTTTCAAACTTGGATCAAATTATCTCCGTTTGGTCTCTCCAAAAAACATCTTCTCAAAATTTGCTAGCTATGGATCCCCAATTTTGTTTGCTGGAAGTTGTGGCTGGAGAGGAACAACAGAATATTCAGAAACGAAAGCTGCAATTCGTCCAGAGTCATCACTAAAGTCAAAGATCTCTTGGGAGAAGCTCTAGAAGCCAATTCTGCCAAAAAGATTGGAAAAGATCTGGACAGTGAGGAGGATCTCTGGTTGAATGAACTGGTCCCTAATCATAAGGATTGTTCCATCCCTCCTGCTAATGCCCACTCCAACTGGGAAATTAGGCTGGACGAGCAAGAGTTCATTAAGTGGAGGTCGGCTCTGAATGAACATTGTCTATTCTTTGACGGGGCCTCCAAAGGCAACCCTGGCATCGCAGGAGGCGGTGGGGTTCTCTTGGGTCCTGATGGTTATGATGTGCTTCGGTTTGCTTGGGGTCTGGGCAGGGAATCTAATAACATAGCGGAGGCTCTTGCTCTGTGGCAGGGTCTAATTCAAGCGATCAAAGGTAAATTCCTCTACATTTCTGTCTTCGGGGACTCCAAGCTCATTATCCAGGCGTTGAACATCCGAAAGAATCCTTCTCAGCTCCATTTATCCGCCATCCTCAGGAAAATCAGACTTATTTTGCCTAAATTCCACAAGATCTCATTCTATCATATTCCCAGGAAATTAAACATCCAGGCAGACAAGGAAGCCAATCTCGGCGTTCTGCGGAGTAAAATATCTCTTTCAGTTAATCATGTCGATTCCATCTGCAATATCCCTTAAGTCCGATGATCTTTGGGCCTCTTCTCTGCTGAGTATTCCCCTGATCCCTAGCCCCATCCATCCTCCTTTCTGTCTGAACCGTAACAATTTTAATGACCATCTGATAAAAATCTTCGCTCAATCCCTTAAGAAGCAGCCTGACCTTTACTCCCAGCTTCACGCTCTGTGTCATTTCCCAGTTTTCACTACTGAAACTAATTGCAACCGGATGAGAGGAGGCTGGGTGATCAACTTCAGCATTGGTGGTAGAAGCAAATATGCTCTGCTTTCTATTCAGAGCGAATCCACAGGAAATAGAAAGAAGGGTTCTACTTACGACCTCCTGAAACGCCTAATGAAGGACCTGCTCGCTGATAAGGAGGGATATCAGGCCACCGGCTTCACACGTTTTCCAGCATTCACCTGTGGACCTGGCGGCAATCTCAGAGCTTCTCCCTTCAACGCCTTCTCCAGCACTCCATCCGACCAAGATAGCACTGATTTTAGAAATCTGCAACTGGGTGTTCTCAATCTCTGCTACAATGTTTACTGTCTCAAGAGTAAAACTCTGCTCTGCGCTCTCAGCCAGAGCAGTATTGTAATTGCTCATGGCCACTGTATTGGCACCCTTTAATAAAATTTAACCGCTTCTGTCTTAAAAAAAACAATATTATTGGAAATTACTCAGTTGAATTGTTTCTTGGATCATTCAATGCCAAGATTTCACCTTTTGCAATAAATACTGCTATTTCTCAAATTGAAAACTTTTCTCAAATAGACACTTCTAGATGTATTAATCTTAGCAATAAAATTTCAAAACATTCTTTGTTTTGGACTTTATACTTTGATGGTTCAAAATCAGAATATGGTGCAGGAGCAGGTTGCGTTTTGATCAATCCGCAAGGAGAAAAAACAATGCTAGCTTGCAAACTCGAATTTCAATGCACAAATAATACTACTAAATATGAAGCATTGATAGAAGGCCTGTACAAAGCTATTAGTTTAAACATTAAATATTTGAAGGTATATGGAGATTCTAAGATAATTTTTAAACAATTCAAAAACATAATTCATTGTATTTATAGACATTTGAAACACTATCAAGATTTAGCTAAAAGCCTTACATCCCATTTTTCTGCATTCAATATCTCCACGGTTCCTAGATTACAAAATTCAAGTGCTGATTTACTTGATAATGTAGCATCTAAGATTATACCTTCTGAAGAATTTAGCCTGGACAGATTTTCAAATGAGTTAATTTTTAGGCCTTCCATTCCTGACAACGTAACAAATTGGAGAGTATTTAACAATGATACATATATAGTAGACTTTCTTACATTAGACAGATCTTATGAAGGCCAAATCATAGATGAACATGAACATGATTTATAGATTGAAGATAAACAAAATGCTAATCCAATTCCCAAATCTGTAGTCAAAATGGAAGATCTCTATGATTTGAAAGATAGGTTTAAGAATATTACCAATTCGAAAACCCAAATCTCTACTTTAAAATTTGAATTGATTAATCTTGGTACACCAGAAAAACCTCAAAACATTAACCTAGGTCTTGGTTTAAAACCTAAAGAAAGGATGTCATTCATTAATTTGCTGAAATCATATGAAAATATATTTACATGGGATTATTTAGATCTCAAAACATATGATACTTCTATAATTCAACATACTATACCAATGATCTCAGATGACAAACCTGTTTAGCAAAAACTTAGAAAGATCCAACCAAACTTAGAAAGTCAAATTAAATCTGAATTAAAGAAAATACTCAAAGCCAAAGTTATTTTTCCTTTTAGACATTCGAAATGGGTGTCAAACATGGTCCCAGTTAAAAAAAAGAATGGAGACATTAGGATTTTCATAGACTTTAGAAATTTGAATAAAGCTTTCCAAAAGGATAATTTTCCCTTGCCTACCATGGAATAGATATTACAGTTAGTTGTAGGATCTGAATTGATGTCTTTTCTCGACGTATTTTCAGGATACAATCAAATTATGGTACATCCGAATGATAGATTAAAGACAACATTTAGAACAAAGTGGGGAAGATACGCATACCAAAAAATACCATTTGGGTTGATTAATGTTACATTTCAACGTGCTATGGATATAGCTTTCAGAGGACTAATCAATAGCTCAGTTTTTATATACTTAGACGACATTACTGTTTACTCTAAGCATAGAAACAATCATGTTAATCACCTAAATTTTTTTTTTTGAAAGATGTAGAAATTCAGCATTTTCTTGAATCCTAAAAAATGTTATTTTGCCTTATCAGAAGGTAAATTATTAGGGTTCATTGTCTCCAAAAAAGGAATCCATATTGACCCTGATAGAATTCAGGAAATCGAAAACATTCCTCTACCACACAATAAAAAAACGATGCAATCATTCTTAGGAAAAATTAATTTTGTAAAAATGTTTGTTCCTGATTTTTCCCAAATCATCTTACCCCTACAATTAATGATCAAGAAGAATTCAATTTTTAAATGGGGAAAAGATGAGAGAAATTATTTTGAGTTGATTAAGAAAGCTATCATTGAAGCTCCTTCTTTAACAACTCCCAATAAGCCATTTGTATTATACACATTCTCTTCTGATACGTCATACACAACAGTGTTGACACAACTAAATTATCAAAACATTGAAGCACTGATTTCATTTTTCAGTTCTAACCTTCAAGGTGCTGAGTTAAATTATTCAGCTGTAGAAAAATAGGCTTTTTCTGTGTTTAAAGCCCTGAAACATTTTAGACCTTTTCTCTTAAAAACACATACTAAAATAATAGTACCTTACTTAGCAGTAAGGCAATTATTAATCCAACGAGAAGTAGGAGAGAAGAGAGAAAATTGGGTTACCGCACTTCAAGAATATGATGTAGAGATACACCTTGCTAAAATTGTTAAAGTTCAAGGTCTTTGTAGGATGTTAACTAGAGCCTATCATTTACCAATAGAGGAAGATCAATCAAATGAAATACAACTGTCCGAGGTAAGCCTAAACGATTCTCAGTCACAATATGTTGATCTGAAATTTTTCTTGAAAAATGGATATGCACCATTATATCTCAATTACACAGTAAAACATGCTCTAAGGCTTAAAGAAAATCAATATAAACTCATAGATGATGTGTTATTTAGGAAGCATTATGATTCTGTATTACTGAAATGTCTAGAGAAAACTGAAGTTGAAAAAGTAAAGTAGGAATTACATGATGGACCAGCTGGAGGTCATTTCGGAGGAAACACCATAGCTCATAAAATACTACATGCTAGTTACTATTGGCCAACTCTATTTAAAGATGTACATGAATATGCGAGAAAATGAAAAGTATGTCAAACTGCAGCAGGAAGAGAAAGGAAAACAACATTTCCACTACAACCAGTAAATATACAACAGCCATTTGAACAATGGGGGTTAGATATTATAGGTGAAATAACTCCAAAATATTCTAAACAACATAAGTATATTCTAACTGAACAGATTATTTCAAAAAATGGGTAGAAGCTATCCCATTAAAGGTGGTTAATACACAAAATATTACAGATTTTATTGATTAGTTCATAATCACCAGATTTGGCCTCCCATCAGCTTTGATATTTGACAATGCATCTTACTTTTCTGGAAATTTCATGATAGAATTTTCTTTGAAAAGAGGTTTTAAATTAAAATACTCACCCAACTATTATCCACAAGGTAATGAATTAGCTAAATCTACAAATAAAAACCTTATCAAAATCATCAAACGAACTATAGAACAAAATCATAAAAAATGGCACAAAGCATTATTATTTGCTCTTTGGGCAGATAGAAACACCCAGGAAGCTTCAATAGGTAATTCTCCATTTGTGTTATTCTATGGGAAAGAAGCAGTTCTACCCAGAAATATAACAATACCATCAGTTTCTTTAGTGCAGTTTATTGATGAAAATCCTTCATCTTCCCTTCAACTTAGGCAATATCAAATTATTAAAATGGAAGAACAGAGAGAAAAATCCAAAGCTATACATGCTCATCATCAACAAATAGTTAAAGCCTCATTTGACATAGCATCTACCAGCTCAAAAGCATTTGAGATTAGAGATCTTGTTTTGAAATGGGATAAGGCACATGAGGAAAAAGGTAAGCATACCAAATTCTAAAGATTATGGCTTGGTCCATTTCAAATCATAGAAAAATAGGCTTATCCACCTTTTTGTTGCAAGACTTATTAGGTAAGAAAAATTCCTTGCCTATAAATGGTCAAATTCTTAAAAAATATTTCTCTTAGAAAATCAAGTTTTAAATTTTATTTTGCTTTAGGAAAAAAAAAGTTGAAAATAACATCATTTTTGGTTGATTCAAAATTTTAAAATTTCTAATAAATTTATTTGATTTTTTGCTTCTATAAATAAGTAAAGTAAAAATATCATTATAACTATGAGAACTGAATAAACCGCCTTTTTTTTAAATATTTTGAAATTTACTAAAGGCATTTACTTTCTAAAAAGACTCTCGATATCATAAAATATAGATGTTATGTATCAATCAAAAAAGGAAACTTTTAACTTAGCAAGGATTCTCTACGAAAAGGTATCTACCAACTCTATAATTATCATCCATAACTCTTAAAAGAGCTAATGATTCATCCCATCTGATAAAATTTCTTCTTCAAAGTATAGTTCAAAAAAGAAAAATAAATATATATAATGTACAAATTCAAAATAAAATAAGTCTCATCATGAGCTTGTTTATCATGATCATAGAGAAATAATATAGACTGATATTACCAATACTGCATACCATAATAGGGTAATAGCTAAATGATTATAAAAATCAAAAGATAAAGGGTCTTATCACGATCTAGCTTGTTTAGTCTAAAATATTATTAGTGAATGACATTGTCACTATCAGGCCACCAAACCTAGACAATGATTTTGAGAATGTGTCAGAAGAAAAAAAATAAAAATTCATTTATATGTCAAAAATAAACTCTGAAATAAATAAATCAAAATTATATGGGACAATGAATCATTATTGGTTAAAAGATAACCCTGTCGAGGCTTTGAAATGCCTGCTGGCAACAGTGGCTCTATCTGTGATAAATGAGTAAAAATATATGAAATCAATTTTTAGAGAATACCTACTTTATCTTTTAAAATCTGATTATCCACTGATACAGACACCTATGTGTTATTACTGAAGGAGTTAACTAAGAAAAGAATGAGATAGGTAAATAGATTGTATTTTGAAAAAACACTGTTTAATTCATGACTCATACTATTTTTTCTTATATCTTTTTCTTGTTTTGAAAGTTTAGAAATATCATACAAACCAATCAGAGATATTTGGTTCTCCCAAGTGAATCGCCAAATTGTTGTGCTATGCAACAACTCCCCCCATTTTTATTTTCAAAATAGTCTAAACTTTTAAATAAAAATAGGGACCCTTCTTAAAATATATTTTTCATTTTAAATAAAAATCAAACTCCAAAAAAATTGTTGTTTTTATATTAAAAAAAAAAAAAGACAAATTAATAAAATATCCTTGTGATCACCTTATTGCAAATCGCATCCCGCATAATATTTTAACATTAAATATTAATGCACAAAACAGTGAAATCCCGATTTTTCGATCAACGATTTTAATTTCGCAAGTGATATCATAAATTGCACATTGCAGATATTTGTTTAAAACTTTAAGCAGTTCTTACCAAATTTCTGATATTGCAAAATTTCGATGTTGCGATATTCCGATACTGGGATTTTGCGATTTCACAATATCGCGAAATCGCATCTCGCATAAACAAAAAACAATTAGCTTCAGAAAAACAAGGTTCAAAAGGCGTGACGTGAAAGATTTGACAGGTTTTAATACAGGTTTTAATGTGAAAATAAATATTTTCAGAAATGATTAAGTGTGTTTTATCATCCCAATGCAAACAATTATTGATTTTTTACGATTAATTAATGATATAGCTGCTTCCTGGATATTTTCTTTTCAAATTGGTCATTTCAATATATCTTTCATCATTTGATCATTACTCTGTCTTAAATAGGGATTTTCCTTCAAGATATGGCCATACGCAAGGTAATGCAGAAATACAACAAATAGACTGTTACAGAATTGGAATATACAGAAATGTCATCCATAATCTCAGAAATTGTCTGCACTGCAGATGGAGGTGCTACAAAGTGGCAAGCTATCTATACTATCCTCAAAGATGAAGAACCTAAAGTAGTGGAGGTTAAGGAAAATGTCGATGATGCAAGGCCCTCAGATTTATAGTTTAAAGATATTGCATGCTCCTTCCTTCATAGAGTAGCAGCAAGGGCCAACCTTTTACCATATACCGACATGATAAGATGGGTGCTTGAGAATTCAACAATTAAGGGCACATAATTTAGAACCATTAAGAATGAGATCTTAGGTTCTTTCAGAGCTGAATATTTGAAAGTCATGTACAAGCTACCCGACCAACAAGATGTCTATGACAACAAGTTTTTTCAAAAATTTGCAAAGAATAATGAAGACTCTTTCAAAACAATTCAAGGTTGGAGGAAACTAGATAACAAGTTTAAACATGAGAAATCAGGTATGTACCCTATCGATTCACTTACAAATCCCTATAATTTCGCAGCAACAATGCTATGTAGATTATATGGTCTCCCTGATAACACCAAGTTCTCTATAAATCGACTTCCCTTGATTGATTCTCGTGTTAATTCTCACATCATGAATTGGGCAACCATTCTTTCCGAAAATCTAGCTAAAGTGATTAATGAATATCGCCAGGCAATATTTTTTTCTTCCAAACCCATCCCCCAATTTTTCATGAGCGCATATGTTTTTGATGCCATCTATTTCTCTACTAGTTTTCCAATTGTAGGTTGGAAATGGACTCCCGAGGATCCTACCCCTATCCATTTAAATCATAAAGATATACGGGAATATAATTATGCACCACACTACCACAGATTATGCTATGGAGTTGTTTTACCATTACATCAGTCAATGTTCAATAGAGAGAGCCCCAGGTTCACTAAAGAAGCCATTACAGATCTCCAAATGTTAGGAAGATGTTTCATAGAAGAATCATTTTCATACATCAGAGTATTCAGAAGCTCTGCTCCTCCACATGTGCTTCCTCTGTATGTTTCAGATAAACTAATGGCGAAAGAAGTGGCTTATCAAACTGTTGGCAATGGACTAACTAAATCTCTGAAAGATAGTAAAAAATATTTATGGCCAAGTTTTCCAATTCAATGTGGTACATTCTCCCTCAGCAATTTCAATCATGCATTGAAATAATGTCAGAAGATTGAGCTTTTGAAGCTCCTCCTTTTACCACTAAGGCAATTTGACTGAGAGAAGATTGCTAACAAATTTACTCAGTCAGTCAAAATCAAAGCTATCATACACACAGATGATAGATTTGAAGACATTTTACAATCTGTTGGAACTTTTGAAGAAGTTCAAAATTTTGTTAAATTGAATCTAAACCTAGAGGAATTACAAAGATTCAATGAGTATAGAGAAAAAATACTCAAGCGTGTTCTGCAAAATGTCTTGATTACTAGTTATTGACTGAACCAAGCAAAGAAATCAGAGCAGAAGAATCAGATTCATAGAATCAAGGTGAACTAGATAAATTCTAGACTTCAGTTAGAAATACATTAATAAATACTCCAGAGGTATCATCTTCATAGAAAAATACAGAATTTTAAATTCCCTAGGGTCAGATAGTTTTGGAAAAATAAATCACTGAAAGTCCTAGGATAACCTCCCAAAATACAGAAGTTATTCCTACATTTCCTACTCATGAAATTATTCTGAAGGTAAATGATATCCCTCCACTGGATGTATTCTACAGCCCTCTTCATAAAGTTGTAGTCAGGAAACAGAGAAAAACAAGAAGGATTGATATACCCCCAGGTAATGAGGTTATGGAAGTTGTATGGAAAGACACCCCATCAAATCCAATTGAAAATCTAACTTGACTATCACAATTTGCTGGAGCATATACTACTGCAACAATGGACAAGGCAGCCGAAGTATCCATTTTATTTCATGGTAAGGAGGATAAAATCATGCAGCTATAAAAAAAATTGGATGAAGAAAGGAATAGTTTGAGTCAAAAGACCGAGCAACAACTCTTCAAATTTCAGCAAGAGATGGAAGTACTTAAGATAAGTCATGAAAATGACTTATCTAAAAAAGAAACACTGATTAAAGAATTGAGAAAAAATGTAATTACAAAATATGAAGGCATTCCTACTGTAGAGGAATTCATTAAAGAAGCATTGGCATTAAATGCCTTACTCTCAAAACAACAAGATTTGTTTGTCTTACAAATGTCAGACATAGTTCCACACTTAGAAATCAATGAGCAATTGACTAATACAGTCATTGACTAGAGAATTGAGTTTAATGAACTCAATACCAAAATTTATGATTATATTGAATGGCAGGATTCAGAGGAAGGGAGAAGTTCAAATCTCCCAAAGATCAAAGAAACTTATAAAGATATTCTCTTTACTGACTGGGATGCACAAGTAAAACAGGAAGAATTGGCAATAGCCGAAGCAGCAGGCATATCAAAGAATATGATGATCAACCACATGTTGCATACTTCTGGTTTAATTAAAGAAGGAAATCACAAATCGATTCCCGATCTCAAAATATGTTGAGAATGCAGCAAGATGATGGAGCTTAGTGAAATGAAGTCGCCTTCACTAAGTGGGCCCTTGAGCCAAATTAAAGGCGCAAAATCTATTTTTAGACTATGTCTATTTTTAGACCTCTGAGCATAATTTGGGAGATTCTACTTGGAAATTCTTGAAGTATGCGACATGTCGGTAAAAATAGATAGGGCCTATTTTTAAGGACCCATGTATTTTGGGCGATCTCCTAAAAATATGGAAGTCAAATATTATTTACCCTTAATAATATTTTATTATAAACGACGATTTACTCTCTTGGCGCACTTCGGTTGGAGTCATGGAGATGGCTCATGCAAGCCCGACACAAGGAATCACGTGGTTTCCTAGGGTTTGATGGCATCTTGCATGGTTGGCTTCAGTTAGACTTCAGTGGCAGAAGTTTTGCAGGAGTTAACGGGACAGATAGTGGAGTTGTGTTCCGTTTGTTTTAGTTGAACTAGTTGAGATTAGTTAACTAGCTAATCAACTAGATATGAGTGGAGTGAATTAAATATTATTTAATTCACTAATTATTAACTCATTAGTCAACTCAAGAACACTTCAGTTCACTACAGTGCATGATCAGTTCAATGGAGACCAGTGGAAGAGGTAGATGAAAGGGTAAGTAAAGCTATCAGTTGGAGGATCAGTTTTGCATGAGATTTGCATTACACTTGGAGGAATTGTCCATGACAATTGCGCAGTCAAGCCAAGGGGATTTGAACCTTGGATCTCTTCATATACAGGCCATGATTGCGCAATAGAGCAAAGCGATGTGATGAGTTTGAACTAGGAACTTGTTCAAAGGCGAGTTAGAATTGTGTGTGACTTTATGAAAATCTTGAGTACTTGTGAAGAGTTTTTGTACTATGATTGTTACATGATTTCTCCATTATAATATACACAATAGCTGCGGGGTTTTCGGCTATAGGCTTTCCCCATACATACTGAGTTAATGTGTGATTGAATTGATGTGAGATTGCTTCTGTTATTTCCGCATGTGACAATTAATTGTAGAAGAAGGTTATGTGTTATGTATGCAATTCGAAATTGATATATGACCAGGTTAATCTTCAGTGAATAAGTGATTTATTCAGCTAATTTCTACAAAATATTAGAGCAAAGTTGGAAAAATACAGGTCAAATACGAGAAGAAACAATTGCACAGCTAAAAAGGATTGATTGGGAAGCATACTGGCAGCTCTTGGTTAAGCCCCATAGTCAAATAATGACATTGAATTGTTCCCTAGATTCCATATAGAAAATGCAGCCACTTTTACTTGATGCTATATTTGCTGGAAAGATGAAGACACAGTTCGGGAAGCCTCCACAGGTTCAAACAATGTCCGATATTTGTGAACAGAAAAACAGAGCTGACAGTAATCTATCATCGAGTATGATCATGAGTTAGTTTGTTTTGATAATTTCAATTTTAGTGATTAGATACTAGAAATGAGGAAGGTTTTTTGAAACCACCTCATAAGATATTTTGTATAATCTATTTTTGTAAGTAGTTAATGTAGTATTTAAACCCTTCTCATGCATTTAGAGAAGGGTCCATATTTTTATTAAGAACATTTACAAAGAATGCTTTACTGTAAGTTTGTGGATGTCTTGATAAAATAATGGAACATGGTCTTTTCAATTATATTGTAGGTTTTAACCCTGAACATAAATTATCTACACACGAATCTTATAACAGAAAATAAACAATAGCGAGAGCATAAAACATAAAAGAAATAAACACAAAGATTTTTCCCTGGATCCCAAATCGGGATGACCAGCTTGATTTTTCATTATATTCCTTTTAGTGTTACAACACATATATATACATGCCGAAGCATACATAAACTCCAATCCATTAACCCTCAATTAGAACATAACCATAGTTCCCTTGACTGGATCTACAAAATACCAGGGGTCGAGAACCATCATGCCCTAAAACCATGTGCAAACCCATGCACAAAACCATGGGCCAGTCTGCCCACCAGAAAACATGGGCGCGTGAATAATCATGGAAATAATATAACACAAACCCAACTTTCTCCCACTTGTTGTTTTCTTTCCATAGGAAAGCTGAGTCATTAGCCCAACTCTACAACACCCATTGTTTCTCTACACCAAGAGAAATTTTGAGTGCTCACAAACTTCATCAATGCATCTGCAACATCTTCAAAGTTTCCACCTTTACTGGCAACACCCTTTTATCCTCAACCATATCTCTCATAAAAGTGATATTGAACATCAATGTGCTTTTTCTTTAATGATAAGCAGGCTTCTCAGCCAAGAAAATTTCACTTTGGCTATCACCAACTATCCTTATAGCCCACTGCACCAACCCCATACTTGAACACAATCTCTGCAACCAAACTACTTCCTTTCTTGTGTGAGTGGCTGCCATGTATTTTGCCTTTGTAGTTGGAAGAGCCACTACAAACTGTCTTTTACTCATCCAACTGAATGCACCTCCAAATAGGCTAAACACATACCCACTTGTAGATCTTCTTTGGTCCGGATCTCGAGCCGAGTTTATCAATAAAGCTAGTGAATGTCCAAAAATCTTTCCAATCTGGTCTCCACGAGTAGCACAAGCCATAATCACTAGTGCCACACAAATATATGAAAACCCACTTCACTTTTGTCCAATGCTTCTTCCCTGGGTTTAACATAAACCTTCTCAATACTCCCACTACATGTGCAATGTCTGGTCTAGTACAGACCATTGCATACATCAAGCTACCTACTGCAATTGCATATGGAACACAAGACATATCCTACTCTTCTTCTTGTGTCTTGGGACACTATTCAACAGACAAATTTACACCTACAGGAAACGAAACATTCACCGGTTTACTATCCTGCATATTAAACCTCTGCAATATACTCTCGACATACTTCCTCTGGTTTAACTAGAGCTTCCTCTTTTCCTGATCTCTCTTAATTTCCATTCCCAAAATATAGTTTGCAACACCAAGATCCTTCATGTCGAATTTGGAGAACAGTAGGGTCTTCAAATCTTGGATAATTTCTTTCTCATTTCCAATAAAAAACATATCATCCACATAAAATACCAAATAAATAACATGGTCAACAATTATTTTAAAATAAACAAATGTTAGCACGGTGAAGCCAAGTCCCTGTATATAGGTATCAAATTTCTGATACCACATCCTTGGTGACTGTTTTAACCCATACAAAAACTTATTTAACCTGCATACCAGTTCTTTCTTCCCCTCCACCATAAAGCCTTTAGGTTGTTTCATGTAGATCTCCTTTTCCAGATCCTCATGAAGAAATGTTGTCTTCACATTCATATGTTCTACCTCAAAATCAAATGTAGTAGCAACATATAAAAGTAATCTAATAGAAGTAAATTTGGCAATAGTAGAAAAATATATCACCAAAATCAAGTCCTGGCACCTGGGAATAACCTTTTGCTACCAACCTAGATTTGTATTTCTCCACCCCTTGCCTTCTACATTCCTCTTCTTCTTAAACACCCATTTGCTCTCGATGGGCTTTCTTCCAGCCGGCAACTCCACCAGAGCCCATGCCTCATTTTTATGCAAGGATTCCATTTCATCAACCATGACCTCCTTCCAGAGTTTTCCATCCTCTAAATCTACTACCCCCTTGATGGTTTTGGGATCATCATTAGTTATAGTTAAAGAAAAATTTGAACAGAAAGCAGATGGACTATACCTTTTTGGTTGTCTCCTTTCTCAAACTGATCTTCTTACAACTAGAGTTTGTGGCTCTTCCTCTTTTGAATCTTCTTCTCTTTTAGAGTCTGATTCATCCTCCTTTACCTCAAACTCTATCTTCTTAGGTTCCTTTGGTAGGAGTTCATGCTTAATAATATCTTTCACCTCTCTAAACACCACATCTCGGCTGTACACAACCTTCCTTGTTTTCAAGTTCCAAAGCTTGTAACCCTTTAGCTCTTATACCAATAAGATGCACCTTTCTGAATTTATTTATTGCTCCTTCTCCTTTGGAACATGTACATATGCATCACATCCAAATACCCTCAGATGTGAAAGAGAGGGTTTCTTACCAGTCCATACCTCATGTGGAGTCTTATCCTCCAACGCTGATGAAGGTGATATATAAACCAAGTAACATGCAGTCTCCATTGCCTCTACCCAGAATTCTTGTCCTAACCCGGTACCACTGAGCATGCTTCTTGCCTTTTCCATTAGTTTTCTATTCATTCTTTCTGCAACTTCGTTTTGCTGAGGTGTGTATGGAGTAGTCTTCTACCATGCTATACCACACTTCTTACAGAACTCTTCAAATTCCTTCTTGCAAAACTCCCCACCATTATCTGTCCTCAACACCTTTATCTTCTTCTTTGTCTGGTTTTCCACTAGAGCCTTAAATTATTTATATCTGTCAAAGAATTCAGATTTATTCCTTAAGAAATATATCCATTTATTCCTTGAGAAGTTATCTATGAATGAAACATATTACACAGACTTACCCAGTGATGGAACCGACACAGGTCCAAACACATCGCTATGCACAAGCTCTAATATCTTGTTCACCCTCTTAGCACCAGAAGGAAAACTCACCCGATTATGCTTCTCATATACAAAATGTTCACAGAAATCAAAATCCAGAGAGCTATTAGACATACCTTCTATCATACCATTTTCATGCAGTATCCGAAGGCCCTTCTATCTAATATGTCCAAGCCTTTTGATGCCATAACATGGTCTTTTCTCCAGAGACTGCTAGGCTTTCCGCTCCACTTTCGGGAACCATAAAACTATTGCACCCATCAATAACAGTGTTGCCATGAAGCTTGTACAGAGTTCATTAGGGGAATTTTGAGGTCTAAAATGGGCCTCCTAAGAAAAATGTACAATCTAAATTCACTTTATGAGAACCAATCACAATTTAGGGGATGACATCATCCCTAATGGTTAATGTGGCATTGCTTGAGTTAAATGTACTTACTTGTCACATTCTCAATGGTGGATCAAAGCTCATGGTTAACCATGGTAGTGATCTAAGTACTTTTAAAGTCAAAGTAAAATACTCATAATAAATGTCATTTCACAGTTTTTGAATAATTTTTTTTTATTGTGATTTCATATTTCTTGAAAGAAACAATGCATATCCATATGAATTTATTATATTATATTATTTTTATGTAGTGTATTAATTACATGTTATTATACAATTTAAATAATATAAATTTTAATTAATAACATATAATATAATTAAGAATTTATAAATTGAAATTTTATTTTATTTTATGTTATTTAAGTACAAAGGACAAATGCATTAGTTGTTCAATGATAATAAATTTTTCTTGAAAATCTCATTCTTATTTATAGTCACATCAATACATTTTTTTTATTAATTTTATTTTGGTACAACTTTTTAATTGAATTTAACTATGGTTATATGGATTGTAGTGCAAAAAATGAATTGAAAATTCATAAATATTATTTTATTGGTTTAGCTATTATTTTATTATTTCTTTAGGAGGCCCATTTTAGACCTCGAAATTCCCCTAATGCCAATGCGAACTCCCCGCATTAATACCAGTGCTCCCTGAACCATTTTACAGGTATCTTTCTCGAACACTGTTTTTACACCTGCATCATCTATATTGCTTACAGAAATCAGATTTCTGGCCAATGCAGGAATGTGTAGAACACCAGAAAGTGTTATAATTTTTCCACCTTGCAGCTTTAGCTTAACTTTTCCACGTCTGATGATTCTGGCCTTCCTATCATCACCTAAGAAGACATCAATGCCATCATATTTCTCATACTCGCAGAACCACTCCCTATGGGGAGTGAAGTGAAAGGATGCACCCGAGTCAATCAACCATGACTCATGATCTACATGTGTATTTGAAGAAGCCAAATACACATCCCCACCTTCATCTGAGGTGGTTTTTTCCTCTGTAGAAGGAGCATCATCAAATCCCTTTCCTTTCTCAGGAGCTTTAGATCTGCAGTCCTTTCTGTAGTGCCCTTCGTTTCCGCATTTCCAGCACACCTTTACAAACTTTCCAGGAGATTTAGATCTCCCTCTAGATTTAGATCTCCCACTTGAAACCTTATTCTTGTTTCTGTTTTGGGACCTTCCTCTTTCAACTAAGGCATCTCCATTCTAACCCTCCATATTTCTTCGTCTCATTTCCTCTGACAGCAAGGCTGAGACAATGTCATCAAAATTCAAGGTAGTTTTATTGCTACCTATTGCAATAACCAGACTGTCCCAAGAATCTGGTAGAGAACACAACAAACTGATGCACTTATCTTCATCTGAGATTTTAATATCAATAGATGACAGCTGACTTACCAAAGTATTGAAGGCGTTCAGATGCTCTGTCACCGAGTCTCCATCCTTCATCCTCAGGCTATACAGCTTTTTCCGCAGGAACAATTTATTCACCAGAGACTTAGATTGGTACAAAGTCCTTAGCTTGTCCCACAAGGTCTTCGTCGTAGCTTCCCTAGATACATTCAACAATACTGAATCTAAGACACACAACCATATTGTGCTCTTTGCCTTCCAATCCAGCTTCTTCTAGTCTTCATCTGACATTGCCGTTGGTTTAGTACTCGGATCTACCACGATCTACTGATCTTTATCCACCAGCAGATCCTCCATCTTGAGCTCCACAACTCAAAACTATGACCATTAAATTTCTCGATCTCTATCTTCCCGCCACTCTCCATCTTCTTTCACCGCAACAATTGATCCCGTAGATCTCCCACTGAACAGGGTCTACCTCAGGCCTGAGAAAAAAACCCCTCAGCAGCAAAGGCGTCCCCTTGAAGCCAAAACTACTCTGATACCAAATGTAGGTTTTAACCCTGTACAGGAATTATCTATGTACGAATATTTAAAATAGAAAATAAACAATAGCGAGAGCATAAACAATAAAACCGATAAACACAGAGATTTTCCCCTAGATCCCAAATCAGGATGACCAGCTTTATTTTTCATTATATTCCTTTTAGTGTTACAACACATATATACATGCTGAAGCATAGATAAACCCCAATCCATTAACCCCGGATTAGAACATAACCATAGTTCCCTTGACCGGATCTACAAAATACCAGGGGCCGAAAACCATCATGCCCCAAAACCATGTGCA
The DNA here is from genome assembly GCA_034641835.2 of Pinus albicaulis. Lineage (NCBI taxonomy): Eukaryota > Viridiplantae > Streptophyta > Pinopsida > Pinales > Pinaceae > Pinus > Pinus albicaulis. Next base: position 1,299,712,398 of record CM076582.1, on the reverse strand, counting down.
AACCCATGCAAAAAACCATGGGCGAGTTCTCCCACCGGAAAATAAGGACCAACAACTTGGAACAACATCTTGTAACCGTGAAAATATCCAGTCTCCTACATCAAAAATTCTCTCACTATGATGTTGATCTGACTGTGTTTCATTTGATTTTGTGCCAAATTTAGGTTATCCTTTAAGAGTTGGAGAACTTGTCGTTGATGCTTGATGTGATCTTCCATTGCTTGAACCTTAGAATTTTCTCTTAAAGATGATGTGATGGACGATGGATGATATCCATAAAATGCCATAAATGGGGTCATTTTTGCTGTAGTATGGAAGGAATTTTTATACCACCACTTAGCTAGAGGTAACCACTTGACCCATTATGTTTATTTATTAGATACAAAACAACGAAGATATCCTTCCAAACACTTGTTCACTATCTCAGTTTTCCCATCGGATTGAGGATGATAAGATGAGATATGAGCTAGTTGGGTATCCAAACAAGAAAATAATTCCATCCAAAAATTTCCAGTAAAAATGGGTTCTTTGTCGCTTACAATAATCTTTGGATTTCCATGTAGATTTTGAATTGTTTCCATAAATGCAATAGCAACTATACCTGCTTTAAATGGATGAGATAATGCACAAAAGTGTGCATACTTGGTAAGTCTATCAACTACCACCATGATGACACTCTTTCCTTCAGACTTAGGTAAACTTGTGATAAAATCCATTGAAACCTCCTCCCAACATTGACTTGGAATGGATAAAGTTTGTAGAAGACTGGGGTCTTAATTGTATCAACTTTATTTTTCTGGAAAACCAAACATTCTACCAAAAAAATTTGAATATCAGATTTAAGGCCATCCCAAAAAAATTCTTTGTTCGCTCTGTGGTAAGTTTTTAAAAATCCTGAGTGTTCTCCTAAGGGAGAGGTGTGAAATTCCAAAAGAATATTTTGTTTTAGTTGGGAATTCTTACAAAGATATAAGTGATATTTGTACCATAATGAATCATTTTCCCAACTAAATGTATTAGATGTACTAGGATCTTGCTGCAAATTTTGAATGAGTGTCTACACTTCTTCTTCATTCTTCCATTCATTCCTTTCTTTGGTTATCCAAACTGATTGTATAATAGAAATGGCACAAAGCAATGCTTCCACCTATTCATCCTTTCTTGAGAGTGCATCTGCAACAACATTAAGCTTCCCTTTTTTGTAGATAATTTCAGAGTCATAACCCAACATCTTTGTGACCCATTTTTGCTGCTCTTCTAAAGATAGTATTTGTTCCAAAATGTATTTAAGACTATCATGATCAGTTTTTACCTTGAAGTGTCTTCCCATTAGATATGGTCACCATTTCTTTAGTGCATGTAGTATTGCCAACATTTCCTTCTCATAAATAGTTTTCTGTAAATAATTTCCTTTGATTGGACAACTTTCAAAAGCAATGGGTCTTCCTTCTTTCATTAAACAACACCAATTCCATTTCCTGAGGCATCACATTCCACAATAAAGGTTTTTGTGAAGTATGGCGTAGCTAAGACCAGAATTAGGAACATTGCCTCTTTAAGATGTTCAAAGGCTTTATTTTCTTTAGGAGTCAATGAAAACACATATTTCTTCAATAATGTTGTTAGAGGTGTTGCTATTTTCCTACAATTCTTAATAAAATTGCAATAATACCCTATTAAACTGAGAGATCCTCGCAATTTCTTTATGGTTGTGGGGAATTTCCATTCCTTAATGGCTTTAATTTTGTTAGGGTCTACCTTAACACCATCCTGAGATATAATATGACCCAGATATTCCACCTCTTGTACTCCAAAGAAACATTTGGAGGTTTTTGCATATAATTGTTTCTCCTCCAATAGTTTGAGCACCCTGTCAACATGTTGAACATGATCCTTCCAATACTTGAAATGTAGAAGGTGCATTGGTAAGGCCAAAAGGCATGACCAAAAATTCATAATGACCCTCATGAGCTCGAAATGATGTTTTCGGAATATCCTAAATCTTCATTCTAATTTGATGATATCTTGAAAGAAGATCCAACTTGGTAAAATAAATTGCTCCATGTAATTCATCCAATAATTCATCAATCACAGGAATGAGAATTTTATCTTTAACAATGAGCTTATTGAGCTCCCTATAATCTGAACACATTGTGCCACGATCCATCCTTCTTGTGCACCAATACTACTCGAGCAGAAAAATAACTTTGACTAGGTTGAATTATATCGACCTCTAACATGTCTACAATCATATGTTCAATTTATCTCTTTTGTACATAAGGATATCTGTAACACCTGATGTGATCACATATCGCACATGATAGAGGATCCTTGTTATTGTTGTTTGTTAAGATGTGCGACATGCAATAAGTTATTTGCTGTGATGTGTGATAAACCTTAAATGTTGTGGTGTGCCATAAACCTTAAACCTTGCGGTGTGCGATAAGCCCTAAATGTTGCGGTGTGAGATAAGACTTAAATGTTGTGGTGTGAAGTAAGCCTTAAATGTTGCAATGTGCGATAAACTTTAAATCCTACAATTTTCAATATTGGTTGGCCCCCATCGCATATCATTTTTTGAAAGTTCAAAAGGATAACCGCTAAGGAATATGTTAAAAATACCGAATGTGATTTGCAATATGGGTGGGACCCAATCGCATATCGCACTTCGCAAGCTCAGAAGGATAAGCGCTAAAATTAATGTTAAAGACGCTGAAGTGGGAAGTTCGATATTGGCATCGATGTGATAAAGTTCAAAGTTGAAGCCTAAAATATTTCAAGTCTGAGTGCATGAGGTTTTTACACTGTTTTAAGAGGAAAAGGGTTAAATACGACAGAAGGACTCGGGTAGGATAAGACCTGACAAAGAGACAAAGGCATAGTAAGCTGAACGTCGCGGTAATAACGAGATATACACCTCGGGTCGAGTCGGGCAAAGGGCGTTCATATAGAACTATGATGATATAACAACAGGAACGGAAAAAGGCAGTGAAACAATCAGCACAAAAATCAAATCTATTGAATCATCCAGCACAACACCAGATTTAATGATCCAACAACAGTTTCCTAAAGAAGTAGAGCCAGATGTCAATTTTATTTTATTTTTTGCCTCTTTAGCATCACACTAGCCAGACTATGATCACTCTGCAATCAATAACGAATCGCCAAAGCTAATTCCATAGGCGGTGGTTGTCGGATTCATCTCATCACCGCCATTGCATGGCCACACTTGGTTAATTTTAGATGGAATGTAATTAATAACAATAATTGAAATAGACAAAGTAACCTACTTAAGTTTTAGATAAATCCTGTATGTATTAGCAATATCAGTAAGAGGCCCCGTAAGGGAAATACCATTGTAAAGGCTCATCTGGTTGTAAACACTCTTTTTGATGAATGAAGGGACATAGTTGTTTCCATATTCTTGTGTTATGATCTGTGGTGAAGTGTTTTCTCAATGTGATTTGTTATTCTCTTGTTTCACACATTGTTTTCTTTCTTTAATGTTGATAAGAAAAATTTTCTCAGGATTTGCCATAGGGCACCCTGCTCAATCTTGAAACAATAATCTATGTCTTCCTCTAAAATTTGAATGCAGAATTTAGAGAAGGTCTGCTCTGCATTCCCATTGAACCTCAATATTCCCCCCCCTTTCCATTTCACAAGCTGTAAAGATCCATTGGAATTACTAGCTTTCTTGGTTACACATGATTTCGGTTATCCATTCATTTTAATATGTTTTCACCTGTTTGAATCCATAGCCCAATGTCCCTCTATTTTTGGCTCAACCAAAAAATTTCAAACAAAATCCTATGCACTAATAGCTAGCCTAAAATTCCCATCAAAAAAGCGATATCTAGCAGAGAGATCCCTCTTTGGGTCCAGGAGGGCTAGATCCTAGGCCCGAAGCGGTTTTGATGTTGCCTCCAAGATTCTGCCTTCAGCCTCAAAATTACTGATTGATAATAGTATAGATGATATTTAGCTTGAATATGTTTCTCAAACCTTTTAATCGCAAAAAATAAATTATACCTGGATTTCTTCTTGAACCCTCTCCGTCCTTGATATATCCAAAAATGAAGGTAAGAAATATATTACTATAATACATTTAAATTTCCAAATGTGAAAGAACACAAGTCACTCTAGGCTGATCCTAAGAAGCCCAAGGTGACAAGGATTTTTGAATCTATAAGGTTCTTCCAAATTCTTTTGCCCTTCAGTAGCTTGGTAAACTCAATGGAAAATAAAGGAGTTTTTCTAAACTATGGAATTTTGAGTCTAAATGGGGGATTCCTACTCTCGTTTATCTCCCATGAATTGTTTCCAAACTTCCAACCAAGCATTGGAATTTTCATGCACTAGAAAATGAAGGACAAGTGGCATAGTGCATTAAATTAGATGATACAAGTGATAATATAAGCCCCTCCCATCGCACACCCCCTAATTTCTTCAAGCATGACAACGGGAGAGTCTTTAAGTCTAAATAGATATTCACACATAGAAAAGGTGGGGTTTGCTTAATGGTCTCTACTGAAGTCTTTCTTAAGAAAGCCTGGTAAGGTATTTGCATCATCAACCTTCCAACTTAGATAATACTCGGCTTTTTGGATCAGACCTTTTTTTTGTTCTGTGTAGTGGCACATTTTTAGTTTTTCTCTAGTTCAGTGGGTTGATTCCTCTTTAGTTTCATTCAGTTTGGAATTTGTTTTTCTCTTCCATTGTCTTTGGCTCTGAACCCCTTTGCACAATTTCACCCAGCAGAAACGGCCATAGACACTCGAGTCAATGCATCCCATGCAAATTTTCTAATATTTTTTAAATTCTGTAGAGGAATGATTGTAAAATTGGGGACTTACAAGTTGTATTTTCTCATTGTAACAACAGGATGTCTTACCAACTAGACCCTCAAAAAACTAAGAATGCAAAATTTGGTTGCAATGGTGACCATCCAAAGCAACCAAATTGAGAAATTTGTTGCAAATCACAACATGCTCTATGAACTGGTTTTATGTCCTACTAGGAGCTCCCATTCCTTGGCATAATTTTTGAGGGTTAGTAGCTTTCAAAATGAAGAAACATGCAAGAAATCGAAGGGGAGATGTTATATGAAAATGCAGTCTTGGAGCTCAATCTTTAGGTAGACGTCAAGAAAGAAGCTCTCAATGGCCATAATAGTGATTGATTGCTACCTCCTAGGGTCTTCATTACAAGTTGTTTTGATGGATCTAGCTCAACTATGATTCTTGTAGGAATGTAATGTTGCCACTTGCCTTTTAGCATATGATGATTTTACAGTTCTTTTCAGCATTTTTAGCAGTTCAATTGCAATATTATTCCACGGGTTGTCCAATTTTCAATTTAAAATAATAGTTCCTGAAGTGTTTCATTGCCCTCCAAGTCCTACAAAAATGTCATACTGAACTAATTAATGTGACCCACCTTTTTCAGATAAAAGGTACATAGAAGAAAAAATCAAAAGGCCCTTTGAAATATAAGGCAAGTACCCATATTTCTATCAAAACATATGAACCCATTGGCAATTGTATAATTCTATAACCAACCCAGAAGCAAGAACCAAAATATTAACTAATCACTATAGATAGTGGTACAAAATATATGTTCTGTGTTGTCTTGACGTGCCATTTATTCCACATCCATATCAAATAGTGAGAAAACCCAAGCTATTCAACCACAGAAACAAGACCTAAAATACACAAGTTAGGTCAAGGTCTAGTTTTCTATATTTTAGGTCTTGTTAGAGGTGAATAAATATAGTTTTGTAAGGCACTGATTAATGAGGCATTTACAAAAAAACCTAAAACATTTCATATTCAAGCGATGTTTTTATTTAATGAAGCTATTTCACGTTGTGTGAATGTTTAAATTTTTAAATGCCAATATCCTTAGAAACACTCCTCTTCATCTTCAAGCTATGTTTTTATTTTGATCAAATGTTGAATTGGTTCTTGAACACTAGAATTGAATAGTGAGAATAAAATGATGAGAAGGTTATTGGAGAGATTTTTTTTCCATAGAAAGAGATTTTCAAGTGTTTAATTAAGTTCATGACATGAATCCCTTGACATTGAGCAAGTTTCTAACTTAGGATACAAATCCTGTAGGCGCTGGAAAGTGATTTTCCAGTGCTTCCTGTAGGCATTGGAAAATTATTTTCCAACACCTACATAATTTGTATCCTCGAGAAACACACTGGGACCACTGGATTATCTAATGGCCAAAATAAATTATACTCATCATAATATTTAAAAAACTCTTCTTAAATGATAAATATCCCTCCTAAAATGTAAATTTAAAAATATCTTATGAAGTGATAATAAAAATTCTGAGCAAAACCTTGCTCACACCTTAAAAATTTATCTTAAAAAATAAAATACTGATGCAATTATTTTGTTAAAATCATTTTCAAACAATCCAAAGAATTCAAAATAGAGGAAGAGTTAAACTTCTTTTAGGATAGGATCTAATGATATAATGGTGGCATAAATCCTCGGGACAGGTACATACTATTTTTGTTATATTTCATCATCAATATTTTCATATATGGGACTAAGATTCTATATTGAAAATGTATGGAAACTATACAAGTACCCAAAAATTAGTGATGCTCTTAGAAATATAGATTGCCCTATACTATATTCATTGTGTGAATGGTAAGATGCATTTGTAAACAATAGTTTATTTGTTTAATCAAGAGCAAGGTTGTGTCTCCAAGTCAGATATTATAAGAAGCTCATCTTTAGGGTAGGATATAATGATATGATAGGATCTAATGATATAATGGTGGCATAAATCCTTAGTACATGTATAAACTATTTATGTTATATTTCATCATCAAGATTTTCATATATGGGACTAATATTCCATTTTGAACATGTATGGAAACTATATAGGTACCCAAAAATGAGTGATGCTCTTAGCAATATAGAATGCCCTATATTATATTCAATGTGTGAATGGTAAGATGCATTTGTAAACAATAATTTGTGTGTTTACAGGGCCCCTTGAATTATCACCATACATTTCATACCCCTTGTATCTCACACCCCTCTTGCGTTGTTGGAATGATTGGGAAAATGGGCCACCATGAGGTTGATTCGGGTGTCGAGTTTGTGAGAGAGTGACATTGTAAAACATACCCTCCATTCCAATGGTATGGTCTTCTTGATAAATTTGTGAAGTGTAAATCGTTCCTCAGAGTTAAGGCAAAGTATGGCAGGGTTGAAGAAAAGCAGTGATGATTTGAAAAATGTGACAAACAAATGAGTGAAATGACAATGTTGGACATGCTCACTTACTAATGTAACAAGGAGCAGGATTGCTATGAGGTTAGATTAAATCATAAACTTAGTGGAAAGAAATTCTCGAAGCAATTTTTTAGGGCAAGTTTCAGAGATTAATTTGGATTAATTGTTCAGTTGTTAGCATTGTTATGAAGGTAAAGCATCTGTAGTGTCTGGAGAAATCATGTCTATAGCGTCTGGAGAAATTTGGTCTGCAACGTCTCTATCTTCGGTCACCTATCTCTGCATAGTGGGGATTTCAACACAATTCGCACGTGAATAGGTGGCAAAAGGTTTTGAACATCCGTGGGAGACTGCCATTAATGTAGTAGGTGGATTGGGTTGGAGGATGGGAACAGAGTGGTGGAGGGGAGCGGGGTGGCAGAGGTGTTGGGATTGGTGGTCAAATGTTGGAGCTAACAGAAGAGTCTACTGTGGATGGGAGCGAGGTGGCAGAGGCAGATGTTGTAGACATAGAGGGGTCAACCAGAGGAACGTCAGAGGTGTTGGGGTGTCAGAAAATTCCATCGCGGGGAGGTCATATGATGAGGGGCCCACATGTCCCATCACCGGAAGAGTCGCCGAAGTCAAACGACAGATTTCTTGATTTCGTCGACTCATAGACTCTTCCATATTTTTTTATGTTTTTTAATTTGGCTAACGTCATGAGTTCCCAAACCACAATCAAATTTTCTTTGGTATTTGTTCTAGGAACAAAAGCAATTCTGAAATGGATTGATCTGTTAGTTGTCATCCTTATCATCCTCCCTCCTCCAGAAACCATCTCTTGAGATGCTCCATCAAAGAATCCCAATGGGAAGTCTTGTTGAATGTGTTATCACCAAAAAATGATCAGCTAGCCATTTTTAACTAGGTGGATCGAAAAAAACCATGTAGGATTAATTTTACCATTGTAAAATCACTTGCACCATGGGAAATAATATAGTAAACCATTTTATTAAGTTATTTCTGATTAAAATTAAAAAAACCATGAGAATAATTGAATAAATCATTATTATTTTATTTTTCTCTAGGAATAATTATTAAATCATTATATGATAATAATTTCTCATCACATTTAACTAAGTCACTTAGGAATAATTAAATAAATCAATATTTATTTATTATTCCTTAATTCTATTTTTGGAATAATTATTAAATCCTTATTTAATAATTATTTTATTTTCACACATTTCTTAATCCTCGCGAAATAATTAATAAATCATTTGATTTGTTAATTATTTCTAAATAAAGATATTTGACCATTTTGAATATCTTTTCCCTCTCCATAAAATATAATAAAGTATTCCTAGTGCTAGCTAGATCTTGATTTTGGTCAACAATATTTTATTATTCCACATTTTCAAGATCAATCTAACACATTCCTATAAATATGAGGGATTTGCATTCATTTTTCACTATGATCACTATCATCGTCACCGTTATCATTTTCTTGCATTTGAGCTCCCATTAGAGTTCTACACATTGTTTGAGTTTTTCAGATATTGAGAGAGAGAATCGATTACTGAAACTTCAAGGACATCGAAGGACCCATCCCACGGAGGGGGATTTGCATACTCTTTTGTAGATCTCCTTCACCAAGTGTTATCAATAAATATTTAGTCATTTAAACACCTTTCCATAATTGGGTTATTACATCAGATATTTTTTTGTTGTTTATTATTTTAGATCGCATACATATTTTTGCTGCAAGTTTTTATCATATTATTATTGCAAATTTGAATTACAAGAAGCCATAAATTATTGTTAGAGTCACCATTTGTCAGTGTGAAATTTCTTGGAAGATGTACCAAAAACACTTCACTTAAGTCACGGGTGAGAAGTGACCCTAACAACAATTTGTGGCTACTTATACTTCAGATCTACAATAATAATATGAGAAAAACCTGAAGTAAAAAGATGTATGTGATCTAAAATAATAAACAACAAAATAAATTCAATGAATAACCCAATTCTGGAAATATTTTTAAATAAATAAATTTTTATTGATAACGCTTCGTGAAGGACATCTACAAAAAGGTCAGCAAATCCCCCTTCGTGGGACAAGCCCATTGATGCCATTGATGCTTCGATGATAGATTATCTCTCTTAATATGTGAAAATCCCAAACAATGTGAAGAGCGCTAGTGGGAGCTCAAATGCAAGAAGACGATAATAGTGACAATGATAGTGATCAAAATCAAGATCTAGCTGTTAGGAATATTTTATTATATTTTGTAGAGAGGGAAAAAATATTCAGAATGGTCAAATATATTTATTTAGAAACAATTAATAAATAAAATAATTTATAAAATATTTCCCGAGGATTAAAAAATGTGTGAAAATGAAATAATTAGTAAATAGTGATTTAACAATTATTCCAAAAATATAATTAAAGAATAATAGATAAATAATGATTTATTTAATTATTCCTAGGTGATTTAATTAATTGTGACAAGAAATAATTATCAAATATTGTGTTAATAATTATTCCAAGAGAAAATTTATATAAATCATGATTTATTCAATTATTCTCATGGGTAATTTTAATATTTTTCAGAAATTACTTAGTAAAAATGGTTTAATAAATTATTTTCCATGATGAAAATGATTTTTTACTATGGTAAAATTAATCCTACATGGTGTATTTCGATCCACCTAGTTAGAAATGGCCAAGCGATCATTTTTTGGTGATAACCGAATAGAAGAATAATGTACTCTTCTCTATAATTTTCTTTTTTTGAGAGGAAGATATTCCCTAAAATGCGAGATGATCTTTGAGACCTCGAGAGGAATACAGAACCAATCATCTCTGAAGATAACCTTATTTCTTAACAACCATATTCCTCAGACGATAAATATAGGAAGAGTAAAAAGTTGATTAAATTTCTCTACCCATATATATAGCGTTTCTGCAAAGTTAGTCCACTCCAAATCTTCTTTGATGCTTAATATTTGGAGAATAGAAGACTTGATTTCTTGGGAAAATATACAATTTATCAAAAGTTGGTAAATTTTTAAAAATACTGAGTGTTCTCCTAAGGGAGAGGTGTGAAATTCCAAAAGAATCTTTTGTTTTAGTTGGGAATTCTTACAAATATATAAGTGATCTTTGTACCATAATGAATCATTTTCCCAACTAAATGTATTAGATTTACTAGGATCTTGCTACAAATTTTGAATGAGTGTCTACACTTCTTCATCATTCTTCCATTCATCCCTTTCTTTGGTTATCCAAACTGGTTGGATAATAGAAATGGCACAAAGCAATGCTTCCACCTATTCATCCTATCTTAAGAGTGCATCTGCAACAACATTAAGCTTCCCTTTTTTGTAGATAATTTCAGAGTCATAACCCAACATCTTTGTGACCCATTTTTGCTGCTCTTCTAAAGATAGTATTTGTTCCAAAATGTATTTAAGACTATCATGATCAGTTTTTACCTTGAAGTGTCTTCCCATTAGATAAGGTCACCAGTTCTTTAGTGCATGTAGTATTGCCAACATTTCCTTCTCATAAATAGTTTTCTGTAAATAATTTCCTTTGATTGGACAACTTTCAAAAGCAATGGGTCTTCCTTCTTTCATTAAAACAACACCAATTCCATTTCCTGAGGCATCACATTCCACAATAAAGGTTTTTGTGAAGTATGGCATAGCTAAGACCAGAATTAGGAACATTGCCTCTTTAAGATGTTCAAAGGCTTTATTTGCTTCAGGAGTCAATGAAAATGCATATTTCTTCAATAATGTTGTTAGAGGTGTTGCTATTTTCCTATAATTCTTAACAAAATTGCGATAATACCCTGTTAACCTGAGAGATCCTCGCAATTACTTTATGGTTGTGGGGACTTTCCATTCCTTAATGGCTTTAATTTTGTTAGGGTGTACCTTAACACCATCTTGAGATATAATATGACCCAGATATTCCACCTCTTGTACTCCAGAGAAACATTTGGAGGTTTTTGCATATAATTGTTTCTCCTCCAATAGTTTGAGCACCCTGTCAACATGTTGAACATGATCCTTCCAATACTTGAAATGTAGAAGGTGCATTGGTAAGGCCAAAAGGCATGACCAAAAATTCATAATGACCCTCATGAGTTCGAAATGATTTTTTCGGAATATCCTCAATCTTCATTATAATTTGATGATATCTTGAACGAAGATCCAACTTGGTAAAATAAATTGCTCCATGTAATTCATCCAATAATTCATCAATCACAGGAATGAGAAATTTATCTTTAACAATGAGCTTATTGAGCTCCCTATAATCCGAACACATTGTGCCACGATCCATCCTTCTTGTGCACCAATACTACTCGAGCAGAGAAATAACTTTGACTAGGTTGAATTATATCAACCTCTAACATTTCTATAATCATAAGTTCAATTTCTCTCTTTTGTACATAAGGATATCTGTAACACCTAATGTGATCACATATCGCACATGATAGAGGATCCTTGTTATTGTTGTTTGTTAAGATGTGTGACATGCAATAAGTTATTTGTTGTGATGTGTGATAAACCTTAAATGTTGTGGTGTGCCATAAACCTTAAACCTTGTGGTGTGTGATAAGCCTTAAATGTTGTGGTGTGAGATAAGACTTAAATGTTGTGGTGTGCGATAAGCCTTAAATGTTGCGATGTGCGATAAAATTTAAATCCTACAATTTTAGGTATTGGTTGGTCCCCATCGCATATCGTTTTTTGCAAGTTCAAAAGGATAGCCGCTAAGGAATATATTAAAAATACTGAATGCGATTTGCGATATGGGTGGGACCCAATCGCATATCGCACTTTGCAAGCTCAGAAGCATAAGCGCTAAAATTAATGTTAAAGACGCCAAAGTGCGAAGTTCGATATTGGCATCGATGTGATGAAGTTCAAAGTTGAAGCCTAAAAGATTTCAAGTCTGAGTGCATGAGGTTTTTACACTGTTTTAAGAGGAAAAGGGTTAAATACGATAGAAGGACTCAGGTAGGATAAGACCTGACAAAGAGAAAAGGGCATAGTAAACTGAACGTCGCGGTAATAACGAGATAGACACCTCGGGTCGAGTCTGGAAAATGGCGTTCATACAGAACTATGATGATATAACAGCAGGAATGGAAAAAGGCAGTGAAACAATTAGCACAACAATCAGATCTATTGAATCATCCAGCACAACACTAGATTGAATGATCCAGCAATGGTTTCCTGAAGAAGTACAGCCATATGTCAATTTTATTTTATTTTTTGCCTCTTCAACATCACACTAGCTAGACTATGATCACTCTGCAATCAATAACGAATCGCCAAAGCTAATTCCATAGGTGGTGGTTGTCAGATTTATCTCATCACTGCCATTGCATGGCCACACTTAGTTAATTTTAGCTGGAATGTAATTAATAACAATCATTGAAACAGATAGAGTAACCGACTTAAGTTTTAGATAAATCCTGTATGCATTAGCAGTATCAGTAAAAGGCCCCATAAGGGAAATACCATTGTAAAGGCTCATCTGGTTGTAAAAACTCTTTTTGATGAATGAAGGGACATAGTTGTTTCCAGATTCTTGTGTTATGATCTGTGGTGAAGTGTTTTCTCCATGTGATTTGTTATTCTCTTGTTTCACACATTGTTTTCTTTCTTTAATGTTGATAAGAAATTTTTCTTAGGATTTTCCATAGGGCATCCTGCTAAGTCTTGAAATAGTAATCTATGTCTTCCTCTGAAATTTGAATGCAGAATTTAGAGAAGGTATGCTTTGCATTCACATTGAACCTTAATCTCTCCCCCCATTTCCATTTCATAAGCTGTAAAGATCCATTGGAATTACTAGCTTTCTTGGTTACACATGATTTCGGTTATTCATTCATTTTAATATGTTTCCACCTGTTTGAATCCATAGGCCAGTGTCCCTCTTTTTTTGTCTCAACCAAAAACTTTCAAACAAACCCCTATGCACTAATAGCTAACCTAAAATTCCCATGAAAAAAGATATATCTAGCAGAGAGATCCCTCTTTGGGTCCAGGAGGGCTAGATCCTAGGCCCGAAGCTGTTTTGATGTTGCCTCCAGGATTCTGCCTTCAGCCTCAGAATTACTGAGCGATAACAGTATAGACCATCTTTAGCTTGAATATGTTTCTCAAACCTTTTAATCACCAAAAATAAATTATACCTGGATTTCTTCTTGAACCCTCTTCGTCCTTGATATATCCAAAAATGAAGGTAAGAAATATATTACTATAATACATTTAAATTTCCAAATGTGAAAGAATACAAGTCACTCTAGGTTGATCCTAAGAAGTCCAAGGTGATGAGGATTTTTGAATCTAAAAGGTTCTTCCAACTTCTTCGGACCTTCAGTAGCTTGGTAAAATCAATGGAAAATAAGGGATTTTCTCTTTAAGGGTGAAAATGTGAAGTTGGGTTACACTTTTTGTCCTTTTTTGAGAAACAAATTTCATTTTTTTCGGTTCTTCAACTTTCTACAAACTATAAAAAAATTTCTGTGTAGAATTTCATTTTGCGATAAACATAAAAATTGTGAGAAATTTTGTTAGCTTTCTATTACTTATTTTTTGAAATTTTTTTATGCAGATTTGATATGTCAACTTAGCGTTTCTTTGAGTGTGTGTTTCTTAACAATCAAAGGATTCATAAGAAGTCATGTTATGACGCAATGTTGTATTCATTGAAAATTTGTGTTTTTGAAAAAACAAAATGTGTTACAACAATCTAGACAAAGTCTACTTTGTTTTCTTCATATTTACAAAGCCAATGGATGCATATCATAATTACTAGAATTTTTTGAACTGGTCCAATACGAAAAACTGCATATTTTGGATATGTTTCGCGTCGCAAGAAATTTCTTAACATATAAGTTATAAACTAAAAATCTAAAATCTACCCATTAGAGACGACGGACCAATGTAATGCCCCATAATTTTTTCAATTTTTTTTACAATGTATTTTGGGAGATACAAAATTTTGATTTCACTGAATCACAATGACCCTCAGAAATTGTTTGCACCCATTTTATTAGAAAAATAATTGAAATTATTAAACATTTATGAAATTCCATAAAAGTTATATTTCCTGAAAGTAGATTCAATTCTGAAAATGCTTGTCTTGGTTCCGACAGTTAATTAACAACCTTTCATGGAGTTTAATTAGTCCAAAGTTGCAGAACCGTATTCAGAGCCTGGTTTTTGCGTAATTGATGACGCGTTAGTTTGGCCGAACTTTTAGTAAAGTTCGGCCGAACTATGTTTTCCGCTTAAGACTCGGCCGAACTATTGTATAACTCTCCGTCGGCCGGAAAGTTTTGCGGAGCCCCCTACTAAAACACATTTCGCGTCAATATAAATTGCCGCGAAATGATTCACAATTTTTGCACATTTCACACACTTCATCTCATTTTAAAAAGATCTTGGTTTGGGTTCAAAAACTTTTCTTCAAAGTCTGGGTTTAAGAGCATTTCTTGGAAGCAAATTGATTTTACAATTTTGGGTTTCAAGAAATTTTTTGGAAGACATTTCTTGGAGGTATGTACGTGTTTTGAGTTGAAGTAAATCTTTTGAGCTTCGTTTCATTTTTATAAAACATTTTTCTCTCGAATTTTTTAAAGTGTGTGTTTTGGATTGGAGTATGTATTTTTTACAAAAAAATTACGCTGAATTTTTTAAAATTAAATCTTTTGTGATATTTTTTGTAATTGAGTTATTGTCTAATTTTTTGAAGGAAATTTTTTGAACTTCATACCCTATTATCATGGGAAATCGAAGAACTTGTGCGAGAAAATATGATCGAAAAAGAGACCCCGAGGCACGTAGAGAAGAGACGAGACAATATCGCAAAAGAAAGTTAGAAGCCCTCTCAAATATTGAAGAGGAAAATCAACCTCAAGCAGAAATTGAAGCAGGTATGTAAATGTAAATATTATGATCTATTGATATATTTTTAAAATTTTTCCAATGTAAAATGTGAAGCTTAATTTTTATTTGATGAACTAGTTTGAAAAATATTTTGTTTAATGTAAACAGACAGAGATATTCCTCAAAATATTGAAGAAGAAAATCAACCTCAAGCAGAAATTGAAGCAGGTATGTAAATGTAAATATTATGATCTATTGATATATTTTTAAAATTTTCCTAATGTAAAATGTGAAGCTTAATTTTTATTTGATGAACTAGTTTGAAAAATATTTTGTTTAATGTAAACAGACAGAGATACTCCTCAAAATATTGAAGAAGAAAATCAACCTCAAGCAGAAATTGAAGCAGGTATGTAAATGTAAATATTATTATTTATTGATATATTTAAAATTTTCCTAATATTTATTGACATTTTTATTAATTTAGTGATTTATTGAATATGTACTATTGTTTCTAATATGTACAGATGAAATCACTATCGATAATGAGATGTTAGAAAATGTTGACACTCACACATATGGAGATAAAAAACCTGACCATGTTATACGATATCGTGTCAACCGCATTTTTGAAGAGTATTTCTTAAATGAGCAAGTGATAGTTCACGCTCAAATGTTGAAAGGTCTCCTATCATTAAGAAAATTAAAAGAAGCGACGACACTATTGGGTATTCGAAAATCAACCAAAGATAAAAAAATGAATGAAGAGGTGATAAAAAATATGAGTAGTGCTGTAAATTCAATTAAGAGATCTAGAGATAACGATGTTTCAAATATACGTAGAGGAATACAGATGGCAATAGTTTCACCAAGTACTCAAGAGAATCGTTTGATAACATCTATGGCACGAGCACTGGGAACCTCGCGAAAAACTCTGCACAAACATCGAAAATTTCAACTACAAATAGATGTAAATGATGAACTCGCTTGTTGGAGAGCTATTTGTAGGCAACCATACAAAGATAGACTTGGAGAAAATGTTAAAAAAATAATATATGAATATTGGAAGAACAATTCGCGTGTTTCACCAACTGCAAGACATGTGAAGTGAAGAAGAATAGCATGAAATCAGTACGAAGAACATGAAAAACATCTCTTGGAAACCACTCAGATAGAGTTATTCAACAAGTTCAAAAAAGAGAATCGTCAAATTCATGTTTCACTCAGTGCTTTTGTTCAACAAAAACCATGGTATGTAAAACCTATCACCGTACGCGACACTTGTTGTTGCCGTTATCATGTGGAATTTGAGTTATATTATGACACATTCCTTTATTTCGGTAGAACATTATGGAAGGATTCACCTCCTCCTTCCACTATCCATGAATTCATATCTCAAATTCTATGTGAAAGAGAAAGCGATGAACTATTTCACAAAAAGAAATGTGTTGGTGGTAAAAATGCGATGATTGTGGAAATTTGACTAAATTTCAAAACAAATATCGTATTGATATAAATGATCAATCATTGTCCAACATGAAAGTGAAATGGAAGAGATATGAATATATCGGTACATCGATTCAAGGTGCAAATAGTGTTAAAATAATAGAATTACGAGAAGACGAAATTTTTCTGATAGACTTTTTGAGAAAGTTTGAGGAAGAAATTTACAAATACACCAAGCATTCCCATAGAGCTCGATGGCAAGACTTGCAATTCAAAAAATCTCGTGAATTTTTTCCACCAGGGACCATTTTTTCAGTGATTGATTTTGCGGAAAACTACACATTTGTTCCACAAAAAGAAATTCAGAGTGAATACTATCATTCTGACCAAGTCTCCATGCTCGTCCATATTCTATATAGACATGCTGAACAAAATGTCGATCATATAGAAAGCACGAGTGAAAATCGACATATAATTAAAGAATATCACTTTTATATCTGTGACGATCGTACACATGATACATGTTTTGTACAACATTGTTTTGGAAGAATTTATGATTCATTGAAAGATCGTGGAATAACATTCAATGAACATTGGATATGGTCAGACGGATGCGCAGGTCAATTCAAATCTGCACAATCATTCTTTTGGTTGTGTTGTCTTCATAAGAAAACATGCATTAAACATTGTTGGAATTTATTTGAGACTGGCCATGGAAAAGGAGAACATGACAGTGCAGGAGCATGCATAAAACGAGTACTTCGAAGATGTCAAATGAACCACTCTGCACGCCAACTTGTGAATGATGAAGAAATTGTTCAATGGTGCATCGCTGCTCTAAGCCATGAGAATAACCCATCAAGAGAAGTGCGAAGGTACATTCAATTTAATTTATATTGTAAATCTAATTTTAAACATTGTACATTTATCATGCAATGATTATTTTTAATTGTATTTTGATATCATATTTACAAATTCTTTTTCTAATTTTCCATATAAAGGTTTTTCTGGCATATTGGAATCGAAGACGCAGATAGATCAATTGGAAATGACGTTGAAACAATAAAAGGGACTCGAAATTGCATTCAATTCAAACAAAATTGTCCAGAAATGTGTTTGCATTGGATAAAAGAAAATATTCTTGTTTTTGTGATGTTTGCATAGACAACACAAAATCCAATGACGTTTGTGAAAACAAAATGTACGTGAACGATTGGAAACATACAGAGCTAAATACAAAGGGTAAAATCTCTGTTGCAATGTTTGAAGAAATGCAATCAGAGGAAACTACAATATCATCCGATGGTGATCGAGTTTCTGATCTTGTTAGAGAAGGTAACATTTGAATTACTTTTTAATGATTTAAAGATCTAGAAATAAATTTAAATATGCATAATTAAATGTTAAATTTATTTTATTGTGCAGGAGATGTTTTTGCTGTAATTGCACCTATTGACAACGATGAAAATGTTAAGTATTATTTGATGCGTGCACTGAACAAAAAATGAAATTATTACAAGACTATAATGATCACGGATTTCAGTATGACAAAGGGTCTATTATACCGAAAGGTTATTTTTTCAAACAAACTCGTCAAAGTGGAGACTTTGTTTACTTCGAAGACTATGAACCTAATTCCATAAGTTGTCAATATAGTCACTTGGTGTGTGCAGCACGCATAAAGTTGATAGAAGTTCAATCAAAGAAAAAATCAAAAACTAAGAAATGGAAAATGTCAAAATCCGATCATGAACGGATTATTGAGGATGGAATTCCATTAGAATTTTTTTGAGTGAAGTGTCCAACAATTTATTATCTTTGGATTAAATATGTTTTATAACTTCCAGTACTCAACTAAAAATTGAGCTGCTTATGTTATTTGTGGTTTGCACATGTTACAAATTGTTTGGGTACAAGCACGTGCTCTAGTATCAACTGAAAGTAGTTTTTCTATACATGTGCATTGATTAAAAATGTTATATGTATTGGATGTATATATATATATATATATATATATATTCTAGAATGAAATTAATTGTTCTTGTATATTAATTGTTCTTGTATATGTTTTCCGACCATATGGTACAAATTATTTCACTTTATTTTGTAAGGTCAGATTCGGTCCCCATATGGCCTAGCCTCCAGGGGACGAGATAACAAGTGGTTGTCCCCACTTGCCCGAATCTCATCTTTTAAGTACAACTTTACTGTTTATGGCAGGCATCTTACATGATGTCCTAGCCAAGGATAGATTCTCTTTGTTTCAAGTTTCCGGTAAAAGTTGTCACTAAATGACCTACTAGGATATTATAAATACTAGCCTTGTAAGATCATTTGGCATTCGGAAAAATTTGAAATTCTTAGACTGTCAATCAATTTAAAGTATAATTCACCCTAGGGAGTGTAAAATATTCAATGTAGGTTGGTGACGATGCTCACTCCTAGCTTGAAGCAGCTCCAATGACCAATTCTTTAATGAATTCCAATGCACTAGACCAAAGTTGGTGACCCACTTGGTTTTTCACCCAAGAAATTCCAAGGTACTCTTCTTACCTTTGGCCCCCAAAGCTACAATGGAGTTATAGGAAGGTGAAGAAATTTTTTTTCACTGATAGGAATTTGGTCACATCCCTTATCTCCCCTTATCAAAAAGTTCCTATCTACTACATTATCCAGCATGTACTCAAGATCACTATTTCGTAATTAGAATATCACAATATCATAAGTTATCACAAAAATACATGGAATTCCATTACGACACTCATCTAACAATGGGGAGCTCAAATCCTAGAAAGCTCCTCGTCCCCTTAATAATAATGTGTTTAATTTAGTCTTTTAGGTGAGGATTAGGTGTGAATCTTGTTTTCACATACAAAAATAATTAATTGTTTAATTCCATAAATTTGATTATTCACCAAAATACATGTCATATCCACTATTTGTTTCTCCTACAAATTCCCATTATTTTATTAAAATATATGATTTTATCTCACCCAACTATCACATGTTCCTAAATTTACTCCTAATTGTTCCCTATGCCCTAAATCTACTCCTAATTGTTCCCTATGCTGCTTTTCCCTTACTTATTTTTAGAAATTTATTTTCCTAGATCCATCATAACTATGGATCTATCAAGCGCCGAGAGGGATCAAATATCTAGAGGTGCAAACCTCTTTTTTGAGTGCAAAACTTGAGGAAAGGTTTGCACCTTGAGAGATTTGATCCCTCTCAGCGCTTGATAGATCCGTAGTTAAGATGGATCTAAGTTGGTTTCAGTCGTGTGCAACCAAGGAAAAACTATCGATAACATGAGAAACATATGATTAATTTTATCAATAATATGTAAATACATCTAATATTAATATAACCATTTTAAATATGCTAAATATGTTTGAGATTTATCAAGTCATTTTAATTTTAATTTTTTTTAGTTACCTCAATTTGTTGAGATGATAAATATTGTAGAATAACTTTAATAATGGAAAATGATCAAATAAAATTTTTGAATGCAAAGTGACAATGTAATAATATTGAATGATAGAATGTGAATAATTAGAATGTAATCAATCACAAATAGCATTTATTGTGATCAATCTTAAACTATTTTATTCTTCTATTCTTATTGTCACCCTTATTAGTTTTGTCATCTTTCCGTATCGATTATATTAAAAAGAAAGTAAAAATCATAAATCATAAACCATTTAAATATTTAGCTCGAACTCTTATAGTAAACACCATACCTCAAGTCTCTCTTGCTCTCCAATATTATTAGGTTTAATTATTATAACACAAAAATCGTTCTACATTGTCAATAATTTTTTGCGCTTACACTGAAATCAATGAACACTATTAATCCAATGACTTTACAAGTAATGTACCATCATACATGCAGTTATATCAAATCAGAAATCAACATATACAATTAAATCAAT
This sequence comes from Pinus albicaulis, assembly GCA_034641835.2. NCBI lineage: Eukaryota > Viridiplantae > Streptophyta > Pinopsida > Pinales > Pinaceae > Pinus > Pinus albicaulis. The sequence continues at coordinate 1,299,691,856 of CM076582.1, read as the reverse complement.
GCGGATTGTCTTGTTACAAGTAACATTTAAATTTACCACATGTGAAAATGTAGGTTGAAACCATCCAAAACTTTAAGTTGTAGATTGAAACCATCTAAAACTTTAAGTTTTAAAACCCTTTTGATTATATATTGTGCAACATTAAAACATTAAACATTTAAAGTTCATTAAATATCACATGCAAAATGTAGATTGAAACCATCCAAAACTTGAATTTTAAAAACTTCACATGCCATGGCAATTATAATTCAACTATCCAACAAAAACATTTAACATTAAATATCACATGCCAAATGTAGTTCAGATGACAACATTACTTCACATTCACATGCCAAATGTAGTTCAGATGACTACATTACTTCACATTCACATGCCAAAAGTACTAAAACCATCCAAAAATTAAATAAAACAAATTATATAATAACAATGTAATAAAATATGTCCAAAAAGTGCAAATCTCACTTGAGTATCAAACACTTGAGTATCAAACACTTGAGTATCAAACTGTATCAAGTATAACAAATTTTAAAACCATCTAAATTTTGAAATCTAATCTACTGTAAATCATGTCCATCAAATGGTCCTTCTAGCGTCTGGGTCTCAATCCGCGCCCTATCCTGTGAATAGGAAACCTACATACACAATGCACATGTACTTGAACATTAAAATTTGAAGTTTTAAAAATGAATGAGAATATATATATCTAGAACTTCATGTAAAAAACAAAATATAACAAAAAAAATCATGCAATACCTCGTAAGGTTCCCTCTCCATTTGATGAACAGGTTCTCCCATAGGAACATCTGCAGTGGTAAACTGTACAATATACATGTACAGTTAAATATATATATATAATATATATAAATTAAAACTTTCAAATGAAAATGCATGTGTACATATATAAACTTATTTTCAATAATATTAAAAAAAGGAACTATATATATATATATATATATATATATATATATATATATATATATATATATATATAATTTATATAAATTAAAAACTTTCAAATGAAAATGCACGTGTACATATATAAACTTATTTTCAATAATATTAAAAAAAGGAACTCAAGACAACTTGAAACCAAATGCCGGATGTTCCTATCTCTCGTCGCTAGAGTTCTCGCATTAAAAAAATCTTCTATAGGAACCTAAATAAAAAAAAATTTAAATAACTCAAAATATAGATCTCTCTCTCTCTCTCTCTCTATATATATATATATATATCTCAATTTTTAATGGAACTTTTTGAGGTAGAATATATATATATATATTTTAAACATAAATTTTAAACTTGTGAAAAATTGTCCATACTTGTGGCTCATCTCCCAATGAAGTAGAAGGTATATCTCCTAAGGAAGAAGAAGGTACCGCCATCTCAAAAACATTAGACGGAATCGGTACCTGTTAAAACATTTTATCAAATTATATATATACATACATGTACATGTGTGGCAACAATTATTTATTTTAGAGTCACTTAAAAAACACTAACATACATGTGCCAACATATCATGATGGTAAGACCCATCTGCATCGTTTGAACCGGAGGTCCCAAATGTAATATTAAAATTTTCATCACGCATCATGCCTGAGAACTGCAAATGGTGTTTTAACATATATTCATGCATTTTTGTTAGATTAATGTACACATACAAATAAATGTATACATGTACATACACATGTATTTATTACAAATTGTACAAATGTATATGTAAAAATAATTTCAAACCCTAAGGTCACTAACACATACCGTTCCGGTGCCCTCTTCCTCATGAAAAATTAGGTCTTGCAGACCATTGCGACAATTTATTTCATATGTTCGGATATCTTCAAAATTCATGTTGTAAATCTCCTCATCTGTACGATAAACAAAATTGGCATGTGCATTTTCACGTGCTCTTTGTCGATTTAAAAAAAGATCGACTCCACTCAATCCGCTATGAACATTGTCGATCATAACATCTCTTGCTTCTCGACTTATTTGAGAAGTCATATCCATCTCTGATTGCAGGGTTTCGAGTCGAAACGGTCGACTCACCATTGGCGGCTCAGGGCGAGGCAACTCCACATATCGCTTAGCGCCCTTATGTTGATATAATCGACCTCTCCCCGGGCTAAAAAATTCTGAAGGAAGGTCATTGTAGTCAGGTTTCATACCCAAAATTTTTTTTGCATAAAACATTTGTGCAAAATAAATAGGAACCTCATCGTTCCATGGCAGCCTTCCAAAGGCCGCAAGATGTCGATCATACAAATAACCAGCTTTGTCTGGGTGCTTGAAATACTGCACCTTCAACATTTTTATTTTTGGCCTTTCCTTATAATTAAACATTGACTTGGCATCTGCTCTTGTAACTTTTTGTTTTATGTCCTGCCATTTATCGGGACCTATCACTGTTTCTTTTCTCTTTCTCATCAGTTCTACAAACGAATCAGTTGTTGGCCCCAAATTTATGTACACCTTTAACATTTCACCCAATGAATGTGTAACTATTTCAAGGCTTTGTCTACTCTCAGCAAGTAGAGACAAAGCCATGAGATCTCTTTGTAATTTTGCATGAAGGCTTTCACACCTTTGTAAGGTGCATTCCGCCATGTTTGTTTCCCATTGTATATCAGTAATCTCAGCCGGATAAGTTGTGCTGGGTTGACAACCTTCTTCTTGAATGTAGCGAGCTGCCCTGCATCTATTTTGACCACTAGCTCGAACATTTTCGGCCTCTGCATCAATATATATAAAATTTCGTATATTAGAAAAAACACGTGTAAAAAAAGTTGTACAAATTTAATGAAAAAATATTGAAATTGATGTCAACCTTGATGTTGTTGGTTAACATCTTCTCCAACATGACCCTCCTGAAAACCAGACCCAGAATGACGCTGCTGAGAACCAGACCCACAGTGACCCTATTGAGAACCAACAGCCGTTGATTGGCCTTCAGGGGAATAAATATCATCCCCTTCCCGCAACCTGCTACCACTCATACCTCGACCGGTTGAACCTTGGCCATGCTCCATGGATGGAGTAGAAACCCTTCTCCTCTTGCCTCCTAAAAATTAAAATATGAAACTTATTAACAACTAATTTCACTCACAAAGTTAATAAAAATTTAATCAATTCCATATGTACAAACATGTATGGAGATTTAAGATTATATTTAAATATCGTGAACATCCTCCGATCCCTTAACCTCCATATGGGATTCGGTTGATCTTCGTCTTTCATCCTCCATGATATATATCTATTGGTCGACATTTACACAAAATAGATTTCAAAAAATCAATTTGTAATTTAGTGTACACAAATTATGTAGAACACAACTTTCAAAGCAATAATTGATCATGTGTGAAACTAAATTTAATCGAAAAAAGATATTATAAAAATGATAAGTTCACCAAATTGCGCTTTACATGGTGGGAGCACACTTGGTATAAAATTTACCACTTATACACTTTAGTTTGTGGGAGAAATGACACATGTACATAGTTTACCTTAAAGTTGTCATGTTTTATGGATATTAAAATGAAGAACTTCTATTTAGATCCATTCCAGAGATTGACTGTAGGGGCATTTACTAGATATGTCACCTTTCATAAAATATGAGATCCAGAGGCTACCTGGCCCTTTACAGACTCTGCCTATAGAACTTGTAGAAGTAAACACTAGAGGCATTAACAACATCAAAGAACGTTTTCATGCTCAGACATGGGAATGTGTCTCTTTCCCTACGTAAAAAAATAGTTCAAGGTAGTTAATATTCATAGACATGTCATCAAGCAGGGCAATGTGATCATCCCCAACTTACTTTTCATAAAATTAGGCTTGGAATCCTCTACAACCTAGTGGATGGAGTTGAATGGAAACTAGGTCAAGGCCTTTACAAAATACATGCTAGTGAATAACACTTACTAGGTTATGCCAAAAAATAAAGTGGGAGAAATGTTTTCTCCTCGAGGTTGTCCAATTGGGTGTGTAATACCAACTTCACCCATTTCCTCACAAGTTTCTCTCTTAGGTTACAAATGTCTTCCACCTTATTCTAGTTATATATTTTTCAATTTCCCGTGGATTCCTTGAATTTTTTCTCCTACCATCTCCCTCTCTCACTCCCCAAATTATTGTCATCAAACATGCCCCATTAAGGATCTGGAGCAATGTTTGCACCATACTTAGAGAACTGTCATTGCTACTAATTGAAATTGGAGTCATGTATACTAGATTGCTTGCTTAAGTGGCTCTTACTTCGACAATATCCTGAGATGAGTTTGACATGATGGTCATATGAAGTTGGAAGCTACTTGGTGTATTTTTCCTTAAATCTTCAAAAAAAACAGAGCAAAAATTTGTCATTTTCGATCATTTTTTATTAGCTTCTGCATACAGCAGATGTTATCACAATTGCAACACAATCATGTTCCATGAGCATGAATTATGAATGATGAAATTTAATTCAATGTCTCTTAGAGTTGCAAGGTGGAATTGAAGAATGACTTAAAATGACCTTGTATGTCTTCTCATTTTAGAGCTCACATTTTTAGGAAGTATTTAAGTATCCACCTTTCAAGAATCACTAGAAGAGGTTGATAAAAAATATAGGAAGACAAAAAACTAACCAGTGGTGTACTAAATGGATTTCTTGGGAGGTAGATTGGCATATGGACTTTCGATAGCTAGAAATTTTCCAAATAAGTGAATGTATTTGAAAACCAAACCTCTAGTTTATTTTGGTTTAGACAAGGTCTAGAATTTTAAAAGTGAATTCCCTCTTTCTTCCTCTTACATGTCCAATGATCAAAATCTGGATTGAGGGAAAAAAATTTCCTAAATAAAAATTTTTCATTTTATTTGTACACATGAGTTTTTAAAAGCTAATTAACTCATAAATTTCTCACAAAATACACTTAAAGCTTGACACAAACCCCTTCCCAATTGGCTAACTTTAGACAATCCTAAACACATTTTTATTTAACTAATGAGGGAGATAGCCCAATAAAACTAGTTTGTCCATATTCAAATCAAGTTGGTATCAAAGTAAAATTTAGCTCATTTTAGTCAAGGTTAGTTAGAAGAATTAGCTATTGGTTTCTGTCTTCAATTTCCTCTCAAAATGAATGTGTAAGTGCTTTTGAGAGACACACTAGAGGAATAAGGTCCAAATTTTTGATGAAAATGTGCTATGAAAGTAAAGGGTTAAAGGCAAACATGTACAAGGAATAGTTAATACAAGGCATTGTTGAGCCAAATGTTGTTGAGGAAGGGCCTAATTATTTGGGTCTTGGTTATGGAAAACATGATGGAGAATGCTCCAAAGCCAAGGAGGCACATGAAGCTGTTCCAAGAAGGAATTTTATTTCGGGTTCATTACCTCAAGCTTGTGAAGTTTGTGTTCATGATGAATGGAAAAGTTTGACACCCACTTTGCAAGAAGATGTTAATGAACATTGACCTAATGAGAATTTAAAAGAAGAGGATGTTGAAAGCTCTATCTAGTCATTGAATTCATTGCTAGTATTTAGAGGAGCCACTACTTCATCAAATTCACCTCCTCAAGAAGGCGACAATGGTGAATGTTCAAGGTATAAATTTGCCTTTAATCAAATTGCTTTTGATTATGATAAACATGGTAAATATTCACATAAGATATATAAAAGAACTTGCACATGTTCCTTTTGTGGTTTGAATAATCATAATGTTTATAGATGTTAGAAGAAGATATCCATGCACATTGAAACTTTCTAAATAAATGAGGCAAAAAGTCAAAGGCCCATTGGACAAGGAAAATGATGTTGAAAATAAGATGCAATTGCTTATTACTCATTGCCATAAGAAAGGTCACCTTGTGGACAAGTGTTGGACTTTGTATCCAACAAGTCATCCACAACATTTGAAGAAGGTGGAAAGATATAACGACAAGAATGGAAAAGAGGATTCCATAATCGATGAGGGTCAAGATGATTCACATGATGAAGTGCAGCTAAAAGATGCGCCATTGAAATGGTTTGCTAACAGATGGTTAAATTTCTTATCCAACTAAGGCCTTGCATGTATTTTGATGTTTCATGAATTTCTTTGCAAATTCAAAGTATGGTGCATGTTGCATGAAGCAAGATGTTGAAAGTAGAGTTATGTTGACACGCTTAAACGCAACAAATATGGAAATTTGTACATGAGCTCTATTATTTGACTTGAGAGTCAGTTGTTTGAAGAGGCATGTTTTGTTGACTTGTGTTTGGTTGATGGTTTTGTACACCAATATGTAAGAGTACATGGAGATATTCACATGATGTGAATTTTTTTTTCTTTGAAGGAGAAAAATGATATGTCAGCGAGCTATGTTTCTTGCATGATGTGTTTTCAGTTTTATGGTTTTGTTTGTGACAAGACGTCACAAGATTTGGGAAGGTCCACTCTTGAGCGAGAGCCTCATGATTACAACCTAATCAGGAGAATCAAATGGGAGTGCATCCCTATTTTGAAAACAAATAGGATTTTGAAATATCATGGTGTTGTTTCAATGCCTGAATCCACAACCCTAACATAAATTGTTTTATTCTTTTTTTGCAGGATTTAGTTGGTTATATTAAAATTCAGTTGAATTTAAAATTCTTGGCTTAGTGGCATGAACCAAACATATTGTACATATTAAATGAGGAATTTTTCTCTCCCAATCATTTCTAAATCACCCATATCACCAAGAAAACATGTTTTAAAAGAACATACTTTGGTATGGGAAAGACCTTAGGTTTCAAATATTATAAGAAGGTTTTTGATATGGTTGAGAGAATGTCGAAAATATAATCCATAAACAAATTATTTTTCAAAACATATTACTTTAAAAGTATCAACAAGGAATGTACAAGGGTGTTCAATGAATTAACACTATTTATTTAAATTCCATGATGTATATCTTACTCATAATTTTAAAAAATTATTAAATAATGATCTATATTGGATAATTATATTATTTGTCATATATTTTGATGCTTATAGAGTGAAAAAACTAAAAGAATCAACTTGTAGGGTCATTTTAATGGTGGGTGGAGAATTGGGATCCAAAACCTTTTGGAGTCATTTTGAGGTTTTAAATTTGACATTTTTTGGGGTCAAACGATTATTCCTTGTGCCGAAATCTTGACCATTATTCTACACTTAAAGACATATATCCAATGGTGCAAGAAAAACATCAAATGAAGTTCATTCAAAATTTATGCCTTTAGTAAGTTGACCTATATCATGTTGACCACCATGGTACGAGAGAATGACATTTTAGCCCCATTACTCATGCCTAGCAAGCTAGCTACATGTGGAATTTTAATAAGACTCTAAAAGGTCTAAAATCACAAACCTCCTTAATGGTTGATGGAGTCAAATCGTACACCTAGTTGGCTATCACGCTATGTTAAATACTTCGCCACTAGGAGGAATAAGAGTTCCATTTTGTGTTATTGTATTTTGTTCCATAGTTGAAAATACAACTAGGAGTGTGAAGTTAGAGAGAAAAATGTATGAAGTTAAGTTTTTATAGCAACCTTACACGCCAAAAGTCTTAGCTAACTCTAGAGAGATTACCTTAAACATATTTTCCATACCAGAAAAGAGAGAGTAGACCATGTTTACATTTTAGTGTTGTTTTTCTCCCATAAGGATTTCCTAGGGAAAAAGAGTCTAGAGCATCATTACTTTTTAGGGTTTCTTGTCTCCCATAAGGATTTCCTAGGAAAATAATTTGTGTTGATTGTCTAGAGAGATATGTATGTGTGTGTTTCATTATATGTTCTCTATTTCTTACGTTGTGTTTTATTATGTTTTATATTTCTTACATTTCCGCCCTCCTATTTTTCTTTCCAATCAAGGTTTATAAAGTAACATGACAAGCAACATGAGACTTGGAGTTCAATCATTTTCATTATCTATATGGAAGGCAAGAAGGATTATATCCCCTTAAGCTTAAACTTATGTAGTTTGTCAATTTGTATCATATATTTTTTGGTAAGGGTAAATGTTTTTTATCTATAGTACTTGAGTCATGAGTTCCCCAATTTTACCTTATGTAAAGCATGATTCTAGGATTACTACAATTTGTACTTGGTTTTTTATCGTGATGATGCCCTGTCTCAATCACTTGGCCATCTCTCTATGGGTAGTTAAATCTTTATAACAATACTTAAGTAATATTTATATCTATTTCTATTATGTGAAATGTAAAAATGGTATACTATTTTTCATAAAATTGGGTTGAGTTTATCATATATTTCGATGAAAGTTGATTATATGACACATTTTCTTTAAAAGGATCTAACAATTTTGTTAAGGTATGAATTTGCAATTTTGTGTGGCTCTCTATCAACCTTCACTTCCTCATTTCTAGAAAAAATCTACTTGCTCATTTGTATACCCACTTTCTATTCAAATGCATGAGTTTTGAACTCTCGATAACTATGTTTTTCGACACAAGAAAATTATATGTCACATTTTATACTAAAGTTCTTTAAAATATTTTTTTGAAGTTTGGAAATTACTGTTATTCTTTTATATAATTTAACATTAGATATAAGTTTAAATTAAAAGCTACTTAAATGAAATATAGCTTAGATATGGCATTTGCAAATTATTATCTATTTATTAAGCTAAAGGACATAATTATTACACATGTTTAATTTACATTCAAATGCTTCTTTGATTTATCTCCTATAGCTTAATGTAATGCTAGATATATAATTTAAGTTCAAGGCCCATGAGATAAATATGACTTCTATGTGACATTTGTATTGAATCATCTATTTGTTGTGTTATATGAACATAATTGGTACGCATATCTAATTTGCATTACTGATATGTCATGCTTCTTTAATTTATCTTTTCTAGATGACTGGAGTGCATCCCTTTTTAATCTATCCCTTTTGACTTTGGATATGTGGGCAATATTCATCCACATATTTTTATATCATAAAGCAGTGAGTAAAATTGTAAATTCCATTTGTGTCAATGTTAAGGTTAAGCACATGGATTAAAGTTTTATATATTATATGAGGAGGCTATGTATTACATATGGTCTTGAATGAGCATTTGGACTCTTTAGATATCTAAAGAGTCCAAATGCTCATTCAAGACCATATGTAATACATAGCCTCCTCAACTAACTTAGCTAGGGATTTGCAATACTATATTTGAGTTGGCTAGCTCCATTTCAAGATATGATAATGTTAGATTATTATTTCTATAGATTTTGATTATGGTAGTAAAATGTTACAAAAAACCAAAAACTGTACAAATAATATTATTCTAGATATATGTAAAAAAGACATGGTAGAGAAGATCAAACAATATTAAACTTTTCATAAATAGTTTAGATAAAAATACATTTTCTAATTTTGATTGTAAATTCTAAGGCTTAAAGCAATAATTTTTCTAATAATTTTTTTTAATTAATAAATAAAAAAGAAACATTTTCAATCAAAATCACATACATCACATATAATAAAAATAATTTTAAAACAATTTAAAACTTCATACACTATATGACATTACTATGACAAACATCATAAAAATATATAAGCAAAAAATACATACAATGCATCCATTACATTGGAGTCTTCAAAACATACAATGCATACATTAAATTTGACAGAATTATTCACGACACAATTGGTGTCATTTGTTCATAAAAAAATTGTTGAATATGAATGTGCGAATAAGGAGGTTGAAATAAAGAGGTTTCACATTGGCTAATTAAATATGGGTTAACATGGATCTCTACCAGTATTAACAGAAGTCTATAACAGGCATGGTTGGACGTATACAATTTTCATGGTTTTTTAACTGATTTACGTTAAACTGGTTAACCTATCATTGTGAAATAGGCATTATCTAAGTTTAATTGATTTTTTGCTTAACTGAACTCTTGTCAAACTCAGGTACAGTCATAAATAGCCTGTAACACTCACAAGTTTCTAATAGTAACTTCAAATCAAAGTCCAGTGAGGTTAAATCTGGAACTCTGGCATTTAAGAAAATTCCTTGACGAAAGGCAGAGTGAGGCTGCAACAAAGCCAGACTGAGATTTAGTGTACTTACAGTGCACCAACTAGACCACCCAGCAAGGTTCAATTCCCCTTAAGGCATAAATAAGAGGTTGAACTAGGTGCATTTCGGAATGATTTTGAAGGAAAAACATACCTCCTTGCCGCAGCATCTTAGCCAAATGAAAGTGCCTGAGATGAATTGTGAAAATAAGGAGGTTGAAATAAGGAGGTTTCACATTGGCTAATTAAATCTGGGTTAACATGGATCTCTGCCAGTATTAACAGAAGTCTATAACAGGCATGATTGAACGTATACAATTTTCATGGTTTTTTTAACTGATTTACGTTAAACTGGTTAATCTATCATTGTGAACTAGGCATTATCTAAGTTTAATTGATTTTCTGCTTAACTGAACTCTTGTCAAACTCAAGTACAGTCGTAAATATCCTGTAACACTCGCAAGTTTCTAATAGTAACTTCAAATCAAAGTCGAGTGAGGTTAAGTCTGGAACTCTGGCATTTAAGAAAATTCCTTGACGAAAGGCAGAGTGAGGCTGCAACAAAGCCAGACTGAGATTTAGTGTACTGACAACCCCCTGTTGTTGCAACCTCTACCTCTTGGTCTGGAATCCTCAAATGAGAAGGTTCAATCTGGCGGTCCTCCCCCACGACAACAAACATGGGGATGACACAATTGGTGGTTTTTTTAGGTAATGGGTTGGTGCTAAGGGGAGAACCTCTTTCAATCCATGTGAAACAACTTGTTACAATGGAAAAAGTGAAACCTATATATGCGGGTTCAGAAATAACTACTTAGAATGTGGAAAAGTGAAACGTATATATGAAAGAACGCACATTAAAATGTACCCAAAAAAATAGGAAAATGTACCCAACAAGCTGGTATCAGTGATATCATAGTTGCATCATTGTGATGGCATTCTGTTCTAATCATAAAAGTGGCAACTAATATACTATATACAACCTCAAGCAGGGAGGCAGAACTCATACCCGATGAAAATGTGCGAACAACAACGGGGACGAGCAGGCATGTTTCGGGGAATTAACACCCTAGAGGTTGGTTGGGATACAACCTCCACAGAGCAGGGGCGTACTACTTAACAGAGACTCACACAACCATGCACGTTCAGAAAAACCAAATAGAGCAGAATGAGAGATTTACCCGTTGGTCCTACGTTTGAAGTAGATCCACGTGGAGTCCAAACTCCCTGTAACCATCCTTTCTCCTTAACCTGAAATACAAGAAGAAACCAACACAAAGGACAAGTTGTACAACATATATCTACTCTATATGTTAGTGAGATTCATATAAAACATTAAATAAATCATAATGAATGCTTGTATAACAAATATTCTCATACATAAAAGCATACACTAACACGTTTATTTCGGGAATAGCATGATACTTCTGTATTATAAATAGTACGTACAAAAGTAATCAAGTGGAGAGATCACCTGATCCTTCCAAGGCCTTCGCAGACCGTCGTCCGGATCCGTCCAGCCCTTGCCTCGCTAAGACTCCTTCCAAACGGGTGCATACGAGATAACATATAAAGGGATGTGTATCTCAAGGAAACAAGGGTTTCCTACAATGAACTGGGAAAGTGCAGGAGGCACGGGGAATCAGACTTGGATAGGGAATACCAACAGAGTATAATATCAATAATTCTCTCTCTTCCTTAGGCCATACACATGAGGGCTTTTTATAGTCCCTCCAAGTAGTTTCAGCAGTTGGAAACAGTTGGCCACGGGCTGGGGTGGTTGAACTACCTGAGTAACCATCAACCCAGCGCGAAATTAGGGATTTTTTATATATTTTTTAATCATTTTAATGTCATACGCGGAAAGGTCTAGCTGTACTCGCGTATACACGCGGAAAAACATGGGCATAGTCGCGTATGGAGGATTTTACATTGTTTTTAAGTGAATTTGTCCAAGTCTGTAGGAATGGGTGCCCATAAAGCCATAAAGCAATCATGAATCATGTCAAGGTGAGAAATGATGCTATAACAGATGCCCCCTAATACATGAGGTCAGAAGGGGTACATGATGGCCGAAATGTATTATGCACATAGAAAGAACTTTGCAAGGACAAGAGAGGACTTCACCAGATTTCAGCCTGCCAAAACCAATGAAAGAAATCAGAGAGTCAACACATGCTGAGGCGGGCATACCCATGCTCAGTCAAAAATACATCATATATATAGAAAGTACTGAATAGATCCAACATGTATACAAGTATAACTGAACTGAAAGTACATAGTGAATCATCTGAGCAGGGCCCGTAAAGACAAGTCTGTATCAATGTCCAAGTATCACATATAGAAAGCCGATCAAAGATAGTGCAACTGGATGTCTGATCAAGTAACTGAATCTCCAAGTACCGGATCATAAGAGGCGGATCAAACGGTACAATCACGCAACTCGGGGATCAACATATAAGATGCTGCTGTGCTGAACTGCAACATATAAGGGTGGACGGCAACACTGGCAGAAACTGAAAGGACTGTCAACAGTGAACCGAGAAATGCTGATGCAACCCGAGGTCTTCACCGATCACAACGGCACAATTCTACACACTGGGAATAAATGAGCTGAAGTCGACCATGTGAGAAATCGTTGGATTACCGGGCATTGATGTATCCCGTTAACCAACGCGAGACAACCCACCGATAATGATAATGAGAGTCAAGGTGCCCCAGTACAATCTGACAAGTGCGAATGAATGAGTTGAAGTCGAACACTTGAAAGAATCTACCAATCAGGAGGCAATGATGAATCCCCACCGTCGATAGCGAAGAGTCTGCCACTGATGACTGCAAACCCTAAGGTACTGACAAAAAGACTCTAGACCTTATTCCCAGAGCAATGAGTCGGATTCGATGGGAAAAGATCTGCTGGAAGGAAGGCATTAAGGCATCCCACATCAATCCAGCGCGAGTGTAACCCGCAGGCCAAGATTTGGAAGGAATCGGACGAAGCAGAGTGATGGAACCAAAACCGAAGTACGTTTCCGACGTGCACAAGATGAAGCTAGCGCACGGAAGAAACCCTCTGAACCAACCAATAATGAAAGCTGACACATAGGCGAGAAATCCACCGATAGGGTCAAATGGAAATCAAGGTACTGCACGAATCCCAAGTGTGATAATGTGTGCTGACGTCGAACACAGGGGAAACCACTCAGTCAAAGACCCATGATGATGATCAAATGCCGAGCACGAGGTCACCTATCAATGATGGAAATAGGCCCAAGGTGCGGCTCTAGGCTTGCTCTCAGAGCAATGTGTCGTAGTCGATAAGAGACAAACCCGTCGGCAAGAAGTCAATGGGGACCTTCTCAAACCAGCACGAGCAGAAGATCAAAACATCTGATGTGATAGAACATGATACTGACAAGACCGGGAAGGCCGACTGAATAATGAGTCAAGAGACACCGCAGAATGGCTGACTCAGGTTAGAATTCCCTTGAACAAAAGCACGACTCGTGATGACCATGGCAGTAAAAAGTGACACTGTATAAGTCTGTTATGTAGGAGGCAGAACAAACTCTCCATATGATTGGAAGAGATAACCAACCGGGGGAGAACTGACAAGTGAAACATGGCAAAGGCTGAACCTAGGTCAAAACTAGAACCATCCCAAATGGAGGAAATATATATAAGTATATGTGCTTTGTTCAAGGGCGACAAACTGACTCTGTACTGCCATCAAAATAACGAAGATACATCCCGTTCCCGCTCTTTTTTGTTATATTTAATTTTTTTGTCTTTTTCATAATAAGCCTGAAAAAGAATAAAAGAATGCTATGATACAATGGAGAGAACGAGTATCAAGAAAGAAGATGCACTAGTTCCTGGGATTGGAACAATCCTATGCTCAATGCAAGGTGGCGAAAACTGGTCAGTGATACTCAGAGGAACGTTCCATCCATGGGTACAAAGGTGTCAAGTCGTGATAGCTAAGTGCATGCAATGGTTAACTTGTACAGAAAGTCAAAGTCAAAAGTTGGCTTAAACATTGAGTCCAAATGAAGCCGGCTAAAGGCCAGGATAAACAAGTAGCCAATATGCAATGCAGTAATACAACTTAACGACACCAGGGAGCCTCTAGGGTATAAGCCAGAAAAATGATAAGTGATGAAGGAGAAGAATGGAGCTTCAACACAGAAGACATGGCGGGACTAAAGAGGACTCCCGAGCCTATAAAAAGCAGCATGGGCAACAAGTGATAGCGAGGAACTAACTAGGAAGCCCATGTAAAGGAAGGCTCTACCATCAAGTCATGATTAAAAATCGGCGAGTGAAATGGGTGTAATGCTCATGACCTGATGGGATCGACCCTAAGGCAAGTGATCAGCATGGAGGCTAGAATGCAAGATGCAACGGAAAGTGATTCCCTAACCTATATGCCAGTGAAGATCATATACCTGCCGTGAAGAGTCTGAAATCATGGATCAAAAACCGGGAAAAGTCTCAAAATCGTCAAAATGTACCTGAAAATATACCAAACCGGGCACTTCCAAGAAATCGAGTTATACAGCATAAGACAGATCGAAAAAATAAGCATAAAGAAATTTTTGCAAAAATTTTCAATTTTTAGCCATAAATACACAAATTACCTCTCAATTGGTTCATTATTGCATAGCTGATTTGGAAAAATTGCTCTGGAGCTAAAAACTTCTTTCAGCAAATCAGGAACAACCGACCGTCGGAACTCAGCGAAACTTCAAGTAGGCTCCTTAATCATCCTGTTTATTCATTTTGTCCGTTTGAAAATTAAAATTAAGTGATTTTTTGCTCAGAAACCCTTGCTAAAAATTGCGTATCTGTGCATACGCGGGTTCAATGAAGGCAAGTCGCGTATACACGCGACTGTGCACAGGGAAAGTAGCGTATGCGCAAGTCCGATTTCAAAAAAGGTATTTCTAATGCAAATTTTGATGAAATTTCTCAAGATGACCATCTCATGGAGGGAACGTGAGCATAGCGCAATAGACCAAGAGGTCATGCAGGATCGCGCAGCACAAAATGTCCTCCGAAACTGTGGATTGTTCAAATTATTTAAAATGCCCAATATGAAAAGTAATGTGCGATTGCTTGAAATGCTCGTAAATTACTGGGAACCAGATCAGGATTGCTTCATAATTGATCAGATGCCACTACGCATAGAAGTGGAAGATATCTATTTCATCACTGGACTCTCCAGGAGGGGAGACCCAGTGGACTTGCACGGAAAGCCCCTGGGAGGGTTGACCGTGGAAGACTATGTCCAAATATATTGCGTAGATAATTCTAAGAAGGTTGGAACACAGATTGCTATCAGAGATATCAGGGATTTGCACATAAAGATCCTCCTGTTCACCATCGGCAGAGTGGCAGGATCTGCCTCACTACATCAGGCGTCCAGGACGCACATGAGCATAGCTGTAGAGTGCTTAATTCATGTGTATGATTGGTGCACAGCCCTGCTACTGAACATGAAACAACAGCTGATCTCCATTCGCCAAACAAAGACAAAACACTTTGGCTATGGGACCATTTTGACAACATTCTTCTTCAAGAGAGTTCCAGCTTTGAGACCAAGAGTCATCTCGACTATCAGCAGCCCGCGGGACCCAAGAATTGCCCGTTGGGCAGACATGATGAAGAGACTGGGGGGCAGCGAGGTACCCCGAACCACTTGGGACGATGAGTTCTTCCTGTGGTGGAGAGAACAGATCATCGCAGTGGACGACTATCCCTATGCCGGGATGGATTTCCGAGGAGATCCAGATCTAGTACTTCCACCCGGAGCAGCATGGGGAGCAGTCGGTAAGTTTTGCAAAAAAATTTTAACGTATAGGACTTTTTGGATTTTTTCAAATATGTATGAAAAAATGAAAAACAAACATGTTTTTGGATTGGATTCATAATGACTGACAATTAAAAATGATCATGTTTCAGATGTTGGACCAGTTCGTCCTGAGGGCCTACCATGCCACAAGCGCCGCAAAGGTGAGGCAGAGACAGCGGATTCCGACAGGACACTCCAGGCCGTGCAGAGAAACTTGGAGGGACTGACCCGCCAAATCCCTATGGCTGCCGTGGAGGACTTGCCGGAAGCCATCCAGAGACGGGTTGTAGGAGTACCCTGGGACTGGGTTAGACTATTCCGCCGTGTGGCCACTGCAGTTATGTTCTATAGGAACACGACTTCTGGGCAGGGTCCTCAGGAGTAGACAGATTTTATATATTAGATGACTGTATATTCTTTTTGAGACTGAACATGATGGGGCATAAGCCCAAGTTTTGTACGGCATTGATGGATCCAAATTTTGTAAAGTTTTTTGACATACCGATGATATATATACAGCGATATTTGATGTGATGTGATAAATGTATCAAATGTATGATGTTTTTGATGATTAGAATTTATTGTATTGAATGATTAATATGCCAATCTAAAGCTTGATTAGCCAATGAGTCAGCAAACCAATTGTCAGCTTGAGGAATATGAATGAATGTTAAAAATTGAAATGACCTTTGTAACAAACGTACCCTCAAGAACAATCGTAATAAAACTGGATCTCGTACCCGATAAGTGTTGTTCAACTGCGACACCACCAGCTGGGAGTCCAAGAAAACTACCAACGAATCAACACCCAAAGATATTGCCTCCGAGAGTAGATGAATGATTGCAGTGTATTCTGCTACGTTATTGGAAGCAGGACCAATGCAGACCCCTCTTGATACCAACAGCTGACCGGAAGGATAATGAAGCACCCAAGCCGTGGAAGCTAAGTTCCGGGTGTGTCTACTAGCACCATCGGCGAAACCAAAATGACTCATGACATCCAACACAACCTGCCAAAGCAGATCAAAAAACATCACCACCTCATCAAAAATCGAAAATCAAACAAATATGTACAAAGCAAAAAACCTACTATATACAAAGAAAAATGCCAGGCCAAAGCCTAGGCATAATACTTCTTCAAATAAAGCCCATTTCGGGGCTCCGACAACTCGTTCCCTTCGAAGTCAACCAAGGTATAAGCTCCTTTCTTAAGGACTTTTTTGACGATATAGGGGCCATACCACATCGACTTAAACTTTCCTGCCCCCAAGGCATCTTTTTCTTGGGCATAGACCAAAACAAGGTCACCTTCGGAAAAGACCCTAGGCTTAACCGCCTTATCGTACTGAAATTTAACTCGGTTTTTATGCGCTTCATTCAACGTGGCGGCATCTCGACGTTGCTCATCAAGATGTTCCAGATGAAGAAGCCGCTCTGCCAGACTAGAAGTGTCAGGAAGAAGCTCAACAGCTAATTTAAGGGAAGGAATCTCGCATTCAATGGGAAATACGGATTCCACCCCGTGAACTAACTGAAATGGAGTAAAGCCAGTTGTAGTTTTAACTGACGTCCTGTATGCCCAGAGTGCAGGATATAGCATAATATGCCAGTTGGATCTATGTTTATCAATCGTCCGTTGAAGAATTGTCTTCAAGGACTTATTCATGGCTTCCACTTGCCCATTGGCCTGAGGATAATATGGAGATGAATGCTCCTGCCGGAAACCCAATTTAAGAGCCAACTCAACCATCATACTATTCTGAAAGTGACTGCCATGGTCAGTGACAATCTCTCTAGGTATACCGAAACGAGAAATAACTTGGTTGAAGAAGAAAAGAGCTGCAGTCTCACCATCGTTCCAAAAAGTAGGCATAGCCTCGACCCACTTCGTAAAGTAGTCTACTGCTACGATAATGTACTTGTGACCTTTTGCCGAAGGCGGGTTACAAGTAGTATAATCCATACCCCACTTTGTAAAGGGTCCGACAGTAACGACTGGAAAAAGCGGAGCTGGATGAGCGCGCATTTTCCGAGTATACACCTGACAAGGATGACACTTCTTGACCGATTCAATACAATCTTTGAAAATCGAAGGCCAGAAGTAGCCAGCACGCAAAATCTTTTGGGCTGTAGCAAGCCCCGATAAATGACCCCCACAAGCTCCACCGTGAGAATCATTAAGCACAGCCTCAGCTTCTTCGAAAGTTAAGCAGCGTCTTAAGATTGAATCAACCCCTCGACGGTACAAAGCATCACCAATAATCAGATAACTTTTAGCTAAGTGACGCAGCTTACGACGCTCATCTTTCGAAAAAGAAGAGGGAAACTTCACAGTCTGGAGATACACAATGATATCCCCATACCAAGGATCTTGTGGAGAGATTAGAAACAAGTGTTCGTCCGGAAAGGACTCATCATAGATCATCTCCTCCCCACAAGGAAACTCGGAGATCAATTCCGCAAAGACTAATGACTTCTTGGATTTGGCAGACATGAACTCTAAATCAAATTCTTGTAATATCACAATCCATCTATTATATTTTCCCCCAATCACTCGCCTGCTGAGGACAAACTGAAATGGATTGGCAGCTGCCAAGACATAAGTTTTGCGAAGAATAATGTAATGCCGGAGTCGCTGCACAGCATGAACTGCTGCTAAGGCTAATTTTTCTATCGGAGTGTATTGAAGTTTAGGTCCTACCAGTCCTCGACTAGGGTAGTAAATAACATGCTCTGCAAGAGCATCATCCTCCTGAACCAGAACCATACCAATGGTAGATTCTGCTGTAGCCAGATATAAAAGAAAATCTCTGCTATAATCGGGTGGAATCAGTAAAGGAGCAGAGGTCAATGCCTTTTTCAAAGCATCGAATGAGCATTGAGCGTAGTCGTCCCAAAGAAAAGGAACTCCTTTCTTCAACAGTCTCATATATCCCTTTGTAATCTCAGCATAATTGACGATAAACCTCCGAAGAAAATTAGACTTTCCTTGGAGACTTTGAAGCCGACGGATGGAAGACGGGGGAGGCAACCGAAGTATTGCCTCAACCTTGAAGGGATCTACCCTTATCCCTTCCCTAGACACAATGAATCCCAATAGCCGACCGGATGTAACCGTGAAAACGCACTTGTTCGGATTCAATCGAATTTTATAAAAACAACATCTTTCAAATATTTGCCGGAGGTGACCAGGATGATCCATCCTCTTTCGAGAATGAGCAGCTAGATCATCTAAGTATGCCTCGATAATTTTCTTGATGTCGTGGAAGGCGTAAGACATGGCCCGCTGAAAAGTAGCTCCAGCATTTTTAAGACCAAAAGGAATTTTCTTATATGCAAACGTACCCCAGGGACAAATAAATGCGGTCTTATGTTGATCTTCTGGATGGATAGTAATTTGATTATAACCAGAAAAACCGTCCATGAAGGAGAAAATCTCGTTACCGGCACACTCGTCAATAATCTGATCAATGAAAGGTGTGGGGTAATTATCCTTAGGACACGCCTTATTCAGGTCTCTGAAATCGATGCACACTCGAATCGTTCCTTGATTTTTATCTACCGGAACGGGATTTGAAACCCATTCAGTCAGAGGAACTGGGAAAATGAATCCCGCCTTAAGCAGCTTTTCAACTTCAGCTTTGATAGCTGCTACCTTCCTAGGATTAACCGGACGAAGTTTTTGTCTGACCGGCTTAGCGTTTTCATACGTCTTGATCTCATGCTGGACGATAGATGGGTCTATGCCAGGCATTTCCTCATAAGACCAAGCAAAAACATCCCTATACTCTTTGAAGAGCTCGGTATAGATTTGAATCTCTTCATGGGAACATTCAGCTCCAACGAAGACGTTCTCGATAATGTTGGGATTCCTGGAGATGTTCACCGGGATAGTAAAAGAGATCACAACCATGTTCCCTTCAGCATAAACCTGTGCTGGTGCTAAGGGGCTCAAGACTGGGTGAACAGGTCCAGGAGACTGAGGACTTGGAAAACTTGTTTCGACTTCGCTCAAGTCAGGTAGGAAGTAAGACCGATGATGCAAATCATCCCACGACCTATCTATACCTGTCATCGCTTCCAGGATAGCCTCTTCAGATGGAAGAGTGGTATCTAGACAATCCTGGGCAGAAGAAGAAGTAAGCGTCCAAGCCGGAGCCACATCACCATCCAACTCTTCCGGAGAAAGAGGAGTTGGATTAGACTCTGCAGTGTCAACAATAGACTGATATGCAATCTCAGCTGCAGAAATCGGGAATGCCATCCCACCCACTTGCCCTTCCTCCAATGTGGCTGTTGGGGAAGGTAAGGTCCAAGGGTCCGAAAAATAATGAGGTCGAAAGAACTCTCTTCGAAGGGGAGCCTTGGAGGATGAAATAGCATTAATAGACACCTTAGGAGGAGGAAGATCAAAAGATCCCATCAGGGAAGAATACATTCCAACTCCTAGATTCTCGACAGGCGCCTTAGTATTATCCAACTTAGGAACAGATGAGTCAGAAGGCGCATCCAGGTCTACAGGAGGACAATCCAGTTGATCCACCGTGACTATCCTCCCTTCGTGGGGGAAACATACAATTCAAAATAGTGAGGATGCAATAGCATCCATCTCATATATCCATTTCCTCCCCAACAGAAGGTTGTAGTCCAAGGCTGCATCCACTACCTCAACCTCTATGTTAACGGTTTTGCCCCCAACACAGATGGGCAAAGCCGGGACAATACCATGGGGCCTGTGAGAATGGCCATCGAACGCAGTAAGAATAGTGCTAGATGGAACAACTTTGGGAGATCCAAGTGTCTTCCAGCATGCGAGAGACATCACGCAAGTAGAAGCACCCTCATCAACAACCGTGCGAAAGATATTAGTCTTCCGATACGATGATTTAATGTGAAAAGCCATGTGATGAGGAAGTCTCTTCTTAAAGTTAGCCATATCAAAAGTAATCAGAAGAGAATTTTTCGGATCAACAGCCCCAATGGCAGTGAGCAAAGCACTGCGCTGAGCCGGACAAGACTGGAGTACCTCTAAAGCTGACATAGCACAAGGACTTTGCACCAGATCTTCTACAATCGAGTAGTTCTAGGCAGCCCTCATGTTCGGATTAATTGTTGACTGCTTAGAAGATGCTTTCGGCATCCGAGGCATAGACTCAATAGTTGGCTTCGTGATGTGAAGCGGCTCAGTAGCATCAGGAACTTCCTTAGCTTTCGAATATTC
This sequence comes from Pinus albicaulis, assembly GCA_034641835.2. NCBI lineage: Eukaryota > Viridiplantae > Streptophyta > Pinopsida > Pinales > Pinaceae > Pinus > Pinus albicaulis. The sequence continues at coordinate 1,299,670,750 of CM076582.1, read as the reverse complement.
CTCTCCGCCATAATCACGGGATCTCGTAGCGACATCCACGTGAGCACTCATCATAAAGATATTCGATGGAATTTCCCCTTCCTGGGCACCTCCAGAGGAAGCCCCAAGATTTTGGTTCGCGCCAGCAATTAATTGCTGCCCTTGGGGAAAAGGGTTTGTTAGCACAGCCTGGGAACTAGAAGAACCCTGCTGAGATAACAGGCGCTGAGCATCCTGAATTTTAGGGCAAAGGTGCGTGAGATGGTCTCCAGCACAAAGCTTGCATGGAAACTTCACTTTCTTTTTCTCCTTTTGACCCTCACCAACACGCTCATTGGTTTTATTTGCATTGCCCTTCCCGTTCTTGCCCTTCTTCTTGTTATTTCGTCCCTTCTTCTTCCCATTGGATTGTTGATTTCCTTTGGGATCAGAAGCTTGGACAACATTTATGGACAAAGACTGGGAAGGTGATGAATCAGCAGGCACAGCCTGACCAGAAGGAGTAGATTGTAAAGACAACTGCTGCAGTTGAGAAAGCAGGCTGGCTGCACCACTATTGACCGATCCGACAAGCCCATCACCATGCGGACCAGGTTTAGTTTTCGATAAATCCAATTTGGAGCGAGGAGCATTGGGCAAATACTTATAAAGTACCCCAGACTGAGAATAGATCAGTTCTAACTGCTGGGCCCTAAAAATGGCCTGCTCCTCGGAAAATACCCCAGATAGGGATACATCCTTCGAAATATCTGACTGAAGCGATTTCAAAAACCACTCGAGAAGGAACTCACCTGGAATATGGGCTTTAATAAGCCTCTTCCTTCTCCTCCATTCCTGAATGTGATCAGAAATGTGAGTTGCCTCATCCTACTTAAAATTAGCCAGGAGTTCGGTCCCAGCCTCATATCTGACAGGCAACTGAAAATGGTTAAGAAAAGTGACAGCCAGTTCTCCAAATGTGGCGAAACTGCCCCCAGTGAGCTCTATATACCATTTGGTAGCATTCCCAGTTAGGGTGCGTTGAAATAATCTCAATCTAATCGAGTCGTCGATCAGAGAGTTCGAAGAGCACCATAAGTGGAAAGTGGTGATGTGGTCTGCCGGATCTTCACCATTCTTACCTTAAAACTTAGGAATGTCTGAAGGAAGTTTGGTTGGAACCGGAGGCCACCCCGGACTATACCGAATCGGGTCATTAGTTAACTTCGACAAGTCTGGCAAGTTTAACGTTGCCAGAAACGGTAATCGAGGCGGAGCCTGAGAATTCCATCCTTGATGGGATGGATTTCCAACATTCTGAAAAGAATAGCCTGGATTTGATGAGGCACCAGGCTGCCAGAAAGGACTCGTAGAAAATGGAGAAGAACCTCCTCCCCACGCCGAGTGACCAATACCCAGACCAGTTCCCCCCGCTGAAGTATTAACTGAAGAGGAAAGCCCCTGATAGGGATTCCACGCATTAGATAGAGGAGAAAAAGACTGATAAGCACTCGATGAAGGGAAAGAAGCATTCCCTTGATGACCCGCGAAGAACTGATTCCCTGCCCCAGCCGTTGTAAAGACAGGATTCCATCCTGTAAAAGTGGTCGAACTTTGCCCCCCAGACCAAGGGTTGAAACTCTGGGTCTGGGAGGTAAAAGGAAATGACCCTAAAGAAGGATTGGAACTGGGAATATGCCCAGTCCCAAAGGGGAAACCCTGAAACGAAGCTGATCCACTAGCCATGTTAGACATGGGTGTGGATCCAGCTGCACCGGCGGAAAAGGAAAACGAGGGATTTCCACTAATGGACATCCCTGAACAGAAGGGACCAGAATGAGAAGCATATGCCTGGGTGAACCCAGAGCCAGACATAGCAGTGCTAAAAGCAATCGAAGATGAAGCAATAGTGCCCCTTGCCTCTACAGAAGCAAGGGTCTGAATGCCTGCAGCACTCACGGTAGAAGCCGCGTTCCCAGTCGTGGCCATCGAAAGATAAGAATGATATGGAAGATCCGGCGGTCTCTCAGACTCCGGTCCGATGTACTGAAGAACAAACGAATGATCAGGAGGAAGAGGAGATGGACCTGTAGCAGGAGGCTCAGGTATGTCTTCAACTTGAAAATCTTCTTCCCGAGGAAAAAGAACTCGCGAGGTGAGCGGAACGCTCCTCTCGGGACCGACACCGGAATCAGCAACGAAACCCTCAGATCTTTGTGGAGGATCACTCTCCACTGCGTCAGACGCTACCGGATGGTAACCACCAGCTAAATCGCTCCTACGCCTTCTCGAAGAAGGCTCTGCACTCTCGGGAGATAACCCCCGGATTCTCCTCGAACGTCGAGGCGCTTGATCAACCACTTTTATAGATTTATTATATTAGACTCAAAAAATTGAAAAGCTAGGCAAGCTAGGAGAAAAGAGCACTCTCTAAAAATAAAAATCCCTGAGAAACAGCAAGAAAACAGCCTCCAAGTATTTCCGCTCCGGGTGATAAGGACCGGACACCAAAATACAGGAAAGCGAAGTATAGGGCCTTCCGAAAGCAGTCTGGGATGATTAGGGCCCAGAACAACTAGCGAAGGTATCAGAAACAGTTACGCCGACCTCCTAATGACAGCCTTTTCCGGCTCAAGCACCCAAGCTTCGCAAGGGCACCCCCCAGAAGTACTGCTGAAAGTGATGCGACGTCTGCCTCAGGTACCACGGGTATTCCCCCCCCGCAGTCACCTGTGTGGAACCTAGGAGTGGCAACTATGGACACCAATCCGTATCAGAAGCTGGGCGGAACGGTCTTGAGGTCAGATTCAGCTAATCGGAGGGGGGGGTATCCCTCTTCTCAACCTTCACTTCCCCTCGCGCTTGACTCTCGGATGAGAGCTTTCCCAGTCCACCTCACGGAGTTGGATTTCGCTCAATTTAATCAACTTCTATGTTTGTTTGAGCGTCCTTGGAGAGTTAACTCTCCACTCACTTATTCCAAGTCCCTACAACCTAGCTAGTTGGTTATTGACACTTAGTAAAACTTGCTAGTTGATTTTAGATTAAATCGCTTATTTTAAGGGCTGTTGTATTAAGTCACAAGGATATGGAGATGAAACCAATGGTGTTTTGACGCAAAAGAAATTAATAAAAACTTAACTACATGCACATGCAGTTCTTTGTCTTTCGATGAAAAGTAATCTCTATAGAGGTTCTACGAGACTAAAAATTGTATTTTTCTTTTCGAATTGCAAACTCACACTCACAAAAACTAAGAATCTAACTAAATGATTCAATGCACCTAATGCAAATCACTACAAGCATGTAAATTCTAAGATGCAAAAGTCTCTTGAAACAAGGTGAAATTTCCCAAAAAGCTCCCCCAGTTTTAACTCATCTTTTGTTGTCCAGAAAGCCAATTCTTAAAAACAAGAACTCTTAATATAAGACACCAAAATACTCAACAAGAAGAAGAAGAAACCAAATGACAACTTCTCCTTAAAATCAAGCTGAAAACTAGAAGCAAGAAACCTCACAAAAGCTCCAAAAGATGTGACCAAACGAAAATGAAAATGCAACAACAAAAACAAAAACAAGAGACAATGTTTTTTGAGTTTTTGATATGCAAAAACAAAAGCAAAACAAATTTTTTTTGGGCTTTTTAGTTTTATAAAGCAAGAGCTCAAAAAGACCAAGCACAACTATCACAATCCAAGCCAAAACGAGACCGAATTTCAAGCATAAACTTCAACAATGCTCCCAAACCTTATAAAGCCAATGATAGCAAGATCAATAAGGGCAATGGAAGACCAAAAACTCAGCCAATCAGCCTAGAGAAATAGTGTAAACTCGTTGCAACAAAAGACTCCAAAGAAGCAAGAAAAGTTCTTCGAAAATTGCAACAAAACCCTAGCCTATGAAACTCAAGAAAGCCAATCGAAAACAAAGCAAAAAACGCAATGCAAAGCACAACACAAAGATAGGAGCGAGTCAGTGAGCAGAAGCTCTCTGTTCTGATAAAGCAGAACAGCCAAGAATGCTCAGAAAGCGATCTTGGAACTCAATCCAGGAGTGCCAGCACCAACAAGAACATTTTTCCAAAAAGATTAGTTTTCAAACAAACGAAAGAGAAACAAGACTTGAAACCACTTCCTTCACACTCCAGTAAGTACAGAGACACTGTAAACACAAGCCTCCACAGCCAGAAAGGACCAAAAACTCCAGAATCCTAAAAATTCAAAATCTGCCTAGGTATACGCGACCTTGCAGTTATGCAACCAGCGTGTATACGCGTCTGTGTTAGGGGAAACTCGCGTATACGCGGATCCTTTTAGACAGACTCGCATGTATACGCGACTGTGTGCAAACAAAAGAGCGTATACAAAGAAAGATAATGAAAAACAAAAAGGACAAGCCTGGGAAAGATACCAAGACTTCAGACTGACTGCAAGAAAACAAACTGGACTGCAAAAGACAGGAAAAACTGTTGGCAACCTACCGAACAGCTGAAACAACCCAACAGGAGAATCACAAAAATGTGATCCCCAGCGGAGTCGCCAGTTCTGTTTCGGGGAATTAACACCCTAGAGGTTGGTTGGGATAAAACCTCCACAGAGCAGGGGCATACTACTTAACAGAGACTCACACAACCATGCACGTTCAGAAAAACCAAATAGAGCAGAATGAGAGATTTACCCGTTGGTCCTACGTTTGAAGTAGATCCACGTGGAGTCCAAACTCCCTGCAACCGTCCTTCCTCCTTAACCTGAAATACAAGAAGAAACCAGCACAAAGGACAAGTTGTACATCATATTTCTACTCTATATGTTAGTGAGATTCATATAAAACATTAAATAAATCATAATGAATGTTTGTATAACAAATATTCTTCATACATTAAAGCATACACTAACACGTTTATTTCGGGAACAGCATGATACTTCTGTATTATAAATAGTACGTACAAAAGTAATCGTGGAGAGATCACCCGATCCTTCCAAGGCCTTCGCAGACCGTCGTCCGGATCCGTCCAGCCCTTGCCTCGCTAAGACTCCTTCCAAACTGGTGCATACGAGATAACATATAAAGGGATGTATATCTCAAGGAAACAAGGGTTTCCTGTAATGAACTGGGAAAGTGCAGGAGGCACGGGGAATCAGACTTGGATAGGGAATACCAACAGAGTATAATATCAATAATTCTCTCTCCCTTAGGCCATACACATGAGGGCTTTTTATAGTCCCTCCAAGTAGTTTCAACAGTTGGAAACAGTTGGCCACGGGCTGGGGTGGTTGAACTACCCGAGTAACCATCAACCCAGCGCGAAATTAGGGATTTTTATATATTTTTTAATCATTAAAATGGCATACGCGGAAAAGTCTAGCTGTACTCGCGTATACACGCGGAAAAACATGGGCATAGTCGCGTATGGAGGATTTTACACTGTTTTTAAGTGAATTTGTCCAAGTCTGTAGGAATGGGTGCCCATAAAGCCATAAAGCAATCATGAATCATGTCAAGGTGAGAAATGATGCTATAACAAGGCAGCAACCGCACGAACAATAGCGGGGACGAGCAGGCAGCAACCGCACGAATAGCAACGGGGACGAGAAGGTAGCAACAGAGAAAACGTGCAAACAACCGCAGAATAATGAAACCGGTAACCCGAATAACTTCGCGGGTGATTATTTTATAGAAATTAGTTCGACCGAACTATTAACTCATAGTTCGGCCGAACTTTTTTCAAAAGTTCGGCCGAAATTTAGTTGTCGGTTTTCCAATCTGCGGCAAAAATTCTATTTTTCCCTGCTGTCAACGTGCCGTCAGTCTAAACGGAATCATGAGTTCGGCTGAACTATTGCCGAAATTTTTTTTCAACCCCCGATTCTCACAAAAGTGTAACCCAGCTTCACGTTTCCGCCCCTAAACTATGGAATTTTGAGTCTAAATGGGGGATTCCTACTCTTGTTTATCTCCCATGAATTGTTTCCAAATTTCCAACCAAGCATTGGAATTTTCATGCACTATAAAATGAAGGACAAGTGGCATAGTGCATTAAATTAGATGATACGAGTGATAATGTAAGCCACTCCCACCGCACACCCCCTAATTTATTCAAGCATGACAACGGGAGAGTCTTTAAGTCTAAATAGATATTCACACATAGAAAAGGTGGGGTTTTCTTAATGGTATCTATTGAAGTCTTTCTTAAGCGATCCTGGTAAGGTATTTGCATCATCAGCCTTCCAGCTTAGATAAGACTCGTCTTTTTGGGTCAAACCTTTTTTTGTTCTATGTAGTGGCACATTTTAGTTTTTCTCTAGTTCAGTGGGTGGTTTCCTCTTCAGTTTCATTCAGTTTGGAATTTGTTTGTCTCTTCCATTGTCTTTGGCTCTGAACCCCTTTGCACAATTTCACCCAGCAGAAATGGCCATAGACACTTGAGTCAATGCATCCCATGCAAATTTTCTAATATTTTTTAAATTCAGTGGAGGAATGATTGTAAAATTGGGGACTTACAAGTTATATTTTCTCATTGTAACAATAGGATGTCTTACCAACTAGAGCCGCAAACAACTAAGAATGCAAAATTTTGTTGCAATGGTGACTATCCAAAGCAACCAAATTGAGAAATTTGTTGCAAATCACAACATGTTCTATGAACTGGTTTTATGTCCTACTAGCAGCTCCCATTCCTTGGCATAATTTTTGAGGGTTAGTAGCTTTCAAAATGAAGAAACATGCAAGAAATCGAAGGGGAGATGTTTTATGAAAATGCAGTCTTGGAGCTCAATCTTTAGGCAGACATCAAGAAAGAAGCTCTCAATGGCCATAATAGTGATTGATTGCTACCTCCTAGGGTCTTCATTACAAGTTGTTTTGATGGATCTAGCTCAGCTATCATTCCCATAGGAATGTAATGTTGCCACTTGCTTTTTAACATATGATGATTTTATAGTTTTTTTCAGCATTTTTAGCAATTCAATTGCAATATTATTCCACAGGTTGTCCAATTTTCAATTTAAAATAATAGTTCCTGAAGTGTTTCATTGCCCTCCAAGTCCTACAAAAACGTCATACTGAACTAATTAATGTGACCCACCTTTTTCAGATAAAAGGTACATAGAAGAAAAAATCAAAAGGCCCTTTGAAATATAAGGCAAGTACCCGTATTTCTATCAAAACATATGAACCCATTGGCAATTGTAGAATTCTATAACCAACCCAGAAGCAAGAACCAAAATAATAACTAATGACTATAGATAGTGGTACAAAATATATGTTTTGTGTTGTCTTGACGTGCCATTTATTCCACATCCATATCATATAGTGAGAAAACCCGAGCTATTCAACCACAGAAACAAGACCTAAAATACACAGGTTAGGTCAAGTTCTATTTTTCTATATTTTAGGTCTTGTTAGAGGTGAATAAATATAGTTTTGTAAGGTACTGATTAATGAGGCATTTACAAAAAACCCTAAAACATTTCATATTCAAGCTATGTTTTTATTTAATGAAGCTATTTCGCGTTGTGTGAATGTTTAAATTTTTAAATGCCAATATCCTTAGAAACCCTCCTCTTCATCTTCAAGCTATGTTTTTATTTTGATCAAATGTTGAATTGGTTCTTGAACACTAGAATTGAATAGTGAGAATAAAATGATGAGAAGGTTATTGGAGAGATTTTTTTCCATAGAAAGAGATTTTCAAGTGTTTAACTAAGTTCATGACATGAATCCCTTGACATTGAGCACGTTTCTAACTTAGGATACAAATCAGCCGAAGTATCCATTTTATTTGTCGATATGGCTGTAATATTTCCAGTTGATAAATCCCAACTCCAAACCAGAGAGTCCCTATAATTGGTTAATCTCACTCCCTTGAGGTTGATCTATTTAATGAAAAGGTTCAATTCCTCCACTAATGAGCCATCGAGTTATATGTTTGTTGAGGATAGTCAATAGTTTTGTGAGGACTGTGAGGAGAACCCTTTTTTATGTTATGTAGATAAAGGAGTCCTTTTTTTGCTAAGGATTATCTTAATTATGTGGATAACTTTTAGAGTTTGGCACTACCAATAAAGTTGTCCTTGCCAAGGATGACTGGCTTTCCATGTCCAATTTTCCAAGCAAGCTAGTTGAATAGTTGGGGAAAGAGGACATGAGAGCTTTCCAAACCATAGAGCCTCTTTTGGGAGGATAAATATCTTGTCTTCTGATCTAATCCACCACATTTTGTCTACTAAAATATTTCTCCTTAATAACTAGGCTCCAGAGACCCTACCCGAACAACCCTCTCCACAGGTTTTTCATTTCCAATTCTTTTGCAAACCAGGAAAGTTTTTTAAAACCCCATCCTCCTAGACTTTTGGGAGTAGAAAGGATGGACCAGTTAGCATGATGGAAACCTCCTTTATTTCTTTTACCAGCCCACAAGAAATTAAAAATCATTTTTCTAATCGTGACTAGGATAGCAAGAGGATTTTCTGCCAAGGAAAACCAGTAAACAATAATGTTTTCCAAGACATATTTTTCCAAGACCATTTTTCCTCGTAATGACAACCAATTGTAGCATCATATATTTATTATTTTCTCCACCCTTATGATCATCCACATCTATTCTTCTTTATGGTAGTCATTAATATTTAGAAAGAAGTCTAGATACTTAATTCCGATTGCCAATTCTGAGATCTACAAGGATAGAAAAGACTGGATGTCAGAGAGGATGTCTAGCCTACTTTCATTTTGATGAAAGGTGGCTTTTGTTAGGTTGATCTCCATTCCTGTAGCATTTCTAAAGAGAGATATGCATCCGTGGAAATCCTATCATTCTGCTACAGTACCTAGACCCAGTGGTAGAACATCATCCACAAATAGAAGGTGGGTGATGTACTGATTTTTGGAAATTTTTATTCCTCTTATGTTACCTCCTTTTTCTCTTGCAGCACCATGTGAATCAAACCTTCCATCACAAGTAGAAACAAAAGAGCTGATAGTGGGCATCCTTGCCTTAGACTCTGTGAGCCAGTTGTTGGAAATATGTTGTTGTAACAGCCCTAGTCAAAATTCCATGTAATAAAAGCTAATAAAGGAAAAATAATAACCATGGTCATGGGACACGTATTCTAAGATGAATGTTGGGAAAAACATCCTAGTGGGTGTTCATTTGGTTTATTATGGTTAAGGAAATTGGCAAAGTAAATGGAAAAGGCTTTGGAAATGCATGACACATTAATTGGAATTTTATTTATGAAAATAATGGAAAATAGGAGAAAAGTAAGGTGAAAGGTCACAAGTTGCATGTGAGGAGGAAAATGAAGGAAAATAATGGAAAAATGAAGAAAATAGAGGTCTCATTAATAAAAAGGACTTTGAGGATGAGTTGGGACCTTTTGCTAGTTCAATTTAGGAGCTCTCTCTCTCTTTCATACTCTTGGGTACTTAGAGCATTCTTGGAGCACTTTAGCATTAGATCAAGGAAAACAAATGAAGAACAAAGAAGGAAAAGAGAAACATAGATCAAGCAAGGAAGAGTAGGATCAAACAACTATAGCGGAATTACTTGTAGGTATTGATTTGCATGTGTAATTTCCATGCTATATTTGACATTAATGGTATATGCATGTGTGTATTTGGTTCTCTTGTTATCATTGGCATGAGTTTTGCCAAGTGTGATAGTGTTCTCTAGCCTTGCCTTGCCATTTCCAGATAACCATGGTGTGATGGGTTCTCTTTTACTTGGCTAAGCTGGATTTCCAAATGATTTTCGAAACTGAGTGAAGTGGTCTCTGAAAGAAAAAGCACAGACCTAGAAATCCATGAATCAAACAAAGTGGGATTGTGGTAATTTCCTTCAGATCAAATTAAATTTCCCTTTCTCTATAAGGAATGCAAGTCATGCTAAGTAAGCAAATTACATTATGTCGATGCGAACAGTCCTCTACCCACTCACCTTTCTATTCTTCATCTCATTGACTTTTCCTATTGGATCCCATCCAATTCGCTTTTCCTATCTTTGATGGTATATTGCCACCATTACTAGTCAGTAGATACCCTCCAATCGAATGAGTGAAGCCACCACTAACATCTTGTAAATAACACATTTTTTCAGTTGCAGTTCAAGGCATTGTACATACAAAGATGAAAATGGCAAAGTTGTACACAATGACATTGTAAATATATAAAAGTGTGCCATATAAAAATTTCTCAATTTTGCACATCAATACATTTTACCAACCAACGTTTCATCAATCCATTTTCAGTAACATGTCGGAGCTAGAGCTTACATGATTGTAAATAAATACTAGATGAATATTACTAGTACAATATTGTGTATCTTAAATTCCTGTGGACATCAATAATTCATCACATGCATTCCCGTTACCTCCCTCGACGATCGTTGTTTCGAGTCCAGGTGGAGTTGCTGATTCAGATTCCTTTGACGAAACGAATACTTTTTTATTAATAGTATTCCGCTGTATATTATGATTAAGTAGATTAATGAAGGAAAGATGACACTCGTTAGAGCAGCAGGTTAAATGCGAAGGATTTCTGACAATTCCGTATGGACACGTGTATATATTGGTGTACTGATAAAGAAAACGTGGCGTTTGACTGAGTAGTTTGGCGTCTGCGCACGACCCTTTATATAGTTGAAAATTCAAATGCAGGGGCCGTGGTTTTGTTTGTTTAACTGTCACCGTCCTTATCTTGAAAGCTCATTTAAATTTTATTTGAATATGTGTTTGACAAGTGCAAGTTGCTCATTTTACGGAACTCCATCTTTTATTTCTTGCTTATCGTTGTAGTAAAGAACGTGACATTGGAAATCCACGCACTTTTGCTTTGGACGTGTCTCACATGGGATAATAACGATATATCTTGAAAATTTAACTAGGTTGGATTATTATTTATTTATTTATTATGAATTTTTTTTTTTTAAATAGTTAATTATTTGGTTAAGAAATTTATATTTTATTTCATTTATGAAAAATTTAATTATAATAAATTTTTACATAGATTTTGTTTTATTATAAATATTTATATGGTCATTTTTGAAGTAAATTAATTAGCTCAAACATATAAATTAAATGACTGATAATTGTTAATAGACATCAAATTACATAAAAAATAAATAAATTTAAAAAATTAAATGAGTCTAGATCTATCTTAACTTCAGATCTATCTAGCTCTAAGAGGGATCAAGTCTCTTTATGTGTAAACGTCTTTTAAAGTGTATTTGAAAGAGTTAAGATGGATCTAGGTTGGTTACGCCAAGAGGCACATTCTACAACTGATAATTATGTTATGTGTATTTTATAAATAGAAAAAGAATGTTGTAATGTCCCAAATATAAAATTTTCATAAAATAGTTTCAGAAATTTAAGCCGTCAACACCATAAACAATTTTCACAAATTAAACCACAAAATTTACGATAAAAGCGGGAAATATAATTTGTAACTAAATAATAAACAATATAAACATGTAGAAGATCTTAGCCTTAGTTTATTAATATGTAAATAATTTGGTACAAGAATAGGAATATGGCTTAGATGATGGCCCCAAATAGATATACAATAATGTCGTAATTGGCCTCCAAAGAAAACTAAAAATCAATAAACTGCAACCTGTAAATCCTGAATGGATCCACCAAGGGAAGAGATGAGTACTCACCTACTCTCACTGAATCACCTAAGGGTTTTCATCCTGAGGCTACTACTGAAGTGAGAACTAGGTTTTCAATATCTCACCACAAAGACAATACACAAATCCAAGATGTCTTCAAATGACCTCCTCCTCCTGATGGATAGATCTCCAAGCCTCTACAAGCATCTTATTTTATTGTTTTATTATTATTCTAGATGCTCCTCCATTGACTTGATCTTAAGTGACTTTTTAATTTTATTTCACTTGAGTCACTTCTGGGCCTTTTCCTCCAATCAATTGTTTTTCCCTAATTAAATAACTAATTAAAGTTTTTTTTAATTAAGGAAAATGGTAAATCGCCCACCATACTCTCTCTGATCACTAGAAGTCACTTCTCAGCATCCCATTCTATAGATCTTCTCGTTTCGGTTCCAACAAGCTATTGTACTGAGGTGTTCCACCAAATAATCTTCTTGGAATGCCACCTCAAGCATAATTAATTTAGGCCCTATAATAATGCTATTTTTTGAAAGTTGTCAAAATGCAATGGAATGAAAGGCAAGTTGTGCATATGATGGAATATGCCAAGAAAATGCTATCGAATCCCACAAAAACTCCTCAAAACTCCCTCGAGACCCCTAACGATGTAATCTTCCTCCTGCGGCCTAGCCATCACATACCCTGACAAACCATCGTGGTTGTACTATAGAGGAAAATAAATATGGGGACATGAAAAATCCTCCTGCCCCAAGTGTTACACCATTTTTTGGTCATGTAATCCATTGTTATTAGATGGACCCATGTACACCAAGTAAGACCAATTTTACCCTAAGTAAAATCGCATTCACTATGAAAAATAACTTAGTAAACCACCTTTATTAAGTTGCTTATGGTCTAAACAGGAAACCCCATGGAGAAACATTAAATAAATCCATATTTGTTTGATTTTTCCTCAAGGAATAATTAGTTAAACAACAATTTAATTAATATTCCTGGTTATATTTAACCCAAAACAAGGAAATTAATTAGATAAATCATTATTTATCTTATTATTTTCTAAGAATAACTATTTAAACATTACTTAAATAATATTCTTTGTTAAATATGACTACATCTGCCTTAAATAATTAAATAAATAATTATTTATTTGATTATTACTTAACCATATCCTTAAAATGATAAATAAATCATTTATTTATTTATTATTACTTAATCACATCCTTAAAATGATAAATAAATCATTTATTTATTTATTATTTACAAATAAGGGGATTTGACTCGAATCAAATTCCTTTTCCCTCCAACAAATATAATAAAATATTCCATAAAATTTGGATCTTAATTTGGTTAATAATATTTTAATTATGCACCAATATCTAGACTAACTCAATATTTTGTTATAAATAGAAGGGTTTTCCCATTCATTTGTCACCCTTTGTTTCCTAAAGATCACTTTGGATCTCAACTCTTGGTTTGGCTATTGATCCACTATCATAGCCATATTTTTCCATTTTTGTCAGGGTTTTCTACACCATCAAGAGAGAGGAATTCTAAATCTGAAGTGCTGAGGACTTACAGAAACTCATCCCATTGAAGAGAACAGGGAACACCCTCTTGTGTTTTCCTCCCAGGTGCCATTAATAAAAATTTCATTGGATATATTCATGTCTTGTCTATTGGATCTATGGAGTAAATCTTATTTTAGCAGTCATTTCTGCTGTTAGGGTTGTTTGTTATGCGCAGCTAAAATGGTTTTTTTTCGTACACCTCGAATCAAGATTCATACTAACAACTGACGACTCCACACGGGTTTAAAATTACAACCGCTATCGTTTTTCTGATCCTTGCATATCCAGCTGCTTCAAACCCTAGGATTTCTCTTCAACCCCTTGTTTTTGCAGTTCTTGATGTTGTTTTTAACCCATAAAACCCTAAAACGACAAAAATTCTGACTTTCGTGTGTTTTCAGACCTATTGCGCAGGTGATAGACATCAGTCGCAGCTGAGACGACAACTTTTTCTGAAATTTGTCGTCGAGAGTGCTGGAAGTGCAGGTCGCACTTTTCAGCCCAAAACCTTTGACTTGGACCTCCAGGGTGCACTTTATTGCCCCAAAAGTGCTACCTCTACTGAAAACAGGTAAAAAACTGCGACCCAGACTTTTTGCAGGGATTTTTCTGAAAGTTTTATGGGTTTGTCTGAGTCTCTATTCAAGGTTGTCTGATCATCGTCTCCACCCGTTTTGGACCTGTACTTGTTCATTTTTACTCAACTAAGTGGGAACCTAGCCCCGTACGGCTTCAATACCCTCCACTCTTTGTGGAAGAGTTTTTGTTATTGTAGGTTGTCTGAAATTTCAGAGTCTTCAGCCACTTTTTCAGATCTGATACCTTACCTTCAGATCCACTTCAGATCGGCTTATTATCCATCCAAATCTCCTTCATTAGGAGAAATTTTGAGGTCTAAAATGGGCCTCCTAAGGAAATAATAAAATAATAGCTAAACCAATAAAATAATATTTATGAATTTGCAATTCACTTTTTGCACCAAAATCCATGTAACCATAGTTAAATTCAATTCAAAAGTTGCACCAAAATAAAATTAATAAAAAAATTGTATTAATGTGACTATAAATAAGAATGAGATTTTCAAGGAATAATAATTATCATTGAACAACTAATGCATTTGTCCTTTGTACTTAAATAACTTAAAATAAAACATAAATATAAATTTATAAATTCTTAATTATATTATATGCTATTAACTAAAATTTATATTATTTAAATTGTATAATAGCACGTAATTAATATACTATATAAATATAATATAATATAATATAATATAATATATGTATAGGGATATGCGTTGTTTATTTCAAGAAATATGAAATGACAATAATATAATTTTATTCAAAAATGTGAAATGACATTTATTATCAGTAATTTACTTTGACTTAAAAGTACTTAGAGCACTACCATGTTTACCCATGAGTTTTTATCCACCGTTGTGAACGTGACAAGTAATTACCCTTAACTCAAGCAATGCCACCTCAACCATTAGGGATGATGTCATACCCTAAAATGTGATTGGTTCTCATAAAGTGAATTTTAATTGTACATTTTCCTTAGGAGGCCCATTTTAGACCTCAAAATTCCCCTAATGATTTAGCTTTGTTTGAGTTTTCCTTTATGGTGCACTCTGCTTCCCTCTTGGAGATAGCCTTTCACCACCTCTTCATACAACAATTTTTTCGCTGATCTGTTGCTGTTTCTGCACCACTTTCCAGCAGATTTTGTCCTTTAGATCCCTGTCCCTTCTGACCTTAGATCTATTGGCTATTTTAATGTGTTTTGATTAGTTTTTTCACTCACCTATAGACTAGTTGTGAGAGGCCCACCTTCTTGGGTTTAGATTATTGCATTATTAGATGTTTATTTTCTATTTTGCAGGCTTATATACTGTCGTTTGCAGGTTATTTACAGCTATACAACACACTTTTTTCTTTTTCTCTACAAATGTCTGGGTTTAAAAATTAAAATTTACACACTTTTACACACACGCCCTAAGAGAAAAAGGGCTTGGTTAACACTGCCAAGTAAAGACTCTAAAACATTGAAATCAATTGATCCCGCACCTCTCTGCCCTTGTTTCGACATTGTAATCGATTGATCTTGCACCTCCCTGCCCTTGTCGGTCTCTTTTTCCTTTGTGCTGTGTGTGTGTCGTCATTGCTCAACCTCCCATGGGATTTGGTTTTCCTCAGGGGGGGGCCAACACCTTTTGCATATCTTCCTCTCCTGGTAGCACGTATTCAAGGTACATCATGCCTCCTCTCTTTGCCCAACCTTCTGTTTACCACACTGTTACCCAACTTCTTTTGTCTGGTACCCCCGATGACCATATTCTCATGATGAAATCTGATCAACCTTCAACCGTAGACATCAATCTCCAGACTCGGTCCCGTTAGTACAACAAGCCTCCTGCTACGTCTGTCTCCGAGTCGCCTTCTTTGGTCTCTATAGAGCCCCTTTCGACACCCAAGGGTCCCTTACAGATCCCTCAGCCTAGGGTGGAGGTTCATACCAAGATCCCTAAGGGACCACTGCGTCAAAATGCCGCTTCTGGAAAAGCTGCCCATTTGTATAGCATAGTCGATGATTTGGCACAATCCCCTGTTGCCATTTCAACGCTGGAACTCCTCCAGTTGTGCCCTTCACAATGAAAAGCTCTTCTGTCTACCGTGGGCGCTGTAGATCCTTCCGACGATCGATTGATTATCTTTGATGTTGATCGGTCATAACATCCTCCTCTCCCTACTTCCATCGCTTTCCAAATCCCAGTCAAGATTTGGAATGCCAACGTTTCTTGGTGCATTATTGATGAGGGGGCATCCACCTGCGTGATGTCCACATTGGTTTGGAAACAACTTGGATCTTCTGAGTTGGCTCCTTCCATGATCACTCTCCGATCATGGGATGGCCACGCCTCCAAGCCCAATGGCTTATTCTGCAATTGTCCTATCACTCTTGCGGGCAAGATGGTTTGCGTTGACGTAGAATTCATAGATGCCCCTTAGATTACAACATTCTATTCGGTCGTAGCTACACTTATGCGATGTCTACTGCCCCTTCCGCGGTCCACCGCAAGATGTCCTTCCCCCATAACGGAAATATAGTCACCATTGACCAGTTGACGTATTACGAACCGAAGTCTCAGACCTCCCCAGAGTCCACTATTTCTTTGGTGGCCAATAAACAAACCGTTGACCCTTTGACTAGTCTCTCACCCGACATCTACAAGGAATCCTCCTTGCTTGGTACATTCCCTAGTCTTCCTCCTCCCATCTCATCAAATTATTGCATGATGCAATCGTCTCAGGCTTCTCTCAAGAGGCCCGCCCCGGCTAGTCAGCAGCCTCCTCACCCTCCGCAGCCGTCTCTTAGCCCTTCGATGCAGCCTTTTGGAACTTCTCCTCCTGGCCCTTCAGCTGGTACTCATGAGCCTCTTTATCCTCCTGGGTTGTTTCCTCCAGGCCTTAACCATTTAGGAGCTGTCTCACCTAGCCATTACCCCTCCAGTTAGATACCATTCCTAGTCCCTCCACCAGGCATCTATACAGCACCTGTCATGGCCACCCTCTCTCTTCCTAACTTGACCATTGGGCTTTCGGTTTGGTACCTTGATCCTCCAACCGCCACCTCGCCAAGTCAACCTAAACCTTATCTTGCTTTGACCTCGATTCAACCGGTCCCTCTGACTTCCCTCGTTGTGACAGTGCCTCATCCACCTCAACTAGAACCAGCCTCCTGTTGCGATCGCTTCGGGTAAGAAGGGCAGAGCTCGCAAAATGACCTCAAAGGAAAAAGTTGCCCCGACTGACCCTGCACCTCCTCTGCCTCCAAAGACCTACGCTTTGTGTGATGTCGTCAGTCATGCCACCCATAATTGTCTTGAGTTGCCCTACATCAAGCCCATGGTTAATGTCGTGTTCCCTGAGTCTACGGTCCCTGAAACCTCTTCTTCGTCATCGACCGCAACCAAGAATACCAAGCCTATTCACACCAAACACCCTTGTGCTTTGTGTGGTCTCCATGGCCATTACTCTCATCATTGTCCCTGCATTATGCACTACCGTGCCTCTTTAGAGGTAGTTCGAGAGTACAAGATTGAACATAACCAATCTGCTTCTCCCGTACTTACACAGTATGCTGCAGGTTAGACTGAGGATTTACCCACTCCTATTAACATTCCCCCCCTGATGTCGAAATGACGGAGCATGTGGCCACCATCCTCTACCTTTCATCATCCTTGAGACCTTCGGCAGAAGCTCCCTCTAAATCTTCTCCTATTGTTTCGTTTGACCTCCTTTCAATAATCACCCTGGGCTCAACATTAGTGGATCATTTATCTGCTTGTTCTTACATCATCCCCCGTGACAATGCACATGTGAGACTTTCTTCTCATGATGATGAGTCAAGTAGCCTCACCGTGTCATGTGGTCTCCCTTCCTCCTGTCCTTCCACCTCCTGTTGTGACAACGACACCATGGAAGCCATGTCCACCCCTAACTTCATCTTTCCCGCCCATAAACGGGATGCCATAATCCATACCCTTGGTGACTTATGGAGCCTGAGCTCAAGCTACGCCTCTAGTAGCTCCCACAGTTCCCCTCATCGGTGGCATGTGGGAAGTAGACATCCTAGCCAGATCACTCCCTTCTGCAGAGTGCATTCGATTTCTACTGTGCACTCAGGTTGCCAACATTGTTATTTATCCTCCCATTTATTGTCTTGTGGCACATTTTAGAGGGACCCCCCGTCAGCACCTTATATCAGTTTTTCCAATGGTGATGTTAGCCACCTATAAATGTTGTTTTATCAAGTGGTGGCTAAATGATTTTGGATAGCCTTCAAGAAACAATTTCAGCGCTAAAAATTGTTGGTGCTTAAAGTCTTTTGATAATATCCCATCCTTTGGATAATCGTCACTGCTTTTCCCCTTTTCAACTCAGAAATTTTGTTGTCATTACATGAAGAAAAACTGCTGCAAGCACCTTTTTTTCCTTTTCCCCCTTCTTCCAAAAATAACCTCAATTTACCCCTCCATTTCCCATGAAAATCCCTCATTTCCGTGTCTTTTCCCCTTTTTCCCCTTCATAAAAACCCTTTGATAAGACCTAAGACCCTATCTTTGCCTTATCGAAACCTGAAAAATCCTTTGAAAACCATTGAAAACCTATAAAAATCACATTTTCATATTATAGACTTAAGCCCCCTTGGGCTAAGTCTTTAACCCTTCCCTTCCATATGCCCTGGTGCCAGAACCAAGCGCTGGCCCTCTAAGCGCTTATCGCATTGCCCCATGCCTATTAGCCCTTCATCCATAATCCCCAGTCATATGGCTTTCCATGTAACCCATGGCCCTGCAGACGGGCGCCTAACCATATTGTATTTATATCCCGCCCCCGAAAAAATTAAAAATTTATGTTATATTGAAACGTTGGATTTTTTATTATTTTCTAAAGTTTCCCATGGCACAAAATTTCAGTCAATCTACACCATCGATCTGATCCACAGATCGACGGTGCACAATCTCTCACCCCGGTGGTCCCCACCAACCACTCACCGTTGCAAAACTACGCGGTATCCATCGCACCGCTTTTGAGAGCGAGGCGGTTTCTTTTATTTTGCAGCGATTCCATACATCGTTTGATGCGTGACCTGAACACTGTTCACAAAACCACAGTTCATCGTGCGTTAAAGATCGGGCGTGGACCCGGCGCGATATTGACGTCCACCGTCCGATCTGAGGCTGCTCATCAGACGGTGATCGCTCAACAAAGAAGTTCGACAGTTAACCAGGATACGGCGTGATCATTAAAGCATCTCCGCCATCGATCTGATCTGCAGATCGACATTCCACCATTCATCGCCCTAATTCCCCCGTTTTTACTTTTCGCCTCTGCGCGATCGACGACTCCAATTCTAAATTCCTTTTTCGCTCCCCTCTAATCTCCTCTAATCAATCTCGACCGTTGGATGAGGCCATCCGACGGCCATGTTCTCTCCACGTGCCTTCTGAAGCAGTTAACCTATACATGCAGGATTTTCTAATCTTTTTTGTATTTTGCAGGGTTCAAATGATTTTTCGCTAGGTCCGAAGAAAATTCAGAGGCAGAGGGTGACGATCCTCCTACCTTCGTTTCATCAAAAGGAATCATTCGCAGGTATCAAATCCACGTTTTATCAATGGTTCATAAGGCATTGATGCCATTCAATCCCTGTGCAGCCCTGCATACCAATAAACACAACAAGTCAATCACAAATCAAAGAATATCAGTGTCGAAGACAGAAATGCACCAGCACGGAAGACTGAAGACACATTTGTGGGAATTACGGCTAAAATGAATTATCAAAAGCCTAATCCTCCTGGCTAAAACACAGTGTAAAGAGAATCATGAGTGTTTTATCAGACAAGAAGCCTATGCTGCCACATCAGGGGCTGATTGAATCCCCTAGCTACCACAGAGCCACCTACAGCCTCAAATCAATCAAAAGAAGGCCGAAGTTATTACCAAACCAGGAGATATTTTGCATCAATACAACTGAACAATTTGTTCAAAGGAACTTATTGTAAACTGTCAGCAGAAGTTATTGCAAGGAATATGAGGAGCCTTGAAGTCAAAAAATTCTTTCCAGCAAGCCTAATAGTTAATGTAAACCAATTAATACAGGGGAAATATCAAAAATATTCTCTATTAAGCCCCTCAAAGGCCAAGAGACAGCGCATTGTATTAATTGAACTTTGAAGATATTTTATCCCATTTCACCTCCTCACTTTTTCTATAAATACTACTGGAAAAGATGAGAAAGTGTTGGTTGGTTGATCACTAGTTGTAATATTGAAACTCTTTGAAATAATACATAGTCTGTTGAAGTTGAAGAACAAATTGAAGTCTTGGAAGCCTTGATGATTTTGTTGCATGCTTGTTCCTGAGAAGGCTCTATCATTGGATCCATGAGCTTGGCTGTTGGTGAAGTATTTTGAACTGTTTAATGTTTTCTCCTGTTTTCATTCTGTTCCATAATTTCTTACTACAATAGGTTGAAAGTTTTAGGCTAAGAAATGACTCCTGGAAGCACCTTAGACCTGTTCATCCTTCACTGTTTCATGTTTTCTTCTGCTGAGGTATTTTAGAGTCTTTAATCTCTCTCTTTAGTCCTCATGCTTGTTTATTTCCTTAATAGTTTAAACAGTTTGTTTCAGCATGACTTATGGTTTTCCTTGCTTGTCTGTTGCCACTTAAAGGTTGTTATTGAAGCCCCCCTTTGAAGTATTTCTATTTACAGTGAGCCAAGGAGGTCTGTTCTGATATTTCCCTTTTTCATTGCTTAAACAGTTGTCTTAAAGGTATTTATTGTGGTAATCATAGATGTGTTAGGTGTTCCCTCTTCTATGACTGCAATTATCAGTGAATCTTTTATGTTTTCTAAGTCATTTAAAATAAAATCTTTGAGGAAATAGGGTGTTCCCCGAATCTTAGATTTCATTTTAAAAGTTGTTTTGAAATCATTATTTGCTTAAAGGTGTGATTTATAGAATTTATGGTTAGCCCTATCTACCAAATAGCTCTTTATTGTTCAAGTTGTGCTTTCAAATTCCCTTTGTTTGAGAATTAAACTTCTCTTTCCAAATCATTGATGTCCATCTCATTCCAAAACCAAAGGATCCTGCAGCCAAGTTAGATTTGCCCTCTGATATCCCATATCCATTTATGAGTATGTTATGAATTCTTCTTGACTCCATTTCCCAATGAACCAGATGTTTCTCCTTTCTATATATCTTTCCTAGACCTTTCATGTTCTGTTGTATCAATTCAACCAAACAAAAAAACAAACACCTGCACTTAATAACTAGTCTAAAACCAATAATCAAAGCACACAAGATAAACCTTTGCAAACAAACATTTGAGAGATCCCTCTCTGAGAACAGGAGGACTAGATCCTGGAACTCTAAAGATTGGTTCTGATGTTGCCTTGTCTTTTGATTTGCCAAACTATCAAAACACGGTACCCCAACATAATGGCGATCACAGTTGGACCCTTATGAGTTAGTGACAATATAAACACCCCTTAGGACTCCAGAAATCCCTTATTTTCAAAAACTATACAGTGATTATCAGCCACCTCATCGCCACCAACATAATGGTGATCACGGTGGGACCCTGAGTAAAATCTTAAAAATTAAACACTCACTGCCTAGTATAACATAAGTAACCTTCTTGAAGCACTACCAAGCATAATGGTAATCATGATAGGACTTTTTGAATCAGTGACAAACTAAGTAACCCTTAGGATTCTCATTGAACCTTATCAAACCTTGAAATAATCAGTTACCAAGCCATAAGAGTGAACTCTGTATGTTTGACACCTTAGCTAAGTGTTAAATCTGATTTAGGACACTCTCTTAACCTGTAAGATCGAAATAACTCAGAAAAACCCAAAACATTTTAGTTTGGCTTCATTATAAACATGGTGGTGGGACCATCCAATATTTTACCTTCATAAAAGCTAAAAAGTTTCCACCTGGTGACTCCACTAGCCCCAGTAGGCCTATTACTCATCTAGGTTCCCTGATCTCTTTAGGACTGTGTTAACCAGCCTTGAAGAATTTTAGAGGCCTAGTCCCATACTAGATAAGACATCGTGAGAGGTAAAATCCCCCCCCCCCAAAAAAAAAGAGTCCCTAAAAATCTCAACCTCTCTCTTTTTTGAAAAATAGTCTGGCTTCACATAGGATCAACACTAGATCCCATCTAGACCCAAATCCTCCTTTAATTGTTGACAATCCTGAGAGAATTTTGTGGCAGATTTCTAACTCGGGAAAGTCAGCTGCTAATAGGAGCCTCTTAAGAACAAATTCTGTCCATGAAAACCTTGTTGTCTTAGAGGGTTCACACTTTAATTTACATCATACAAAGAACATATTCAGAACTAGATCTCAAGGTGATTTAAACCAAACTGAACTTGATAGTGCAGATTTGCAACAAAGCTTCAGTAGAGAAGCCTCACCTTCTACTCCTCCTTACTCCCAGCTTCTTCATCACTTTAGTCTTTTCCATAACAAGTATGCTCAAAATCATTTTTCTGGCCCAAGTATTTCTTCCACTCCAATTCATACTACCACTGTTCAAAACACTCCACTCCAGCCCAATTTCACTACTGTAAATCCACCTCTTGTAAATCCACCCATATTTCTAGCCATGGCAACATGGTATGCCCCATTAGTGTTACCACAACCTCTGCTTCCCCTACCAAATGATTACCAATCCAAAATCCCTCATTTCACTGGAAAAGAGTCTACAACAGCTCAACATCATGTAGATAGGATGGATGATGCTTTTGATTAATGGAGATAGATGAAGAAACTGTGAAGATGATAATATTTGCCCAAAGTTTAGGAGGAGATGTAAATAAATGGTTTAAAAACTTACCTGCCAACAACATAAATGATCTCCCTGCCTTGCACCAAACATTTATCAACAAATGGGAACTCAAAAAGAATCCTCTCCAAATAATAGCAGAGTATAGCAGCCTCAAGAGAAATCAAGGGGAGAGTCTTCATGATTACTCCACTAGGTTCAATAGCGTTTACAATGCTCTTCCACCTCACATGAAACCTCCTCAAGGCATGGCCTTAGTAAGATATCCCGAAGGCCTTGATGTTGACATGATGTATCAGTTAAGGGAGAGGGATTACTTAACCTTAGAAGACATGTAGAAAGGAGCTGTGAGCGTAGAAGCAAACATAATTGAGAAAAGAAATAGGTTGAGATCAGAGAAGAGGGTAACTTATAAAGATGACCTAATACCCTCAACCTCAACTTCTGACACAAAAATTGACAACCTAGTGAAGGTGATGGAGAGGATGCTTGAAAAGATCAACTTAAATGATAGAGTGCCACCAAGATAACCTCAAAATAATCAAAACAGAAATAGAAATTAGAATTATAGAAGAGAAAACAATCAAAATAAGCCAAAAGAAAGTGACCAACAGATTAGACCTCCCTTTCAACAAAACTATGTAGATTAATATGAGGAAGATAGAGAGATGGAAAGGTTGGGAGAATCTCATGTAAACTTGTTTGGATCTGACAGTGGGGATGATGTTTTCCTCACCGAAGAAGAACAAGGTTTCTTTTCTGATCAAAGTACAAACACCTATGAATATTATGATGACTATAGATTGGGCTTCGAAAATGAAATAATGGAGATGCACAAACAATATGATCTTAGGAGCAAGGGGAACATAGATAATTCAAAAGACAAAAACACTAATTCTACTATCAAGAAAGACACAGAAACTCAGCCCAAAAATATAGTAGAAAAAACTAACATTTTGACCAAGAAACCAGACATAAACAAAGACAAAAGTGTCCAATCAAATGTTGAACAAAGTACCCCTAGCACTTCAGCTAGTGGTCCTAATAAAACTGTCCCAATTACCAGTCCAAACAAGGTTCAACACATCAAAAGTGCTGAAAAGAATTCAATTGAAAAACCATATGTAAATATGAACAAGTCAATTGTTCCTTTCAGCCTTGAGGGAGAGATTGCTAAGATAAAAATTACCATTCCCCTAGCTGAACTAGTAACCCAAGAGGTGTACAAAAACCAAGTTTTGAAAGCTTTGAAGTGAGGAAGTGATTCTGACACCTTAAACTTGATAGATGACAAACCTGAGTTGTTGTTTGGTCCAGAAGTTGAAGGAAAATACCAAGAAGGGGCTGTCCCTCCCTTCTATGTTAGCTTGAACATACATGAGAAAATTTTACACAATGCCATGTTAGACTCAAGAGCTTCACACAATCTAATGCCCAAGGTAGTGATGGAAAGCTTAGGCTTAGAAATTACTAAACCGTACAAAGACTTGTATTCCTTTGACTCAAGCTGAGTCAAATGTTTGGGTTTAATCAAAGATTTGTGTGTTAATTTAGCCCAAATCCCTGCTAAGAGTTTAGTCATGGACATAGTTGTAGCTGACATGCCCCCTAAGTATGGCATGCTCTTATCAAGATCACGGGGAGCCAAACTTCAGGGAAGCCTTCAAATGGACATGTCTTATGCCACCATCCCTGTTTTTAACCAAAAGAGGAGACTATACAGGGAATCCCACATGAAGTACATGGTGAGCAACATAGACAAACCAAACAACTCTCAAATCTATTCTATTCAATCAATTTTATATTCCTTTATCTTATGTAATGAAAATGAAATCACTCAACAAGATAAGGCAAACGTAGACCAGATCAGTTCACTAGAAAAATAAAATCTTTCCTTGAATCAAATTCAAAACATTGACAATCAACAGTAACAAGAGAATGAAATTAAGGATGGCATACTTTGGACAATAAACTTTGATGGGTCTTGTAATAAAACAAGTGCAGGAGCAGGTGTGTGGATTCAAAATACAAATCAAAGTTTTTCATATAAATTGGATTTCCCATGCACTAACAATATTGCTGATTATGAAGCACTTCTCCTAGGCTTACAATTGATTAAACAATTAGAAGCCCAGAGGATATCAATCTTAGGAGATTTTTAACTTATCATAAGACAAATCAAAGGAGAATACTCAGCGTGAAATCCAAGGCTTAGGGAATATCGGAACGCTACCCTTGATCTATTGAAAACCTTTGAAAAGTATGAACTTATTTTCATTCCAAGAGCACTAAATCATCTAGCAAATGAACTCACTTTCAATGCCAGCAATTGCCAAATACCTGAAATAAATGAACAACTTAGTGTGAAGGTAAAACACAGGCCTGCTGTGCCTGATAACGAAGATCACTAGAAAGTGTTCGATTCTGACAAACACATAGATGATTTCTTGAAATCAGAAAATGATTTCAGCATACCAATATCAGAAACCAACCATAAAGAAAATTGTTTATATATTGAACAAATCCCAGAAGTTGAAATGACATATACTGCTGATATAAATCATTATGAGAATCCTTTTAAGGAAAATATAACTGAAAACGAAGACCAAGAAGACTTGGAAGTTTTACAAAGTAAAAATGATAAAATTCCAAGAGGTCTAGCACCTTTAGAACACCTTTTTGATTTTAACGATGTAGCCAAAGAACCAAGAATGGAGCCTGTGGAAACCAACGTAGAAGAATATAACATAGGCAGTCTAGCAGAACCCAAGATGATCAAACTATCCAGCACTCTCCCAACTCACATAAAAATGCAGTACATAGAGCTATTCAAATAATTTAAAGATGTTTTTTCTTGGGAATACAAGGACCTAAAATCATATGATACCAGCATCATCCAGCATAAAATCCCTTTGAAAGAAAATCAAAAGCCTTTTAAACAAAAACTAAGGAGAATAAACCTTGTTTTATTACCTTTAGTTAAGGTAGAAATTGGAAAAATGCATGCTGCTGGCATCATTATACCAATTAGATATTCAAAGTGGGTATCAAACTTAGTTTCTGTTAGAAAGAAAACAGGGGAAATCAGGCTCTGTATTGACTTCATGAATTTAAACAGAGCCTCTTTAAAATACAACTACCCCTTACCTAAAATGGACCATATACTTCAAAGGGTAGCTGGGTCCAAAAGAATATCCCTCTTAGATGGGTTCTTGGGTTACAACCAGGTGTTAGTGCTCCCAAGTGATCAAATCAAAACTGCTTTTACCACACCTTGGGGCACCTTTATGTATGTCAAAATGCCTTTCGGATTAATGAATGCAGGGGCCACCTTCCAAAGGGCCATGGACATAGCCTTCTCTAAAGATATTGGCTATTTCATAATCATTTACCTTGATGAGATAACCGTTTTCTCAAAAACTAATGAGGAACATTTGATTCACCTAAGAAATTTTTTTGAGAAGTGTAGGAAATTTGGCTTATCATTGAATCCCAAGAAAACACTCTTTGGTCTCCAAGAAGGTAAATTCTTGGCCACATAATTTCAAAAGAGGGAATCAAAATATACCCTACAAGGATAGATGGCATATTGCAGATCATCCATCCAAGAAGCCTCAAAGAATTACAATCTTTCATTGGAAATGTTAGTATGAATCCTTTGTCAAAGTGTACGAAAAAAGACCACTTTAGCTACGCATAACTAATAGCCCTAACATCAAAAGTGGCTGCCAATATCTTCAGATCTGCAGTTAGTTGATCAAGAAAAGAGCTGCAAAAAACCAGATCTATGCATAGAAAGACATTAAGCAGAAAAAAGAAGGGTTTGCTCCATATATCCAATAGACAAGACAAGAACAATTTTTGAAAGAATTTTTGTATTAAGGGCACCTGGGAGGAAAACAAGAAGGCGTATCCAATTCTCCTCAATGGGATGGGTTCTTGGAAGTCCTCAGCACTTCAAATCTAGAATCTCTCTCTCTTGTTGGTGTAGAAAACCCACACAAAGAATAGAACTCAAAGGGAGCTCACACAACAAATAGTGGAAAAATGTGACCAAGTGTATAGATCCGAGTGATCTAATAGGCAACAAAAGGTGAAGAATGGTAGGAAAAACCATCCTATTTATAACAAAATATTGGGTCATTCTAGATCTTGATGCATGATTAAAATAATGTTAACCAAATCTAGATCCACCTTTTATGGAATATTTTATTATATTTGTTGGAGGGAAAAAGTATTTGACTTGGGTCAAATCCCTTTATTTGTCAATAATAAATAAATAAATGATTTATTTATCTTTTAAGGAAGTGGTTGAAGGATAATCAAATAAATAATGATTTATTTAATTATTTGTGGATGATTTGGTCATATTTAACAAGGAATATTATCTAAATAAGATTTAAATAATTATTCCTAGAAAATAATAAGATAAATAAAGGTTTATCTAATTAATTTCTTTGTTTTTGGTTAAACATGACTAGGAATAATAATTAAATTATGGTTTAATTAATTATTCCATGAGGAAAATTAAACAAAATAGGTTTGTTTAATATTT
Source organism: Pinus albicaulis (assembly GCA_034641835.2). NCBI lineage: Eukaryota > Viridiplantae > Streptophyta > Pinopsida > Pinales > Pinaceae > Pinus > Pinus albicaulis. The sequence goes on along the minus strand of CM076582.1, from coordinate 1,299,643,666 downwards.
CCTTTTGGGGTTTCCTGTTTAGACCATAAACAACCTAATAAATGTGGTTTATCAAGCTATTTTACATAGTGAAAGCAATTTTACTTAGGGTAAAATTGGTCTTACATGGTGTACTTGGGTCCATCTAATGATAATAGGTTAGATGACCAAAAAATGGTGTAACAGATTGCCCCCCAACGTGCGAGTGTTAGGAGCAAATCGTATGACCGAAGTACGTTGTAAGAACTCAATCACCAGACTTCAAGAGGGAAGTCAGAGAGAGAAATGTAAGGTAGACGAGTGTGCTGAAGAACTAGACCCTGAGGAGACGAGACTCGCAGGTGCAACAAGTCTCTTTTTATGAGAGGGTACCTGTGCTAAAGGCGGCGGGGGAGGCATACTTATGCCCGCTGAGACAAAGTACAAAAGAATAGTGTGTCCAGTAAACAATGGACCAAACCATAAAGTACAACCGACATAAACATGAGCCAGATAATAATACAATGAGGAATCCCACATACATGCTGTGCCTGGGATAACAGCCAGGACTTATACAATGATATCTGAGTACATGAGATACAAATACAACCCAAATGCCCCCTATACATGGGGAAGGGCTCACAAGATCTGACTGATACATGCAAATCAAAGAGGCGCTGCAAGCGGATAAGGCCGACATCATCAAATATATGGAGCTGCATCGAAGGCTGCAATGAAGAGGTCATCCGGGCATGTGGGGGGCTACCTGCAGGGCCACCCCCTCATGAGGGCTGAGACATCTCACACACACCCGGGAATCACCAAGAGCTGCTGCTGCATCAATGAACCATCAAGCATACGGATCTCGATCGTGTTGAAAGGAGCTGGAGTGGAGAAACAATCAAGTCAAAGGGAAATGAGAGATCCCTTTGCCTGATTCGAGGCACCGAACAAGAGTGGAAGCTAGAACCAAGGTACACCGCCCTCTAGACCTGTCTTCTGGAATGAAGGAGCTGATGTCGACAGAAGGAGGTCCGCCATAGGTGAGGCAATGAGAGATCCTCAACTAAGGCAAGAGAGAAAATAGTAGAGCGACGGACAGACTGACACCAATGATGATGGTGAAATGGAAGGGACTGAGTAGCGAATGGACGACTTCCCTTGTTAGAGCATAAAGGGCATGAATGACATGGCAGCGACTGATGCAATATCATAAGGGATAGGGGACAGTGGGACTGAAGGCCATAATGTGCAACACAAGAGAGGGACCAAGCAATGAAGGATGGAGGGCTATAGGGGTACAAAGGGACTCGGGATAGACTCCATGAATGCAATGATGACTCAACTTGGATGCTCTAAACAAGGGCGACTCGATGGTGTTGCCACACAGTAAAGGCCCAATGGGGGACCATGAGAACATGAGTACAAGATGGTAACTCATGACGAAAATCGACATGAACAAAGACAAGTAAGGAGACAAAATGGTGCCCCAAGTACAAGTGTCATAAGTGAAGAAATGTGGTTTTAAGAAGAGGTGAAGTGACCCTTCTTAGAAAAAATGTGTCCTGGTGAAGTATCAAATCACAAAAAAAAAATAGATACCCATTTGAGAGCTCGGTGAGAGCTTTCTAATGGTGCAGACGGTTTGTCAAACGGGGCTACGGTATGGTCGCAGCAGTTGAAAGAAGAAATAGGGGTTCTCTTTTAATAAGGCAGTTTTCCCTCCAAATTCACTCATTTGCTATTGTTGCTGTGCTAAATGTAGAGAGGAGAGAAGGCCCTAAATCTGGCGGCGAGCATAGCGGACAAACCGATCGTTGGAATCAAGATCCGTCAGTTGCAGGTAAGAGGCCTAACTCATCGTTTTACCCTGATGGATTGAAAGTCCAAGGAAAGGTTCAAAAGTCAAAGAATGCACCCTCCTTCATCTCTTATGTTAGGCTCGCACTTTTTGGGCCAAAAAGTGCGACCTAGGAAGAAGGTTTCAGGGAAAAAATTGCGACCTGTCCCAGAATTGGGCAGAAAAGTGCGACCTAGAAGATGAGGGGGTTTTGGTGCTGTTTTATGGCTGAGAGTTGGGTTTTTGTGTTTGGTTATGATATTCCATATCTATATGCTGACAAAGATGATGTTTTTGTGCAAATATGGCAGATATACAGGTTAACTGGAGAGAGAGATACCTGGGTACATTACGGGTAGAGATCCAGGCAGATCAGGGTGTCCGTCGTGTGTTGGCCAAGTTTGGGGTTCTAAAGTTTTTGGAGAACCCTTTGATGAGGGAAGGAGAGCCCTTGTTGGCTCAGATTATCAGTTACTGGGATCCAGAGCATGAGGTTTTTGTAGTGTAGGGGCACAGGATCGAACTGACAGTCCAGGATGTGCATTTCCTGATGGGTCTCCCGCCACTGGGGATGGTGGGAAACACGCAGCCAGTATTACCGCGGGGGAGGCATATCATGGAGTTTGTGGAGTGACATTGTCGACCGGGTCTCCAAGTCAAGGGGACTCGGATACCGATCGGGGATCTAGACAGATTAGAGACCCGTGCAGTGGCCGCAGCGGTGCTGCGTATCCTGGGCAACCAGGCGCTCCATCACATCACTGGGGGGAAGATGATGATTGTGGAGAGTGTGTTGAGTGGGACCTACTATGGGTGGGCCCAATGATGCCGGTGTCGCGAAACGACGCTGTCGCCTTCCGCAAGCGGCAAGTGAACCGCCATTGCTCGTATGGGGACTTCACAGCGCCTTCTTTCGAGAAGATCCCGAACTTATGACCCTCGTATATAGCTCTCGTATGGGGGCCCGAGAGAGCCCAGGATGCGCCAGTGGGGGCGACTACTGTGTAGAGGAGGAGGAGGGGCGGTCGGACGGGTGTTTCGACCGGAGTTCTTTGCCCATTGGGATCAGATGTTGTTATACATAGACGACTATCCCTATAGTGGGATGAGTTATTGTGGGGATCTGGACCTGCCACTTCCGCCTGGTCGAGTATGGGGGCCTGATGGTATGTGACAGATTACTATTTATTGTATGGGCATGTTAAATTTATTGAATATTAGATATGGTACTGATTCATGTAATTTTGGTATGCAGATATAGCTCCGGTAAAACCGGCCGAATATATGGGACGCCCGGCAGCCTCTGGAGCTGCAGGGTCGAGTGGGTCGAGAGCAGCGCGCAATGAGGATACGACCACCCTTCTGGAGGACATCCACCATAGATGCGAGACATTGCTGACCGGAATTTCAGAGCGCAGGTGGCAAGAATTAGACGACCAGTACGTGGAGGCATGTATTGGTCTTCCCTCGGAATGGCGAGGTGTCATGCGGCGCATGGCGATGGCCGGTCAAGGCATACGTGATCTATGGGCTGCAGGGGCAGAGCCATTGGCTTGGGATCCGCCAGATAGTGAGTAGGTGTGGGGCATGTGGTGCCCCCTAGTGTGTATGTAGGGGCAGGTGGTGCCCCCAGTTTTGAGTTTTTGTAACATGCTATGGGCATGTCATATGTATTAGAGTAGATGGACTCTAAACACATGTTTTGCGACACATATTATGGATATGCATCGTTTTTAATGATTATGAATGTTATTGTTTTGTATGGAATGCATGTGAGAAATGCCAATATAGAACATGGTTTACAATACTATCTACATAGTGATTTTGTTCTCGAGGTACATGGTTGAAAGTTATGGTTTCAAATTCACGTATCAAAAGTTTCACTCGTAAATATCGTCTAAACAACACAGGGTTATGCACACGATAAACACCATTTAGTTGCATGACAAGAAGTAGAGAATCCAAACGAACATGCATATGGAGGATGCGATGAAAGAGGGCATCGGCTAAGAGACCACGCACTGCATCATATTCAGCCTGATTGTTGGTGGCAGTACCAATGCAGACCCCGTTTGAGAGGAAAAGGGCATGCAAGGGGGTGAAAATGGCCCAACCTGCCGAGCCTAGATATTGGGAGTAACGACTTGCACCATCGACGTAATCGATAAAGGGTGGGGATGGGAGGTCCTGCGGAATGGTGTTACAAAACAACAAATGGGGGGAGGAGATACAATGACGGCAGCGTGAGTGTATAGAAGACATCGAGCGGCAACTGCGGGAGGGAGTGCAATGAGCAGGATGGCTATGACTCATATACAAACTAGAGGGTGGTATATGAGGGCTATAGGAGGTATGGCGAGGACTAGGGCTGCGGAGGTCAACAGAGATACGGGTGGAGTGATCTCGTGTATGGGTAGAAACGAGGGGGTCCAGGGTGGTCGCTGAAGGGGGGTCAAGCGAGGCCACAGAGGAGGATGCAAGGGGACTGGGCTCTAAAGGTCGCACAGAGGAGGATAGGTAAAGAATGGTCGTAGTAGATTCCGTCATCTGAACATCAGGGGGGGGAATGTCGATGGGAGCGGGGGGATCCTCAAGCTGGCCCGAAGCATACTGCACGAGTATAAGAGAGGCGGATTGATTTTGTTCAACCTCATACTCTCGAACTACTTCTAAAGAGGCGCGGTAATGCGTCAGGTGAGGACAATGGTGGGAGTAATGGCCATGTATAGCACACAAAGCGCAGGGTTTGCTAGTGCGAATAGTCTTTGGGTTCTTGGTTACAGACGAGGATGGAAGAGAAGGGTCGGAGACCGTAGACTCAGGGAACGCGACTTTAACCATGGGTTGAATGCGGGGCAACTCAGGACAAGTATGGGTGGCGTGACCGACGACATCACACAAGGCACAAGGCTTTGTGGGTGGGGGAGGAGCAGGGTCAGTCGGGGTGGGCTTGTCTTTGGATGCCCCCTTGCGAGCTTTGCCTTTCTTTCCTGGAGCTGTCACCACAGGGGTAGGGTCCTGGGGAGGTGCAGGGGGCATGGTAGCAACGGAGGAATCAAGGGGGACTGGTTGAACTGGTGTCAAAGCAAGATAGGGTTTGGGGTGACCAGGAGGGGTAGCGGCTGGAGGGTCAAGGTACCAGACGGGTATACCCAAGGTCAGGTTAGGGAGAGAGAGGGTGGCCATGACGGGGACCGAATAGACTCCAGGAGGGGGAGCTAGGAACGGTATCTGACCAGCGGGATAATGACCAGGAGGGACGGCTCCGAGGTGGTTAAGGCTTGGGGGAACCGATCCAGGGGGATAAAGGGGTTCAGGGACACCAACTGTAGGAGAAGGGCCAGAAGGAGGAGGTCCGGCTAGCAGAGATGAAGGGCTAGGAGCGGGTTGCGATGGGCGAGGTTGAGTCTGAGGTTGCTGACTAGCCAAAGCGGGTCGCTTAAGGGCAGCCCGAGACGATTTCATCATGAAAACATTTGATAAGCTGGGATCAGAGACGTGAGGAGGGGGAAGACCAGGAAAAGTTCCAAGCAGGGAGGAATCTTTGTAGACGCCGGAATCGACGGTTTGCTTATTGGCTACAGAAGAGATGGTCGTCTCCGGAGAGGTCTGAGACAGCGGCTCATGGTAAGACAGCTGGTCAATGGTGACTATCTTTCCATTGTGAGGGAAGGACATCTTGCGAAAAATCGCGGATAGGACAGCAGAAATGGCATAGGTGTAGCTTCGCCCTAATAGAATGTTGTAGTCTAGAGGGGCGTCAATGACTTCAACGTCAACGCAAATGGTCTTACCAGCAAGGGTGATAGGACAATTACAAAAAAGGCCAATGGGCTGGGAGGCATGGCTGTCCCTCGCTCAAAGGGTGATCGTGGAAGGGGCCAGCTCAGGAGATCCGAGTTGTTTCCAAACCGAAGCGGACATCACACAGGTAGATGCCCCCTCATCAATTATACACCGAGAAACGTTGGCGTTCCGGATTTTGACTGGGATTTGGAAGGCGACGGAAGCAGGAAGAGGAGGATGGTCTGATTGATGGGCGTCGAACACAATCATTTGGTCACCAACAGGATCTACAACACCCACGACAGATAGTAGAGCCTTCTTTTGGGAAGGGCACGACTGGAGGAGTTCCAGTGTGGAAATGGCAGCAGGAGATTGCGCCAAATCATCTACTATGCTATACGAATGAGCGGCTCGACCAGAAGCAGCATTTCGACGTAACGGTCCTTTAGGAATATTGGTATGGACCTCAAATTTGGGTTGAGGGATATGTAAGGGACCATTGGTTGTCGAAAGAGGCTCTGTAGAACCGAAAGAAGGGGACTCGGGGGCAGACTGAGCGGGAGGCTTGGGGTACTGGCGAGACCGATTTTGAAGGTGAAGGTCGATGGTTGGGGAAGGATCAGAGTTCATCATAAGGATCTGGTAATCGGAGGAACCAGAAAGGGAAGGTGGAGTGGCGACCTGGTTGTCAGGCGGTTGGGTAGCCACGAATCCTTGTTGAGGGAAAGGATTGGTAAACACAGCTGGTTGGGTAGTGGCCACATCAGGAGGAGCATGAGGGGAGGCATGTTGTCCACGCAATGTGGCTTGAGATTCCCACATCTTCCGCATCTGGGGTAAGAGGGGACAATCGTGGGTGTAATGATCATAAACACCGCAACACGAACAAGGCTTATTTGTGCGAAGCGGCTTGTCCGGCTTGGGCTGAGTGCCCTGTTGCTGGTTAGCAGTGTTAGGGTCAACACCTTGAGGATTGGGTCCATGAGTACCAGGGGTAGATTGGTTTGGATTGCCTCTCCACCTTCTTTGAGAAGAAGGGGGATTAGTCGCGCCCTGCTGTGCAAATACTTGCCCTGGAGGGGGCTGTAGGTGCTGTTGTGGGTTTGGAGGAGGCAAGGGAGATGGAAGCGCATATGCTGGAGGAGCTGGCGCACCAGGCTGCGGGTAAAGGTAATGGTTAGGTTGGGAAACATTGAGGTAAGCAGGAGGTTGGGAAAAAGGAGGAGGCATGCCGTATCCTGGATACATGCTACCGGGAGGGGGAATAGTGCTAGAGGTGCTGGCCCCTCCCTGAGGGAGACCATAGCCCATAGGAGGTTGAGCATACGGATGAGAAAGGGCTCCAACGATACCGTCGGCGGAATGAAATGCCCCCGGGGCGTTAGCGCCACCGGGCCTGGGGAGGTCAGGGAGGACGGTATAAACATAACCAGACTGTGCGTAGATCAGGTCATATTTCAAGGCTATTTGGAGGGTGGCTTCTTCGGTTTGAGGGAAATGGGAGGCGACATCTTTGCCAATGGGAGCTAAGAGAGAGCGAAGGAGCCAGTCCATATATATCTGATCTTCGAAGGGGGGAGCTCGACATAAGCTTCGTCTTCGTCGCCATTCCTGGACATGAGCGGAAAGGCGGGTCGAAGAGGTTTGCTTGAAAGAGGTCAAAAGCTCCGTACCAGTATCGTATCGGAGAGGGAGCTGGAAGTAAGATAAAAAGGCTTGGGCAATGGTCGCAAAGGTGGTATGAGAAGAGGTGGCTTGGTCAACATACCATTTATAAGCTTCACCGGTAAGTGTGCGTTGGAACAACCGAAGACGGATGGAATCATCGGTAATGGAGTTGGAGGAACACCACATGTGAAAATATCGGACATGGTTGGTTGGATCTTCTCCAGCAAGGACTTCGAACTGAGGGATGTCGGAGGGGAGCTTGGTTGGCATAGCAGGCTAACCAACATCGTGGCGGATAGGGTCATTGATCAACTGATTGAAATTGGGGAGGCTGAGGCCTGCAATGTACAATAGCAAGGGTGAGGCCGAGGTAGTTCCTGTGGCGGTTCGGCTAGTAGTAGTGTCGCCATTAGGGCCGGGAGCACCGTTAGTGTTAGGCCCTGGACCAGACATAGTGAAGGTGACAGGGGGAGAACCAGAAAGAAAAGGAGAACCCAAAGAATCAGAAGAGGAGTCAGAGTGCGGACTCGGAGGAGGACTGGCTCGACGACGGCGGGACGGAGCAGGTCGATCAATCGGAAACTGAGGGTGAAGGCCAAGAAGTCTCCAGGAAGTGCGCCTTGGGGGCGCAATGATGAAAACACAATCACGGCACAAGGGGAAGAAGAACGACCACAAGGGCAAGGAGGTGCAGAATCAAGTGATTACAATGTCGAAACAAGGGCAGATAGGTGTAGTTTCAATTGATTTTAAAGTCTTTGCCTGGCGGTGTAAACCAGGCTCTTCTTCGCTTAGGGTGAGTGTGTGGCATGCGTTAATTTTAATTTTTAAACCCTTTTCGTTTTGAGAGCAAGAGAAAAAGTGTGCTGCGTAACTGTTGTAGCCTCTACAACACCCTCCAAAAATACAAAAAAATAATAACACACACTTCAAAATTTTTGGAGCCCCGTTTGAAACTAAAAGAGAAAAAGCTAAGTGAAGTTTTGAAGGGCAAGTCGCTAAGTCGCAAATCCATACTGTGAAACAATTGCGACCCCTGCGACCTGTGCGACCCCGCGACCCTAAGGTCGCCAGGTCGCAAGGTCGCATGGTTCAGAATTAAAGAAGTTGCAACTCATGTGACCTGTGCGACCCCGCGACCTTAAGGTCGCTAGGTCGCAAAGGTAGCAAGGATAAGTAATTAAGGAAATTTGTGACTCAGCGACCTTTGCGACCCAGCGACCCTAGGGTCTCAGGGTCGCAGGGTCGCACTCTACCAACTTGCGACCTCATTAAGTGCTCGCACGTGCGACCCTTTTTTTAAAAGGCCAGGTCACTAGGTCGCATTTTTCACTTGCAGCGAAAAGTTAGGAATTGCTCTGACAGGTCGACTGGCGCGTTTTCTTCTGGGTAAGTTGCTATTTCCTCTCTGTGTTTCCTTCATGAGCATTTCTTGCCCAAATCTAGCCTCCCCATTGTCTTAATTACCTGCTGGGGAGGCTGTAGGGTTTTTCTGTGAGGTTTTCATATTGTTTTGTTCTCCTGTTGTTACCATTAAACCCCAGGGTCACATTTTCTTGTCCAGCCCCTCATGGCTTCGTCCTAGCTGCAGCCTGGACCCCCTTCCAGTCTTGTATGCTTCCCGTTAGGAGAGAAATGAACCCCAAGCCTCACGCGCTCGAAACCCCCGGTAGGCCCAAGTGCGACCTGCGACCCAGCGACCCGGTTGCAAGGTCGCCAAGTCGCGCGATCCTCTGTTAGCGACTCTGCGACCCTGCGACCTAGTCGCAAGGTCGCGAGGTCGCATGTGAGTTCTTTGGTTAATCAGCGACCCTGCGACCCCAAGAGAACTGTTAATTAAATTCTGCATGTGTAGACTGTATTTAGCCCGTTATCATCATGTCTTTCTCATCCTGGGATTCTTTCCTGAATGCAACAGGTGAATTTGGAGCAGACACGATACCGGTCCTCTTTGACTCTAGCGACATGGCACCCCCGGTGTTCCGAAAGAAAGGTAAGCAGGTGGTGGAAGAAGAGTGAGACACAGATGCGCAAACATCTCCTCCACCAATATACAGAGACACCCTTTGCACCTTCGCAAAGGGGGACAGCCTTAGGTGGTATGAAGTATACCACGAGTTCGCTATACCAGAAGATCTCCCGGACCGGGAAGTATACCTAAAGGTCAAGAGATCCAAATTACATCTAGCAGGGGCACATCCAGCCATCTTCTCGTGTCCAGAAATATTAGACTGGATCATACAGAAAACATATCCCAGGAGGTTCTTGATCTGAGATAGAAAAGGAAAAGCTTTCGCAACGTTGGAGGGCTCAGACGCCCAGGTCCACTACTCGCTACCCCAACCAGAGGAAAAATTTACCCCAAGATGGGCTTCTACCCATGAAGTACCTGTGGTTGATACAATCAGGAAATGGTGGGTGGAACCGGACAAATTTAAAGTCAAGAAAGACCAGGAGTACCCAGTGGCCGGTCTAAGGAAAGTGTATAAGTTAGTGGCTGCCATGCTCTGCAGATTGTATGGACGTCCGGACGCCACCACCTTCAACGGCGCATGGGCAAGTATAATGGAATATGTAACGGTGCACGGCACTCGTTTCAACTGGGCTGGTATATTAATGGGCTCAATGCAAACAAATTTGGCTTCGGCTTTAGCCCCAGATGAAGGAACGTCGTCAGAATTTTATATGGCTTCATATCTATTAGATGCTGTCAATGCCCGACTGCATTTTGAGGGATGGCCACATAACTATGACTCCGAACAAACTCAAGCAATCCATTTGCAGACCAAGGTATTCTAGGAATCCAGGTACAAGTCAGATATTGTGCAAATCTCTCAGATATTCATTCCCGCCCTTTACGGGAAGCTGTTTGGGAAAGACACCCCCTGTATGTCTTGGCGAGCAATGGAGACACTAGGTCAGGTGGCGCACTGGTTTCCCTTCGCTGAATATACAATAATTCGAGTATTTGGCACACTCAAAGCACCACATGCTCTGCCTAGGTTTATTACCGACAAGGTGCTTATGCAGGAGGTATGTTTCCAGATGACCTCGGGTTTCTCCAATGTCCTTTCCAAAGGAAAGAAGAAACCTTGGCCCTCTCTGCCCCTCACCATCGGTGCTTATACAGTCAAGGACTTCAGGGAAGTAGCGGCTCAAGGGGAAGAGGTAAAAGGTTATCACTTTAGAAATTTGGATTACCGAACATACGACCCAGTCAAGATAGTTCCGGAGCACTGTAAGAGGGCCAAGTTTAAATGGAGCTATCAGTATGTCGAACGCCCGGCAGAAGATGAGAAAATAAACTGGTACAACGCAGACAGGAAACTAGCTCCGGGGATTGACTCTGACCGAGAAGAAGAGTATCACCAAAATTTAGGAGACAGGAGCCATAAACTAGGAGGCTCTTCTTCTTCTCGGGATAAGAAAACCCGGACCAATACAGGGCCTGACACCTCGGATCAGCTAAAAGGAGCAGAAGTCCAGGCCAAGAAGGATTAGGAAAAGAAAATGAAGGAGGATGAAGAGAAACGTAGAAGATATGCAAAGACAGAGCGGAAAAGGAAACAGGCCGAGGAAAAGGAAAGACAGGAAAAGGAAGCACAGGCGGCGGCAGAACAAGCACTTAAGGAAGAACTTGGCAAAGCCAAACGGCAGAAGAAGGCAGACCAAGCTGCCGCAGCAGAGAGAAAAAGAAAAGCTGAGAGAGAAGCAGAGGCAGAGTCAGAACGCAGGAAGAAGGAGGAACATGACAAGGCAGAAGCCGAGCGCCGGCAAAAGGAGGAAGGAAAAGGACAAATGCAGGATAAAGAGGATGAACTGATAGACGACATCGACATATCTCCCCTGGAGATTCCTCCAAGTGGCACGAAAAGTATCCTCCCTGATGACGATTTTTCCGGGGAACAAGAGGAAGAGGTATTCGACCTGACTAGATTGACATTTGACCAATTCTCTTTCAAAATACGGCAAGAGAGAAGGAAATTCTTGGTGCAAAGCCATCCCGCCTTATATGCGGTCGCCACTGAAAAGGACATCGTCCCGGATACCAGGACCAACCTGGTAATGATAGCATCAGCAGGCACCGCTTTTTCCGTGGCCACAGAGGAAAATGTCACTAGAATGAGAAGGGAGATTATTTCCCTACAAAACAGGCTAAAAGCAGCGGAACAGGAGAAATCAATACTGGAGAGTGAGATGCGACAGCTCCAAGGTAAGCCTTCCCAAGTCAATGAGGTCCCACTGGCGGTCATGAAAGAGTGTGATGTGTTGGAAATGACCATGAGGCAAGTATATAGGGAAATGCTCACCCTAAAACAAACAGTGGCCTCGTTGGCAGAGGCACGAGCGGAAACCAAACAGAAGCATGAGCAGCTCAGGGAAGCCTCGGTAGCTTTAGACAAAATGATAAACTGGACAGCACAGTACCATAAAGCTCCCGAAAATGTGCCTAGGAAGGATTGGGGTCACACACAAGACGCCAAAGTACAAATCCGGATGAAGATGCAATCCAAAGACAAGCTGGCCAAAGACTTGGACAAAGTGGTGTCTGCATATAATCACCTAATCAGTGGTATAGACTCCATGAACGCTCTTCATCACATTCTGTCGTTAGGGGCATTGGATGAAACTAAAGACTGGGAGCAGGTAGATCAGGAAATTCAGTCTTTTCTGCAACCCGTGAGACAAGCTGTTGCCGCACCAGAATTTGAGGCATCACAAGAGAACCTAAATCGGTTGCTTGTCACTCCAGTACAAATCTATACCAAGCTTGCCTCCCTCTCAATCCAAATTTCCCAGAAGAAGGAGACTCTGATACCGAATGCCCTGGAATGCATGCATCGATTAAAAGAAGAAACCCCTCTAGTCTCCCCTATAGCAGCGGATTACCAGACCTGGTGAGATTTCCTCAAGGGGAAGAAAATTGACGCTCCAGACCTCTCAATCACACGACCACCTCCATAACTAAGTTCTTTCGATCGCAAGTCGCGACCGTCCCCAGGTCGCAGGTCGCGCATACGCCTGAGTCGCAGGTCGCACTTGCACCTGGGTCACAAGTCGCAATTTTTCCGCCAGTCGCAGGTCGCATGTTCGTCCAAGGTCGCAGGGAAGCTGAACCGTCGGGAAGTCGAAGCGTCGGAAAGCCTGAAGAGCGTTTCTTGAGTCTATAAATACCCCTGCAGGGCACATAGTTAAGGGCTTCTCTTTTGTGGACTGAAGAGCAATATAGCATTGCAATCAAAGGGTTATACTCTTTCATATGTAATACAGATACTTGTTTAAAACCCCTTTGTTGGATGATGTGTTTAGCTGGGACAATACTGTGTGTATTCTACGTATATTTTCAGAATATCGTATGATTAATGAATGCTGTGTTATTCATGCTCCATGGTTATCTGTGGTTGTGTTTGACTATGCTCAATTTTACCATGTGTTATTACAATGAATGTTGATGAACTATTTTATTAGCATTTCGTTGCATCTTTCGGAAAGTTAAGGGATACTCTCGCCATAAAGAACTTTTTCTTTGGTGGTCAGATTATCTTACATGCATTACCCCATAGATGTGTTGCTAACGACATTTCCTGGGCGTATGCATTTTGTTTATTACCTTGCTACACGCAGTGTTATATATCAGTTTGATACATCAGTCATGTATTCTGTATCATGTGAATAAGTGTATGTCTGCAGATTCAATCAGGTTCTTCGAGACCGAAGAGAAAGTCATTTAAGCAGTAGCCGGACCCACACCCCGAACGGGATCCCTATTCCAAACGGTTCTAAGTCTAATTGGGACTTTCTACCGGGGAGATCCCCTACTGTTGGCCGGACATATTTTCTCGTCAACAGATTTGGCGCTAGAAGGAGGGCCATGGCATCCTCCCAGCATACAACTGACATTTCGTCACAAACTCCCCACCGGGAGGTCATAAATAACGAACCTCAACTTCCCCCCTTGGAGGATGTTCCAAGGGAGGAGGCTCGATACTTTGAAATCACAAACGAACAGTTGAGATCCTTACGCCCAGTTGCCCGTAATCTCGTCAGGGATTTACGGTATACCCCAATCATGGAATTTCTAGCCCACACTAGGACCCCTGCCGAGAACGTCACTCGTAATGGCGTGCTAGTCAACACCATACCTGAACTTGTGAACTCCATGATTGAAGACCTCGGGCGGGCTGTCCAGGAAAATGACCCCATTCTCCAAGATAGTGAAGGTTTCCCTGATACTGAACCTTTCCCCGAACCTCAGCCTGACTTACATCAGTGGAACAACAACCAAGTGTATTCCCTGCCAGAAGAAGGAGAGGGGGGTCGAAGAAATGAAAGAGAAGGTAACACAGCCCGAAGAAATGCGGGGGAAGGAAATAGACCTCGAAGAAATGAGGGTGGGGTCAACAGGGGTCACGGACGTGGAGGTAGAGGAGATATAGTTCGCGGCCAGAGATACCACGCCAACCATCATCACCACCAAAACCAAAATAGGCCCCCTCCCCACAACTGGGAGTATCTTAGAAACGTGAATAACCATGAAAGACACCGAGATGAACACTCTCGCCATCATGAAGGAGCATCAGTGTCAGGGACGGGAAGTGAGTCCGAGGCAGAAACTCGATATCATCAGCACCCCAGGAGGGTGCAGCCTCTAGCCTGGATGGCTCAATCCCCATTGGCTCTTTTGGGTCCTCTCCATGATATGCCTAGACACCCGGAGAAGCATCTTCCTAAGTTCGATCCTGAGAAAGGCATATCAGCGGAAGATCATATTAGTAGTTTCTATCTGTCTCTACAAATCATGAGAGTTCAGTCCGATGATGTCGCATGTCGACTGTTCCCGCACACTCTTGTAAACCTTGCAGCCACCTGGTACCGTTCCCTACCCAGTGCTTCTATTACTTCATGGGACCAGTTCCGTCGCGTGTTCCTGCAAAAGTTTGCAGAAGATAAAACACCCTCTATGCTCCTCACAGAGTTAAGCACCATCAAGTGTCATAGGAAGGAGAAGGTTAAAGACTTTAACCAACGCTTCGCCACAATATTACAAAAATTTCCCCCAAACTTAGCATTGGATGACTCTATCACCATCGACTACTATACTAAAGCCCTCCCTAGGGATATCGCCGTTTTTGTCAAACGTGAAGCCCGCGCTACCCTTACAGCAAATTACGCTGCCGCTCTCGCGGTAGAAAAGGACATGTTGTCGATAGGAGTCATGGACCATGAAGGAAAGGACGATCACAAACCAATCGCTAAAAAGGGTCACTCTTCCACCCCTAATAGAGAGAAAGAAAATTTTGATTTCGAGAGTATGGCCAAGACCCTCAAACTACTAACGAATGAGGTCTCTGACTTGAAGAGAAAAGGCATTGAAACCTCAACTTCTACTAAACCCCCAAAACCCTTTTTCAAGAAAAGTAATCCCAACACCAGCAGACCTCCGTCAAACTCCAGCGCCGCTCTCAACGTGGAAGAGATAGGGAAAGATAATTTTTGCTCTTTTCACCAAGCTGCCCACTCTGAAAAAACGTGCCCGCAATGGATTGGCAGCATGACCGCGGTGGTTAACCAACTTTTGGATGACCAAACTCCGGGAAACCAGACAGAGGATGATGTTTCTGATCGAGATGAAGGTTCGCTCCTAGATGGGGAATCAGGAGCCTCTGTCCTAACTTTTGATATAATCCGCGGGGGGGAGAGTCTTGTTCCCATTGATATCAACATGGCAGGTAGTCCCAAGGCTCAGCCCACTCGAAATTATAGTCTTAGAAGCAAAGGATCTGTCCCCGAACAATCATATGAAGACAAGAAAAGGGCTTTCCTGAGGAAAATTCTTCCCCCTGGAAACGAAGGACAAGCTACGCCGGAGAAGCCCACAAATAGTAATAGCAAAGCAAGTCACAAGAGCAAGCTCCTGGTGGAACCCTCGAAAACCACTACCGAACCTAGTCCCCAAACTGATATTAGCTACAACATAGTGGAGGACATGAAAAAGACCAGAGCTAATATCTCACTCTACGAGCTGGCCCGCATCACGAATCAAAAGGAACTTATTCTAAAAGCCTTCGCCAACAACCAAAATACGAAAACTGTCAGCAACACATCTGCACAAACCAGTCCAGATATCCAGTCTATAGTGAACGCTGTCAACACGAATTCGAGAGGATCCACCCCTCCCTTCCTCTTGTCTTTTGAGATGTTTAACTTCAACGTTCACAATTGTCTTGTCGACTCCGGTGCATCCACGAATGTCATGCCTCTATCTGTGTGCAAGAAACTCAACATCCGCCCAGAGAAAACTGACGCAAAAATCATTCAACTTGACAGATCACAAGTACCAGCCGTTGGAGAATTAAACAATGTCATCATCTGCCTCTCATCCAACTCTAGAGTCCATCAATGCATTGATATTGTGGTTGTTGACATCCCTGAAGCCTATGGTGTACTGCTTAGCAGGGATTGGTCTAGCAAGTTGCAAGGATACTTTGCCATGGATTGGTCCCACTTATGGCTACCTTACAAGGGGAGAAACAACCAAATCAGAGTCGAAAGTGAACCATACATGAAACACACTGTAACTGATTTGGATGCCACAAATGAACCCATCAGCTTTGCCCAGGAGGAACTTGGTATGTGTTTTCTAGATTCCATTTTTGGATGTTACCGACTTCCTCAGTCTTCAGTAGGCCCCGAAGTCCAATCTGAAATGGCACTCGTTGCAGAGGAACAAGCCCAAACTGTCTCACACCAAGCCGAAATTCCTCCGCAATCCACTACCCCCAAGGGCCCGAAAAGTGACATATGGACCTTGTATTATGACGGTTCCAAAAATCTCGATGGTTCTGGCGCTGGCTGCGTTTTGCTTGATCCTCATAAGAATAAATTCTTAATCTCCTGTCGGCTGGAGTTCCAATGCACCAACAACACTGCCGAGTATGAAGCTTTGATCCTTGGGCTTAAAAAGGCGCTGGATTTGAAGGTAAAATGCTTACGGGTCATTGGAGACTCCGAGATTATCACTAGGCAGGTACGCAATACTATTCACTGTTTGTATCCACATTTAAAGGCGTATCAGCAAGAGGTATGGCGATTAATTTCTGCTTTTGACGCTTTTGGAATTAAATCTGTTCTTTGGATGCATAACGCAGCGGCAGATACTCTGGCTAATGCCGCTGCTAGATTTACCCCTTTGAGGGATGGTTTTTCTATTGAAGTTATATATAAACCCTCCGTCCCAGACAATGTCACTAACTGGCGCGTTTTTGATGATGATCAACAGGTGCTGGATTTCATGTGTAACTCAGAGATATTCAAAGACGCTGCTATAGATGAAGATGAGCACGACCAAGCTATGCAAAAGGAGTACGAACAAGTCAAAGGAAACCCCATGCCTAAAGGGGTGGTATCACTTGAGAAGCTTTTTGATCTGCAAAATCGTTTCCGAGGGCCCCCAAACGCCAAAGTACAGAGCTCTATCTTGGCCCATCGACAAGTGAACTTGGGATCAGAAGATAATCCTAAATTCGTCAACCTTGGGAAAGACTGCACCCCCCAAGAGGCTCAAGATTTCACTCAGCTATTTCGCAAGTATCGTGGCGTATTCGCTTGGACATATGAGGACTTACGCACATACGATACTCGAATCATACAACATGTGATACCCATTAAAGAAAATGTAAAACCATTCCAACAAAAGCTCAGGAAAGTACATCCTACGATGGAACCATTGATTCTAAAAGAACTCAAAAAACTTTTGGATGCACGCATTATCTTCAAAGTTCGCCATTCCACATGGGTATCCAATTTGGTTCCGGTACGGAAGAAGTCAGGTGAAATCCGCTTATGTGTGGACTTCCGAAACTTAAACCGGGCCTCGAATAAAGATAATTACCCGGTGCCCCCTATGGAGAAAATATTACAAGCAGTGTCCGGGTCAGAAATGTTCTCTTTGTTGGACGGGTTCTCTGGCTACAATCAAGTACTGGTGGCTGAACCAGATAGGTTAAAGACTACCTTTCAGACTAAGTGGGGAACCTTCGCATTCAGGCGTATGCCCTTTGGATTAATCAACGCAGGAGCAACTTTCCAAAGAGCTATGGATATAGCATTCAGGGGTCTGATAGGCCAGAGTGTGGTGGTCTACTTGGATGACGTTACTGTGTTTTCTAAACATCGGGGGGATCATTTGCGTCACCTCAGATAGATCTTCGAAAGGTGCAGAAAATACGGTATCTCGCTCAACCCAAAGAAGAGTATTTTCGCCGTAGCAGAAGGAAATCTGCTAGGTCATATCATAACTAAGCAAGGCATTGTCGTTGATCCAGAACGTGCGAAAGCCATTGCTCAAATCCCTCCCCCCAGTATTAAGAAAGCAATGCAATCCTTTTTGGGTAAGATCAATTTTGTACATAAGTTTATATCAGATTTCGCCCAGATAGTGAAGCCACTGCAGGGAATGATAAAGAAAAATGCTACCTTCAAATGGAATCAACCCGAAAAGGAAGCTTTCGACCAGATCAAGAAAGCTATAGCCGAAGCACCTTCCCTCCAGATCCCATATTTCGGCAGAGATTTTAGCTTGTATACTTTCGCCTCAGATTCATCCCTGGCAGCCGTACTCACACAAAAGGACAGAAATAATGACGAGTGTCCCATTTCATTCATGAGCACCGGTTTCCAGGGAGCTGAATTAAATTATCCTGAAATCGAGAAACAGGCCTATGCGGTATATAAAGCGGTCAAACATTTCAGACCGTACATCTTAAAAAACCATGTCACAGTTTACGTTCCCCACCCAGCTGTTCGCTCACTGTTCATGCAGCAGGAGCTGGGCGAGAGACGAGGGAACTGGGTTGCGTGTATGCAAGAGTACGACTTAGAGTTTAAGCCAACACGCACAGTTAAAGGGCAAGGTCTATGCCAAATGGCTGCAGAGGCCGCAAGTTCCCAACAGATTGAAGAAGATAATTGGGAGCAAGAAATTGATATGTACCAAACTGACGTCATTCCTCAAATAAGGAACCCTTCTTGGTACTCGGATATTTCGGGATATTTAGCACACGGTGTGTTGGACCCAGTTCTAAATTCTTGGCAGAAACGTGCAATCAGACTCAAAGCTGCGTCTTACCAGATAATCCAAGGGAAGCTTTTCAAGAAGCATTCCGACGGGGTCATGTTGCGCTGCCTGGAACATGACGAAGCTCAGAAAATCTTAACTGAGCTGCACGATGGACCAGCAGGAGGTCATTTTGCCGGGGACACCACTGCTCATAAAATAATGCGAGCAGGTTATTATTGGCCAACTCTTTTCAGAGACTCCCACGCATATGTTCGGAAGTGCATTCAATGCCAGAAATTCGCAAACCGAGGAGCGCGTCCCGCCGCCCCTTTGTTGTCAGTAGCAGTGGAAGAACCTTTTCAACAATGGGGTCTGGACGTCATTGGTGAGATCTTACCCCACTCTTATAAGCAACATCGGTACATTCTAATGGCTACTGATTATTTCACCAGGTGGGTTGAAGCAGTACCGTTACGCCAAATCAACGATCAAGAGGTAATGCAATTTGTCACTCATTCCATCATTACCAGGTTTGGCGTTCCAACTTCCTTGGTTTTTTATAATGCAACGTATTTTTCATCTTTTAAATTATATGATTTTGCTTTGGAAAATGGCATTGTTCTTAAACACTCTGCAAAGTACTATCCCCAAGGAAATGGTCTAGCGGAATCAACAAATAAAAATCTGATTCGCATCATTAAAAAGACCCTTCTGTCTCACCAACGCAACTGGCACAATGCCCTCCAAAATGCACTCTGGGCTGATCGCGTCACCCCTAAGTCCTCAATAGGCACCTCACCATATTTTCTCGTGTATGGGAAAGAAGCTGTCCTCCCTCCCAATTTGTCTCTTCCCGCTCTGCAGTTGTCTCAAGAGTGTCATGGTACCCCTTGCCCCGCCTTGCAAACCCGCATTGACACCCTGCTGAAATTAGAAGAGGAAAGGCAGAAAACCCGGGAGAAATTCGCCATTCACCAGAGTCGGATCAAGAAGTGGTTCGATAAAAAGTCTGCAGGAGATAAAAAATTTGAAGTAGGAGATCTTGTCCTAAAGTGGGATAAGGCTCACGAAGAAAAGGGAAAACATGCCAAATTTCAAGCACTATGGATAGGCCCTTTTCAGGTTAAAGAAAAGGTGGGTCCCCATACATTCCGATTGCAAACTCTGGAAGGAAAAGTCGAGGTCCTCCCGGTAAACGGGCATGACCTCAAACACTATTTTACTTGAGTAGCCCTCAAAGGGTTGTTTCTGCCCATGTATTATAAAAGTCGTGTTATATAAAAAAAATAAAAAAATAAAAAAATAAATAAAAAAAATAAAAAAATAAATAAAAATAAAAATAAAAATAAAAATAAAAATCTTTCTCTAAATCTACAAGGAAGGCCTTGTCTAAGCTGCCCGCAACTGGCTCACTCCTTGATAGGTTCTATGCTGATGAAAGGCCCTTCCCGCAAAACACGGAGCAGTCAAAACTCGCTTGTAATGGGCACCAAGGGATAGTACACGGCCTTACTAGAGTCTTCAAGCATAAGGAACCACCTAGCGGCTTTGAAGGGTGCAGGCAGAAAAGGTCTTACATAGCAGCAACCGGATCGTGAGGGAACAGGGCTAACTCAAGAGAATTGCAGGCCATCCGGGAAAAACCCAAGTCCTCATATAAGACCAAGAGCAACCTCTCTGCAAGCAAAATAAGTCGGGATCCCTCATCCGCCCAGGCAAAATATGCCCATCTAAATAAGTGCCACAGGCACATTCTCAAATAAGTGCAATCGCACACAAATAAAGGGTAAAGGATTGAGAAAGGCTTCCTGCGCAGAGAGGTGATGTAACGACTCCGCCGGGGTACTGACCAGGCTCGCTGGCAGCGGATCAACATTCATGACTCCTTAGGCAGTGACTCCGCCGGAGCCGAGAGGTTTTTCTGGCAGCAGAGCAACACCATGAGGACGAAATAATTGTACCATATCCTGCAGTTGTTCAAAGTTTCTCCGACCCTCACGGTCCTGGAACGCGAAGAATTAAAAAATTCGGTCGATCTGCACTCAATAAGCCAAAAGGTTAGGCAACTATGCAAGGTGGCAAAGGGAGGAAGGTGTAAACTCTGAGGTAAAAGAACAAGCTAGTATTTGGCCCCTCCCCCCTCCCTCATGGACCATTCATCGGCAGAGACTCTGAATTCATCCAGTGAATCGCCATTTGTTGTAGCCTCTACAACACCCTCCAAAAATACAAAAAAATAATAACACACACTTCAAAATTTTTGGAGCCCCCTTTGAAACTAAAAGAGAAAAAGCTAAGTGAAGTTTTGAAGGGCAAGTCGCTAAGTCGTAAATCCATACTGTGAAACAATTGCGACCCCTGCGACCTGTGCGACCCCGCGACCCTAAGGTCGCCAGGTCGCAAGGTCGCATGGTTCGGAATTAAAGAAGTTGCGACTCATGCGACCTGTGCGACCCCGCGACCTTAAGGTCGCTAGGTCGCAAAGGTCACAAGGTCGCAAGGATAAGTAATTAAGGAAATTTGTGACTCAGTGACCTTTGCGACCCAGCGACCCTAGGGTCGCAGGGTTGCAGGGTCGCACTCTACCAACTTGCGACCTCATTAAGTGCTCGCACGTGCGACCCTTTTTTTAAAAGGGCAGGTCGCTAGGTCGCATTTGTCACTTGCAGCGAAAAGTTAGGAATTGCTCTGACAGGCCGACTGGCGCGTTTTCTTCCGGGTAAGTTGCTATTTCCTCTCTATGTTTCCTTCATGAGCATTTCTTGCCCAAATCTAGCCTCCCCATTGTCTTAATTACCTGCTGGGGAGGCTGTAGGGTTTTTCTGTGAGGTTTTCATATTGTTTTGTTCTCCTGTTGTTACCATTAAACCCCAGGGTCACATTTTCTTGTCCAGCCCCTCATGGCTTCATCCTAACCGCAGCCTGGACCCCCTTCCAGTCTTGTATGCTTCCCGTTAGGAGAGAAATGAACCCCAAGCCTCGCGCGCTCGAAACCCCCGACAGGCCCAAGTGCGACCTGCGACCCAGCGACCCGGTCGCAAGGTCGCCAAGTCGCGCGATCCTCTGTTAGCGACTCTGCGACCCTGCGACCTAGTCGCAAGGTCGCGAGGTCGCATGTGAGTTCTTTGGTTAATCAGCGACCCTGCGACCCCAAGAGAACTGTTAATTAAATTCTGCATGGTAGACTGTATTTAGCCCGTTATCATCATGTCTTTCTCATCATGGGATTCTTTCCTGAATGCAACAGGTGAATTTGGAGCAGACACGATACCGGTCCTCTCTGACTCTAGCGACATGGCACCCCCAGTGTCCCGAAAGAAAGGTAAGCAGGTGGTGGAAGAAGAGTCAGACACAGACGTGCAAACATCTCCTCCACCAATATACAGAGATACCCTTTGCACCTTCGCAAAAGGGGACAGCCTGAGATGGTATGAAGTATATCATGAGTTCGCTATACCAGAAGATGAGTTTCCAGAAGATCTCCCGGACCGGGAAGTATACCTAAAGGTCAAGAGATCCAAATTACATCTAGCAGGGGCACATCCAGCCGTCTTCCCGTGTCCAGAAATATTAGACTGGATCATACAGAAAACGGATCCCAGGAGGTTCTTGATCCGAGATAGCAAAGGAAAAGCTTTCGCGACGTTGGAGGGCTCAGATGCCCAGGTCTACTACTCGCTGCCCCAACCAGAGGAAAACTTTACCCCGAGATGGGTTTCTACTCACGAAGTACCTGTGGTTGATACAATCAGGAAATGGTGGGCGGAACCGGACAAATTTAAAGTCAAGAAAGACCAGGAGTACCCGGTGGCCGGTCTAAGGAAAGTGTATAAGTTAGTGGCCGCCATGCTCTGCAGATTGTATGGACGTCCGGACGCCACCACCTTCAACGGCGCATGGGCAACTATAATGGAATATGTAACGGTGCACGGCACTCGTTTCAACTGGGCTGGTATATTAATGGGCTCAATGCAAACAAATTTGGCTTCGGCTTTAGCCCCAGATGAAGGAACGCCGTCAGAATTTTATATGGCTTCATATCTATTAGATGTTGTCAATGCCCGACTGCATTTTGAGGGATGGCCACATAACTACGACTCCGAACAAACTCAAGCAATCCATTTGCAGACCAAGGTATTCTGGGAATCCAGGTACAAGTCAGATATTGAGCAAATCTCTCAGATATTCATTCCCGCCCTTTACGGGAAGCTGTTTGGGCAAGACACCCCCTGTATGTCTTGGCGAGAAATGTAGACACTAGGTCAGGTGGCGCACTGGTTTCCCTTCGCTGAATATACAATCATTCGAGTATTTGGCACACTCAAAGCACCACATGCTCTGCCTAGGTTTATTACCGACAAGGTGCTTATGCAGGAGGTATGTTTCCAGATGACCTCGGGTTTCTCCAATGTCCTTTCCAAAGGAAAGAAGAAACCTTGGCCCTCTCTGCCCCTCACCATCGGTGCTTATACAGTCAAGGACTTCAGGGAAGTAGGGGCTCAAGGGGAAGAGGTAAAAGGTTATCACTTTAGAAATTTGGATTACCGAACATACGACCCAGTCAAGATAGTTCCGGAGCACTGTAAGAGGGCCAAGTTTAAATGGAGCTATCAGCATGTCGAACGCCCGGCAAAAGATGAGAAAAGAAACTGGTACAACGCAGACATGCAACTAGCTCTGGGGATTGACTCTGACCGAGAAGAAGAGGATCACCAAAATTTAGGAGACAGGAGCCATAAACTAGGAGGCTCTTCTTCTTCTCGGGATAAGAAAACCTGGACCAATACAGGGCCTGACACCTCGGATCAGCTAAAAGGAGCAGAAGCCCAGGCCAAGAAGGAAGAGGAAAAGAAAATGAAGGAGGATGAAGAGAAACGTAGAAGAGATGCAAAGACAGAGCGGAAAAGGAAACAGGCTGAGGAAAAGGAAAGACAGGAAAAGGAAGCACAGGCGGCGGCAGAACAAGCACTTAAGGAAGAACTTGACAAAGCCGAACGGCAGAAGAAGGCAGACCAAGCTGCCGCAGCAGAGAGAAAAAGAAAAGCTGAGAGAGAAGCAGAGGCAGAGTCAGAACGCAGGAAGAAGGAGGAACATGACAAGGTAGAAGCCGAGCGCCGGCAAAAGAAGGAAGGAAAAGCACAAACGCAGGATAAAGAGGATGAAATGATAGACGACATCGACATATCTCCCCTGGAGATTCCTCCGAGTGGCACGAAAAGTATCCTCCCTGATGACAATTTTTCCGGGGAACAAGAGGAAGAGGTCTTCGACCTGACTAGATTGACATTTGACCAATTCTCTTTCAAAATATGGCAAGAGAGAAGGAAATCCTTGGCGCAAAGCCATCCCGCCTTATCTGCGGTCGCCACTGAAAAGGACATCGTCCCGGATACCAGGACCAACCCGGTAATGATAGCATCAGCAGGCACCGCTTTTGCCGCGGCCACAAAGGAAAATGTCACTAGAATGAGCAGGGAGATTATTTCCCTACAAAACAGGCTAAACGCAGCGGAACAGGATAAATCAATACTGGAGAGTGAGATGCGACAGCTCCAAGGTAAGCCTTCCCAAGTCAATGAGGTCCCACTGGCGGTCATGAAAGAGTGTGATGTGTTGGAAATGACCATGAGGCAAGTATATAGGGAAATGCTCACCCTAAAACAAACAATGGCCCCATTGGCAGAGGCACGAGCGGAAACCAAACAGAAGCATGAGCAGCTCAGGGAAGCCTCGATAGCTTTAGAAAAAATGATAAACTGGACAGGGCAGTACCATCAAGCTCCCAAAAATGTGCCTAGGAAGGATTGGGGTCACACACAAGACGCCAAAGTACAAATCCGGATGAAGATGCAATCCAAAGACAAGCTGGCCAAAGACTTGGACAAAGTGGTGTCTGCATATAATCACCTGATCAGTGGTATAGAATTCATGAACGCTCTTCATCACATTCCGTCGTTAGGGGCATTGGATGAAACTAAAGACTGGGAGAAGGTAGATCAGGGAATTCAGTCTTTTCTGCAACCCGTGAGACAAGCTGCTGCCGCACCAGAATTTGAGGCATCACAAGAGAACCTAAATCGGTTGCTTGTCACTCCAGTAAAAATCTATACCAAGCTTGCCTCCCTCTCAATCCAGATTTCCCAGAAGAAGGAGACTCTGATACCGAATGCCCTGGAATGGATGCATCGATTAAAAGAAGAAACCCCTCTAGTCTCCCCTATAGCAGCGGATTACCAGACCTGGCAAGATTTCCTCAAGGGGAAGAAAATTGACGCTCCAGACCTCTCAATCACACGACCACCTCCACAACTAAGTTCTTTCGGTCGCAGGTCGCGACCGTCCCCAGGTCGCGCATACGCCTGAGTCGCAGGTCGCACCTGCACCTGGGTCGTAAGTCACAATTTTTCCGCCAGTCGCAGGTCGCATGTTCGTCCAAGGTCGCAGGGAAGCTGAACCGTCGGGAAGTCGAAGCGTCGGAAAGCCTGAAGGGCGCTTCTTGAGTCTATAAATACCCCTGCAGGGCACATAGTTAAGGGCTTCTCTTTTGTGGACTGAAGAGCAATATAGCATTGCAATCAAAGGGTTATACTCTTGCATATGTAATACAGATACTTGTTTAAAACCCCTTTGTTGGATGATGTGTTTAGCTGGGACAATACTGTGTGTATTCTGCGTATATTTTCAGAATATCGTATGATTAATGAATGCTGTGTTATTCATGCTCCATGGTTATCTGTGGTTGTGTTTGACTATGCTCAATTTTACCATGTGTTATTACAATGAATGTTGATGAACTATTTTATTAGCATTTCGTTGCATCTTTCGGAAAGTTAAGGGATACTCTCGCCATAAAGAACTGTTTCTTTGGTGGTTAGATTATCTTACATGCATTACCCCATAGATGTGTTGCTAACGACATTTCCTAGGCGTATGCATTTTGTTTATTACCTTGCTACACGCAGTGTTATATATTAGTTTGATACATCAGTCATGTATTCTGTATCATGTGAATAAGTGTATGTCTGCAGATTCAATCAGGTTCTTCGAGACTGAAGAGAAAGTCATTTAAGCGGTAGCCGGACCCACACCCCGGACGGGATCCCTATTCCAAACGGTTCTAAGTCTAATTGGGACTTTCTACCGGGGAGATCCCCTACTGTTGGCCGGACATATTTTCCCATCAACAGTAACTGAAAATTAATCTGTAGAGAACAGTATATAATGCTGAAATAACAGAAAATTAACAGCTACTATTGCATCGATTCAACCCAAAAAGGCAGGTCTCTCAAAACTAATCTAAAAGAGGGAAAAAATCTAGTCAAAACACACTGAAAAGAGGCCAATAGATCTAGGGTCGAAAGGGACAGGGATCTAAAGGAGAAAGCTGCTGAAAAGGGGTGCAGATCACAGCCAAGAGACAGAGGCAAGGTGGCTGGAAAAAAGGAGGAAATCAGAAAAAAGCGGAAAGGACAGGGAGGAGGTCCTAAAGGGAGGTCCAAACAAAACTACAAGAGGTGATTTGAAAGGAAGAAGAGCTGATTTAAAGGGATCTGAGAAGGAGGTAGCATATCTGAAAAAGGGAAGGCTGAAACTCGGAAAAATTAGACACCCGAAACAGCTAAAACTCTTCCACCAAAAGTGGAGGGTACTGAATCCCTAGGGGGCTAGGTTCCCACTTAGATGAGCAAAATAGATCAGAAACGAGTCTAAATGGGTGGAGAGAGGAAATTTGGAAAACCACGACAAAGCTTCAATAAGACGAAGAAAAATTACGAAAAAGCAGTGAAAAATTGGCGAATTCACGAGGTTCGACTGTTTTTGAATGTAGTCGCAGAAAATAGAAATTTGAAAAGTGCGACCTGAAGGTCCAGGTCGCAGTTTATGGGCTGAAAAGTGCGACCTGAAGCTCCGGGTGTCTCGGCGGCAGATTTTCAGAAAAGTTGTCGTCTCAGTTGCGGCTAATGTCGGTCACCTGCGCAATAGGGCCAGAAACACGCGGAAGTTAGAAATTTTAATGTTTTAGGGTTTTATGTGAGAAAAACAACATAAAAATAGGAAAAATAAAAAGCTGAAAAGAAACCCTAGGGTCTGAAGTAGCTGGATATGCAGGAATATGAAAAACGACAGTGGTCGTAATTTAAAACCCATGTGGAGTCGCCATTTGTTAGTATGAATCCTTTGTCGAAGTGTACGAAAAAGGACCACTTTAGCTACGCATAACTAATAGCCCTAACAACAAAAGTGGCTGCCAATATCTTCAGATCTGCAATTAGTTGATCAAGAAAAGAGCTGCAAAAAACCAGATCTATGCATAGAAAGACATTAAGCAGTAAAAAGAAGGGTTTGCTCCATATATCCAATAGACAAGACAAGAACAATTTTTGAAAGAATTTTTGTATTAAGGGCACCTGGGAGGAAAACAAGAAGGCGTATCCAATTCTCCTCAATGGGATGGGTTCTTGGGAGTCCTCAGCACTTCAGATCTAGAATCTCTCTCTCTTGTTGGTGTAGAAAACCCTGACAAAGATAGAACTCAAAGGGAGCTCACACAAAAAATAATGTAGAAAAGGTGACCAAGTGTATAGATCCAGAGTGATCTAATAGGTAACAAAAGGTGAATAATGGTAGGAAAAACCCTCCTATTTATAACAAAATATTGGGTCATTCTAGATCTTGGTGCATGATTAAAATAATGTTAACCAAATCTAGATCCACCTTTTATGGAATATTTTATTATATTTGTTGGAGGAAAAAGTATTTGACTTGGGTCAAATCCCTTTATTTGTTAATAATAAATAAATAAATGATTTATTTATCTTTTTAAGGAAGTGGTTGAAGGATAATTAAATAAATAATGATTTTTTTAATTATTTGTGGGTGATTTGGTCATATTTAACAAGGAATATTATCTAAATAAGATTTAAATAATTATTCCTAGAAAATAATAAGATAAATAAAGGTTTATCTAATTAATTTCTTTGTTTTTGAGTTAAACATGACTAGGAATAATAATTAAATTATGGTTTAATTAATTATTCCATGAGGAAAATTAAACAAAATAGGTTTGTTTAATATTTCCTTTTGGGGTTTCCTGTTTAGACCATAAACAACCTAATAAATGTGGTTTATCAAGTTATTTTACATAGTGAAAGCAATTTTACTTAGGGTAAAATTGGTCTTACATGGTGTACTTGGGTCCATCTAATGATAATAGGTTAGATGACCAAAACATGGTGTAACAGGAAAGATTAATTTTCTGAGGAGGTTAATCCCAAACCTTGCTGAGCTCTTAAAAAACATTACAAAAATGCTTAAGAAAGATTTCGGTATAAAATGGACTTTACCAGATAAACAATCATTCGAATTGGTCAAACAAGCTCTTACTCAAACACCAGTCCTGATTAGTCCAGATTTCACCAAAAGTCATTTTTTCTTTTGCATCTGAGCATACAATAGCTACAGTATTACTTCAAAAGAATGACTTGGGGAAAGAACAACCGATATCCTTCTTTAGTAGGGCCTTAAGAGATGCTCCTCTCAAATATAACATCATGGAGAAGCAAGCCTTAGCATTAGTGAAAGCATTAAAAGACTTTAGGGTTTATATTTTACACTCTCACATAATTGCTTTTGTTCCACATACTGTTGTCAAGGACATTCTAGGTCAAGACCCTGATGGTAAAAGGGGGAAATGGATTGCAATAATTCTTGAATATGACTTAGAAATTAGGCCCACCAAACTAGTTAAAGGGAAGGGATTAGCGAAACTTATGGCTGAGTCTAACTTCCAAGCACTAGACATGAATATGGTAGATGTGTTGGAAGAAATAGAAGAATCTACTGCTCCTTTTATTGAAGAAACTTTTCTAAATTCTCCTTGGTATGCTGACATTATTTATGTGCTTTTATATTTAAATTCCCCTCCTTCTTTGTCCAAAACTAAAGCTAGATTTTTGAAACAAAAAGCTTTGAGTTTTTGCATTATAGATGGGATATTATATTGGAAAAATGCTGTTGGAATTTTGCTTAAATGTTTACTTGAAGATGATGCGGGAAGAATCATGCACGAATTGCATGATGGAGAATGTGGAGGACACCTCTACTGGAAGGCTAAAATGAACAAAATTCTTAGATCTGGTTACTATTGGCCTACCCTTTTCCCAGACACTCAGAAGTTGGTCATGTCTTGCCATAAGTGTCAAATATTTGATGGCAATATAAAACTTCTTCCCTTACCCCTACATCCTATCAGAGTTGAGGCACCTTTCCAGTAATGGGGTTTAGACATCATTGGGGAAATTCACCCATCCTCCTCAGCTCAACATAAGTGGATCCTCACAGCCACTGACTTCTTTACCAAGTGAATAGAAGCTATACCCTACAGGAATGTTAATGAATTTGTCATTATCAAGTTCCTTGAAACAAATATCCTATCCATATTTGGTTGTCCCAGAAAAATCATAAAAGACAATGTTGCTGCTTTTAAATCTAAGAAGATGGTTGATTTCTGTTACAAATACCACATAACCTTGGGCCATTCCACTGCTTACTATCCCCAAGGAAATGGATTAGCTGAATCTTCCAACAAGAGCCTCATCAATATCATTAAAAAATTGTTGGAACAGAATAAAAAATCATGGCACAGTAAGTTGGTTCATGCCTTGTGGGATGATAGGTTAACTACAAAGAAATCAATAAATATGCCCCCCTATCAGTTAGTTTATGGCATGGATGCAGTTTTTCCCACCTCATTAAGAGTTCCAGTTATGAAGCTCCTTCAAGAAGTGCAGATTGAAGAGAATGATATGCAGAGAAGAATCAACCAAACAATCCATTTACAGCAGACCAGAGAGGAATTCTATGAAAGAACACAATTATTCCAAGAAAATATGAAGAAGCTTTTTGATATAAAACTAAGGCAAACAATTTCCAAGTTGGAAGTATTGTTCTTAAGTGGGATTCAAGGAGAGAAGAGAAGGGAAAAAATGGCAAGTTTGAGAACTTGTGGAAATGTACCTATATTGTTCATGCTGAAAGGGGTCACAATGCATTCTTCTTGAAAGAATTGAATGGATAAGATCTATATGGAGGTCCTGTCAACAGAAGAATGCTCAAGAATTACTTCTGCCAAGAGTCTTGAGTTTCAAAGCATTCTATTTTTTCATTGTAAATATCATAGTCTGAACATTGCATTCGAAGTTATGAAAATAAAAAATACAGAAACAGAGAAAGAAAGAAAAGAAGGCAGATTGTAAAAAATCATAAAGGTATAGCCCCATACCAAAAAAGAGAAACAAATCTGAAAGTGTGCAAGCTTAAATGCCACTCCTGAAAAACACACTTCTAGTTAGTCAAACGGTTTAATCTTGACTAAGTAGCTTTAAATTTTCTGCTGATAGGATAGTGAATTCGATTTTCCAAACTGTTTAACCTTGGCTTATCAGTAGATAGATTAGGATAGAAATTAAATGTTCAAATATGCTCAAAATCCGAACCTAAATATTCCAAGCAAAGAGAATGACTCAAATTTGTTTCAAATTATGAGTTAAAGAAGAGGTAAATCTGGTTCTAATTAGCTCAAAATCTGAACCAGAGGATAAGCAAAGAACAACTCAAGTAAGAGTCAAAACAGAGCTGTAAAAAGAGGAAGGAAGTGCTTTGAAAAAATCAGATCTTAAGCCTTAATTTTTGTTTTAAATGTTGTGCAAAATAATGTCTATGTGCAGTTTGTTCTTATGCCATAGACCAGCATCAAGTCAAACAACTTAATCTTGACTTGAATGCTTTTTAAATTTCTGTTGTAGAAATTAGAGAATAAAGTCTGTTGGAAAGTTTAATCCCAACAGACAGTATATTAGGTAGAGAATCATATGGGCTCAACTGTTTAATCTGACTCCGTGGAGAAATAAGAAGTAGAAATAGATTAGATTTCCTGCTTTTAAAAGAATAAAATGTTGTGAAAGAGTTTTCCAATCCAAGTGCACTCTAATGAAGAAAAAATGTTAGATCAATAGGATTGGGTAGGTAGAAATATTGTATTGATGAAGATCCATTGTTTTTGTGGATGCTAATATGTTTTCAAAACAAGATCATCCCAACAAAGGAAGGGCAGCATAATGGATGAGGCAATTGATCAGCTTCCCAGAGAATCCAAGTCTGAAATTCTTGATGCCTTCAAAAAGGCACCATCCCCCAAGTGGAGCCACTGCTAGCCACCTATAAATGTTGTTTTATCAAGTAGTGGCTAAATGATTTTGGATAGCCTTCAAGAAAAAATTTCATTGCTAAAAATATTTGTTGGTGCTTAAAGTCTTTTGATAATATCCCATCATTTGGATAATCGTCACTGCTTTTCCCCTTTTCAACTCAGAAATTCTGTTGTCATTACATGAAGAAAAAATACTGCAAGCACCTTTTTTTCCTTTCCCCCCTTCTTCCAAAACTAACCTCATTTTACCCCTCCATTTCCCATGAAAATCCCTCATTTTCGAGTCTTTTCCCCTTTTTCCCCTTCATCAAAACCCTTTGATAGGGCTTAAGATCCTATCTTTTCCTTATCAAAACCCTCAAAATCCTTTGAAAACCATTGAAAACCTATAAAAATCACATTTTCATATTATAGACTTAAGCCCCCTTGGGCTAAGTCTTTAACCCTTCCCTTCCATACACCTTAGTGCCAAAACCAAGCACTGGCCCTCTAAGCACTTATCACATTGCCCCATGCCTATTAGCCCTTCATCCATAACCCTTGGTTATATGGCTTTCCATGTAACCCGTGGCCCCGCAGACGAGTGCCTAACCATATTGTATTTATATCCCGCCCCCGAAAAAATTAAAAATTTATGTTATATTGAAACGTTGGGTTTTTTTATTATTTTCTAAAGTTTCCCATGACGCAAAATTTCAGTTAATCTCCACCTTCGATCTGATCCACAGATCGACGACGCGCAATCTCTCACCCCGGTGGTCCCCGCCAACCACTCACCGTTGCAAAACTACGTGGTATCCATTGCACCGCTTTTGATAGCGAGGCGATTTATTTTATTTTGCAGTGATTCCATACACCATTTGACGCGTGGCCTGAACACTATTCACAAAACCGCTGTTCATCGCACATTAAAGATCGGACATGGACCCGACACAATATTGACGTCCACCATCCGATCTGAGGCTGCTCATCGGACGGTGATCGCTCACCAAAGAAGTCCGACAGCTAACCAGGATACGACGCGGTCATTAAAGCATCTCTGCTGTCAATCTGATCTGCAGATCGACGACCCACCATTCATCACCCTGATTCCCCCACTTTGAATTTTCGCCTCTACTCTCGACCGTCAATCTCTGGGCAATCAACGACTCCGATTCTAAATTCCTTTTTCGCTCCCCTTTGACCTCCTCTAATCAATCTCGACTGTTGGATGAGGCCATCCGACGGCCACGCTCTCTCCATGCGCCTTCTGAAGCAGTTAACCTATACATGTAGCATTTTCTAATATTTTTCATATTTTGCAGGGTTCAAATGATTTTTCGCTAGGTCTGAAGAAAATTCAGAGGCAGAGGGTGACGATCCTCCTGCCTTCGTTTCATCAAAAGGAATCATTCGCAGGTATCAAATCCACGTTTTATCAATGGTTCATAAGGCATTGATGCCAATCAATCCTTGTGCAGCCCTGCATACCAATAAACACAGCAAGTCAATCGCAAATCAAGAACATCAGTGTCGAAGACAGAAACACACCAGCACGGAAGACTGAAGACAAATTTTTGGGAATTGCGGCTAAAATGAATTATCAAAAGCCTAATCCTCCTGGCTAAAACACAGTTTAAAGAGAATCATGAGTGTTTTATCAGACATGAAGCCTATGCTGCCACATCAGGGGCTAATTGAATCCCCTAGCTACCACAGAGCCACCTACAGCCTCAAATCAATCAAAAGAAGGCCGAAGTTATTACCAAACTAGGAGATATTTTGCATCAATACAACTGAAAAATTAATTAAACCAAAGGAACTTATTGTAAACTGTCAGCATAAGTTATTGCAAGGATAACGAGGAGCCTTGAAGTCAACAAATTCTTTCCAACAAGCCTAATAGTTAATGTAAACCAATTAATACAGGGGAAATACCAAAATATTCTCTATTAAGCCCCTCAAAGGCCGAGAGACAGTGCACTGTATTAATTGAACTTAGAAGATATTTTATCCTATTCCACCTCCTCATTTTTTCTATAAATATTACTGGAGAAGATGAGAAAGTGTTGGTTGGTTGATCACTAGTTGTAATACTGAAACTCTCTGAAATAATACATAGTCTGTTGAAGTTGAAGAACAACTTGAAGTCTTGGAAGCCTTGATGATGTTGTTGCATGCTTGTTCCTGAGAAGGCTCTATCATTGGATCCATGAGCTTGGCTGTTGGTGAAGTATTCTGAACTGTTTAATGTTTTCTCTTGTTTTCATTCTGTTCCATAATTTCTTACTACAATAGGTTGAAAGTTTTAGGCTAAGAAATGACTCCTGGAAGCACCTTAGACCTGTTCATCCTTCACTGTTTCATGTTTTCTTTTGTTGAGGTATTTTAGAGTCTTTAATCTCTCTCTTTAGTCCTCATGCTTGTTTATTTCCTTAATAGTTTGAACAGTTGGTTTCAGCATGACTTATGGTTTTCCTTGCTTGTCTGTTGCCACTTAAAGGATGTTATTGAAGTCTCCCTTTGAATTATTTCTGTTTACAGTGAGCCAAGGAGGTCTGTTCTGTTCTTGCCCTTTGTCCTTGCTTAAACAATTGTCTTAAAGGTATTTATAGTTGTAATCATAGATGTGTTAGGTGTTCCCTCTTCTATGACTACAATTATCAGTGAATCTTTTATGTTTTCTAAGTCATTTGAAATAAAATATTTGAGGAAATAGGGTGTTCCCCGAATCTTAGATTTCATTTTAAAAGTTGTTTTGAAACCATTATTTGCTTAAAGGTATGATTTGTAGAGTTTATGGTTAGCCCCTTCTACCAAATAGTTGTTTATTGTTCAAGTTGTGGTTTCAAATTCCCTTTGTTTGAGAATTAAACTTCTCTTTCCAAATCATTGATGTCCATCTCATTCCAAAACCAAAGGATCCTATGGCCAAGTTAGATTTTCCCTCTGATATCCCATATCCATTGATGAGTATGTTATGAATTCTTCTTGACTCCATTTCCCAATGAACCAGATGTTTCTCCTTTCTATATATCTTTCCTAGACCTTTCATGTTTTTCTGTATCAATTCAACCAAACAAACAAACAAACACCTGCACTTAATAACTAGTCTAAAACCAATACTCAAAGCACACAAGATAAACCTTTGCAAAAAAAAAATTGAGAGATCCCTCTCTGAGAACAAGAGGACTAGATCCTGGAACTCTAAAGATTGGTTCTGATGTTGCCTTGTCTTTTGATTTTCCAAACTATCAAAACACGGGACCCCAATAGGTGTAAGTCGCTACTCTCGGAATTTAGCCTCGGTAGGTTGGACCATTTTTACCCCTTTGCATGCGCTTGTTCTTTCGAACGGTGTATGTATTAGTACTGCTACCAATAATCAGGCCGAATATGATGCAGTACGAGGTTTGTTAGCCGATGCCCTTTCATATCGCATCCTCCACCTTCATGTTCATTTAGATTCCCTACTTCTTGTCATGCAATTGAATGGTGTATATTGTGTGCATAATCCTATCCTTTTCAAAAGATATTTACGAGTGAAGATTTTGATGCGTGAATTTGAAATCATTACTTTTAGTCATGTACCTAGAGCACAAAATCACTATGTAGATAGCATTGCAAACGACATTCTGGATTGACATTTAACACAAGACAATAACATAAAAATATCAAAATGATGCATATCCATAGTATGTGTCGTATAAAATGTTTTGGAGTTCATTCACTCTGATACATATGACATGCCCATAGCATGTTACAAGAACTAAAAATTGGGGTGCACCATTTTCCCCTACACACTAATCACTATTTGGAGGATCCCGAGCCAATGGCTCTGCCCTCGCAACTCGTAGATCACGCATGCCATGTCCGGCCATCGCCATGCGCCGCATGATCCCTCGCCATTCCAAGGGTAAACCAATACATGGCTCTATGTACTGGTCATCTAAGTCTTGCCAGTAGTGTTCTGAAACACCGGTTAGAAGCCTCTCACATCTATGACGGATATCCTCCAGAAGGGCCGCTGCATCCTCATTACGCTGCACCCTTGATCCACTAGATCCTGTGGCCCCCGATACTGCAGGTCGTCCCATGTACCTGGCCGGTTTTACCGGTGCTGTATCTACATACCAAAAGTAAAATAATCAGTACCACATATAATATTATAGAAAATTTACATGCACATAAAATATTAGCAATTTTTCACTTACCATCGGGTCCCCATATATGACTAGGCGGCAGTGGCAGATCTGGGTCCCCACAATAACTCATCCCACTATAGGGATAGTCGTCTATATACAGCGGCATCTGATCCCAATGAACAAAGAAATCAGGACGGAACACCAGTTCAACTGCTCCACGTCCTCCTCTACACAGTAGTTGTCCCCACCGGCGCATCCTAGGCTCTCTCAGGCCCCCATCTGGGAGCTGTATGCGAGGTCGAAGTGTCGTGATCTTCTTAAAGAATAAAGAGCACAAAATTGTACCATACACACAGTCCTGGTTCGCTTGCCTCTTGCATAGCGACAACTATCGTTTCAACGACGACATCATCATATGGGCCCACCCATAGTAGGTCCCACTTAAAACACTGTCCACAAGCATCATTTTCCCCCCCATGATGTGATGGAGTGCCTGGTTTCCTAGGATTCGCAGAACTGTTGCGGCCACAGCACGGGTCTCTAACCTCTCCAAATCCCCAATGGGTATCCGAGTCCCCTTGACTTGGAGACCTAGCCGACAATGG
The DNA here is from genome assembly GCA_034641835.2 of Pinus albicaulis. Classification (NCBI taxonomy): domain Eukaryota; kingdom Viridiplantae; phylum Streptophyta; class Pinopsida; order Pinales; family Pinaceae; genus Pinus; species Pinus albicaulis. The sequence continues at coordinate 1,299,608,418 of CM076582.1, read as the reverse complement.
CGCTCTACAAAATCTATGATATTCCATCCACGCAGTAATACTGCATGAGTATTCCCTACCATCCCAAGCGGTGGGAGAACAGTCAGGAAATATATATCCTGGACCGTCAACTCGATCTGGTGCCTCTGCACTATAAAGACCTCATGGTTCGGGTCCCAATAGCTGACAATCCGAGCCAATAAGGCCTCCCCATCTCTCATCAAAGGGTTCTCCACAAACTTCAGAACCCCAAACTTGGCCAAAGCGTTGCGAACACCCTGATCCTCTCGAATCTCCGACCATAATGCGCCTAGGTCTCTCTCTCCATTTAATCCGTAGCTCTGCCATATCTTCACAAAAGCATCATATTTGTCAGTATACAGATAGGAAAGACTACTTCTCATCACAAAAGCCTGGTTCTCAGCCAAAAAATAGCACAGAAACACCCCTCCCTACCAGGTCGCACTTTTCAGGCCCAAACTTGGGACAGGTCACACTTTTCTGCCCAAAACCTGCCACCTAAGTTGCACTTTTTTCCCCAAAAAGTGTGACCCAGCCGTGAGGAGGAGTGGAGGGCTATTCCTAAGCCCTAGGGACCTAATATGAACTTTTAATCCACTGAAAATAAATAGTAGGGTTAGGCCTCTTACCTGCAACTGACGGATCTCGATTCCAACGGTCGGTTTGTCTGCTATGATCGCCGCAAGATTTAGGGCCTTCTCTCCTCTCTACGTTCACCACAGCTCCACATGCAAATGAACGAATTTGGAGGGAAATGCCTTATTAAAAGAGAAACCCCTGTTTTTTCTTCCGCCTGCTGCGATCCAACCATAGCTCCATTTACCAAACCATCTGCACCGTTGGAAAGCTCTCACCGAGCCCTCAAATGGGTATATATTAGTTTTTAGTGATTTGATACTTCAATGGGACACATTTTCCTATGAAGCGCCACTTCAGCGTTCCTCAAAATCCAATTTCTTCACTTGTAACACTCATACCGAGGGCACCGTGTTGCCTCCATACTTGTCCACACTCGTGTTTACTTTTGTCGTGAGTTACCATCTTGTACTAATGATTTTATGGTCCCCATTGGACCCTTTTCCTATGTGGCAGCACCATCGAGTCACCCTTGATTAGAGCATCCAAGTTGAGTCATCATTACTTTCATGGAGTCTATCCGAGTCCCTTTGCACCCCGCTATAGTCCTCCATCCTTCATTGCTTGGTCCCTCTCTCGTGTCACTCATTATGGCCTTTAGTCCCACTGTCCCCTATCCCTCATGATATTGTGTCAGTCGCTGCCAGTTCATCCATGCTATTTATTCTCTAACAAGGGAAGTCATCCGTTCGCTACTCATTCCCCCCCATTTCATCATCATCATTGGTGTCAGTTTGTCAGCCACTCTACTATTTTCTCTCGTGCCTTAGTTGAGGATCCCTTATTGCCTCACATATGGTAGACCTCCTTCTGTTGACATCAGCTCATTCATACCAGAAGACAGGTCTAGAAGGAAGTGTACCTTGGTTCCAGCTTCTACTCTTGTTCGGTGCCTCAGATCAGGCAAAGGAACTCCTCATGGCCCTTTGACTTGATTTTTTCTTAGCTCCAGCTCCTTTTCATCATGATCAAGATCTGTATACTTGATGGTCCAGTGATGCAACAGTTGACATTGGTGATTCCTGGGTGTGTGTGAGATGTCTCAACCCTCATGAGGGGGTGGCCCTACAGGTAGCCCCCCACACACTCGGATGACCTCTTCATTACAGCCTTCGATGCAGCTACATAAATTTGATGATGTCGGCCTCAACTGCTTGCAGCACCTTTTTGTTTGCATATATTATTCATATTTTTAGAGCCCTTTCTTGTTTTCAGGGGCATCTGGGTTGTATTTATATCTCATGTACTCAGATATTATTTTGTACAAGTCCTGGTTGTTATCCCAGGCACAATATGTATGTGGGATTCATTATCATGTTGTTTATCTGGTTCATGTTTATGCCAGCATTATGCCATCTCATGGTTTTCCGAATGCCTTATTGTTTGTACTATTGCCTCAGCAGGCATAGGTATGCCTCCCCTGCCGCCTATAGCAGGTACTTATGAAAAAGACTTGTCGCACCTGCAAGTCACCTCCTCAGGGTCTAGTTCTTTCAAGCACTTTGGTCTACCTTACAATCCTCTCTCTTTGACTTCCCCATTGTTATCTAGTGATTGAGTTCTTACAACATACTTCGGTCATACGATTAGCTCCTAATTCCTGCATGCTGGGGGACAATCTGTTACACCATTTTTTGATCATCTAATCCATTGTTATTAGATGGACCCAAGTACACCAAGTAAGACCAAGTTTACCCCAAGTAAAATCACATTCACTGTGAAAAATAACTTAGTAAACCATCTTTATTAAGTTGTTTATGGTCTAAACAGGAAACCCCATGGGGAAATACTAAATAAATCCATATTTATTTGATTTTTCCTCAAGGAATAATTAGTTAAACAACAATTTAATTAATATTCCTGGTTATATTTAACCCAAAACAAGGAAATTAATTAGATAAATCACTATTTATCTTATTATTTTCTAAGAATAACTATTTAAACATTACTTAAATAATATTCTTTGTTAAATATGACTACATCTCCCTTAAATAGTTAAATAAATCATTATTTATTTGATTATTACTCAACCATATCCTTAAAATGATAAATAAATAATTTATTTATTTATTATTACTTAATCACATCCTTAAAATGATAAATAAATCATTTATTTATTTATTATTTAAAAATAAGGGGACTTGACTCAAGTCAAATTCCTTTTCCCTCCAACAAATATAATAAAATATTCCATAAAATTTGGATCTTGATTTGGTTAATAATATTTTAACTATGCACCAATATCTAGACTAACTCAATATTTTGTTATAAATAGAAGGGTTTTCCCATTCATTTGTCACCTTTTGTTGCCTAAAGATCACTCTAGATCTCAACTATTGGTCTACATATTGATCCACTATCATAGCCATATTTTTCCATTTTTGACTGGGTTTTCTACACCATCAAGAGAGAGGAATTCTAAATCTGAAGTGCTGAGGACTTACAAGAACCCATCCCATTGAGAAGAACAGGGAACACCCTCTTGTGTTTTCCTCCTAGGTGCCATTAATAAAAATTTCATTGGATATATTCTTGTCTTGTCTATTGGATCTATGGAGTAAATCTGATTTTTCTACTGTTTAATGTCTTCTAATGCATAGATCGAGATTTTTGTAGCATTTGTCTTGATCATCTAACTGCAGATCTGAAGATATTGGCAGTCATTTCTGCTATTAGGGCTGTTTTTTATGCGCAGCTAAAGTGGTATTTTTTCATATACCTCAAATCAAGATTCATACTAACACCAAGATTGATTTCTCTCAAGAAATTAGCACACATCCACTGTAGAGGCATTTTCTAATTAATACCAGGATCCCATATGAACCATTGGTCCACATCTTGCCTCTGAGCAATCCAAACATAACCGGATCCCTTAATACTTAGATCCCAAGACCATATCTGACTCAAACTGCTACTAGTAGATCCACCTGGATCCTAATGCCACCATGGCCAATCATCGCCCTAGTTCCATGGCTCTGATTGTACTCTATCTCTGACTATAGATACTACTCCACCAATAGAATGCCAACTCATCACCTCTCTCTAGTCCAACCCTTGCCATAGACTAAGGTTAGCCCTACTATGTTGATGCGGTGATGGAATGTTGATGGATGACCAACATATGGCCTATTTCCAACTGTGGCATGTAGTGCCCCCCTATCTCCAAGGGCCCCTACTATACTACGCTCTGGACTAAGAATGACACTCTATAAAAAGGATACCAACTCATAATCTCCTGCAAATCCATCATATGGGAAGGATCCTATGCATAGACACTTGTATATGGAAAAATTCCCCAATGTTTCACTATGCCCAACTCACATTACTATGTCTAGTCCATCAATAGTATCTGCCCAATAAATTCCACTCCTCTCCCTATATTGGAAAAAAGTGGGCAAACTATGTTGCAAACCCTATCTATGTACTCATGGAGAGGGCTACTCCTTGCAATTACTGTAGCTTTTCCAGCTGCCTGTGCATCTACCTACACCTCATCAGTGAATGGGACCAAATATGGATGCACCACCATCTAAAAAATATCCTCCCTCATCTGACTAGAAAATCCAAGCTCCTCCAGTCTACCAACCTCCTGGAAATATATCCTATCAAGCTCCAACACCTCCTCATGACAAGTGTTTGCAAATATTACAACCATGTTGGGCTCAACATGAACCTCCATCTCACTCTCCACAAAAGGCTCATCATGCATACTGTGTATAACATCCTCCTCAATTGACTCATGCTCCGCTATGTGCTCTCCATGATGAATCATCATTGGTGACTCATCACTGTGAATGTCTCCCATAGGATCCACTAGTTTCTCATCAAAAACACCAAAAGATAAATTTGGTCTACTGTTAAAATCTCCACTTGATTTCTCATGCTCCTCAGGGGTATCCTCATATGAATTCATGGAATTAACCATAAAATCAAAATCCTCATCTATAAAGTTAGAATGAATCTCCCCCTGATCTACCTCTATTATCTCCTTGGTGTCACTCATGCATGAGTGGTCATATCTCGAAGGTTCGTTGCAAATGAAGCAAAGGCCCTTCCTCCTCAGCTCATTCTTAATGTTACATGCTTGGTCACCACAAATCCATCACAACTCCTCCTAGGTCAACTGTCTCCTGAATATCCCAATGTTATGCTCAACAAACCTTTTAGTTAGTTCATAAGCAACAGGTGAAACTAATTGTTTCTCCCTCCAAATGGCCAATAATCTAGACTGAAAATCCCTGCAAATTGCATCATGTCCTCCCATGCATGAAGAAAAAATGGACTACATGTGTGTTAGGATGATGTTTCCTCATGTTGAAGAAGCATTGTATCATTTGCAAGATCAAGTCGTCACACTCGAGCTCAAACATGAGGTCATAAGATATAACCAATGCCATGAATTCTAGAATATTAAACATATTCCCAAAGGTAGGACACTCTATTATCCAAATCCTGAAAAGTATCCACTATCAATCTAAAGACTCTCCTAATTATATTATAATTGTAAGGAGGTATAGGTGTGATCAACATCATGATACTACTGAGACAAGAAGCAACTAGAAGTTTGACCCCTACACAAGGATGTTCCAAAGACTTGTCTTGTATGAGAGAAAACATAACTAGTTTTAGAGCCCAAATCAAGCTCTTCTCATTTGATTGATGCACTTTGGAGAAGAGTCAAACAAGTTCTTTTAGTTTGAGAAGAAATTTTGTTGTAACTCCCATACATCTTAAATATGTTCCAAGTGCATAAATTTTGGGCCCCAATTCATGTTCTTTCCATGGCTGCTCTTGCTATAGTAAAGCAAGTATAACCTTAGAAAGAGATATGTTTATTTCTGTAGAAATTGTATAACATATGCATGTATATTTCCAAATTCTCCTGATCTAACAATATTTATCTTCTTGCTAAATACAGAATCCTTCCACTGTTAATCTTTTATAGAAATTTAAAACTCAATTGCAAACACATGAAGCAATAAAAACAATCTCACATAACACAGTTGTTTAACAAGAAATCCTGAAGCTGAAAACCCCAACTATCATATATTATGTATCATGGAGATCATGTAATAATATCATACAAAGCTTAATACATCAAGCTCTCAGTACAATCAATCGCCACACACTAACATGAAGAAATCTGCAAATCCATGCACTGATCTCTTGCCACCTGATAGCCTGCCTCCACTGCACTATCCCTGCTGAAGAAGACCCCTGAATGAATTCGAATTGGCCTTGCCTTGACTGTGCAATCCTCATTGGAAACTCCAATGTGTGTGTGATGCAATCAATGCATCACTATAGTCACAAAAGATAGTCCATCTCACCCTTTCACCTATCTTTCCACTCGGTCTCCACTGGAACTGACATGCACTGTAGTTAATTGTTGTATTTGTTCAGTTGATTAGTGAGTTATTATTTTTGAATTAATTAACTAATTAATTCACTCCACTCTCACTAGTGTATCATTCAGTTAGACTAGATACAACTAGCTCAACTGAGTTTAACTCCATTAACTGAGTTAAACTGAATAACAACTCCAGGAACTACTCTTCCAACTCTGTCATAACTTTTCCACTTCAGTTCTAACTGAGTCCTCCATGCATGAACCACCAGTAAACCCTAGGAATTGCGTAATTCCTTCAACCCACTGATTTTCCAAATCTGTACATTGAAATTAAGTGCTCCAAGAGAATAATTTGATATTTAGAGTCTGATTATTATTAAGGGTTAATAGTAATTGACACATCTATTTTTAGATCGACGATATATAAATAGACTTTGTCCAATATTATAAAAATATAATTTCATCTATTTTTCCAACTTGACCAACCATCCAAAAATAGCATCTTGCAACTTCTAAAATATGATCACCATGTCTAAAAATAGACATAGCCTAAAAATAGACTTGCACCTAAAAATAGCCTGCGGGCCCACTTAGTGAAGGTGACTGATTTTCACTAAGCTTCATCATCTTGTTGAATCTCAACACTCCCTCTCAACAAGATAGGGATTATCCTTCACCCCGATCCTGCCTCTATGGTATTCGAATTTGCTCCTGGTGAGAGTCTTCGTCAGAATGTCTGCATCCTAACATTCCGTAGGAATGCACTGAAGCAACATGATCTTCCGTTGCACACAATATCTGATATGATGATACCGGATATCAATATGTTTAGATCTATCATGAAACACAAGATTAATCGAGATTTTAATGAAACTTTGATTATCAGAATGTATCACTGTAGGATCTAAATGTGAACCGAACAAACCGACCGGGATCTTCCTCATCTAGATAGCCTCACATTTGCTTGAATTGCTGCCATGTATTCTGCTTCCGGTGAACTGAGTGCCATGGATCTTTGTTTCTTGCTGTACCAAGAAACTGCTGTAGATCCGATACTGAAAACCCCTCCTGATGTGCTCTTTCTGTCCGTTGGGCTGCTTGCCCAATCTGCATCTGTGAAGCCATGTAACTTCACCTCATTCGTTTCTCTGTACCATAAGCCATACTCAGATGTGCCCCTGAGATACCTCAAGACATGCTTTCCTGCCTTCCAAAAGAGCTTGGTAGGCTTAACCATCGCTTGTGAAAGCTGGTTCACTGCATAGCATAAGTCCGGTCTTGTATTAACTAAATACATGAGCGAACCCATCAAATGTCGATAAAAAATGGCATCCACTACCTCTGCCGATGTAGCATCCTATTTCCTCCAATTTTCTAGAAGAGGAGTGTCGATAGGCTTGCAGCCTTACACGTGAAACTTCTCAAGTATCTCCTGAGCCTACTTACCTTGAGACACAAACAGTTCACCTTCTCGCTACCATATTTCCAATCTAAGGAAATAATGAAGGAGGCCCAAATCCTTCATCTCAAACTCCTTTGCAAGATCTGCCTTGCATGAGTGTATCACCTGCTCATCAGTTGTTAGTATTAAATCATCAACATAAAGAATAATGATTAAAAGCTTACCCTCTACCACAATTTGGTACAGGTTTGCATCCGCCTCACTCTTGGTGAAGCCAAGTCCAGTGAAATAGTTGTCGATCCGTGTGTACCAAGCACATGGTGCTTGCTTCAGCCCATACAATGCTCTTTTGAGTCTGCACACATGCGACTCGCTACTGAAGATCTCAAATCCTTCAGGATACTCAATGTACACCTCTTCCTCAATGATCCCATTAAGGAACCTAGTCTTCACATCCATCTGATGAATGTGCCAACCCATCTGTACTGAGAGAGCAAGGATGGTCCTTATGGAAGAATACCATGCGAAAGGTGCAAAGGTTTCTTCATAATAAATCCCCTCGATCTGTGAGAAGCCCCAGGCAACAAATCTTGCCTTATACTTCTCGACGCTCCCATCAGTAGCTTGCTTTACCTTGTAGATCCATTTCGAATCTACCACTGATTTACCCACCGGCCTTGGAACAATCTCCCAGGCACTGTTTCTGACAATAGAGTCATACTTCTACACCATGGCATCTACCCATGTGGTCTCCTACACTGCTTCTTCAAAAGAATATGGCTCTGTCATGATACACTTGCTCATAAGAGCCATGTATCCAGTAAATTGGTCAGGTGACTGTCTCTATCTGTGCTATGATGTAGGGACTCCTACATTCTGTGCCGCATCAAGCTTTAGTCTCTCAGGTTATGTGGTACGCTTTCTTCCTGTTCTAATGTTTGGTTCTAAATGAGTGGACTTCTCCACTCCATGAATCTCCTCCTATGGCTGATCCACATCTAGAGGCTCATCTTTGGGAACAAGAAGTTCCTCCTCTGCATGCAAGTGTAGCTCCCTCTCAAGCGACAACTTCATGGCTTTCACCTCATTGAATTTTATATCCCATCACACCACAGTCATCCGATTGTCTGGAAAATACACACAATAATTATGGGGTGTTTCTTTGTACCCCAAAAATATCCCAACTTATGCAGTTAGCTCCAGCTTCTTCCTGGCATCCTTTGTCACTTGAATGTAAATAGATGAGCCAAAAATATTCAAATGAGCAATATCAAGCTTCTTAGTATTAAAAGCTTCTTCAGGTGTACTCATGCCAAGTACTCTATGAGGACAACGGTTTTGCACATAAATTGCAGTGTTTCATGCCTTCGCCCAGAAGTGCATTGGTAGGCCTTGGTCATGCAGCATAGCTGGTGCAACACCCACGATCATTCTGTTCTTCCTCTCTGCGACCCCATTATTCTGGGGGTTATGAGGCACTATGAGTTCTCTTCGAATTCCTTCTTTGCTACAAAATTCTTTGAATTCGTTCGAGATATATTAACCACCATTATCGCTCCGTAGAGCCTTCACTTGCTTCCTTGGCTCCTTCTTCACCAATTCTTTAAACTCACAGAACTTTGAGAATGTTTCGCTCTTCTTCTGCATGAAGAAGATCTAGCATCTACGAGAATAGTCATAAAAAAAAATAACATAATACCTGTGTTTTTCTGTTAAAGCAACCGATAAAGGTCCACACATGTCTGTGTGAATTCTCTTAAGGATAACTGAAGCACGGTTCTCCTTCTCATGAAAGGTGGTCTTCACAAAATTACCCATAGTACATCCCTTGCACTGATCTGACTGCGCAAGATTACCCTTGGGAATTCCAATAAAAATATGCTGCAAAATATTCAAAATGCCATGGTGAAGATGGCCCAATCTACTGTGCCATAATTCGCGCTCATCCCGAATCACTACTTCTTCTGCTTTGTCCATCATTGTAGCGCAGCCATCTACCTCCAGCTTGTAGATATTATTAACTCGAATCCCTATCCTCTTGGTTTGACCCGTTTTTTTGTGTCACAATAAAGCTTTTCCCTCGCTGAAAACAATGTCATAACCTCTGTCTTCCAACATTGCGACCGAGACCAAGTTCTTCTTTAAACCTGGAACATGCATAACATCTTTCAACATAAATGGATTACCTGACTCCCTCTCAAAGGTAATGGTTCCAATTCCAGTCGCACTGTATCTGCCATCGTCGCCCATCTCTATATGCATTTGGAGATCCTTCTCCTCCAAGTCACTAAACAACTCCTTATCTCCCGTCATATGGAAAGACGCACCACTATCAAGATACCACACAGATCCCATTGTGCTTGAAACCAAGCATGCGATCAAAGAGAAATCAAGTTCAAATTGCGAGGCTAAGGCCTCACCCAATGTAGCTCCAACAACCTTCTTGTTCTTCTTCTTCTATGGGAAGTTAGTGTCGAAATTCCCATGTTCGTGACAGTGAAAACACTTCACCTTGGACAAATCCTGCTTCTTTCATTTAGCCTCATATTTTGGAGGGAATTTCTTCCCATTCCCTTTCCTTGCTTTGGTATCCAAAGCGAAATTCTCTTCATTATCATTATTTGATGAAGAGCCATCCCTGGTACTTCGCCTTATCTCCTCCTGCACAAGATCCGACCAAAGTCACTCCCAACCTGATAGTTTCTCCCGTCCATTGACAGAGTCTTTGTAGCTATGCCAACTCTTTGGAAGCCCAAGGAGAGCCAATCTCACCAAGTCATCATTTTGAATAGTAATCCCCACACTTCCCAGTTCATCCCTATAGTGGACAAACTTTGTGAGATATTTTGGAATACTGTTGCCCTTCTCCATTTTTATTTTCCTGAGCTTATCTTTCAGCGCCAACTTCCTATGGTTACTTCTGCTTTGGAAAAAATCAGTCAAAGCCTTCCACATCGCAAATGGAGTGAATTTCCCATGAAGGTTGGACACAATATGGTCCTTCACACCTTCCAACATAATTATTCTTGTCTTTTCTACCTTCTTTTTCCATGCGTCAAGTAATGCAGCATTGCTAGAACTCGGCTTAGGAACATCATTATCGATGAACTCCTTTAGTCCATTATCTTCCAGCACCGCCTCCATCCTATCCTTCCAGGCTATGTAATTTGAGCTACCATCAAGAGAATACTCCAATCGCAACCCATTGAAAGACATTTCAATGTATACTCAACTGTCGCACCAAGAATTTTATGAAGCAAATTCGAATTGTCCACCAGCACAAACTCAACAATTCTTCACAAATGCAATCTTCAAGGATTAACACTGCTTTGATACCATGTGGAAATTATATAGCATATGCATGTATATATCCAGATTCTCCTAATCTAAAAATATTTATCTTGCTAAATACATAATCCTTCCACTGTTAATCTTTTGCGGAAATTTAAAACTCAATTGCAAACACATGAAGCAATAAAAACAATCGCACATAACACAATTGTTTAACGGGAAAGCCTGAAGTTGAAAACCCCAATTATCATATATTATGTATCATGGAGATCATGTAACAATCTCATACAATGCTTAGTACATCAAGCTCTCAGTACAATCAATCGTCACACACTAACATGAAGAAATCTGCAAATCCATGCATTGATTTCTTGTCACTTGATAGCCTGCCTCCACTGCGCAATCCCTGCTAAAGAAGACCCCCGAATGAATTCGAATTGGCCTTGCCTTGATTGCACAATCCTCATTGGAAACTCCAATGTGTGTGTGATGCAATCAATGCATCACTATAGTTAAAATAGATAGTCCATCTCACCCTTTCACCTATCTCTCCATAGGGTCTCCACTGGAATTGACATGCATTGTAGTTAACTGCTGTATTTGTTCAGTTGATTACTGATTTATTATTTGTGAATTAATTAACTAATTAATTCACTCCACTCTCACTAGTGTATCATTTAGTTAGACTAGATGCAACTAGCTCAACTGAGTTTAACTCCATTAATTGAGTTAAAATGAATAAAAACTCCATGAACTACTCTTCCAACTCTGTCATAACTTTGCCACTTCAGTTCTAACTGAGTCCTCCATGCATGAACCACCAGTAAACCCTAGGAATTGCGTAATTCCTTTAGCCCACTTATTTTCCAAATGTGTTCACTGAAATAAAGTGATCCAAGATAATAAGTTGATATTTAGAGTCTGATTATTATTAAGGGCTAATAATAATCGACACATCTATTTTTAGATCGATGATCTATAAATAGACTTCGTCTAATATTCTAAAAATAGAATTTCATCTATTTTTCCAACTTGACCAACCATCCACAAATAGCATCTTGCAACTTCTGAAATATGATCACCATGTTTAAAAATAGACTTGCACCTAAAAATAGCCTGCGGGCCCACTTAGTGAAGGTGACTGATTTTCACTAAGCTTCATCATCTTGTTGAATCTCAAAAATTTTTGCTACTAATTTATAAATGGAATTTATGAAGGTGTTGTAGCTCCTACACCCTCCAAAAAATACATAAAATCATAACACACACTTCAAAATTTTTTGGAGCCCCCCTTAAAACTAAAAGGAAAAGAGACCAAGTAAAGTTCTAAAGGCAAGTCGCTAAGTCGCATATGCATTATTTGTGACCCAGGCGACCTATGCGACCTTGCGACCCTAAGGTCGCACAGGTTGCACAGGTCACAAGAGTTAGAATTTGAACAATTTGCGACCTTGCGACCTAGCGACCTTGAGGTCGCAAGGTCGCAAGGTCGCAAAGTGAAGTTTTAAAGAAATTTGCGACCCAGCGACCTTGCGACCCAGCGAACTGTAGGTCGCAAGGTCGCAAGGTCGCAAACTTGCAACTTGCGACCACATTAAACGTCCGCACGTGCGACCTTTTTATTTAAGGTCGGGTCGCTAGGTCGCATTTGTGACTCTCAGCGAAAACCGCGGAATTGCTCTGACAGGTTGATTGGCGCGTTTTCTTCTGGGTAAGTTGCCTTTTCCTCCCTATGTTTCCTGCATAAACATTTCTTGCCATTTTTGAGCCTCCCCACGGTCTTATTTATTTACTAAGAAGGATGGGGTTTTTCTTTGGATTGTTGCCGTCATTGTGTTTCCCACAAACCCCAAGGTCACCCGCCCCTTGCCTAAATCCTCATGGCTGTGCCTTATGGTAAATTCTGGACCTTTCAGACCGCGGATTTTTCCCATTAGTAAACACTTAGCCGCAAGGTCGCGTGCGCGCAAAACGCAGATGCGACCTGCGACCTAGCGACCAGGTCGCAAGGTCGCAAGGTCGCAAAAGTCCCACTCAGCGACTCTGCGACCCTGCGACCTAGTCGCAAGGTCGCATAGGTCGCGGGTGAGTCCTTTTGTAGAGCAGCGACCCAGCGACTCGCAGAGAACAGTAAATTATCTTTGCATGTTCAGACTCTTTTTAGCCATTATCATCATGTCTTTCTTATCCTGTGATTCTGTTCTAAATGCAACAGGTGAATTCAGAGCAGACATAGTACCGGTCCCCTCCGACTCTAGCGATATGGCACCCCGGGTATCCCGAAGGAGAAGCAGGCAGGTGGTGGAGGAAGAATCAGACGCAGATATACAAATATCTCCGCCGCCAATATACAGAGACACCCTTTGCACCTTCGCAAAGGAGGATAGCCTTAGGTGGTATGAAGTATACCGTGAGTTCGCCATGCTAGAAGGAGATTTCCCAGAAGATCTCCCGGATCGTGAAATATACCTGAAAGTAAAAAGGTCCAGATTACACCTAGTCGGGTCGCATCCTGCCATCTTTCCGTGCCCGGAGATGCTGGACTGGATCATACAGAAGACTGATCCGAAAAGCTTCACAATCCGAGATAGTGCAGGGAAAGCGTTCGCAACATTGGAAAGTTCAAGAGCACAGGTCTACTACTCGCTACCCAAAGCAGAGGTGAATTTCACCCCAAGATGGTTTGCTGCAAATGAAGTGTCGATGGTTGACACGATCAGAAGATGGTGGGCAGAACCAGACAAATTTAAGATCAAAAAGGACCAGGAGTACCCGGTGGCCAGTCTGAGGAAGGTCTATAAGCTAGTGGCCGCCATGCTGTGCAGGATATACGGGCGTTCGGACGCCACCACCTTCAACGGAACATGGGCAACCATCATAGAACACGTAACAGTCCACGGCACTCGGTTCAATTGGGCAGGAATATTAATGGGCTCCATGCACACAAATTTGGCCTCAGCTTTAGCCCCAGATGAGGGAGCGCCATCAGAATTCTACATGGCTTCATATCTATTAGATGCTGTTTGTGCCCAGATGCATGTCGAGGGATGGCCACATAACTGGGACCCCGAACAGACCCAGGCAATACACTTACAGACCAGGGTATTCTGGGAATCCAGGTACAAGTCGGACATCGAACAAATCTCTCACATATTCATTCCCGCCCTCTACGGGAAACTATTTGGTCAGGACACCCCCTGCATGTCTTGGCGAGCAATGGAAACACTGGGTCAGGTGGCACACTGGTTCCCATTCGCCGAATTCACAATCATTCGAGTATTTGGCTCGTTTAAAGCACCACACGCTCTACCTAAGTTTGTTACTGACAAGGTGCTCATACAGGAGGTGTGTTTCCAAATGACCTTGGGCTTCTCTAACGTCCTTACCAAAAGGAAGAAGAAACCTTGGCCTGCTCTACCTCTCACCATTGGTGCCTATACGGTCAAAGATTCCAGAGAAGTAGCGCGTGAAGGGGAAGAGGTGAAAAGCTATCACTTCAGAAATCTGGACTCCCGAACTTACGATCCAGTCAGGATAGTTCCTGAACATTGTAAAAGGGCCAATTTCGGATGGAGTTATCAACACGTCGAGTGCCCGGATGAGGATGAGAGAAGAAATTGGTATAACGCAAACCGGCATCTCGCACCAGGAATCGACCCTGACCGAGAAGGAGCAGAGTATCAGAACATTGGAGGTTCTTCCTCCTCCAAAGATAAAAGAACACAGACCGGTGCAGGACCTGACACCGCAGATCAGCAAAGGGAAGCAGAAGCCTAGGCCAAACTGGAAGAGGAAAAGAAGAGGAAGGAAGATGAAGAGAAACGCAAGAAAGATGCCAGAACAGAACGGAAAAGGAAAAAAGAGGAGGAGAAAGAAAGACAGGAAAAAGAGGCACAAGCGGCGGCAGAAAAGGCACTGAAAGAAGAGCTCGATAAAATCGATCATCAGAAAAAGGCAGAACAGGCCGCCGCAGCAAAGAGGAAACAGGAAAAGGAAGCAGAGGCAGAGGCAGAACGCCGGGAGAAAGAAAAGCGTGACAAGGCGGAAGAAGAGCGCCAGCAAAAGGAGAAAGAAAAGGGTCAAACGCGGGATGTAGAGGACAAGCTAATAGATGACATTGATCTATCTCCCCTGAATATCCCTGCAGGTGGCGCGGGAGGTGCCCTCAGTGTTGATGACTTTCTGGGGGAGCAAGAAGAAGAAGTCTTCGACTTGACTAGATTAACCTTTGACCAATTCTCTTTCAAGATACGGCAAGAGAAGAGGAAATCCTTGACGTCAGGTTACCCTGCCATCTCCACAGTCTCCACCGGAAAGGACATTGTCCCAGACACAAGGACAAATCCGGTTATGATAGCGTCAGCAGGCACCGCCTTTGCCGCAGCCACAGAGGAAAATGTCACGAGGATGAACAGAGAAATTATTTCTTTACAGAACCGGCTAAAAGCGGCAGAGCAAGAGAAATCAAGGCTAGAAAATGAGATGCTCCAGCTCCAGGGTAGGCCCGCTCAAGTGAATGAGGTTCCACTGGCGGTCAAGAAGGAATGTGATGTGTTGGAGATGACAATGAGGCAAGTATACCAGGAAATGTTCACCCTGAAACAAACAGTGGCCCCATTGGCGGAGGCACGGGAAGAAACCAAGCAGAAACACGAACAACTCAAGGAAGCCTCGACAGCCTTGGACAAAATGATGAATTGGACAGCCCAGTATCAGCAAGCTCCCGAACACGTGCCTCGGAAGGATTGGAGTCATACGCAAGAGGCCAAAGTGCAAATTCGGATGAGTATGCAATCCAAAGACAAGTTGTCCAAAGACCTGGACAAAGTAGTGTCTGCGTATAACCACCTAATCAGTGGTATCGACTCCATGAACGCTCTTCATCACATTCCATCATTAGGGGCACTAAATGAAACTAAAGGCTGGGAACAGGTAGAGCAGGAAATTCAGTCTTTTCTGCAGCCAGTAAGACAAGCTGCCGCCGCACCGGAATTCGAAGCGTCACAAGAGAACCTGAACCGGTTGCTTGTCACCCCAGTGCAAATCTACACCAAGCTTGCTTCTCTCTCAATGATGATCTCCCAGAAGAAGGAGACTCTGGTGCCGAATGCTCTAGAATGTATGCATCGGATAAAAGAGGAAAGCCCTCTTGTCGCTCCTATAACGGCGGATTACCAAACTTGGAAAGACTTCATCAAAGGCAAGAAAGTCGACGCTCCCGGAACATCGATTGCGCGACCATCTTCATAAGTGCAAAGCAGTGATTAGCAAGTCGCATTTAAACGAGTCATTGTCTCATTGTGACCGGTCGCGAGTGTGACTGCGACCAGTGTGATCGCAATTTTTACAAACGGGAGAGATTGAACGAAGTCGGAAGGCCATAGAAAGTGCGTTGTTGAATCTATGGCGTACCGATGGGAAGCATTGTAAAGGGCTGCTCTTTTGTGGACTGAAAGGCATCATTGCATTGTAGCTAAGAAGCATACTCTTGATATATGAAATACAATATATGTTAAAACCCCTTTGATTGGATGATGTGTTTAGCCGTGACAACATTGTGTGTATTCTGCATGTAGTTTCAGAATATCTTTTGATTAATGAATCTGTGTTATCAACAGTGTCATTCATGCACCATAGTTATCTGTGATTGTGTTGATGATGCTCAAGTTATTATTTGCTTCATGATGAATGTTAATGAACTATTTTATTAGCATCTCGTTATATCCTTCGGAAAGCTAAGGGATTTTCTTACCACAAAGGATTGTTTCTTTGGCGGTCAGATTATCTTGCATGCATACCTCATAGATGTGTTGCTAACAACATTCCCTGAGTTTATGCATTCGGTCTATTACTTTGCTATGCACAGTGTCATATATCGGTTTTATTCATCAGTCATATATTCTATATCGTGTTAATAAGTGTATGTTTGCAGTTTCAATCAGGTTGCTCGAAACCGAAGAGATAGTCATTTGAGTGGTAGCCGGACCCACACCCCGGACGGGATCCCTACACCAAACGGTTCAAAGTCTAATTGGGACTTTCTACCGGGGAGATCCCCTACTGTTGGCTGGACATATTTTCCCGTCAACAGATTTGGCGCTAGAAGGAGGGCCATGGCATCCTCCCAGCATACAACAGACATTCCATCCCAAACTCCCCGCCGGGAGGTCATAAATAACGAAGTTGCCCTTCCTCCTTTAGAAGATATTCCAACGGTGGAAGCCCGATACTTCGAAATCACTAACGAACAACTGAGAGCCTTACGCCCAGTTGCCCGTAATCTCATCAGGGATTTACGGTATACCCCTATCATGGAATTCCTAGCTCACACTAGGACCCCTGCCGATAACATCACTCGCAATGGCGTGCTAGTCCGTACCGTGCCTGAACTTGTGAATACCATGATTGAAGACCTCGCACGGGCTGTCCAGGAAAATGACCCCGTTACCCACGATAGTGAAGGTTTCCCTGATACTGAACCTTTCCCTGAACCACAACCTGACTTACATCAGTGGACCAATAACCAAGTTTATTCCCCACGAGAAGGATAAGGGGAAAGAAGAAACAAAAGAGAAGGTAACACAGCCCGAAGGAATGCAGAGGAAGTTAATAGGCCCCGAAGAAATGAAGGTGGAGTCAACAGAGGCCACGGTCGTGGGGGTAGAGGAGATATCACTCGTGGCCCGAGGCACCAGGCCAACCATAATCACCACCAAAACCAAAATAGACCCCCTCCCTACAACTGGGAGCTTTTTAGGAACGTAAATAACCGGGAAAGACACCGCGATGAACACTCTCGTCATCATGAAGGAACATCGGTGTCCGGGACGGGAAGTGAGTCTGAAGCAGAAACCCGACATCATCAGCGCCCCAGGAGGGTGCAGCCTCTGGCCTGGATGGCTCAATCCCCATTGGCTCTTTTAGGTCCCCTTCATGATATGCCTAGACACCCAGAGAAACATCTTCCTAAATTCGATCCTGAAAAGGGCACATCGGCGGAAGATCATATTAGTAGTTTCTATCTGTCTCTACAGATCATGAGAGTTCAGTCCGATGATGTCGCATGTCGACTTTTCCCACACACTCTTGTAAGCCAGGCAGCCACCTGGTACCGTTCCCTGCCCAGTGCTTCTATCACTTCATGGGACCAGTTCCGTCGTGTGTTCCTGCAAAATTTTGCAGAGGATAAAACACCCTCTATGCTCCTCACAGAACTAAGCACCATCAAGTGTCATAGAAAAGAGAAAGTTAAAGACTTTAACCAACGCTTCGCAACCATATTGCAAAAATTTCCTCCAAACTTAGCGTTGGACGATTCTATCACCATCGACTACTATACCAAAGCCCTCCCTAGGGATATTGCAGTCTTCGTCAAACGCGAGGCCCGCGCTATTCTTACAGCAAATTACGCGGCTGCTCTCGCAGTAGAAAAAGACATGTTGTCAATAGGTGTCATGGATCATGACGGAAAGGATGATCACAAGTCAACCACTAAAAAGGGTCAGTCTTCCACCCCAAATAGGGAGAGAGAAACTTTCGATTTCGAAAGTATGGCCAAGACCCTCAAACTGCTAATGAATGAGGTCTCTGACTTAAAGAGAAAAGGCGTTGAAACCTCAAATACAAATAAACCTCCCAAACCTTTTTTTAAGAAAAACAATCCCAACACCAGCAGGCCTCCGTCAAACACCAGTGCCGCTCTCAACGTGGAGGAAATAGGGAAGGACAATTTTTGTTCTTTTCACCAAGCTGCCCATTCTGAAAAGACGTGCCCGCAATGGATCGGCAGCATGACCGCAGTGGTCAACCAGCTTCTGGATGATCAAACTCCAGGAAGCCTGACAGAGGATGAAGTTTCGGATCAAGATGAAGTTTCGCTCCTAGGTGGGGAATCGGGAGCCTCTGTCTTAACTTTCGATGTAATCCGCGGGGGAGAGAGAGTCGCTCCCATTGATATTAATATGGCAGGAAGTCCCAAGGCTCAGCGCACTCGAAACTATAGTCTTAGAAGTAAAGGAGCTATTCCCGAACAATCATATGAAGACAAGAAAAGTGCTTTCCTGAGGAAAATTATCCCCCCTAGCAACGAAGGACCAGCTACGCCGGACAAGCCTACCAATAGTAACGGCAAAGCAAGTCAAAAGACCAAACTCCCAGTGGAACCATCGAAAACCACTACCGAACCTAGTCCCCAAACTGATACTAACTACAACATAGTGGAGGACATGAAAAAGACCAGGGCTAATATCTCGCTCTACGAGTTGGCCCGCATCACGAACCAAAAGGAGCTTATCCTAAAAGCTTTCGCCAACAACCAAAATACGAAGACCGTTAGCAACACATCTGCACAAACTAGTCCAGATTTCCAATCTATAGTAAATGCGGTCAATACGAACTCGAGAGGGTCCACCCCTCCATTTCTCTTATCTTTCGAGATGTTCAATTTCAACATTCACAATTGCCTCGTTGACTCTGGTGCTTCCACAAATGTCATGCCTTTATCTGTATGCAAGAAACTCAACATCCTCCCAGAGAAAACTGACGCAAAAATCATTCAACTGGACAGATCACAAGTACCGGCAGTCGGAGAATTAAACAATGTCATCATCCGCCTCTCATCTGACTCGAGGGTTCATCAATGTATTGATATTGTGGTTGTCGACATCCCAGAAGCCTATGGTGTACTGCTTAGTAGAGACTGGTCTAGCAAATTGCAAGGATACTTCGCCACAGATTGGTCTCACTTATGGCTACCCTACAAAGGAAGAAACAACCAAATCAGAGTTGAAAGTGAACCATACATGAAGCACACCGTAACTGATTTGGATGCCACAAATGAACCCATCAGCTTCGCCCAAGAAGAACTTGGTATGTGTTTTCTAGATTCCGTTTTTGGATGTTACCAACCTCCCCAGTCTGCGGTAGGCCCCGAGGTCCTCTCTGAAATGACACTCGTCGCAGAGGAACAAGCTCGAACTGTATCACACCAACCAAAAATTCCTCCGCAAGACACTGCCCCCAAGGACCCGGAAAATGATATATGGACATTGTATTATGACGGTTCCAAGAATCTCGATGGTTCTGGTGCCGGCTGCGTTTTGCTTGATCCACATAAGAAAAAATTCCTAGTCTCTTGTCGACTCGAGTTCCAATGCACTAACAACACTACCGAGTATGAAGCTCTGATCCTCGGGCTTAAGAAGGCGTTGGATTTGAAGGTGAAATGCTTACGGGTTATTGGTGACTCCGAAATTATCACTCGGCAGGTACGCAACACTATTCATTGTTTGTCTCCACATTTGAAGGCGTATCAGAAAGAGGTATGGCGATTAATTTCTTCCTTTGATGCTTTTGGAATTAAGTCTGTTTTAAGAATGCATAACGCAGCAGCAGATACTCTAGCTAATGCTGCCGCTAGGTTTACCCCTTTGAGGGACGGGTTTTCTATTGAAGTTATGTATAGACCGTCCGTGCCAGACAATATCACTAATCTGCGTGTTTTTGATGATGATCAACAGGTGCTGGAATTTATGTGCAACTCAGAAATATTCAAAGACGCTGCTATATATGAAAATGAGCACGACCAGGCTATGCAAAAGGAGTACGAGCAGGTTAAGGGAAACCCCATGCCTAAAGGGGTGGTATCACTGGAAAAGCTGTTTGATCTGCAAAACCGTTTCCGTGGGCCCCAAAATGCAAAAGTGCAGAGCTCGATCTTGGCTCATCGACAAGTGAACTTGGGATCGGAAGATAATCCTAAATTCATCAACCTGGGGAAAGACTGCACCCCCCAAGAGGCCCAAGATTTCACTCAATTATTTCGCAAGTATCGCGACGTATTCGCTTGGACATATGAGGACTTACGCACATACGATACGCGAATTATACAACATGTGATACCAATTAAAGAAAATGTAAAACCATTCCAACAGAAACTTAGGAAAGTACACCCTACAATGAAGCCGCTAATTCTAAAAGAACTCAAAAAACTTTTAGACGCCCGCATTATCTTCAAAGTTCGCCATTCCACATGGGTGTCCAATTTAGTGCCGGTACGGAAAAAGTCAGGTGAGATTCGCTTATGTGTAGATTTCCGGAACTTGAACCGGGCCTCGAGTAAAGATAATTACCCAGTGCCCCCTATGGAGCAGATATTACAAGCAGTGTCCGGCTCAGAGATGTTCTCTTTGTTGGACGGTTTCTCTGGCTACAATCAAGTACTGGTGGCTGAACTAGACCGGTTAAAGACTACCTTCCGGACTAAGTGGGGAACCTTCGCATACCGACGTATGCCTTTTGGATTAATCAACGCAGGAGCAACTTTCCAGAGAGCGATGGACATAGCATTCAGAGGTCTGATAGGCCAAAGTGTGGTGGTTTACTTGGATGACGTTACTGTGTTTTCCAAACATCGGGGGGATCACTTACGTCACCTCAGACAGATTTTCGAAAGATGCAGAAAATACGGTATCTCGCTTAACCCAAAGAAAAGTGTTTTCGCCGTAGCAGAAGGGAATCTGCTAGGTCATATCATAACGAAGCAAGGCATTTTCGTTGATCCAGAACGTGCAAAAGCCATTTCTCAAATCCCTCTCCCCAGTGGTAAGAAAGCAATGCAATCCTTTTTGGGCAAAATCAATTTTGTACGTAAGTTTATCTCAGATTTCGCCCAGATAGTGAAGCCACTACAAGGAATGATAAAGAAAAATGCCATTTTCAAATGGAATCAACCCGAAAAGGAAGCTTTCGACCAGATCAAGAAAGCTATAGCTGAAGCGCCTTCTCTCCAGAGCCCAGATTTCGGCAGAGATTTCAGCCTGTACACGTTCGCTTCGGATTCATCCCTGGCAGCCGTGCTCACACAAAAGGACAGAAATAATGACGAGCGTCCCATTTCATTCATGAGCACTGGCCTACAGGGAGCTGAGTTAAATTATCCTGAAATCGAGAAACAGGCTTATGCGGTGTACAAAGCGGTTAAACATTTCAGACCATACATCTTGAAGAACCATGTCACAGTTTACGTTCCCCATCCAGCTGTTCGATCACTATTCATGCAGCAAGAGTTGGGCGAGAGGAGAGGGAACTGGGTTGCGTGTATGCAATAGTACGACTTAGAGTTTAAGCCGGCACGCACGGTTAAAGGACAAGGTTTATGCCAAATGGCTGCGGAGGCCGCAGGTTCCCAAAAAAGTGAAGAAGATAATTGGGAGCAAGAGATTGACATGTACCAAACTGACGTCATGCCCCAGGAAAGGAACCCGTCTTGGTACTCGGATATCTCGGGATATTTGGCGCACGGGGTATTGGAATCAAATCTAGATGCTCGGCAGAAACGTGCAATCAGACTCAAAGCCGCGTCCTACCGGTTAATCCAAGGGAAGCTCTTCAAGAAACATTCAAACGGAGTAATGTTGCGCTGCCTAGAACAGGATGAAGCTCAGAAGGTCTTAACCGAGTTGCACGATGGACCAGCGGGAGGTCATTTCGCCGGGGATACCACTGCTCATAAAATTATGCGTGCAGGTTATTATTGGCCAACCCTGTTCAGAGATGCTCACGCGTATGTTCGGAAATGCATTCAATGCCAAAAATTTGCAAGCCGAGAAGCGCGTCCGGCTGCTCCTTTGTTGTCAGTAGCAGTAGAAGAACCTTTTCAACAATGGGGTTTGGACGTCATTGGTGAGATTCTACCCCACTCTTCTAAGCAACACAGGTACATTCTGACGGCCACTGATTACTTCACCAGGTGGGTTGAAGCAGTACCATTATGCCAAGTCAACGATCAGGAGGTAATGCAATTTGTCACTCACTCCATCATGACCAGGTTTGGCGTTCCAACTTCCTTAGTGTTTGATAATGCAACGTATTTTTCATCTTTTAAATTATATGATTTTGCATTAGAAAATGGCATTGTTCTCAAACACTCCGCAAAGTACTATCCCCAAGGAAATGGTCTAGCAGAATCAACAAATAAAAATCTGATCCGCATCGTCAAAAAGACCTTTCTGTCTCACCAACGAAACTGGCATAACGCTCTCCAAAACGCACTTTGGGCTGATCGCGTCACCCCTAAGTCATCAATAGGCACCTCACCATATTTTCTCGTGTATGGGAAAGAAGCCGTCCTCCCGCCCAATTTGTCTCTCCCCGCTCTACAGTTGTCTCAAGAATGCCACGGTACCCCTTGTCCCGCCTTGCAAATCCGCATTGACACCCTGCTGAAACTAGAAGAGGAAAGGCAGAAAACCCGGGAGAAATTCGCCATCCACCAGAGTCAGATCAAAAAATGGTTCGATAAAAAGTCTGGAGGAGATGAAAAATTTGGAGTAGGAGATCTTGTCCTAAAGTGGGATAAGGCGCACGAAGAGAAAGGAAAACATGCAAAATTTCAAGCACTATGGATAGGTCCCTTTCAGGTTAAAGAAAAGATAGGTTCCCATACTTTCCGATTGCAAACTTTGGAAGGAAAAGTCGAGGTCCTCCCGGTAAACGGGCATGACCTCAAACACTATTTTACTTGAATAGCCCTCAAAGGGCTGTTCTCCCCCTGTATCATTGAAGCCGTTTTTCTTTTGTTGCTAAAAAAAAAAAAAAAAAAAAAACTCTTTCCCTAACTCTTCAAAGAAAACCTTGTCTAAGCTGCCCGCAACCAGATCACTCCTTGAAGAGGTTCTATGCTGATGAAAGGCCCTTCCCGCAAAACACGGGGCAGTCGAAACTCGCTTGTAATGGGCACCTAAGGATAATACACGGTCTTACCAGAGTCTTCAAGCATAAGGAACCACCTAGCAGCTTAAAGGGTGCAGGTAGAAAAGGTCTTGCGTAGACGCAACCAGATCGTGAGGGAACAGGGCTAACTCAAGAGAATTGCAGGTCACCCGGGAAAAACCCGAGTCCTCATATGAGACCAGGGGCAACCTCTCTGCAAGCAAAATAAGTCGGGATCCCTCAACCGCCCAGGCAAAATACGCCCATCTAAATAAGTGCCACAGGCACATTCTCAAATAAGTGCAATCGCACACGAATAAAGGGTAAAGGTTTGAGAAAGGCTTCCTGCGCAGAGAGGTGTTGTAACGACTCCGCCGGGGTACTGACCAGGCTCGCTGGCAGCGGAGCAACGTTCACGACTCCTTAGGCGGTGACTCCGCCGGAGCCGAGAGGTTCGCTGGCAGCGGAGCAACACCATGAGGACGAAATAATTGTACCGGACCCTGCAGTTGTCCAAGGTTTCCCCAACCCTCTCGATCCTGGAGCATGAGAAATTAAAATTCGGTTGATCTGCACCCAACAAGCCAAAAGGAGCAGGTGACTACGCAGGGTGGCAAAGGAAGGAAAGTGTAAACTCTGAGGTAAAAAGAACAAGCAAGTACTAGATCCCCTCCCTCCTCCCTCATCGACCCTTCATCAGCAGAGACTCTGAATTCATCCAGTGAATCGCCATTTGTTGTAGCTCCTACAACACCCTCCAAAAATACATAAAATCATAACAGACACTTCAAAATTTTTGGAGCCCCCTTGAAACTAAAAAAGAAAAAAGCCAAGTAAAGTTTTAAAAGGCAAGTCGCTAAGTCGCAGATCCATTATTTGTGACCCATGCGACCTATGCAACTCTGCGACCCTAAGGTCGCATAGGTCGCCAGGTCGCAAGAGTCAGAATTCGATCACTTTGCGACCTCATTAAGTATCCGCACGTGCGACCTTTTTATATAAGGTCGGGTCGCTAGGTCGCATTTGTGACTCTCAGCGAAAACCGTGGAATTGCTCTGACAGGTCGACTGGCGCGTTTTCTTCCGGGTAAGTTGCCTTTTCCTCCCTATGTTTCCCTCTTAAGCATTTCTTGCCATTATTGAGCCTCCCCACGGTCTTATTTATTTGCTGGTAAGGATGTGGGGTTTTCTTTGGAATTTCACCGTCGTTTTGTTTCCCACTAACCCCAAGGTCACCCGTCTCTTGCCTAATTCCTCATGGCTGTGCCTTATGGTCAGTTTAGGCCCTTTCAAACCGCAGAATTTTCCCATTAAAGAAAGTTTGGCCGCAAGGTCGCGCGCGCGCGAATCCCCCGTGAGACGAAAGTGCGACCTGCGACCTAGCGACCAGGTCGCAAGGTCGCAAGGTCGCAAAACTCCCACTCAGCGACTCTGCGACCCTGCGACCTAGTCGCAAGGTCGCGAGGTCGCGGGTGAGTCCTTTTGTAGATCAGCGACCCAGCGACTCCCAGAGAACAGTCAATTAAATCTTTGCATGTACAGACTCTATTTAGCCATTATCATCATGTCTTTCTTATCCTGTGATTCTGTTCTAAATGCAGCAGGTGAATTTAGAGCAGACACAGTACCGGTCCTCTCCGACTCTAGCAATATGGCACCCCGGGTATCCCGAAGGAGAAGCAGGCAGGTGGTGGAGGAAGAATCGGACACGGACATACAAATATCTCCGCCGCCAATATACAGAGACACCCTTTGCACCTTCGCAAAGGAATATAGCCTGAGGGGGTATGAAGTATACCGTGAGTTCACCATGCTAGAAGAAGATTTCCCAGAAGATCTCCCGGACCGTGAAATATACCTGAAAGTCAAAAAGTCCAAATTACACCTAGCTGGGTCGCATCCTGCCATCTTTCCGTGCCGAGAGATGTTGGACTGGATCATACAGAAGACGGATCCGAAAAGCTTCGCAATCCGAGATAGTGCAGGGAAAGCTTTCGCAACATTGGAAAGTTCAAGAGCACAGGTCTACTACTCGCTACCCAAAGCAGAGGTGAACTTCACCCCAAGATGGTTTGCTGCAAATGAAGTGCCGATGGTTGACACGATCAGAAGATGGTGGGCAGAACCAGACAAATTTAAGATCAAGAAGGACCAGGAGTACCCGGTGGCCAGTCTGAGGAAAGTCTATAAGCTAGTGGCCGCCATGCTGTGCAGGATATACGGGCGTTCGGACGCCACCACCTTCAATGGAACATGGGCAACCATCATAGAACACGCAACAGTCCACGGCACTCGATTCAATTGGGCGGGAATATTAATGGGCTCCATGCACACAAACTTGGCTTCAGCTTTAGCCCCAGATGAGGGAGCTCCATCAGAATTCTACATGGCTTCGTATCTATTAGATGCTGTCTGTGCCCAGATGCATGTCGAGGGATGGCGACATAACTGGGACCCCGAACAGACCCAGGCAATACACTTGCAGACCGGGGTATTCTGGGAATCTAGGTACAAGTCGGACATCGAGCAAATCTCTCACATATTCATGCCCGCCCTCTACGGGAAACTATTTGGTCAAGATGCCCCCTGCATGTCTTGGCGAGCGATGGAAACACTAGGTCAGGTGGCACACTGGTTCCCATTCGCTGAGTTCACAATCATCCGAGTATTTGGCTCGTTTAAAGCACCACACGCTCTACCTAAGTTTGTTACCGACAAGGTGCTCATACAAGAGGTATGTTTTCAGATGACCTTGGGTTTCTCTAACGTTCTTGCCAAAGGAAAGAAGAAACCTTGGCCTGCTCTACCTCTCACCATTGGTTCCTATACGGTCAAAGACTCCAGAGAAGTAGCGCGTGAAGGGGAAGAGGTGAAAAGCTATCACTTCAGAAATCTGGACCGCCGAAATTACGATCCAGTCAGGATAGTTCCAGAACATTGTAAAAGGGCCAATTTCAGATGGAGTTATCAACACGTCGAGTGCCTGGATGAGGATGAGAGAAGAAATTGGTATAACGCTAACCGGCATCTCGCACCAGGAATCGACCCTGACCGGGAAGGAGCAGAGTATCAGAACATTGGAGGTTCTTCCTCCTCCAAAGATAAAAGAACACAGACCGGTGCAGGACCTGACACCACAGATCAGCAAAGGGAAGCAGAAGCCCAGGCCAAACTGGAAGAGGAAAAGAAGAGAAAGGAAGATGAAGAGAAACGAAAGAAAGACGCCAGAACAGAACGGAAAAGGAAGAAAGAGGAGGAGAAAGAAAGACAGGAAAAGGAGGCACAAGCGGCAGCAGAACGGGCACTGAAAGAAGAGCTCGATAAAGTCGATCATCAGAAAAAGGCAAAACAGGCCGCCGCAGCAAAGAGGAAACAGGAAAAGGAAGCAGAGGCAGAGGCAGAACGCCGGGAGAAAGAAAAGTGTGACAAGGCGGAAGCAGAGCGCCAGCAAAAGGAGAAAGAAAAGGGTCAAACGCAGGATGTAGAGGACGAGCTAATAGATGACATTGATCTATCTCCCCTGAATATCCCTGCAGGTGGCGCGGGAAGTACCCTCAATGTTGATGACTTTCCGGGGGAGCAAGAAGAAGAAGTCTTCGACTTGACCAGATTAACTTTTGACCAATTCTCTTTCAAGATACAGCAAGAGAAGAGGAAATCCTTAACGCCGGGCTACCCTGCCATCTCCACGGTCTCCACCGGAAAAGACATAGTCGCAGACACAAGGACAAATCCAGTTATGATAGCGTCAGCAGGCACCGCTTTTGCCGCATCCACAGAGGAAAATGTCACGAGGATGAGCAGAGAAATTATTTCTTTACAGAACCGGCTAAAAGCGGCAGAGCAAGAGAAATCAAGGCTAGAAAATGAGATGCTCCAGCTCTAGGGTAGGCCCGCTCAAGTGAATGAGGTTCCACTGGCGGTCAAGAAGGAATGTGATGTGTTGGAGATGACAATGAGGCAAGTATACCAGGAAATGTTCACCCTGAAACAAACAGTGGCCCCATTGGCAGAGGCACGGGAAGAAACCAAGCAGAAACACGAACAACTCAAGGAAGCTTCGACAGCCTTGGACAAAATGATGAATTGGACAGCCCAATATCAGCAAGCTCCAGAACACGTGCCTCGGAAGGAGTGGAGTCATACGCAAGAAGCCAAGGTGCAGATTCGGATGAGTATGCAATCCAAAGACAAGCTGTCCAAAGATCTGGACAAAGTAGTGTCTGCGTATAACCACCTAATCAGTGGTATCGACTCCATGAACGCCCTTCATCACATTCCATCATTAGGGACACTAAATGAAACTAAAGTCTGGGAGCAGGTAGAGCAGGAAATTCAGTCTTTTCTGCAGCCCGTAAGACAAGCTGCTGTCGAACCGGAATTCGAGGCATCACAAGAGAACCTGAACCGGTTGCTTGTCACTCCAGTGCAAATCTACACCAAGCTTGCTTCTCTCTCGATGCTGATCTCCCAGAAGAAGGAGACTCTGGTGCCGAATGCTCTAGAATGTATGCATCGGATAAAAGAGGAAAGCCCTCTTGTCGCTCCTATAACGGCGGATTACCACACTTGGAAAGACTTCATCAAAGGCAAGAAAGTCGACGCTCCAGGAACCTCGATTGCGCGACCACCTTCATAAGTTGCAAACGCTGGGTCGCAGGTCGCATTTGCGACCGGGTCGCAGGTCGCATTTGCGACCGGGTCGCAGGTCGCATTTGCGACCAGGTCGCAGGTCGCAATTTTTACAAACAGGAAGTTGAACCGTCGGGAAGTTGAACCGTCGGAAGGCCATAAGTGCGGTTGTTGAATCTATAAATACCCCAGTGGGAAGCATTGTAAAAGGCTGGCTCTTTTGGGACTGAAAGGCATTATTGCATTGTAGCGGAAGAAGCATACTCTTGATATATGAAATACAATACATGTTAAAACCCCTTTGATTGGATGATGTGTTTAGCCGTGACAACATTGTGTGTATTATGCGTGCATTTTCAGAATATCTTTTGATTAATGAATCTGTGTTATTAATAGTGTCATTCATGCACCATAGTTATCTGTGATTGTGTTGATGATGCTCAAGTTTATTATTTACTTCATGATGAATGTTAATGAACTGTTTTATTAGCATATCGTTATATCCTTCGGAAAGTTAAGGGATATTCTTACCACAAAGGATTGTTTCTTTGGCGGTCAGATTATCTTGCATGCATACCTCAT
Organism: Pinus albicaulis; assembly: GCA_034641835.2. Classification (NCBI taxonomy): domain Eukaryota; kingdom Viridiplantae; phylum Streptophyta; class Pinopsida; order Pinales; family Pinaceae; genus Pinus; species Pinus albicaulis. The sequence goes on along the minus strand of CM076582.1, from coordinate 1,299,579,815 downwards.
AGATGTGTTGCTAACGACATTTCCTGAGTTTATGCATTTTGTCTATTACCTTGCTATGCACAGTGTCATATATCGGTTTTATTCATCAGTCATGTATTCTACATCGTGTTAATAAGTGTATGTTTGCAGTTTCAATCAGGGTTGCTCGAAGCCGAAGAGATAGTCATTTAAGTGGTAGCCGGACCCACACCCCGGACGGGATCCCTACTCCAAACGGTTCAAAGTCTAATTGGGACTTTCTACCGGGGAGATCCCCTACTGTTGGCCGGACATTTTTTCCCGTCAACAGAAGGTTTGATCCATGTTTTAGCTTAATAATGACAAGTATATCAAGTTATTTTATGCATGAATTTGATTGACAACAGCAATAGAAGTACATAATGGTAGTGAACTCAATACAAATGCCTCTCACTTCAAGAAATACTCAATAATTAGATAGAGGTCCAAATGTGAAAACCTCATGTAGACTCACCATAATCTCTCACTAACTTAGCAAATATTAAGAACTTTATTTGAGAAACTTTAACAAAACAATGAGAAAGTAGTACTTTTGTCAAACACTTCGCAGATAAAGTGGAGACACTTGCAACATAAATAATTATGAGAGGAAAATGCTTGAGATAATTATAATGCTCAAATGAATTCAATACCACACTGCATGCATGCAAAACCCAGGTGAAATGAAGTAGATCCAAGTGTTTGAAATGACCCAAACAGGCAGCGTCCACTACCTAGAAAATATTGTTGTTGCTACTGATGAAGAACCAAAGTTTCTGCCCTCAAAACTGTTCATAAAATTATAAAAAATTAATCTGAAACTCCTCACACCAAAACCATAAAAGAATTTTTTTTTGGCTTAAATCTAAGTCAAGATCAAGTCCACCAAGTGGCGCAAATTACCCAATTTACCAATAAAATGAGCTACTAAATAAATGTTGATTTACAACCTGAATCCTACGCGGAAAACTCTAAAAAATTAACTACAAACTCCTTTAACAAAACCCAGAAAAATATTGGGCATATTTCAGCTACTCCAGAAATCCTCAATTTAGTGCGAGTTTTCGAGTCCCAACAAAATTTAAAATTTCTTTTGATGCATTTTGTCAAACAAATTATGAGCAAACATTTCTTTGAACACTTTGAGAGAAAAATTATAAACTTCAAGGGAAGTATTAATCTGATGAAAAAAATACAAGCATTATACCAAATAAAGGACCTTTATATTGTCCTCAAGATCACCCAACAACTAGTGGCTCCTCAGCACATAAAATTATGACCTAAAAAATAATCAACTTAGCCTATGAAATGATAATCCCAACCTCCTTTTGGGAATAATTAATTCAACCTTCAAGAATTGATGGTTAAACTCGACTCCAATAAATAAATTAGCTCTTGCAAATAAACTTGGCTCTGGAAAATTAAATTCACTCCAATAGATAAATCTAGCTCCAAAAAATAAAGTGGGTTCTAGCAAATACAATTTATTCAAAAAATGTCTAGAAGTAATTTTTGCCGAAATTTTAATAAATTCCAAAAAAATTTAGAAAATTGGAAAACCACATTTTTTATTGAAAGGTGCCACAATAGGAAACCCCACCAAATTTATTAATAATACTGAGGAAGGATCTCTTCACCAATAAATTCAAGTGCTGCAAAATAATTTGTCATAACAAGAGAAATTAAGCCCAATAAGAGAAATTTGGCATGACAAGAAAATTTCAGCCCAAATAAATTTGGCCCAACAAAGTAATCTGAATTGAAAAAGATAAATTCAACCCAACCAAATAATTTTTTCCGAACACAATAATTTAGGTGCAGTAAAATATTTTTTCAGAGCAAGATCATTAATTTCAGCCCTGCAAACCAATATTACTCCATCAAATATTTTCTCTTTGACACTTAGAAATCACCTGCAACAATTATTCTATGAAAAATAGATTAAGACATTTAACCCACAAAATTTTCCCTTTTATCCTTTAGGAACAAGACACCAACTTTGATTTTAACCAACAACTGGCCAAAATCATGCTCTAATACCATTGTAATGTCCAAAAATAAAATTTGTAGAAAATAGCTTCATAAATTTAAGCCTTCAAAACCATAAACAATTTGCACAAATTAAACCACAAAATTTACAGAAAAAACGGGAAATATAATCTGCAAATAAATATGTAAATAAGCTGGTACAAGAGTAGGAATACGACTGAGATGATGACCCCAAATATATCTACAATAATGCTGCAACTGGCCTTTAAAATATACTAAAATCAATAAACTGCAATATGTTTATCTTGAATGGATCCACCAAGGGAAGAGATGGGTGCTCGCCCACTCTCACTGAATCACCCAATGGTTTTTGTTGTGGAGATACTACTGAATAAGAGAACCGGGTTCTCAAAACCTCACCACAATAGACAAATATAAGATGTCTCCAAATGACCTCCTCCTCCTCTTTTATAGATATTACGGATAAATCTCCAAGCCTCTAGAAGGATTTTACTTTATTATGTTATTATTATTTTAGAAGCTCCTCCATTGACTTTATCTTAAGTGACTTTTTAATTTTATTTCACTTAAGTCATTTTTGGGCCTTTTACTCCAATCGATTATTTTTTTCTGAATTAAATAACTAATTTAATTAATTTTTAATTAAGGAAAATGGTAAATCACCCACCATACTCTCTCCAGCCACTGGAAGTCACTTCTCAGCATCCCATCTTGCAGATCTTGTTGTTCTGGTTCCAACTAGCTGGTACACTGAAATATTCCATTAAATAATATTCCTATAATGCCACCTCAAGCATAATTAATTCAATTAGGTCCCATAATAATGCCCTTTTTCAAAAGTTGTCCGAATGCAACAAAATGAAAGGAAAGTTGTGTAGATGATGAAATATGACAAGCGAATGCGATCATATCCCATAAAACTCCTCAAAACTCCCTCGAGACCCTTGAAGATGTAATCATGCTTTCGGAGCCTAGCCATCCATACTATCGAGGAAAATAAAAATGATGACATAACAAATTTCGACTATAATAAAAAATAAAAATTAATATGCATGTTTAGTTACTTTTTATAAAACATCAATAACCCCAACTTCACTATGGTCACTCGATTTGTTGTTAATATTACAACTAAATGTGGTAAAAATATTTAAAACTTATACTTTTCAAAAATATTTCAACATCGGATTTAAATAAACTAATTGATGATCTATGTTAACTAATTTTTAATATTTCAACACAAGATTTAAATAAAATATTTTGAAAGCTTTGTTCCTAATTTATGTGGATATCAACTTCATATATATTTATATATATAAAGAAAATGTTAAAAGAAAATATTTTAATGTTGTGTATAATAAAATATTCAAAGAAAAAAAGTAATTTAAATTCAATATATTATGTATATTATTTGAAATACAATTTAAGAAATGAAAAATTACACATTGTATATATATGAAGAAAGAGAAAGAACAACTACATTTTCATTGGGATCTATAAGGGATGAGAAGGATGTAATGTTTTTTTGAAATTCAATGTATTTTTTATAGTATTCAAAATACAATTTAAATAATGAAAAAATACACATTGTATATATATGAGGAGAGAGAGAACCACTACAGTTTCATTGGAATCTATAAGGGATGAGAGAGATTTAATGTTTTTCTTTCAAAATTTTCACTTTAAAAATATTTTCACTCGAAGAGATTTGAACTCTCTCCACACATGCTAGTTCTGTGTTTAAGATGGATGTGCACTCATTTTTTATGATACATTAACGTTGTTAAAATTAAATTTTTTTTTTTTAACTAAATCATAAATTTATTTTAATTATTATTAGTTATAAAAAGAATTAAAAAATAAATCAAACGTTTATATATTTAAAAAAACATGTAACAAGACACAATAAGTCTTCCACAATTTTTAATTTAATTATCAATAAGTATTAGGTGGATGGTAGAGATTTAACTTCCATGGAATATATTGGAATATTCATCGCAATATTCACAAATCAAGGGTTAATATTTATCTCCTGGTTATGCTCTTTTAATAATTCAAGAAAATGTGATATCAAGACAAGTCATATTGAGCGTCTAATAATAATAAACCATGATACTGTAAGTATAACTATTTACAAGCTTAAGAATTTCCATGATAAAGTGGGTTGAATCTCCATGGTTAAAAATATTGTTACATGCTTTTTAATATATATATATATATATATATATATTGATCCTTTTTTTATAATTACCAATAGTAACAATTTAAAATAAACTTATAATTTAGTTAATTTCTATGATATATTTTTTTCATTTGGGAAATGTGAGATGTATAATGGGGTAAGGGTTTTGATGCTTGTTATGGATTAACGTTTATTGGCATGCATCAACCATTTAATTTATATAGTTAAATTAATTATTGATAATAAAATTAAATTTTTAAAAACCCTATTCCAAAATAAACACGAGTAGCCTAAAAAATAAATACATTTCATTTTTAAAAAATTTATATTTTTATATTAAAGATTATAATCTTTCTTATGATCATAAAACATCATTTCAAATACTTTCACTTATTTTAAAGCAACCCAAATTATGAAAAATAGAATTTAAAAAAAACATATATATATATATATATATATATATATATATATATATATATATATATATATATATATATTTTGATGTTTCAAATAAATAATTACCAATTTAGGTTCACTTTAAATTGTGATGTAGGAAAAATATGACTTTTCTTGCAAGCTCCATTTCTATGTCATAAAGACTTTTACAGAATTTGGAATCTTTATGGATTCTACCTAAATTCAAGATTGATCTAGCTAGAATTCTAAATGGAATTCTACCCAACTTTGTTTTTCAATTGTATTTAAACAACACACCCACTGAGAGACTCAATTTCATATTAATTATAGATTTCACACACAAACTAGAATTATTCAAGTGCTCAGCTTGTACATAATTCATACACAATTAATTAAAATTTGTACATACATAAACATTCAAAAACTCTCTTCCTCTCTTGGCCCGTTTCTACAGTCATTTGGCCATTCTCTCCTTTCATCACACTTTCTTCTTTCATTTCCCATAGGCTTACAATAAATAGGATTTAGAAACATCATATATTTTTCTAGATCCTAAAATCACTCCATAAATCACCCATAAATCACTCCATAAATCAAATTTTTCTAAATCCTAAAATCACACCATAAATCATCCATAAATGACTCCATAAATCATATTTTTCTAAATTATAAAATAGCTCAATTTATCCCTAGAATCCCTCATGCTTTATAAAGAAGATTTTATTTTTCCTTATGGATAAAATCTTTCCTACCCATAGCTTTTCTAAAACTGTGACTCATCTAGTTCTAAAATTCATAAAATATCTCAAGTCAGAAAATGCAATTTATTTACATAGAAGAATATAAGTTCTTCTAAAACATAAAGACCCCTTTTTGGAGCTTTTTAACATTGAAGATTTAATGGCTTGGAAACTCTGATGCTCCTACATCAGGTTTCCAAGGTAGAAAAATTTCATGACCTCCTAGTCATGTGTAATCAATTTTAGAATCCTCCAGGATACCAAACTTTGTGTTGTAGTTGTGCATCCATTTTAGCATGTTGTTGTCCTACGCTACTGATGTTTCCTTCACTTCCACAGGCTTCAAAACTCTATGATGCTCTTTTCCACTTGCCTTGCTAATGAAAACCTGCTCAATCAGTTGTACTTTATTATTGGATGTCCTTCCTCTTATTGTACGTTCTCCTGATCATCCTCTTCATCCGCATACACAACATATCAATTTCCTCATCCAAGTTTGTCCTTGACTGCTAATACTTGCTATCATCTCTCGCTTGTAGCTACACATATTATTTGTGCATAAGAGTTTCAAGACTCTTGGCACACTCTGGTTTATACACATGCTTCACTATCTGTTGCTCAAGCCTTGTAAGTTCTTCCTCATTATTTTCTTTCGAGACAATTTCATCTTCTTCCAGGTTCAAATTTACAAGCTGAATATGCACTTTATGATTTACTTATCTCTCCTCAAGAAGTTTCAAATCTTCACATAAATCAGTAAAATTACCTCGAAGTGAATTTGTAAACTCATCACTTATGTCCTTTGTTTACCATGCCTCCAAAAGTTTTGCTTGTCCTTGCAGTACACATCTCTTTCCTCTGGAATAAAAATTTCATCCACAATTCCATTAATTGAAATTTCCTCAGTATTGTCTTCACGAGGAAACTTTCCATCATCTACACTCGCATGACCTGCATTCACAAACATTTCATTAGTTTTAAAATCAGGAGATCCTTATATCTCAACAACTCTTTCATCTTCATCCTCACCTGATCTATATATGTAAACTTGAAGGTTTATGATGAAAATTGCAAGTGAATTATTTCGGGTTTTTATGCAATTATGTAAATTACATTAACACATAAAAGATAATTTTTATCTCATTTTTTAGAAAATAACAGGGACAACAATACCATAATAGAAACACAAGACAACAAATGATGAAGGATTTCACCCCTCCTGCGCTACATCTCCTGGTCCAACTTCCAATGTTGGGCCTCTTTCATTATGCTAAAAAATATGTGTTTATATAAAATTCCAGTGTTCAGAATGAAGAAATATTGTCTCCAATAACTCCAGAACAATACAAAACCCCTAGTTGGGCTCTTTCTACACTCAAAAAGGTCAAAAAATGAGTGAGTTATGTTGGACATTCGGTGTAATGCTCCCTGCGTGTTTCACGACGTGGACTAACCACCTCTTGTGGATCCTAACTCTGGTGATTGTAGCAGAGACTAACGCCTATGGCTTTTGGTCTAACGATAATCGTGATTCCAACAATTGGTATCAGAGTGACAGGTCTCGAGTTCGAAACTCACCCAGCTCGCGTTGGGGGAGAGATTGTTGGACATTGGGTGCAACGCTCCCCGTGTGTTTCACGACATGGGCTAATTGTCTCTCGTGGATCCTAACTCTAGCGATTGTAGCGGAGACTAACGCTTGCTGGTTTTGGTATAACGAAAATCGTGATTCCAACAAGTTATGCTCCAAACAATTTTCTTGCTAATTGTCCTCCAATTCGCACCCACCTACAATCCATCCTACAATTTCTGCCTTTTTTGGCCACATGGGCCGAAAAATTTTCCCCACGCCCCCAAGACTTGTGATGGTTTGGGTGAAAATGATCGAACCATTTAATTGATAGGTACGCCCATGAACTGATCATAAAAAACCACTTGCCGCAACCTTTGCCGTAGAGCTTAGTTAGTTCAAACGAACCCCGCAAATTTTTAAACTCTAGTTGCAACTGCGGTTGGGGTCATGCTATGGTTAAACTCCCACCAGTTACCATTCAAAACTTCATGCCATATACTGTAATGTGGTTGGTTTAAGTTTGGAATGCGGTGGATTTTGGAATAACACACCCATACCATAACAAAACCCACGTTTAACTATGGTGACTTCGTGGTTCCTGTTGGGGTTTAAGTCTTGTTCCAACTAATTTTTAATAGTGGTTGGAAATGTATCGTATGGTTCAGGGCCAGGGTTAACCCCGTGCCCCTGGCCGTCTGACCCACTGTCTCGTGGGTTGGGTGGACTGTGGGCCAGGAGTTAACCCTGACCCTAACCCCTAAATGTATTTGCATTAATCTTTAAATAACACCCGCAACCTATAGTTATCAAGCAACACTTATGGCGCGGTAGTTGAGCATTGTGTTGCCACTCCAAAGGTCTACGGTTTGATTACTGTGGAGGCCCTATCTGACCATATACAAAATTTTAATACAGTAATAGGAGGCCACATGGCAGCCATAAATTGGACCAGATGGGTCTCCCTCATTGGGCCACTTCACGAACACTTCAACCAATATAAACCCACCATTTTTTAGCCAATAATCGGAGGACACTTGTCAATACAGCATTGGCCAATAAAATATAGAGTCAACTGCCTAGTCATTTTCCTCAGCATACCTACAACTCAATTACAATTTTTTAGCTATTTGAGAAAATAGGAAGAATGCGGTATCAGGAGCGTACAATATCATTTTTGAATGAAATGAGTTGCATTGGATTCAAGGCGATGAGATCTTCATTTTGGCACTGGTTTTGATCCATTTCGAGCACTTTGAATTTTAATCATTTTGCTGATCTAGTGGATCATTCGTCCCCATTGGAAGCTTTTGGACCTCCAAAAGATCATTTTCAGTCAAGAAATAGATGAGGGCACACTTTCCTCACCCTTCCAATCTCAATAAATATGGATTTACTTGGATTTGTTCCTTTGAGCCCCACATGAAGGTACTCCACATTCCCTCATTTTGAAGTCCTTGTTTACCTGTCAAGGATGGTGTCTTGCTACATTTATTCAAGACATTCAGGAGAGAAATATTCAATTGAAAGAATATGAACATTCTCTCCTTGATATTTAATCAAAGGAGGCTCATACAACCTTAGATTCTCAACATTAACAACTTCATAAATTTTCATATATGAAGGAAAATCCAACCTGAAGGCATTATTACCAATATTTTCCAAAAAATGGAATGAACTATATCGAAATGGTTTCAAATTTTTACCTTCTCCTTGGGGTCTCTATTTGCTATTTTGAAGCCAAACTTCATCACCAACCTTGAAATTGTGATCCACATGATGCATATCACATATTGGCTTGTACTTGGATTGAATCTTTCCCAATTTTTTTGAACTATTTTATGTACCAATTGAACTTGTTCAATGAATATTTTTGCCTTATCTCTGTCACTATGTCCATCAATAGCAACATATTTCCCAAAGATAAATTTTAAAGGATATTTGGGAAAGTATCCCAAGCATGCCTCAGATGGTGATGTTTGAGTCGAATGTTTGGCTCAGCTGTAAGCATGTTGAATATAGTGCAAATGTCCATCTCACAGCTTAGGATTCTTGTTGTGATAACCACGAAGAAGATGCATCATCATTCTGTTCACCACCTCTGTTTGGCCATATGTTTGCAGATGGAATGTTGTGCTCTTTTTCGAATTGGTGTCCATGAGTCCCCACAAGATTGACCAGAAGTTCTTGACAAAATGAGAATCTCGATCACTAACAATGGATGTGGGAAACCCAAAATGTACCCATACATTTTGAAAGAACAATTGAGCAGTTTGTTCAGTTGTAACCTGCCTTTCACAAGGAATCAAAATACACATTTTGCTGAAACTATCCACAACTACATAAAGATAATCGTGACCTCTCCTAGACATAGGTAGACCTGCTACAAAATCCATAGAAACACTCTCCCATGGATTATAAGGTAATGGAAGTGGTGTATACAATCCCAAAATTCTATTGCTAGGCTTACTAACATCACATAATGAACATCCTCTTACAAATCGTCACATACTTTCAAGCATACGAGGCCAGTAACAATACCTCTGTAATTGTGTCACTGTCTTACCTGCGCCGAAATTACTAGCAATAAGAGAAGTATGTGCTTCCCTTATGATGTTGAATCTCTCTCCCTATGGAGTACATAGCTTTCCAAGATGATACAACAAGTTATCATCCACATGATAATCCAATTCCTCTACTTGGTTACCTTAACACAAAGTTGCATATACATCTTTGAAATAATTATCTAAAGAATATTGTTCATCATATCTCTCATTCATGATAGAGTTATGCTTAAGAATAATGGATGCATTAACAATTATTCTAGAAAGCATGTCAAATACCTTGTTGTATATACCTTTATTATACCTTATCACCAAGTGGAATTGTTGAAGAAAATCAATCCATATAAAATGCCTCGCTTGTTGTAGCTTTGTTTTTTATTGCAAGTATTGAAATGGGATATGGTATGTGTGAATGATTGTCTCCTTACCCATCAAGTAATGTTTCCACTTTTTCACACTTTGAACCAATGCGTACAATTCCTTTTCATAATTAGGATAGTTAATCACTACACCATTAAAAGTTTTTGAATGAAAACAGATGGGCTTACCATGTTGCATCAAGACTACGCCCATGGCATAGTCACTTGCATCAGTCTATATCTCAAATGATTGTCTCAAGTCAGGAAGTGCAAGTATAGGTGCTAAAATTATCTTTTCCTTTAATGCATCAAATGATTTTTGTTGTTTTCCTCCCTGTTGAAAAACCTACAAAATTTTCAATGCATGAAATGGATATGCATTGGAAGAAACATTAGAAATAAACTTTCTCTAATATTTGTATGCTACCAAAAAAATTCTAACCTCTCTCACATTTTTGGGCTTTTGGCCAATTCAAAATTACATCGACCTTGGAGGGATCTATTTTCAACTCACCTCATCCAACAATATGACCCAAGTAGACTAAATAATTTTTTCCAAATTCACATTTCGACATCTTTAGAAAAAACTATTCTTTCTTCAAGACATCTAACACTTGGTTTACATGCATGATATGGTATTCATGGGACTTGATGAAAATTAATATGTCATCTAAGTATACTATCACAAAATAATCTAGAAAATGCCTTAAAACATCATTCATTACACACATGAATGTAGCAAGAGAATTATAAATCCCAAAGGGCATAACCAACCATTTAAACAAAACTTTCTTTGTTTTGAATGTTGTATTTCATATGTCTCCTTCAGCGATGCTAATATGATGATAACCACTCCTCAATTCCAACTCAGTGAAATACACAACATCTTTCAGTTGATAAATTAAATCATCGATTCTAGGAAGAGGTTAACAATTATTTATTGTAATATTGTTTAATGCATGGAAGTCCACACACATGTGCCATGTACCATCCTTATTTGGAACTAAAAAAATAGGTGAACTCCATGTCAATTTGTTTGGTTGGATGATCCTCTTATCAAGAAACTCTTGGATTTGTTTTTTTAATTTCTATATTTTCCATTACTGACATCCTGTACATGCCAATGTTAGAAAGAGGAAAATCTTGCTGCAATTGGATTTCATGTTGGATTCCTCTTTTAGGGGGAAATCATTTAGGCTCCTAAAACATCTCGTCATATTGGTTAACAACGTCAACCAAAGCAGATTTCAACTTTGTATCATATCCTTGAAAGTCTTCATTCTCAACATCATTCTTGGGTTTTACCATCGAAAGTACAAAATTCTTGCTAGAGTTAACAAGTCTCTTCATTTGTCCAACATTCACAAGTGAAAGTTTTAGTTTCTTGGGATGTGATCTAGAAATGTACTCAATACCATCTTTAAACAAATGGTACTTGTTTTCATGGTGATGAAAGATATATCTCATGTCATAAATATATGGGCTTCCCAAAACAATACCACATATGTCTAATGACACTACATCAAGTTCTCCCTCATTAATGAAGTTTGCAGTAATGGCGAATTTCAGTTTGAATTTTTTAGTTACTTGCAACTTTGCATTGTCATACACCCAACCTAAAGGGTAAGGTTTAGGATGAGGAATGGTTTCCAAATTCATTTTCTTGACAATGTTTTCAGAAATGAGGTTTTCTTGTGAGCCACTAAAAAATATAGTATCAATTTTGTTATGTTTTGAGATAAATCTAATATGGAAAAGCTATATTATTTATTTTTCATTTTGAGTTTCATTGAGGCTATTTGAAGAAATAGTACTAGCAATGGATTCCTTACCTTTCAATCTCATAGCTATGACCTTTGTTTCATCTCCTGAATCAGATCCTAAATCATGTTGTGTAATTGCAACTATCTTTTGTTTCCCTTTGTTGTTAAAATTTTTGGATCTCATCTCTGGATGAAGTTTCCAACAATGATCTTCATCATGACCTTCCTTTGAACAATGTTTGCATATTAATTCTTCTCCCTCTTTCTTTATGGAAGCATTTTTCTTCTCTTTTCTTTTGAATTTACCCTTTCCTTTGTCTCCACCCTTAAATGGATTTTTGTTGCCCTCTTGTGGAACATTTTCCCCTCTTAATTCTAGATGTGTTACCTGTACAGAAACCTCATCTAAATTTGTAGGGTTAAACATGAGAATAGTGTGTATTAAGTAGCTATGTAGACCTCCAATGTATTTGAGTAAAGTGTCTTGAGAGTATAAATCTACACCCAATATCAATGATCTCCTTCTAAAATCTTGGGTATAACTTTGCACACTTTGACCCTTTAATTTCCTAAAGTTTTGCCAATCCATGATAGCTTTCTGCATGTATGCTAAAGGCTAAAACTATATTCTTAATGCAGCCACAAAATCTTTCCAAGAAGTTATGATCTTATCTCTTTTCTTGATGTCTTGTTGTGTTTTTTCTTCCCACCAAATGAGTGTTTCACTTTACAACCTTAATGAAGCAAGCTGAATTTTGGTCTCATCATATTTGATCCTTTTTATCCTGTAATACACTTCAATCTAACGAACCTAATTATTTAATTTCTCAGCATTTACCTCTCCATTATTCATAGGAAATTCAAACTTTATGTCAAGTTTCAAAAATGGAGTTTTACCATGTCCCTTTGGAGGATGTGGAGGTGTTTTTGAAGGGGTTGATGTAGAAGATGATGATGGTTAAGATGAAGGTGAGGAGAAATGTGGATTTAGAGGTGGTTTATCACCATTTCCTCCATTCCATTTTTGAGGCTTGTCTCCATTTTCTCCATCTCCCTTTGGAGGATTTGAGCTCTCACCTTGCAACCTTGAATTCCTCTCCTCATAAATAACTTTCACCATCTCACTCATGTCAAAGAATGCTTTCCTAAAAGCCTTCTCATCCTTAGTCATATTTTTAGGCTCTCCTTTATGTGCCATGACTGGTGAGGCCTTTGGTGAAACTTGAGGTGAAAAATGTGATGGAGATTGTGGCAAATGTGCTCTCCTTGAACTAGCTTGAGGACTTTCTCCCACAAGTTTTTCTTCTACACTTTTGAGCTTCAACCTTGTAAGCATAAAAACACTTGAAACAAAATTAAACCCTAAAAACAACCAAAGAACCAAAGCTATGATACCAAATTGATCTATATATGTAAACTTGAAGGTTTATGATGAAATTTGCAAGTGAATTTTTTATAGTTTTTATGCAATTATGTAAATTACATTAACACATAAAAGATGATTTTTATCTCAGTTTTGTAGAAAATAATAGGGACAACAGTACCATAACAAAAAGAAAAGGCAAAAAATGATGAAGGATTTCACCCCTCCTAGGCTACATCTCCTGGTCCAACATCCAGAATAGTAAAAAACCCCTAGCTGGGCTCTTTCTGCACTCAAAAGGTCAAAAAATGACTAAGTTATGCTCCAGAAAAAATTTCCTGTTAACTGTCCTCCAATTCTCACCCACTTGCAATCCATCCTATGATTTTCACCTTTTTCGACCACATGGGGTAGAAAATTTTCCATGTGCCAATGAGATCTGCACCGGTTTGGATGAAAATTATCGAACCGTTTAATTTCTGGGTACCCCCATGAACCAATCATAATGGGCCACTTGGCACAACCTCCGTCGCAGATCTTGGATGGTTCAAACAAACCCCGCTAATTTTTAAACTCCATTTGCAAATATGGTTGGGCTCATGGTATGGTTAAACTCCTGCCGGTTAGAATTCAAAACATCGCGCCATATAATGTACCATGGTTGCTTTAAGTTTGAACTACGATGGAGTTTGGATTAATGTGCCCATACCATAACACAACCCGCATTTAACTATGGTCACTCAATGGTTCCTGTCAGTGTTTAAGTCTCATTCTAACTGTTGTTTAACTGATGGTTGGTGTTGTATCATATTTTTTGGGGTTGGGGCTAATCCTACGCCCCAGGCTGCCTAACCTACAGTCTCATGGGTTGGGTGGATTGGGGGCTAGGGGTTAACCCCGATATCGATCCCCAAATTTATTTGCATTAAAATTTAAATAAAAAATGTAACCTATAGTTATAGAGCAACACTTGTAGCATGGTGGTGGAGCACCATGTTGCCACTCCGGAGGTCTGCGGTTCGATTCCTGTGGAGGCCCTGTCCGGCCATATACCGAATTTTAATATGCTAATAGGAGGCCACATGGAAAACAAAAATTGGCCCACGTGACTCTCCCTCATTGGACCACTTCACAAACCATTCAACCAATAGACAACCACCATTATCGAGCCAATAATCGGAGGGCACTTGTCAACACACAATTGGCCAATAAAATAAACAGTTAAATGCCCAGTAATTTTCCTATTTAGCATATAGACTGCGGACTTGGAAAACTTGCAACCTAATTACAATTTTTTAGCTATTTGAGAAAACAGATAGAATGCAATATCGGGAGAATACGATATTGGTTTTGAGTGAACTGAGTTGCGTTGGATTCAGGGCGGCAAGATCTTCATTTTGGTGCCGGTTTCAAGCCATTTCAAGCACTTTGAATTTAGATCATTTTACTGATCCAGTAGATCATCACCAAGAATTGTTCCTTGTTCCAATTCAGAAATGAAAACCTCCATCTATACTACCCTATGATCTTCTTCTCTTTATTGAATACTCAACTTGTGCTTAAAATTCACCTGCAACTTGTGCCATTTCACTTTCTTCCGTAGCGCCCATTCACATCTCTGATATTCAACTTCTTGTTGTAGTAGCTCCATAAGCACATTAAGCCTACCTTCATCTCAGTCATATATTTCTAAAGTTCTTCATCCTTCATCTTCCTATGCCAACTACTTTGGCATTCTATTTCATATGTTTGTTCCTTCTCCCTAAACCCTTGACATGACTATTATTGGTCATTGTCACTTCCTTCTTTTGTGAACTCTCCTTATCCACTTGTGAGCTAAAAACTAGCCAAAACTTCACCAAGATATATCCTCTAAACTTGGCCCATGGTTCACTTAACTTAAACCTTCTTTCTGAGCACTCATTGCTCTCTTGGCCATTGCATATACCTTACTCACTTACTAAGAACTTCCACTAACTATAAGGAAAATACCTTCTAGTGGAGGTTTTTACAGAAGCCCCTATAAAAATAGCCCAAAAATTTGTTTGTAGCGGAGATTACTGGTGGAGGTGGGTGGATGAATGTTTTAGCCGATATTTTTTGGATGATGCTTCTACATATACAAATGCACCAGTGCTTTACTATCCATACAAGAATTGGTTCTACATATAACATGGTGCACCATGTATTTTATTTTTTATTTTTTACTTTTTATATAAAATAAAAAAACATGGTGCACTAAATAAGACCATGCCCTGGTGCTTTAATAATCGATGACATTTGTGCCCTTCATGTAGTAAAACATCGTGATGCATACCACTAAGTAGCACCGCTATATTTTTTAAATTTCAGAAAAATGTGGTGCTATTTTCCAATGATGCACCGGTGCAGTAAAGGCACTAAAACACTCTAGGGCATCTACGACAGAGCACCACCAGGAGATTTTTAATTTTTAAAAATAGAGCAGTGCTATATTTCGATGAAGTATCGGTGTAGTACCTATACTATAATGCCCTGAGGTGTCCTAAGAAAAGCACCATGAAATATTTTTTAATTTCAAAAAAACACTGTGCTCTTGGATCTATTATGCACCAGAAAAGGGTTAAATAAAAAAACTCTCCCTTTTGTAAAATTAATTTTTACAATCTATATTTCTAGAGAGATCTGAAGCACTAGTGCCACTCTTGACTCATTCAAGCACCCTGATGTTGGTGCTTCTCTTGCTCACCATCCTCCCGCACCATGTTCACTACTTGACTTTCCAACTTTTTCAAACTGTGCAAAAATTTGTTTTCCTCCATTACATGTCCACAATGATTCTCTAACCACCAAATATCTATATTTCTCTCTAATTTAATTTTTTAGCGGATTAGAATTTCAAATTAGGTTAAAATTTACATTGTTTTTGAAAAAAAAACCTTGTTGTGTGGCATGTTCGATATATTCGACTTGCACATATAGTGGTGCACCCTCTATATTTATAGGGCACACAACATTTTTGTGCATGAACATAACACATCGATAAAATTTCATAAATATAAATGCAACGAGAATACGATAAATTGTACGTTGATGCATTACTCCAGATGTGTTTATATTTACCAAATGTACCATAAAAATAATATTTAAAATTATAGTTATAGCTTAGTGCGTTCAATAACTTGAACATTCCATGCTAGTGTGAAAAGGTTATCACTGTGCATCGGTGCAAAAGTATGATGTACCGCTATGAAAAATTAAATTTGTGAACCAAAAGCAGAGCATCATACTTATGTATGCACCATTGTCGGTGCGGTTAGGTTTGGAAGTGCACTGGAGATGGTGCATGACTGTGTTTTGAGCACACTGATGATTTTTTTTTTTTAAATTGGAAGTTATGTTTATATATTTATAAATACATGTTTCATTTAATAATCAAAAAAATATTTTATGTATGAGGCTGATGTATTTTATATGTCAATAATGTAGTAAATACGTCAGTAGAGGAAGCAACATCAGGAGCAGGAGCAATAGGGAAATCCATATAATGTCTTCCAAACATGGGAGGCCAACAAGAGGGAGAGGGATTTATACCCTCTCCCTATTACTCCAGCGAACCGAGCACTCTTAAGGAATGTAGGCCTCCTCAAGTACAATGAGGAGGCTAAATATTTGAAGGCACACTCTATCTTATTGGCACATATGATTCGCTGATGGAGTGCCTAGGAGTAGGTTTTCCATGTTGGTCCTAGGGCATGGTATAGGCCCACTGAGGAGAACATATACTTTATCACTAGCCTATTCAGGAGAGGGGAGGATTTTCCCTAGTTCCATGATGTCCCCCATGGGGTTGCAGCTGAGAGTCATCTTGCATATACTCAGAGATATGTTAGGCCTCATGCACTCTGTCCAACATATTTTTAAGTCTCTGGTGGAAAAATACAAATTTCTTCTTTTTCCACATAGGAGGTTAGGAGGCTCTCTTTATTAGTCATCAACCATTCCACACTATAGTAGTGATGGGAAACACATTAGTTTCCCTCTTTTGTATTATGTTAATTCTTTGATTTGGGAGCCATGTTGTATCAAATGGTCTGCCATTTTTTGTAGGTATTTTTGCATGGATTTAGATAGATGTTGTGTGTTGAGACGGGGACGGTGACCTTCCCATTCGCTTTAGAGATATTTTGTTTATTTTTTGATAAGTTTTCAGAGATAAGGCCTACATTTGATCGTCGGCTTCCTAGGCGGATCTATGAGGTCCAAATGCACATGTGGCATAGATGATGCCCAAGAGAGGCTTGCCAGAGTATCAAGCTAGGACTTCTCCTCAGGCACTGTCGTTACTGCTAGTGAGGATGACCATGCATTTATCATGTTGGTGTTTCTGCATGCAGGGATTGAGTGGAGACAATGTCCCAAAATCCTCTTCACAATGACTGAGCCTCAAGATGATAGAGGTAATATTAGTGATTTCTTTAAATTAATCTAGTTTCATTTTCTATTTTAATTAATTAGAATAAAAAAATTTCTAGCACATTATTTAAATTGTTTTATTAAATTATTTAATGAAATTGTCTAATTATTGTTCTGTACTATATATTTTGTAGACATCAACACATTCTATGGGGAAATTATTCCTCCCCCACCAGATGGAGGAGATGAGGAGATGGGCGAGGGTGCCTAAGAGGGTGAGGAATATCCTTAGGGGGGCGTGGGCATCTGGGGTCGTAGGATTGGTATGCGATTTCGTATGGACTACTACGATAGATTGGAATTTTTTTATATTGATGTGGGAGTCCACCCTACAAGGGCTTGAGATATTAGCATGGATGATAGGTTCATGGATCTATATAGGGACTATCGGCATAAGATGATGTCTCTTATGTATCATATAGTTGGAGCTAGTAGGGTACTAGCAACAATGAGGGATGCAGGGCATGCAGTGACATATACATCACATGAGGGTAGTGATCATGATGCTTCTAGTACTACTAGCCCATCAGATCATGATTTTCAGGGTGACAATGATCCTTCTGGTAATACACCTCCTCATTATTCTCTTGATGTTGAGATGCCAGAGATAGAGGATGTACCTTATGTTTATCCTGACAGGGCAGAGATTACCTCTTCCTCCACCTCAGAGTCCAACAGACTTCGTTGAGACAATAATTGAGCATCCATCATATTCTACTGCAAACAAGCCACCTACTCCTGATACACCTCAGCTGAGTTCGACAGACGTTAAGGGAGTAGTTGACCATCTATCTTCTTCTACTATAGATCAGGCTGGAAATACTATGTATATTGTATCGACAAATATTTGGTTGCACTTATTTGAATTTATGTAGTTATTTGAATTTTTTGTATATATATATATATATATATATGGTGCATTTTTTTTCATGATTATGTACTTAATTTATATGCTGGTGTTGATATGTATATTGTTAGGTCATGTTAGATATGTTCATTTAATGTTATTGTATATATATGTGTATATGGTTCTACTTATTTGACATGATATTTATATTAACTTGAGGAGGTGTGTGGTGATGATGTTAGATTACAATGTTTTTGTTTTTTTAGGTGTGATCATGATGATGATGCCCTGTTAGATTATTAGATTTGTGTGCTAGGTAATGACATTTAGAGGTGTATATAATTAGATGACGGTAGCGAATTCGAATTTATATCTTAGATTATGTTTATGTTTGTTAGATGGCTATCATAATGATGCTTATTTTTATGAAATAATATTTATTATAGACTAGCATTTGTACCGAGAGGTGCAAAGTAACGTCGGGGAGTGAGGAAAACCATAATTAAGTGAAATATTTGGAAATTTTAGTTTCTATATATATTTTAAAGAATGTAATAGGAGGTTAAATTTAAAAAGGAAGTTATACTAAAATAAAGTAACACTAATATAATTGTCCTAGAATAATGGCATAGTAATGATGGTATCCTTCTCTTCGTTCTCCCTTCTCATCCTATGTTTTACTATATGAAATCTGAGAAGTGGAGAAAGTACCAAGGTGGGATAAGAATAAAAAAATGACAAATATGAAGAGATAAAATGAAGGAAAGGAAACCCTTTGCACTCAAGAAGCATACAAAATGGGTTCTTGAACTCCCTCATAAATTGGATCAAATAAAAAAATCATGGAGCTCCTTGCCAATAATGAGAAAGAAAATAAATTTGGAAAAAAGGAAAAAAATTGAGAAAGAGATTCTCATTTGAATATAACACTAGTCTTATAAGCATCTCTTGCCAAATTTGGCTACTAGGCTTAGACGCATCTCTTGCCAAATTTGACTACTCTATGTGAAATTCTATTGAAATTGAAGTATTTTTTTCATTGTGTAAAGACAATTTATCAAGAAGTGGTTAACACCTCTATTTATCAAGAACATTTATGCTAATTAACAAATCTATTTATCTAGCAAGTTGGTTTTTCTACAGAGAGGGATTTGGCAGGAGAATGAGGAAGATTAGTGACTCTTCTGAGTGCTAGATGAATCATTGAGGTGGGATGCATAGGGGCATAGACAAGAGAGACCCCGAGTTTTAGTTTATTAATTTGTAAAACCTACTTCCAAAAGCTGTGGAGAGGATCTGAATATAAACTAAACCCTAATTAAAGAGCTGAACCAATAGCTAAAATAAATGCATCATATACAAAAAAATAAGATTCTAGGTTAATTTGTAGAATGTGAATACCCTTGAGGTGCATATAGCTCCAATTTGTCACAAGTAAAATGTCTTACCCAAACTCATTCGATTGATGGTATTATCCTTCATTCCGTTGATGAACTTATTCTTTTCCCCTTCCATGGTGTGAAAAAATCATTGGTGTCTATTCCACGCCGATTTCACTTCGTGCTTGTCTCTCATCAGTCAAGATGGAAGAATCTTTACTGTCTGCTATCCATTTTATTAATTATTGAAGGTGATCAAGTACAGAGGAAATCCTTTCATATGAATTCGTATGTACCGCAACCCAATATTTGTCTTCTGCTATGTTTGTGGAACAATTAAGAAATTATCTCTAGTATTTGCATTGTTACGAATTACTTCTTTTATTGTTTTATTTTTGATAGTTTCATAGAGTGTGTTAGATAGAGAGTGAAAGAAGATAATACCGGGAATTATGCCAAGGCCTTTCCTCTTTACATGAATTCCATTGAATACTTCAAGAATCATTTTTAGTATGAGAAGAACCCCAATATTAAAGAGGCCATTACACACAATTTTGCTAGGTATTTGCGAAGGGAAGATGAAATCTGTGTTGTGTTAGAGGATGGAGGTAGTGCAGGACCTGCTACAAATGGTGATGCAGTTGGTGTGACCAGAGTGAAGACCAAGCTTGGCAACAAGGACATGTATAGAGATGGAGAGGATCCTGAGAAAACGAAATTACGTGCGGGCCTCACTTTGGTGATTATTCGCAAGAAGGCTAACATGATATGGAGTGATGTGGCAGGGCTTGAAAGTGCCAAACAGTCTTTGCAAGAGGCAGTTATCCTTCCAGATAGATGTTATATGTTATTCGCAAGAAGCCTAATGTGAAATGGAGTCATGTGGAAGGGTTTGAAAGTGCCAAACCGGCTTTGCAAGAGGCATTTATCCTTCTTGTGAGACAGACGTCAAATGTCCAGTGCAAATCCAGGATGGTGGAGAAATCAGAATCTAGGATGATGGAGAAATGAAGTATGGTAGGATGAATTAAAATCACTCACATGTCAACATATAATTTGTTAAAAGGGCAATGAGGAATTTTTCTGATTGGGTTGGGTGAACAGTGTTTGCCCACCCAATCTCATAAAGAAAACATCTCTGGAATATATATACTCCCACACTTTGCGCTTTTCATTGGATGATTCTTTGAAAAGGGACAAACATTTCCCCAATGTAAAAGAAGAAAACGAATAACTGTGTTTCAATGTCCTTCACCTAGAATTTGACATCTGACAGTATGTATTGTAGAAAATTTGGTTGAAATTAGAAACCGTAATAATACAAAGGTAGAGATATTAATGGTCGGATGAATAACTGTATTTCAATGTCCTTCGCCCGGAATATTTGGTCCATGCTTTTTGAGCTGGTTGGGTCCACTGTCTTCTAGGGTTAACATGTTTATTGGTTCTCCTTCCTCATGTAATAGCTAGAAGAAGCAAGATATTAGTCAATTTCTTGTTGGATTGAGCTAGCAAGATAAGACACAGAGAATTGAAATTTTTTTGGATTAGATTTAATTTATTGTATATGTTATTCTGATACCTTGTTTCTTTGCATTTCCTCTTTCATATGTATAGGGGCTTTTTGCATTTCCTCTTTCGTGATGTATGTACAAGCTGTATTTGGAATAAAAATAAGTGGGGTTGTAAGATGCTGCAAGCTGGATAGAGAGGACGATTAAAAGGGAGGAGGTAGAATGATTGAAAGGAATGTTTCTTGAGGAAAAAAGAACATTATTAAAATTAAATTTATTAAATTAAAAATCAGACTGAAAATGTTCAAGAGTAAAGTTTGTTTATAAACATGAAGACTAATAAATATTCACCATCCAATATTAATTTTGTTTTGTAATCTATACGCAATATTAAAAATCTTGCAAGCCCACAAACTGATTCCAATATAGGCGTCGATGCCTATAGGTGAATTAAAAACCATGAATAATAAAATAAATGATGAACCTGTGCATTGAGAATATATATATATATATATATATATATATATATATATATATATATATATATATATATCTTCACATCATAATATGTGAGGCAGTAATCTATGAAAAATTTAAAGCTTTCCTATAATAATGGAAATAACTGTATAACTGTTACAACAAAGGTAAAGGAAAAAGAAGATGCTCAACCTTGACCTCAAGCATTACAAAACATACATGAAATTATATGGTGGATAATAGAAAAGATACACAGAGTGGTAACCTACCACGACAAATAGATTGGTCAATTTAAAGGCTGAAGTGTGTGATATCAAGTGTCGGCTTGTAAACTAATTAGTAGGACCTAAAGGTGGAGGATTGGATATTTGGTGCCAGGAACAGTAGGTCTGTATGACAGTCATGGCGAAAACAAAGAACCCAATGGTAGGAAGTAGAAAGTTCCAGCTTGATAAGTAGTCAAAAAATCGCCAAAACATCCTTCTGATTTTTGTTTTTCGATCATTTTCTAGAGCACGGAAAAAAATCCTCTACTGAGATCATCAGAATTAGGTCCCAAGTGACAAGTGAAGAAGGCCTGACCCAAATCGTCCCACATCTTGGCTATGCATTCATCTGTTAACATGTTCGTAGGAACAACACAAAAATTCATTATGACATCGACATCTGTGTTGCTACGAATGACACCACAATCCCTCAGCACGCGAACATCTTGAGGATTTTGGATGAGGCAGTTCATCAAACTCACGTAACGCATCACGATGTTTCCATGACTCAGATCGTTGAACTCCATGGCAACCATGTTCCTCAACAACACTTCCATGTGGGTTTCCCATATATTTATCTCTAGAAGTTACAACATACCTTAGTATTCGTCCAAACAGATCTTGTTAGGCTATTTGTAGAAGGGATTGAATTTAATATTTCCCTTCACCAAATTCTCCGCGTTTACTGCGATTTCATACCTACATTCAGTACTGGATGAAATAGAAGTTTTTAGAAGATTGAAAATTTTTCAATACTCGATGGCATTTAAGTCGTTAAGATGGCCGACAGACCTATTTTCCTTCT
This sequence comes from Pinus albicaulis, assembly GCA_034641835.2. Lineage (NCBI taxonomy): Eukaryota > Viridiplantae > Streptophyta > Pinopsida > Pinales > Pinaceae > Pinus > Pinus albicaulis. The sequence continues at coordinate 1,299,557,110 of CM076582.1, read as the reverse complement.
GGCAGGTTGAGGCCATCAAGTTTTGATATGTTACAACCTACTTATCTTTTTTGATAAATAGAAAATAGAAAGGTACTGCTAAATTTACAAAAAAAAATAAAATCTTGCACCATAAAGTATTTTCTTATCAATATTAAGACACCGCCTATGTTTCAAATTTGATTAACTTGCATAACTAATAAGTATTTGTGTTAAGCTCATGAACCTAACAATGATGTAATTCATTGACTATGCCAAATGTCCTGCATTGTAAAGTATTTTCTTATCATTATTAAGACTTTCCCTAGGTTTGAAATTTGATTAAACTGCGTAACTAGTAAGCACTTGTGTTAAGCTCGTGAACTTGCCTAAGTTTGAAATTTTATTACCATGCATAACTTATAAGCCGTTGTGTTAAGCTCATTAATATAAATATTAGTATAGAGATACTACATCTAACTTGACCCAAGACCACCTTGGTAACAAATGGTAAATTTACAAATTCTCCTCTTGTATATAAAAGTGATGTCCTCATCCAAAACGTATGAACATAGGTTTGGTAACTTCGTTGTATGGTGTGCCATGGAATAAACCTCAAGGGACCACATGGTGCAGAAAATTGACAAACATTTGATCTTTCTATGAATGTCGTGAGACGCATCCAAGTAGTTTGGTATGATCTTTACCAAGGGTCACAAATTGGCATCACGGTTCAAATGACAACCGGGTCAAGCTATTTGCTGGTGTTGCATTTTCCATGACTAACGGCGTGGGCTTAGCCCCTTGCATTGAAGTAACTCCGTGGGGTGTGGTAGCCCCCCCGTCGTGTTCTATGCTAGCCATCGGCGGAAATTTTGGTTCCTTAATTTCCGCTGGGTAGTCTCCGTCCATGGTTTTGTGCATGGTTTTGCACATGGTTTTGGGGTTCGATGGTTTTCGGCCCCTGGTATTTTTGTAGATCCATTCAAGGGAACTACGGTTATGTTCTAATCCAGGGTTAATGGATTGGGGTTTATGTATGCTTCGGCATGTATATATATGTGTTGTAACACTAAAAGGAATATAATGAAAATCAAGCTGGTAGTCCCGATTTGGGATCCAGGGGAAAAATCTCTGTGTTTATCTGTTTTATGTTTTATGCTCTCGCTATTGTTTAAGATTCGTGTGTAGATAATTTCTGTTCAGGTTTAAAACCTACATTTGGTATCAAAGTTGTTTCGGCTTCAAGGGGACGCCTTTGTTGTTGAGGGTTTTTTTCTCGGGCCTGTGGCAGACCCTGTTCAGTGGGAGATCTGCGGGATCGATTCTTGCGGTGAAAGAAGATGGTGAGCGGCGGAAAGATAGAGATCGAGAAATTTAATGGTCAGAGTTTTGAGTTGTGGAAGCTCAAGATGGAGGATCTGTTGGTGGATAAAGATCAGTGGATCGCGGTAGATCCAGGTACTAAACCAACGGCAATGTTAGATGAAGACTGGAAGAAACTGGATCGGAAGGCTAAAAGCACAATACGGTTGTGTGTCTCAGATTCAGTATTGTTGAATGTATCTGGGGAAGCTACGGCGAAGACCTTGTGGGAAAAACTTGGGACTTTGTACCAATCTAAGTCTCTGGTGAATAAGTTGTTCCTGCGGAAAAAGCTGTATAACCCGAGGATGAAGGATGGAGACTCGGTGACAGAGCATCTGAATGCCTTCAATACTGTGGTAAGTCAGCTGTCATATGTTGATATTAAAATCTCAGATGAAGATAAGTGCATCAGTTTGTTGTGCTCTCTACCAGACTCGTGGGACAGTCTGGTTATTGCAATAGGTAGCAATACAACTACCTTGAATTTTGATGATATTGTCTCAGCCTTGCTGTCGGAGGAAATGAGACGGAGAAATATGGAGGGCCAGAATGGAGATGCCTTATCTATACGAGGAAGGTCCCAAAATAGAAACAAGAATAAGGTTTCGAGTGGGAGATCCAAATCTAGAGGGAGATCTAAATCTCCTGGAAAGTTTGTAAAGGTATGTTGGAAATGCGGAAAAGAAGGGCACTACAAAAGGGACTGCAGATCTAAAGCTCCTGAAAAAGGAAAGGGATCTGATGATGCTCCTTCTGCAGAGGTAAAAACCACCTTAGATGAAGGTGGGGATGTGTATTTGGCTTCTTCTTCAAATACACATGTAGATCATGATTCATGGTTGATTGAATCAGGTTCATCATTTCACTTCACTCCCCACAGGGAGTGGTTCTACGAGTATGAGAAATATGATGGTGGTGATGTCTTCCTAGGGGATGATAGGAAGTCCAGAATCGTCGGACATGGAAAGGTCAAGCTAAAGCTAAAAGGTGGAAGGATTAGAACACTTCCTGGTGTTTTTCATATTCCTGCATTGGCCAGAAATCTGATTTCTGTAAGCAAGATGGATGATGCAGGTGTAAAAAAAGTGTTCGAGAAAGATGTCTGCAAGATGGTTTGGGGAGCACTAGTATTAATGCGGGGAGTTCGGACTGGAACTCTGTAAAAGCTACAAGGTAGCACTGTTATTGATGGGTGTAACAGTTTTGTGGTTCCTGAAAATGGAGCAGAAAGCCTAGCTATCTCTGGAGAAAAGACCATGCTATGGCATCAAAGGCTTGGAAATATTGGAGAGAAGGGCCATCAGATACTGCATAAAAATGGTATGGTAGAAGGTATGTCTAATTTCTCTTTGGATTTTGATTTCTGTGAAAATTGTGTATATGGGAAGCAGAATCGGATGAGTTTTCCTTCTAGTGCTAAGAGGGCGAACAATATATTATAACTTGTGCACAGTGATGTGTTTGGACCTGTGTTAGTTCCATCACTGGGAAAGTCTATGTACTGTGTTTCATTCATAGATGACTTCTCAAGGAATACATGGATATATTTCTTGAGGAAGAAATCTGAAGTCTTTGACAGATTTAAATAATTTAAGGCTCTGGTGGAAAACCAAATAGAGAAGAAGATAAATGCGCTGAGGACAGATAATGGTGGAGAGTTCTGCAAGAAGGAATTTGAAGAGTTCTGTAAGAAGTGTGGTATAGCATGATAGAAGACTACTCCATACACACCTCAGCAAAACGGAGTTGCAAAAAGAATGAACAGAACAATGATGGAAAAGGCAAGAAGCATGCTCAGTGGTACCTGGTTAGGACAAGAATTCTGGGTAGAGGCAGTGGAGACTGCATGCTATCTGGTTAATAGATCACCTTCATCATTATTGGAGGATAAGACTCCACATGAGGTATGTGTTAGGTCTCTGTAATTTTCAAGATTGGAAAATACAAAGTGCAAAGCCTACATATGAACCACTTTGGGATTCTAGGATCTAGCCCTCCTAAATCCAGAGAGGGATCTCTCTATAAGTGTGTTTTAAAGATGTGATCCTTAAGGCTTTAAGTATGATATTAGGCTAGTTATTAAGAACAAGGTTTTTTTGTTTGTTTTGGTTGGGAAAAGATATGATGAAGGTGAAGGAAGTATAAATGAAGGGTGAAGGTGTAAGTAGGTGAAAGAATTGTTCAAATAATAATATAGGCAAGGAGCAGCCTCAATCCATTGGGCTATGTAGTCATAAGAGGATTTAATTGAAACAGCAAGGTTCAAGAGTGGTCCATGGGGTAAGTCATCTATGTCAAAGGATCTCTTTTAAGTTGATTTTATGGAATGAAACAATAAGAAATGGAGTGAGGGAAACCAAACAGATGAAGAAATAAAGAGCAACCTAAGATCAAGTAATTACTTTGAAACTATCCTGCTTTTGGCATGCACTTAAGAAAAGACATAAAATTAATCTAAGATCAGGTAAGTACTTTGAAACTATCATGTTTTTGATGTACTTTCAAGAGAAAATATTTAAAACACTTAGAATAGCTTAAGATCAAGTAAAGACTTTTAAATTAGCCCGCTTTCAACGTATTCAAAAGGAAAACATTCATGATAAACACAAATAGTAGTCTAAGATCAGGTAAGTACTTTGAAACTAGCCTACTTTCAAAATACTCTTAAGGGAAACTTTCAAACAACCTTTGGAGAAAGAACTAGAAGACAGGGAAAACCATAAACTTTCCTAGTACAACTCTACTTAGCATGTAATGAAAATATCATTCAAGGACAATGTTTAAAATTTAGATAGTAAGACATGGGCTCACCAACATTCCTTAACTGCTTGGACTGTATTAAATCATTCTTAAATACACAATTGGAGGAAAACATAAAGACAAAGCTTATCAGTGAGAGTAGGGTACTTCTAAGAGTAAATCCTAGCTCTATATTTTCTGTTCTTTATCAGAGAAAAGTGGACAGAATGGAAAGAAAAGAAAATAACAATTTAAAATAAGAAACACATCACCATTGACATAGACCAGGATCCCATAAATTAGCTTGTATTTTATGTTCAAACCAGTTACAATCATCAAGTCCAGTGGGTCTCTATAGCTTCAAACTTCTCATCTCAGCTTATGTGTCTTCAATTAGAAACAGGGCTACAAAAACTTTAGAAAACTATTTACATGCAACATATATCCAGAGACCAACCCCTATACAATCTTCTACAGTAGTATTTATAGAAGAAAGAGGAGGTGGGATAAAAGAAAGATCTTTAGGTTCAATTAATACAAGTGAATGCTTCTCGCCCTTTGAGGGGCTCAACAGAGAAGTTTTCTGATATTTCTTTTGTATTAATTGGTTTTCATCAAGTATTTAGCTGCTTAGCAGATTTTGTTGACTTTAAAACTCTTTAAGCAGGATGGCAATAACTCTGGCTGCTTTAAACAAAATATCACTGACTAAGGCAATAACTATGCCTTCTTTTGATTAATTGAAGTTATAGGTGGCGCTTTGGTAGTTGGAAGGATATTTAGCCTTTGATGTGGTGGAGGAGGCTTTTTAACGATATTTCTCTACTTAAACTTAAAACACTTTTAATTTTCTTTCGGTCTGTGTTTTAGGCTTAACTAGCCTTTGATCTTTGTTTTGGGGTCTTCATTCTTTAACACTGCCTTTATCCTTTGATATGTGGATTAGAACCTGATCTTCGAGCTTTGGCTTTAATCACCCTTTAACATTGAATCTTCATTACTGATACACTTTTTTTTCTTGTCTACACAAGTGGATTTTTGCTATTGGAGGTCTTCTGTTAAACCCTGGATCGTGATCCAGATGTTTTAAACCTGAATTTCATACCTTGCAGATCCTTTTCTTCACTAGATTAAGGCACAGAATTGTCACTCCGAGCCTTTTTGTCACCTGTCTGTGACTGTGGTAAAACACAGAACAAACCACCATTAAGAACCCTGCAAAACACACAAACTCATTATAAAATCTTGCGGAATTTGGTTAAGACTGCTTCAGAGGCTCAAGAGGGTGGAGAAGTAGTGAGGAAAAAATGTGGATGCAACGGAAAAAGGGAGGAAAATCCTGGCAGAACAACTAACCAGGTGTAAATGGATTTTGGGCATGACAGTGAATAGGAACCATTGGATTATAATAATCAATGGTGGAGATTGCTTGATCAAGTCGTTTGGGAGAAGGTTGGGTGAAAAGTGAATGGGGAGAGATTTAAACAGGACCGTCCGATCACAGAGATCAATGGCCACGATTAAAAGATGAAAAAGAAACGCTGGCGGAGGGAGCGGTATAGCGGAAAACCGACAGTGGTTTTCGCATTGTGTTTGGGTGGTAATGCGATTTTGGCTTTTGAAATGCAATATAGGTCAGCGTTCGACACATGGATTTCTAAAAGCACTTTTATCGCGTAAAAGTTGCGCACTATTGGAAGGGCTCAAAAATTATGCAAGATTGATTCTGGGCCGTTGGATTGGAGGCTCCAGATCCAACGGTGCGGGTTGAGCGCGATGGGTGAAGAGCTATGGGGTAAAAAAGTACGTGGGGTCTAGGGTGATGTCAGCAAAATTGGCGTGCAGTGAAGGGGTGTAAAAGGCTATCAGGTTAAGTCCTGGTCATAGGTTTTCTTTGATGGATGGCTACGATTAATAGAAGAAGCATATATGAAGAAATGAAGGGAAATGGAATGGGCAGGAGAAAAGGGCCAGATGGCCTTTGATCTTTGTAGATCGATGGTCAGGATTCATTTAAAACTATTTATGTCGGGTAAAAAAAATATGGAAAAGGAAAGGTTTTGAAAGAATTTGGCAGAGAAACAAGGAAAGGGGAGGGCCCAATTTTTATAAAGGGCAGAAGGAAGGATCAATGGGAGCCATCGGATCATGAGGATTGACGGTCGAGATCTGTCGATGGAGGATAAAATAGAAGGGTGGGGTTTGGAAAGCAGAAGTAATATGAGCCGTTGGATTTAAGAAGATCAACAACGGACATCTCATCGCATCGGAGAAAAGGAAAGAGTCCATAACACTGGGGTTTTTGTTTTTGCGATGCGTGATTAAGCACAGGCTGTCGGATCGAGATGAGAGATCAACGGTCAGGATTAAATCAGTGGAAGGCATCAGCGGAAGGCGAGGGAGTAGCGCGATTGAATTTGAGCCGTTGGTTCTTGTGGATTCAACGACTAAGATCTCATCGGAGCTTCGCATCGGCGGAGGTCAAAGGGTAAGGGACTAAGCCTTTGCAATATGCGATTATGTGAGGGCCGTCCGATTTTAAGGAAGATTGACGGTCATGATTTAATCAGCGGGCGCGATGTCGGAGGCTATGGGTGGAGCGTGATTTAATCTTGGCCGTTGGTTCTTGTGGATTCAACGACTGAGATTAGATCAGAGGATCAACATTGGAAGAGGAAAAAGGAAAAGGATAAAGTGATTTGGGATTGTCAATTTGCAATGGAGCGAGAGCCGTAGATCTGAAAACTAGATCGACGGTCAGGATTTAATCATGAAGAAAAAGGCGGAATGGCGGGTTTGGAACGGGGAGTGATATGGGCCATTAGATCTGGGCATAGTGGATCAGATCAACAGCAAAGAATTGATCGTGGGATCACATCGGCGGAAGGCAATTAACCATGTAAAACGAGTAAAATGAATATTTGCAATGCGATTTATACTTGCAATGAGATAAAGATTTGCGATGCAATTAAGCGCTTCGCGCTCGGTCACAGTGTGGGTTATATGCGGAAAGGGGCTGGGGCTTAAGGCCTTATAGAAAAATGAAGGTTTTTAGGCCAAAATGAGGGTTTTTCAAAGGATTTTGAGGGTTCTGATAAGGTTAAAAAAGAGGTTTTAAACCTTATCAAAGGGAATTTATGAAGGGAATAAAGGAAAATGAGGGAAATGGAGACCTTATGAGAATGTTTTCTCTTAGTAAATAGCAGGTTTTTTAGGATTATGAGGGAAACAACAATGAATATTAACTCAAAGGGTAAAGTTCATCATAAGACTTCAAGAACTCACAATTTGGTCATGAAATTGTTTCTTGAAGGCTAAAAAAAATTTAGCCACCATTTGATATGAAATTTTTTTATAGGTGGCTAATAGTATGGACTGGTAAGAAATCATCTCTTTCACATCTAAGGGTATTTGGATGTGATGCATATGTACATTTTCCAAAGAAAAAAGGACCAAGTTGGATAAAAAATCTGAAAGGTGCATCTTTATTGGGTATAAGGATGGTTTAAAAGGTTACAAGCTTTGGAACCTAGAAACAAGGAAGGTTGTGTACAACCGAGATGTGGTGTTTAGAGAGGTGAAAGATGTTGTTAAACATGAAGTCATAACAAAGGAACCTGAGAAGATAGAGTTTGAGCTAAAGGAGTATGAATCATACTCTACAGCAGAAGAAGATTCAGAAGAGGAAGAGCCATGAGCCACAAACTCAAATATGGTAAGATCGGTCAGAAAGAATAGAAATCCAAACAGAAGGTAGAAATTCCATCTACTTTCTCGTTCGTGTTTTTCCTTAACTAGAATCGATGACATCCCAACTGTTGGGGAGGCAGATTTATATGGAAAACTCTCGAAGGAGGCCATGGTTGATGAAATGGCATCCTTGCATAAAAATGAGGCTTGGGATCTAGTGGAGTTGCCGGCTGAAAGGAAGCCCATCGGGAGAAAATGGGTATTTAAGAAGAAGATGAATGTAGAAGGCAAGGTGGAGAAATGTGGCTCATTTGTGGCAGTGTCATTCCTGTGTGTCAGAATGATTTAAATGATATTTTTTTCTCTATGCTGGGCATTTCTATTAGATTACTTTTATCCGTTGCTGCTGCATTTGATTTTGAGATAGAACAGATGGATGTGAAGACAACATTTCTTCACGGGGATCTAGAAGAGGAGATCTACATGAAGCAACCCGAAGGCTTTATGGTGAAGGGTAAGAAAGAACTGGTATGCAGGTTGAAGAAGTCTCTGTATGGGTTAAAACAGTCACCAAGGATGTGGTATCAGAAATTTGATACCTATATACGGGGACTTGGCTTCACTAGAAGCAAGGAGGATCACTATTTTTATTTTAAATTAATTGGTGACCGTGTTATTTATTTGGTCTTGTATGTGGATGATATGTTGTTGATTGGAAATGACAAAGAAATTATCCAATATTTGAAGACCCAACTTTTCTCCAAATTCGACATGAAGGATCTTGGTGCTGCAAACTATATTTTGGGCATGGAAATTAAGAGAGATCGGCCAGAGAGGAAGCTCTAGTTAAACTAGAGGAAGTATGTCGAGACTATATTGCATAGGTTCAATATGCAAGATAGTAAACTGGTGAATCTTCCTATTCCTGTAGGTGTAAAGCTGTCTGCTGAACAATGTCCCAAGACACAAGAAGAAGAGGAGGATATGTCCCATGTTCCATATGCAAGTGCAGTGGGTAGCTTGATGTATACAATGTTCTATACTAGACCAGACATTACACATGCAGTGGGAGTATTGAGCAGGTTTATGTCAAACCCAGGGAAGGAGCATTGGACAACAGTGAAGCGGGTTTTCAGATATTTACGTGGCACTAGTGATTATGGCTTATGCTACTAGGGAAGACCAGGATTGGAAATAATGTTGGACATTCGTGGTTTTGTTGATGCAGACTGGGCTGGAGATTTGGACCAAAGAAGATCTACAAGTGGGTATGTGTTTAGCATATTTGGAGGCGCAGTCAGTTGGATGAGTAAAAGACAGTCTGTAGTGGCTCTTTCAACTACAGAGGCAGAATACATAGCAGCCACTCATGCAAGCAAGGAATCAATTTGGTTGCAGAGATTGTGTTCAAGTATGGGGTTGGTACAGCAAGCTATAAGGATAGACTGTGATAGCCAAAGTGCAATTTTCTTGGCTAAGAACCCTGTTTATCATTCAAAGACAAAGCACATTGATGTTCAATATCACTTTGTTAGAGATATGGTTGAGGCTAAAAGGGTGTTGCTGGTAAAGGTGGACACTTTGAAGAATGTTGCAGATGCATTGATGAAGTCTATGAGCACTCAGAATTTATCTTGGTGTAGAGAAACAATGGGTGTTGAATAATTGGGCCAATGACTAAGCTCTCCTGTGGCCCCCTGTGGAAAGAAAACAACAAGTGGGATAATGTTGGGTATGTGTTATATTCTTTCCACGAATAATCACGCGCGGGGGGGCAATAGCCCCCCCTTCGCGTTGGGCGCAATGAGGGGGTCACAGGGGGGGTGGTAACCCCCCCATGTCAGGGTACGGGGCAGCGCCCCGGTGAAAATTTTTGGTCCTTAATTTCTGGTGGGCGGTCTGCGCCCATGGTATTGTGCATGGTTTTGCACATGGTTTTGGGGTACAATGGTTTATCGGCCCTTGATATTTTTGTAGATCCGGTCAAGGGAACTACGGTTATGTTCTAATCTAGGGTTAATGGATTAGGGTTTGTGTATGCTTCGGCATGTATATATATGTGTTGTAACACTAAAAAGAATATAATGAAAAATCAAGCTGGTCGTCCTGATTTGGGATCCAGGGGAAAATTTCTATGTTTATCTGTTTTTATGTTTTATGCTCTCGCTATTGTTTATTTTCTATTATAAGATTCGTGTGTAGATAATTTCTGTTCAGGGTTAAAACCTACAACTACCTATTCGACATTTCCAAAATTCACCCATTCGACATTTGAAAATTTTAGTAACGACAATCCAGGAAGGTTGCATTGGGCAGAAAAAAATGAGCGCTATAATAGGGATATCAAGAATGAACTTTAAAGTTTGCAATGAAGTTGGTGTGTTGTGCTTGTCTTCCTCACTTGGAATTTCTAGGATTGGTGCAATGAATGCGTGCATGCAACCTAGTAAATGCTTTTCATCATTAACAGTAACTGGGTTTTTACCATGATTACAAACGTGTGCCAAGAAAGGAGAAAGTTGCTTGCTCGCATTCTCCAAAAGTTGATTGAAGTCTTCATTACTTCCATCGATGTTCCCAAAAACTACTCTTAGCACAGCAAGCGGGTTTTGATTCTCAAGCTTCAGAATATCACTCTTGATACACTCATGAAGCAAAGATAATTCAATCATGTCATTTTATGCACTGAGACTAAGACTGGCAGTGCCGAGACAATGATCATCCGTGTGCTTTTTCTCATCGCGAGGCATAGACAGGAAGATTTCATTTTTCTCTTCACATGGCCAAGTAGAGAGAAAGATTAATAAATGTAAGAGGAAATATGAATTAGCCATCATCAGAGAGAAGTTCCCTATGTCTGTATTCGCTGGAAAGTGATAGAAATGCTCTATCTCTGGCCACGTCTATTCCATAATGTCAACTATAGACTTGAAAACCTTACCACATTTGCATAATTCCTGCGAGAGCATGGCCACGGACTTCACTTTGTACATCTCCGCTGTTGAAATATTAAGTTCCACACAGGAATATTCAATACCTTTCTCCAGATTGGAATGGTGGTAAGACCCAATCGACAGAAACCGTGGAATATAAGCCTCTGGTTTCATCTTCAACATAGGCGTCGCCACTCCCAGGATCGAATCTACCTTTCATCTTCCAATCTCTTTACCTCCAGTACGAACTAGGACGGTGGAGAAATCAGAATCGAGGACTGTGGAGAAATCGAGTAAGGTAGGACGAATTAAACTCATCCACATGTCAATATATAAATGGTTAGAAGGGCGATGAGGAAGGTTTCTGATTGGGTGGAGTCAATAGTGTTTTCCCACCCAATCTCATAAAGAAAACACCTTTGGTGTAATTATGTATTGGTGAAATGATATCAAAATTGTATATATGAAATTGCATGCAAAACAACTTACTTTAAAAAAAATTTCAAAGATATTGTTATAGATTACAAAGTTTAGTATGGTTGAAACTATAATTGTAAAATTATGATAAATGCTTTTCTATTACTTAGATAGTTCATTGATATTCAATCTAAATTAATTAGTAAAATATTTCAATACTGACAGGGAAAAAGTTATTGAAGGTAAATAATTTAGTCAGTTCTTAATAAGGAGAAAATGTGTAACTCATTTAATTTTTAATATAAAATCTTATTAATAATAAATTATTCAAAATACAATTTAACTAATTCAATATTGGTTTATAAATTTCAATATGTTGTTAAATTTAAAAAAATTAAGTTATAATTTTTTATAACCATCCTAGATCCGTCTTAACTCTGTATCTACCAGATTCCAAGAGGGATCAAATTTATTGAGATGTAAGCACATTTTAGAGTGAAAAGAGATTTTATCCCTCTAGGCACTTGGCAAATCCGAATTTAAGATGGATCTGGGCTAGTATAATATATATGTAGTTTATATTGAAATATTTTATTTATAATTCACGTTTCTCACATTAAAATGTTAAAATATGTCCCCTCATATTTTTTCCCTCTATGTATACATTTAATTATTTTTATTATTAATATTTTCTAAAACATTACATGTCAAATTCATATTAAACATTGAAAAAAATTACAAACATCCCTCATACATTGAATTAGAAAGCAACTATTAATGGAATAAGAATTCTCCCAATCTTTCTCACAAAAGTAAAGATATAAGAAAAAATATAACTTAAATTACTTTATTTTTCTCTATATAAAATATCTATAAAATTATGTTATTTAATATGGATATTGAAATATTTTACTTATGGTTGACAGTAAAATATTTTTTATTATAAATATATTTTAGTTTTAAACATCACACCTAAATGACACGTAGAATGAATTAAACATAATGTAATATCAATAATACTATTTCTTGCAATGTGAAAAAATTACATTTCTTCCCTGTAGTAAAAATCAAGTCCACGGGGTCTTGGATAGAGGGTGATTAGTTGCTTTGTTAAGGTACTCCTTGATGTGAAGTAATTGGTTCAATTCCCTACCCTGATTGGGGTGATATATTGGACATGATGAAGATTTAGTCCTCCCAAGCTTACAAAACAAAAAAAAAAATTATATTTTTTTACTCATTACATTTATTCCTCATAATAAAAGATAAATTATTTTTTTTACTTTTAGCTACTTTATATCTCTATATAATTCTATATAATATTAAGGTGTAAATTGAAGTATTGTAATTATGGATGACACTAATTTCTTTTTTTATTACCATTTTTAATTTAAATTATTATTTTACTATTTTTAAATGTAACATTAGGTGAAAACACCTCTCCCATACTAAGAGCCTCTTGGCACAATTAATTTAGACTTTATATATATATATATATATATATATATATATATATATATATATATATATTTGTTATAAAATTTAATTTATTGCTAAATTTATGAGATTTTCAAGCAATTTATATTTAATATTTATAACAACTCTTACAAATTTAAATTATAAATTTCTCTCTCTAAAGATGAGGATCAAGAAATGTAAAATAAGGCTTGTGTAGTTGTAGTTGGGGATTTTCTCTTTTGGAAGTTCTCCCTTAAAGATGCAAGTGAACTTTTTTCTAGAAATAGAGATATAAAATTTTGGCGCTATTTTGGTTTTTTGTTTTCTGTCATACTGGTTTAAATTTAGCTCGTTTTAATAATAAATATGAGTTAAATAATACAAAAATGATACTATATTAGATTTAAACTTTTGAAAAAGAATATATTTGGTTATTTCTTAATGAGAAACTCAAAAAATATTATTTTTCCCACATACTTATCGTGAGACAGTCACTAAAATTCATGTTTTCATAGTTCTCCTAGCTAATATTATATCATGTTCACAATTATAAAGACATTTCGACTTTAAATAATTTAGTTATAAGTACATAAAAATAGATACTTATTTTACATAATCAAAATAGGAAAAAAGATTCATGACTAAGTCTATTTGAAAGTCAAACAAATGCCTGTAATCACCATCACAAATGCAGTGTGGTTGATATGTTCTGCACGGACTGCAATGATCATATTTACCAAACATACTACAAAAATAATATTTAAAACTATATATATAGATTAGTACATTCAATAATGTGAATGTTCTGTACCGGTGCACAAAGATTATACGTGCACACTGGTGCATATGTGCAACACACCACTATGAAAATTTAAATTTATGAACCAATAACGGTGCGTCATATGTATGTGCACACCGATGATAGTGCGATTATTTTTGATAGTGCAGCAGAGACGGCGCATGACTGTGTTTTTTGCACATTGATGTTTTTCTTTTTAATTTTTTAAATTGAAACTTATGTTTCCATATTAATAAACACATTTATCATTTAATAAAAAAAATGTTTGTTATATATGAGGCTGATTTATTTTGTGTCAATCATGTAGTAGAGACGTCAACAGAGGGAGTAGCAGTAGGAGCATGAGAAAATGGAGGATCCATAAAATATGTTCTGACCATGGGAGTCCAGAGAGAGGGAGAACACCTAATTATTTTCCTACAATACACAATCTAGGTGTCTTACTTGGATCTTGGAGGTCCCTGCTAGAAACTTCCATGGCACCATGGATTTCAGAAATGGAACTATGAAAAGTTTATACTTTCTTAAACACTTCTGGTTTAAATGGTAAAATATGAGTCAAATTAGAAGGAAGTGGTATGGAGAAAAGATATCATATTAGGGTTTCATGGGTCTTATCATTCACACTCCAAACACCGTGAAAAATTGCAGGCATGCCTTTCATTCCACTACCTTTTATACCACAAATGTCTGTTATTAATTTTGAACTAACTAGGAAGAAAAAACATGTGAACTGATTAATAAACCAATAAATATCTAAATCGAGACTAAATCTTCAATTTTATTTCTAAATTCACTATTTTGTTCTCATTTTCCTATTTTAGAAGGGTTGTGACCTTGAATCGTTATTATCATAGATATTGTACAAAATTGGAAATACTTAGTTTTAATTATAAAAAAAAATCCACTACAAAAAAATGTGTAAAAACATTTGTGAATTTTACCAACTATAATAAAAATTTTCAACAAGAAGAATAAAAAATAATATAATTAGCAAAATAAAAAAATAATGCAAGTACATATCACTCTCCATTATCATGACCGTGATTATATTCCTCACTCGTCATGATAACATTGTTGTTCTAAAAAATATGTTTTCATCTAGGGTCATGTCTTAATACAAACCACCAATCCTTATCTAAAAAATATGGGTAAAAAAGTGCCCAGTTGCAGTGTTTTGGGAAAACATAAGGTTCCATAGCTTCATTCCAAATATTTATAGAGTTAATAGATATCATCACACTATCATGATATTCCTTTACATTATTCTGATAAAATGTGTCCCATCACTTGCACCTAAAAATAACACATTGGAACTAATAGAAGTTCAGTTGAATGATCTCTTGTATCTTTCCAACGTAACCTAATGTCCCCTGCATCAGGTTTTGATTGTAGTGGCTTGCATGATTATATTGGTATAACTCAAATTCCACTCCACAGCCTTGTGGCATGCATCCATCATCGGTATCCTGTATGCGAAAATTATGTCCATATGCCCACATAGATGGGAACAAATGCACCTATAAAAAAGTGAAAAAATCACATTTTCATGTGTCTAATAACCCAAACATAAATAAAAATAAAAAATATATATAGATGTTACAATTAAAAGGTGCAATATTAAGTTAAAAATGTACAAAAAAAGATCATAATTACTGATTTACTACACCCAATCACTCTTTTTGACACATTCTCTTCAACATGCAGGTAACAACCAAATACACCATATTTCTCTCTAAATTTATCAATAACCCAATTTTTAGGGAATCTCATTGGCATATCTTCTTTTAAATGATCAGGATAAGACATAATTCTACTATTCAACCATTTGAATTCTTTCCTTTCATTATTCCATTTCCTCGTCTTCTCTTCATACAATGCGACCCACAGTTGTGTCACTTCCATATTGTAAAGAATGAATTTTTTGATGGATTCAATTTTTGAATTCACCGATGAAATAAAACTAACACACACACACACACACACACACACACACACACACACACATATATAGTATTTATGATATCAATATATTCATTAGTATCAATTTCAGTGTGAATAGTTACTGTGTAGTAATTTGAAAAATGATAAGCTTGCATTACTCTTTATCAAACACCTTTTTCCATTCATTTGGAGAAGCTCCCCTTCTATTTTGTCTTCATCCCTTTCGTCGTCCCAAAATGTTGCACCTGGTGTGTTTTCGATCTGCTTGATGTAATCATTGGCATAAGAGAAAGAATCATACGATATATACCCCTTTGCCAGAGACCCCTCATGTTTTTCCCTTTGTCGAACAAAACCTTTCAATTTAATCATGTTCCTCTCTAAGAAGAACATCCAACGACCCCAACTAATTCAACGTCATCTATTGGGTGAATTACAAGATGAACCTACAATTCCATAAAACTCGTTGGTAACTCCTTCTCAAACATAAAAATAATCTCAACTATCTCTTAACGCCACCATGGAATGATATCCATATGAATCTCCTTTGATGTGATCCAGCGTACAACTGTAGATAATTTAGATATGGCACGTCGTAGGTATTGGGGGAAGTCATGGTTCACACACCCATGCATGAGCAAAGGATAATTACACTACACAGTAAATAGTGCAATATGCAAAAATTAATTGTAAAATATCCCATTACATAAAAAAAGTCATGTTTTTGATAGAGTACTCTTAGAAGGTTCAAATGGTCATGTGATTTCAACCTTGACAAATGGTCTTCCACAACGAAGCAGTGCTCTAGTGAATACCCATATAAAGAAGGCACCCTCACACTCATTATAGATTTCTTTTCCAAAGAAAGATCATCTTTATTTAAAATCCATTGGACATCACCTTCTTTGAAATACCAAGAGGGACCAACCTCTCCTTTAGTTTCTTGTCTTGGCCAATGTTTCTTTTTAGTTTTTCAAGAAATACGATCTCTCCTAACAACCAATGTATCACTTGTTTCAATTATCTGGGCCTCCATAAGGAAGACGAAATTTTTTTAAGTATATACATGGGATTTAGTAAGTGGTAAATCTTAAGATTCTCCCAATATGGGAAGTCATAAAATACCTATTTCCTTTTCTTTCCAATGGGAAATTTATCAACATAGGCGTAGAATAATTTTGGATCATCAAACATAGGCTCCCCATTTGAATCAAACATTTATGGAAACTCATTCTCCTTGTCTCTGTCATATGATCTAAGCCATTCAACTAGTGTCATTATTTCATTCCTTTGGGTTCTCTCTAGTTTACCATTGAATGAAGATTTTGATCTCCTGTAAGGGTGTTCTTTTGGGAGGAATACCTTGGAGCAAACTATACAATGAATTTCATAGGTGCTTGGACCCCCTAGCCTTTAGAGAAGGTCCACAACATTTACATACATGATACCATTTTGTTACAAGATCTGAAAAATTATTGTAGATAGGTCAGCACGTTAGCGACAATGGAGATCTGAACAATTCCAACAAATTAAATTAATATGTGAAACAATATTGTTACCAAAAAAATCAATAAGAATGTAATTTACCAAAGAAAAATTCTAAGCTTGGATAATCATGTATGGTGTAAGAGCATATGCCATACAATGTAAAATGCCTCTTTGTTGCGATGGGTCTTGATACATCGTACACATGTATCCCTTCCCATAATTCCTTCAATTCGTATACCAATGGTTATAATTAGACATCTATATTCTTTACTTGTCTTCTACCAGGGACTATGAGAGCCAACATAAGATATTAATTCTTGACAGAAAACCATGGGGGGATATTGCTATTGATCACTACTACATGCCAAACATAATAGTTGGTGTTTTGGAGGGAATATGGGTTGACAACATCCATGTCTATGATGAGTCGTAGACTTCATACTTCATCTTTGATTTTTTCAAGACATGTATCCTCTATATGCTTCATAGCTATTGAATCTGTTGGGATTCACATAACTTCTGAATCACTTCTATGTGAGGCATGCCATCTCTACAACATAGCTAATTCTTTATAACGAAAGATTATTTTAATCCTTGGGATTATAAGCATGTGCCTGAATGTATTATGAGGAGGACCATGTGATTTAGTCATTTTTTTTTAATTACAGTACCTATCATGCCCACATTTCAGACATGTCTCTTTGTCTGCATATTCTCCTCTATATACACTAGTACATATGGTCAATATTTCGACACTTTAGTTCCGACAATTTTGACGTATTGTTGGAAATTTCACCAATTTTCTTAATTTTTTTATTCCCGCCATGCCGTGTCACTCTTGCGACACCTATGGCAACGTTGTCTCTCTTGCGACACTAAAAAAAAGCATTGCTATTGCGATGCACCTGGTTATGGTGTCGCAATAGTGACAGTAATAGAAGAAAAAATATCTATAGCGATGTCCATGTTATGTGCGTCGATATAACACATTCATCGGTGTTCTAATATGCTACATGGCCTATAGATGTATGACTTCCTCCTATTGTTCTCATAGTGAGCTAGTGATATTAGTATAGTTAGAATCCTTGTTCTCTTCGTCATAGTATTTGTAAGCATAGTAATATTAGTTGCATTAGGAATATAGTGATCATAGTGAATGAGTAATAGGGATCCTTTCTACGTTAGTCATAGGTCCATTAGGAATAACACTAGTACCCCAATAATGTGACAAGATCGAAATAAAATTCCCGTATGTTTCTATTTTATTAATATTACTAGCCTTAAACATTTATCCTCCTTACTATTTAATTTTGTTTTAAACTTATTAATATTACTATTCTTAAACATATAACCTCCTTAGTATTTATTTATTTTTTAAAATTATTTGTCATGTGCACAGAGTTTTCATTGTTAGATAGTCATGGCGGGACGTGCGTAGGTTGGGAGTTTTCAATGTCTCGGGGTTTTCGAAGCTTAGGTGTCGCTAAATGCCCCTGAAGGGAAGACACTACTAGCAAGAAGTGGTTTTGTGGAGATCGTATGAGAAGGAGGAAATTGCCATAACTGCATTCCTTGATTCCAATTATTCTAAGGAGAATAATGTAGGTGAGATTTTTCCCAGGGCCATGTTGATGAAAGTTTGCATTACAAAACCTGGGACCACTTCGATTTTGCACTTATATTTCCGCTTGAAAGGTTACAAGAATGACATTGTAATCAATCTTGTCTCCTACCATCAATTGAATCAGTCTTTGCGTCCTTCAAAATACTGGGGCCTGGAATTCAGTTAGCAATGAGGCAACCTGTTGTAAGCCACTGGATTCAAATAAAATAAATTGTCGTGGGATGTGCATAGGTTGGGAATTTTCATTGTCCCGAGGTTTTCAGAGGTTAGGTTAGGACTTTGCATTTTCAAGGGTTTGCATAGGAGAAATACATGGAGAATCTGGTAACAATAGATTGACCAACCCTGAATTTCCCAACTCTTCGAATGGCATGAAGGGCATGTTGCAGGTAATATTTTCATTTTCCTTATAGTTTATATGTCTAATCTACTATTGCATTATTTTTTCTTTTGTAAGAGGGATTTTCTTGGGATTACCCTCTCAAAAATTATTGAGGGTTTTATTATATCTTACATCTCAAAATTCTTTGATTTAAGCAGTAATAGGGTTATTCTCAAATTTTTTTTAGGGTTTTACTATATATTCCATCTCAAAACTCTTCGATTTAAGTAGCAACAGGGTTCTTGTGTTGATTTTTCATTGAAAAACTTCCTGGGTTTCAATGGGGTAATTTTATTTAAGTCAGAACCTATTGAAGTATATTACTATTCGACAGTTTTCTTGATGTTTGAAAAATTAGCATTTAAGAACAATGTTTTGTTTGGCACATTTTGTTGGTAGATTCAGTGAATAATTATTTGTGGAGATGACAACCGATTTAGGGTTTTTTCATTTGATTATTTAGGAAGCATCTGCATCTAAATATTTGATCCCAACTCCGCTAGTATGTAGGACTTACTGGTTACATTTTATTTACAAGCGGTAGGGAGGGTTTTATTCAAACAATCATTTCTTGGTTGGTTTATTCATGTATGGTTATATTGAGTCTTTCCACACTCGCCAGTGCTATAAACGATTTGTAACATGAATTATCCCCTCAATGCCATCAGTATTTTCCTGCACATTCGCCATAGCCAAGGAATCCCATGTTTCCCTTGTACTAATCTATGTTTCCTCGATTAACAACACTAATGATAACCACAAGTGAAGTTACAAGAAGAGAAACCAACAAATTTATGTTCCTTATACATGAGGGATCCTTGCATGAAATCAAAATATCAGTATGAACACAGAGAAATTATGGAGTGTGTGAGTGCTTTATGGGCCCTCCAAAGGATCTATGTTGTTCAATTTCCAGCCGACTCTTCTAATGATGGGGTTGTTATAAGTGATATTTTTGTAATGGGCTTTCTACGATCTCTTACTTAGGCCATAGAAAAGAGATGCCATCTAATTTTAATGAAAAATATGCTTCTCTTGATTTTTGCCTAATAATTTTAAGATAAACCCTAACTAAGAGAGTTAATTCTGATAGGGCTCTCTTTTGACAAGTCATTGAAGTTTAAACAGATTGAGGACCCATAAAAAACTCAAGAACACCTATTTTTCAAATGAAAAAAAGTGTTAGCATCTTGATGTGACCCCTTATTCCTATTATGTAAATCTTGATTACAGAAGCATAGTCACTCCACAGTGAAAATTTCCAATGGGTCTGGCTAAGGAGTATGATCTAGAACCTCACAAGTAACTAGTTCCAAATACTTTTGAGTGCCACATAGGCGCACAAGAGGTGTAATATCCAATTCTTTCTTATGACTGGGAGGAAAAAAAGGCTATGAAAAACTACAGTTTGCATGTATTTATTTATTTGGAGGACATTGGTATATTTCCAACCAAACTGTTGTAGAGGTAAATCCCCTCTGTGGACAGAGGCGATCCCTACTAGCCCAGATCGGGTCTAGCAACAATTGTATCACGCTAAGGTGCAAGTTCCTAATTGCAATAGACCAAATTGTGAAGAAGGCCTACCTCAAGTCCAACGCTGTTGTTTGTAGAGAATATGGAGCTCCTGTTTCCTTGCTCCAACAGATCACAATCCTCTCGCTTGCCACGATCGAACACCTACACACACAAGAAATACGACAAACACAAGCGTAAAACCCGATATATGCAATTATGTATCAGTCAGAGAAGACACAACTCATGATCATAATGAAAAATATGAGTGGAACCATAACCAATAGTTGCTTATCATTAATTAATACAAAGGAAAATAAAACCTGGCTCTAACGATGAATCTTCCTTCGGCGGGTCGTCAGCGGAATACGTCTTGGTAAAGCTTGTCGGGAATGGAGACAAGCCTCTCTCTTCGATCGTCAATCTCCTTGCTACTGATTTGGCTCTATGAGGACTATTGCAACATTATTTAGGCTATGAAGGCTCTCGGAGACTCAACCATTCAACCCCTTCATCAATGGAAGATGGCTATATTTATAGAGGAGAGGAGGAGGTTGGGATCCCTAAAATAGTGGAAGGGAGGCCTTATCCCTTGGGAGGTTTCCCATAAGGTGGAAACAAGAGGCCAAAGGAGGAAGGCCGTGGTTACTCAGTCGAACCACTTCCCATGACTCATCCACGAAGTTGTTGTAATTGAAACTTCGCCTCTTTTAAAAAAAAAAAATCCTTAAGCAGATTAGCGAGAGTGCTTAACTAGGACAGAGCATCAAATGGCACGGGCTCAGTGCTAATCTTCCTCATTGGCACGAGGAAATAATGGGCTACTCGCGCCAAGGAAAAAACAGGTGTTTTAGGGGTCTACTCAGGAAATGATCAACAGAAGGAATGTTGTCCTCATGGCAAGGGATGCAATGATGGTATTTGCAAGGCATGACACTGATTATTGGTCACATAAATGACCCTATAATGGGCAAGATGGGGATTGCAGGGATAGTGACAAATTACTGTGTAATAGATGCCCCCTAAAGCATGAGGCCCGAGAGAGAGAGAGGGGTAAAATGCTTTACAAGAACGTGTCCAATTGAAAACACTGCCATCGGAAAACTTGTGTAGAGAAGTACAACTGATATCTCAAATACATGATATATGTGGTATGGGCGCAAGCATCCATAGCAGAGTATACAATAATCCAGATCCAAGGTATGGACACAACCATCGAATCAGGATCGATAAATAGACTCAGGCATGGTCGCAGCCATCCAATGAATGAGTCATGTAACCAATCCACATAATCGTAGCCTGGATTCTAACAGACAAAATCCAGGGTCTTGCGCTCCATCTCGACCCGAACAAAGTACAAGTTCAAGCATGTGAATAAGTGAGCTGAAGTTGAACATGAAAGAACATCGTCTGATTACCAGCCAATGATGAAAGTTGTTAACAGACGCAAGAGATACCACCAATAGTGACAATGGACCTCAAGGTACTATAGGTACAATATACGACATGTGAATCAGTGAGCCAGCATCAAACACCCGTAGAATCACTCGATCAAAGGCCAATGATGAAAACCTCATGTCGAACGCAAAGAACCTACCATTGAGGCATGCAAGCTCCAAGGTACCAGAAGGGAGTCTCTAGATCAACTTCCCAGATAATGAGTTGAAGTCGACATGAAGTGACCTTGATCGAAGGTGGGCCATAGTGTTTCCCACATCATCGACATGAGACAGAGGAAAATAATGTTTGTGAATCAAGATCAGTTGAGAATCAGAGGAAGGTTGAAACTTTGCAGAGGTCAACTTCTCTTGAACATATCGGTGGCACGATAGTGGATTTGGCAGTATTTGACATCAAAAGATCAGGGATCATGATGACGAGGCAAAGAGCATATGAGAGGTCAAAAGGGATTACCCAAAACCATGGAGGCAAACAGATAATGAGGTGAGATGTCCCCAACCCGACACGAATGCAGACAAGTGCCATGTTCAAGAGCGACATACTGCCGACACGACGATGATACTGGTTCCATTTTTCCCCACCATTTCTGGCGAGTACCTCTTTATTTTTACACAAGCTTGAAGAGAATACCATATTCTTGTCATATAATTTCATCCTTCGGACAAATCCATCCTAGTACATTTAACGAGCCCTAGGAAGGAGAAACTCGAATATCATCATCACAACTGAATTCGATGTCATCAGGGTTTAACGAGCCTGACAAAGGGAGAACTCGACGTCTTTTCATGTTTAGAGAGTTTGAAAAGACAACAGAAAAGTAAAATCCAATGGTCCCTTTTCATAAATAGTTGCTCAGATCCGAAAAGGTAGAAAATGATGTGTGAGAAAACCTCCTAGTCACAATAGGCTAGGTTATTCCTTTTTCGTAAATAATCTATCCCAGCCCAAAAAAGGGGTAAACGTATGCTGGGTAGATGTCATTTCGTAGCCACTTTAACGAGATCGAAACGACAAGGGACTCGGCAATATTTTCATGTTTAGAGAGTCAGAAAAGAGCTGAAAGATGACTCCTCCTGGAGGAACGAGTGGTATAAAGGGTAGCAACTGGTTCTGGCAATGGTGGAACTGCACAAAACAAGTAAAGGTTAAGAGGTTGGCTAACAAGACCACTCATCACAGCGGTTCCTTAGGAACGGGTAAACAACCAAGTGAAGGCATATGATCGGTCAAGCAGATAGTGACGATGGAGTGAGAAAACCAAGGCTCATCTAGCAAAAAGAGGTTGATAAGATGGCAATCACAAGAGGTAAAATGGGGAAGGTTTCATTTTTACACAAGCTTGAAATCAAGAAACTATGCTTGAATTTGGTTTCATTTTTACACAAGCTTGAAACAAAGATAAACTATGCTTGAAACCGGTTTCATTTTTACACAAGCTTGAAATAGAAAAAAAAAATATGCTTGAAAAAGTAAGCATGCCCCCAGCATGGTGACTAAATTCGAGGTACATGCCCCCCAAGCTTCAGTCCATGCACCTGAGTAAATAGATGGAGGGAGTGAAGGTTCAAGTTATGGGATCCAAGAAAGACTCGACTGGGATTTTACGAGATCTGATCAAAGACTCGAATTGAACAAGAACGTGTTTCATTATTTTAATGAGGTTGACACATTAAAAGAACTATCCTCAAGACACCTTGTTTCATGGTTTAAGGAGCTTGATACAAGAAAACGAACTATGCTCCGACCAGCTTGTTTCATTTTTTAAGGAGCTTGACACAAGAAAAAGAACTTTGCTCTGACTGACCTCATCATAATGAACAAGAAGTCATCTCTTCCAAGATTTCCGCTCCCGATGGAAGGAAAACATCCTGGAAGTCAGGACCCAATGCCCCCAGCACCTGATGCACAATGGCACTATCACTGGGTATAGGCACGGGGTAGGTAGCCACATAGTTGACCTACGTTGGGGCAGATAGAATGGGTGGATAAAAACCAGGAAGGGATGATGGTGGGCTAGCTGCCACATCAGGACCAACGAACGAAAGCTGATCAATGGTCATGATCCGTCCTTCATGTGGAAAATAGACCACATGAAAAAGGGAGGAGACAAGCGCTCCCATGGCATAGGTGTAAGCCAAGGGGCCTGGAACAACCATCACGTCCATATGGATGGTTTTACCTCCCAATGTAACAGGTAACCTTGGAAGGATCCCTAACGGTTGACTAGTTCTTCTATTAAATGCCAACAGATTCTGCGTAACAGGCACAAGCGGCGGCAAACCGAAGGCTTGCCAAGTAGTTGAGGATAAAATACTAATAGACGCAACTTCATCTATAACAGTGCTAGGTACGACCAGACCAGAGGTTTGTACTGTTATCTCAAAAGGTACATAAGACAAGAGGCGGTATCCTGCAAATCGACTCCAATCGAAGGAAGTGACCAAACTACTTGGAGGGGCTACCATCGAACTAATATTGTCTTCCCCTGGTGTTACGATCGAAGAAGGAGCATCCTCCACGACCTCCATCTCGAAGGCGGGAGGAGTATCCTCCGGGACCTCCATCACGGGAGGCAGAGGAGTAGCTTCTTGAGATATAGGGACAGGAGAATCTTTCTCCAAGTCTGAAGAATCTGAAGAAACAAGAAGAACCTGAGGGATGTGAGGTCCACTCTCAATAGAAAAGACCTAGTGCACCGCAGACGGGGCCAGTTCAATCGATCCCATGACCAATGGTTCATCAGGAACAGATTCCTGAATTTGAATTTCCGGGGGAGCGGGATCGACCAAGGATGACTCTTGACCAATCGTAGGATCAAATGGTGGAGGAATCAAAGAAAGTTGTTTATAACCAGCCGGGAGGCATGGTGTAGAAACAATTGAGTTTTCCAAAACTCTCTTGGCTTCATCCATGTATGGAAAAAGGTGAATGGCATGGTGCCCTTCACACAACTTACAGGGATTGGTAATCTTACCCTGATTCCTAAGATTTTTACCAGCGCTAGCTGAAGATGTGCCTCCAACCTGATTCCTGGAAGCCAAAGGCAACGGCGGGTGACCGTTGGACCATACTTCGAGCACCTTGGGAATGCTAGGGCAGTCTCGAAGAAGATGGTCTCTCGTGCACAACATGCAAGGGAATTTGAATTTTTGTGGAGGGTTGGAAGGTTTATCAATGGAAGAATTCTTAGGCGCAATAGCCGTAGAGCTAGCCTCTCCTTTATCAGACTTCTTCTTCTTTGTCTTCTTCTTCTTCTTAGCCACCTGGTTACTCGAATCCAGACTTTCACCAGGTGAAGTAGCAGAGGAGGACGCAGAAATAGGTGAAGAAGGGGAGAGGTCCACCTTGGAATCAACATGATGTTGTTCAGGTGGAGGAACTAATTGACCAGTAGCCGAGACATTCGGAACCACAGAGGTTGAGAACAACCAAATAGGAAACCCAACAGTTAACCCAGGAAGGGACAACGTTGCCATATAAGGAGCACCAACATTACCAAAAGGAGGAAAATGACCAGGATTCCCATCGGAGGGAATTCCTTGGTTGGTGAACTCTGAAAAAGTTTCCATTACAAACAACTCAACACAACACCGTAAGGAAACTAACTTTAACCAGGAATATTTCGTGGGCAGTTAATTTTTAAAACATTGAAAGAAAAATATGTTGTTTCATCTTTTAAGAGTCGAGAAATAGATAAAAGGTGACTCTATTGCTTTTAGATTGGAAATAAGCGTGAAAGGACAAGTGCTTGATGATCTTTTCAAATTTAAAGAGTCAAAAAAGATCAAAATGACCACTCTGGTAATCTAGGCAGAGGGTGTACCAGATATCCGTGAACTGCAATATACACCTTGGTTTCAAAATGAAAAAGAAATCAACCAAGTACTTGATGTACGTGCAGGCAATCTCCCCGAATGCTATGTCTGGTGTATCACGGGTATAAGGCGGCAGACTCGGCTTCCTACGGATAAAGGATAGCAACCTAGTGGGGTCTCCCTTTATATACGCGACGGTATGGGGAGCACAAGTCCATACTAGCGCTGTGTAAAGCCAAGAGGTGAGCGACAACTACTAGGTTTAACGACGCCGGGACACGTCTCTAACCTAGACCTCTAAAATGTGAGCGTTAAGTTTCAATGCTTCCTTAGGTTTATTGAATAAATTTTAATGTTGATCTTCAATTATGTTTCAATTTCAAAGCCCTACTGCATGTCATCTGACAATCTCCGATATGCAACTATATAAGAAAAGAAATCTTTCAATTCGATGAATGCTATCTAGTTAAGGGAAGAGCTTCAAACAATGATGCAACAAACAACAAAACTGAAAATGAAACTTTTTCACAACTAGATGACTTTCTCTATCCAAAAGTAATTTCAAACATTCAACGATGCGAATAATGCAATGTAATCTACACAAAATTCCCTTTTTGAAAACTATGCAATTGTAATCTATGCATAATTTCCTTTTCTTTTCAAATGGTAAGAATGCACTTCAATGCGTTTTTCGATGAAATGAGAATCTACTTAATGCATGCTTTTAATGGAAGAGAACGCACTCGAAGCGATTTTTAGCTTTCAATCATTAAACAATGTGATCTAAGTTCAATGATAAATCTCAAAAAATAATTTTCAATGCAATGTGATCTAATGCATGAAAAGAAAACTTTGAAACGAAAACTAAAAGAATGAAAAACTCCTTAATGAAGGATGAATGAAAAAGAGATGTAAACAAACACTAAGAATGCAATCGTTGTTTCAAACACTTTGTAACGAAATTCCTCAAAATGCTACAAGACATATGAGGTCAAGCACAAAAAGGACTTCCAAAGCATAAGCTCAAAACAAGGCATTCATTCCCTTTTACATCAAGCAATCATAGCAAGAAGACATTTCAAACTATGAGAAATTTAATCTATGCTCATACAGAGAAAAGACCAGAAGGGAAAGACACACTGGTGAAGGCTTTAGGGAAAAAGTCTCAATTTTCACACACCCTGAAATTGGCACAACTTTTGTAGGTGAAACTAACGCCAATTGGCGCGACTTGTTCACTGACAACTAGCACCAATGGCCAATTGGTGCGGGTTGCTAACTGACAACAAGCACCAATGCTTGAAAATTAAAAAGCAAAGAATTTCTCCCAACCAAGACTAGACTCACCACTTCAAGCAAAATCTAAAAAAAAACCAGAAGCAAAGTACTGACCAAAATAAACTTCCAAAAAAGGGAAGACCCTATCACCTACAGGAGATGGCGCAACTGTCTGGCTGTAATCCACGCCAGATAGGGGATGGCGCGAGTGATGAACTGGCAACCTGCGCCAATTGGCACGACTATTAGGGTGGAAACCGCGCCAATCAAGCCAACCATGAAAAGATGAAAATTCGGAAAAGCAGAGGTCAGATCTAATCCTATGGGGCTGAACAGGGGTTTTACACCAAAAAAAAGCAAACCAAAAGAGCTGATCAAGCAAACAAAGACCAAAATAAATTGAAAATACAAGACAAACTCCAATCAATGTCTCCCCAGTGGAGTCGCCAATTTGTTGTAGAGGTAAATCCCCTCTGTGGACAGAGGTGATCCCTACTAGCGTAGATCCGGTCTAGCAACAATCGTATCACGCTAAGGTGCAAGTTCCTAATTGCAATAGACCAAATTGCGATGAAGGCCTACCTCAAGTCCAATGCTGTTGTTTATAGAGAAGATGGCGCTCTTGTTTCCTTGCTCCAGCAGATCACAATCCTCTCGCTTGCCGCGATCGAACACCTGGACACACAAGAAATACGACAAACACAAGCATAAAACCCGATATATGCAATTATGTATCAGTCAGAGAAGACACAACTCATGATCATAATGAACAATATGAGTGGAACCATAACCAATAGTCGCTTATCATTAATTAATACAAAGGAAAATACAACCTTGCTCTGACGCTGAATCTTCCTTCGGTGGGTCTTCAGCGGAATACGTCTTGGTAAAGCTTTTCGGTAATGGGGACAAGCCTCTCTCTTCGATCGACAATCTCCTTGCTACTGATTTTGCTCTATGAGGACTATTGCAACATTCTTTAGGCTATGAAGGCTCTTGGGGACTCAACCATTCAACCCCTTCATTAATGGAAGATGGCTATATTTATAGAGGAGAGGAGGAGGTTGGGATCCCTACAATAGTGGAAGGGAGGCCTTATCCCTTGGGAGGTTCCACATAAGGTGGTAACAAGAGGTCAAAGGAGGAAGGCCGTGGTTACTCAGTCGAACCACTTCCCATGACTCATCCACGAAGTTGTTGTAATCGAAACTTCGCCTCTTTTTTTTTTAAAACTTTCCATAAGTAGATTGGCGCAAGTGCTTAACTAGGACAAAGCGCCAACTGGCGCGGGCTCAGTGTTAATTTTCCTCATTGGCACGAGGACATAACGGGCTACCCGTGCCAAGGAAAAAACAAGTGTTTTTAGGGGTCTGCTCAGGAAATGATCAACAGAAGGAATGTTGTCCTCATGGCAAGGGATGCAATGATGGTATTTGCAAGGCATGACATTGATTATTGGTGACAGAAATGACCCTCCAATGGGCGAGATGGGTATTGCAGGGACGGTGACAAATTACTGTGTAACATAAACAAAACTCCTTAATTGAGGAGTCTGACCACAAATTTTTAAGCCTAATATCAAATTTGTTTTAGTATCATTAACTCCCTTCCTTTTTTTTTTAAGATTGAAAAACACATGGCTCTAGAGTGAAGGGCTTCATGCAATTTGTAAGTGTCAAACATAAAAATAGGATGATCAAACTTCCACCTCTAGTCCCTCTAGATTGGCCCCTAAATTAAGCCATTCGTTATAAAAACAAATCCTCTTCAAGTGTAAGAAATTTTCTCTAGTTGCTATAAAATATTATTCACACAACTTGGGTAGTATTCATATCATAGGGAATTCATCGAGCTATTTGAGAAATGCATTTAAAATTTGCACATCATTTATTACTTCACAAGGATAACATATTCCATTGAGGACCATATTTATTATATGATCTAAAATGAAGACAGACAATCGTTGCATGGAATTCGATGTGAAATTATCATCACGTATTTTTTTTCTATAGATTCTATATAATATTCTCCAGTAGCAACTTTGGTAATGTTTGCACACTAGGGAATTCATAAAGAATATTGAGAAATGCACATACAATTTTATGCACCTTGTATTATTTCACAAGGAAAACCTCTACCAACCTCTACCATTGATGACCATATTTATTATACAAACATGGATGGAAAATTTTTCTTATTGAAACTTCATTCAATATCTCAAAAAAAACATTTATAACAATATATCCAAAGTAGAAGACTATATCTTATTATATTTCCAATGTAAGGAACATAATTAACTCTAGAAACCTCTATGAAATAAATATACCTGCTTTCCAGTCTGAAGCATCATCCCCTTAGGAACAATCTTTAGTGCATTGATTTAGATAGTTTGGAAGACATAGTTCAACCTCAACACAACATACATTTCTATGAATGAAACTGATATCTACCCCTTCATAATGTATATTTTGTCTCTCTATATCCCATATCATTAGTGAACATTATATAATTTACAACACCATATTAGAAACTTTAGAACTACAACTCCTGAGATCAAAATCATTGCATATAAAAGTAAAATTTAGTAGACTAGGAACGGACAAAAACAACTAGTTGATAAAAAAGTTATAAGGCCTACTAGGATATTCTCCTGAGAGAAATGACATACAAATCCTAATCATATACTTCTTCGAGGACTAATAGTTTTCCCATGGTAACTAAATTTGAGGTTAAACGTATCATAGGAGCATCAACATTTTATGCTAGAATAAATGTTACATATGGCATATTGCACACGTAAAAGAATTTTTCTGTGAAATAAGCGCTAATCTCCAAATAAATTGAAGTTTCCTTTATTAAATAATTCTAAGCTTCCAAATCCATCCATCAAAATCAATTATCAACCTATCCTCAAAGAGGCTAGAAGCCTTTTCATCACAAAAACCTGCAACAACCATTAAAAAAATCTAAATCTTTAGAGTTAGGCTATGAAACCAACTTTTCCACAGGTAGCCTTCATCAAGTATGAGAAATGAATGGATAAAATTTGTTGTAGGTTGATTTATATTGCTAATAAGATGTTGTAAGACCTGACAAAGCCCCTATCCTCATTTAGAGTTTTTGTTTCTTGAAAATGTTGGACTGCTGAAACTACTCTTAACCATTTCTATATAGGGTTTTCAAATTGTTGTTCCTCGCTCAACACTTACCCTTAGACCATAATTTACCTTTGTTATTATTCTTGAACCAACAACCTTTACGTCGGCCTCCAAAAACCATATGCATATTTTATAAGATATGGGGAAAGTGTTGTCCTAGCAAATTCAAATTTAGCGAAATTAGCACTAAATGCAATTTGGGAATTTTCCACCAAAGTTCTTTTCTCTCATTTTGCACTCCATTTTACCCTGGAATAGCCTGACGTGTTTCTCCTTCTCAATTTTTATGATCTACAAATTTAAGTTCCTCTTTTCTTGGCTTCAACATTGCTACTGGTATATTGAAGAAAATGAAGGGAGTCTATGGCATTAGACCTCAATGCCCCACTGACTGAATATGGAGATGAAGTTCAGAATATCTTAGTTTTTAAGGAGCTTTCAACCTCCATTGACTATACATGTGTTTTTTTTTGATATCCATCATGCATGGATTCATATGTATAGATTCATAAATGTTATAAACAATTTTAGGTCTATATGACTACAATTTTTACCATGCCTTATTCCATGATAGACAGAGGAAGAGAACCTATAATCAACATAAAATTTTGATTGGAACCATGAATGTTCTATTTTCTATCAAATCATTTAGCCTAGAATTCCATTTGGTTAAATAGGGTACCATGGGAGTCCTAATTTTTTCACAATTTCTTGGCGAGGCAGGGAGACAATATCATTGATTCTCACCCCCGATCTGTTGGGTAGTGTAATGAAGCCTCCTTGGGTGGTTTTGGTTCTGGTTCTTTTGCTATGGGGTATGAAAGATGCATTCACTTCTTCTAGAATATTTTTTAGGTACATAAATGGAAGTAGATTTTAAATGTTTTTCATGTCAAATGGGTGTTGTGATTCACAAAGGCCTAGTTTAAGCGCATTACAATGGTGTTCAAATCAGCTATGGATATCAGATATTGTTTTCTTCAGGTATGCGATCTAGCGGTGTGTTAATGGTCGAATTATGATTGATTTGAGATTATATTTTTTTGTCTTTTATTTCTTTATGGGGTGAGGGGGCTTTGAGGGCAGTCCACTGCCAGGTTTTGCATTGCAAGACGAAGTTTGCAAGTTTGTTTTATCTATTAATGTCACAACATGTAAGAACCATGGATTGATTTAATGAATAACATTGTACAAAATGAAATAAGGGTGCAAAATAAGGGGTTTCCAATACTGTGCATATTTCCTTCTACGATGTATCCAAGGATTTCTATTCATTGACCATGTTATTTACTCAAACGTTGGTTATGTTAATGGGTGTATACAGTTTTGATTTGAGCTTATGGCTCAAATCCTAACGTTCTCACCCTATTTTTTCATTTGGAAGGTATAAAAAAGTTTAGATCATCCTGCTATATCAATTTGTGCGTGTGGTGCCTACATTCACTCTTCAAATCGCCCTTACCAAAAGATCAAACAAAGTGGTTTGGAAGGGGTGGCTGGATGTTGAATGGAAAAATCTGATTAGTCTGCCTCTGCCTACCCTAAAGAGAGAGCATGCCTTACCCATAGGGTCGTTGGTTCATTTGACTGAAGGTATGCCATTAAAAATCATTGGGATCAGTTCAAGCCTTTATGTAAAAATCCACAACAAAAGGAAACAAACGTATGAATCTGGATTACACCATTCATCATCTATATGTTCTAGCTATGCTAGGCAACGTTTTTCTATTCATTCAACTTGCTCATTTGTTAGAAATACAAACCTTTTTATTGGAAGAGTACAATACATAGACATGGTGATTGTAGACTTAATTTCATGTAATATTGTTTCACCACCAATATGTTAATATATTTAAACTTTAGTAATAATTTTTTCAATGCGTTGTGTTCTTGTAGCCTTTTTGAGTTAATATTTTTAGTTCAAGAATCAAATTATATGCATATAGCCCATAGTCACATTTTACCAACTTTGTGGATCCTTAATTTTAAGGCATAACAAAAAATTAAAGGCCTGGGAAGTCTTTTGTTTGAAAATATCCTGGGTAGTCTTTACTTTTATAATTTTAAGAGATATCATTTTTTCTTTATGGATAATCCATATGCATCACACCAACTTCTAGTAGAAAATGCTCCTTTCTGGACATATAACGAAGTACAACAAAATAGTGCTAAAAATTCCCACTAAGAACTTTTATTTTACATTGGAATGTGGTTAAATATCAATCTTAAGTTTTGAATTTAAATTGTGAATGGTAATTTTGCTAATTATTTTTTAAAGTATTGTCTTGTGCAACTTCTATATATGGATACATC
Organism: Pinus albicaulis; assembly: GCA_034641835.2. Lineage (NCBI taxonomy): Eukaryota > Viridiplantae > Streptophyta > Pinopsida > Pinales > Pinaceae > Pinus > Pinus albicaulis. The sequence goes on along the minus strand of CM076582.1, from coordinate 1,299,524,770 downwards.
TAGCACACAATCTGAAATTTTTGATTGTGTAAAAGTCAAAGGTTTCAATTCTAGAAGAGTGGAGCATTTTCACTAGAAATTTTTATCTCAAATGATGTTTGGATTCCAAGCATGTAGTTCAGTGCTTAAATTAATGAATAAGCATGCAATGGTTTTTGGAATTAGGGGTGTTGTTGAAATAGTTTTAGAAAAACTCATGACAACTTCTAGAGGTATTAATGAAGGTGGTTCAACATATGGAAATTTCCTTGGAATATCCTTTATCTTGCAACTGCAAGACATTGCCATTGAAGCACCACTGAACATATCAAATTTTAAGGAGTGTTTGAAATGATTGTCAATGTGCTTGTCCAATTATCTTATAGATTGCATATGGTGTCTGAAATTATGAATGCAATAAAATATATAGTCATTTATTTTGGATCTAATATTGTAGAAACTTGTATTTACTTAAGGAAATAATGGAAAAAGCTGTAAAAAATAAGGTTGCAAAACCAGTGGCACCCGCTATTGATGTCATGTTTCAAGCTGTCAGGTACTGCCCTTCAATTTTTACAATATCGAATTTGAAATCCGTAGTAATGTGACTTGGTTTGTAAACCTAACTCGTTTTAAAATTTTTGAAGCTTGAGATCATCATAGAAATAGTTTTTCTAGATGATTTTCTCCCTGGGTTGGGCTTCCAACATTTGGAGATGACTGGTGATGATGTTGAATTCATTTTCTTTCTAGTGAATTTGGGACAAAATTTGTTCCCCAAAAGAAAATTTTGAAGATGCTATCTGAAATTTTTTATCACCAAGATCAAAATGTGCTGGCATCTACTAAAGGGATGATAATAGAGCTATGTCGGTGGATTGGAAAAAATCCAATCAAGTCAATATTATTTGAGAAAATGTGACATATTGTTGTAAGTATCCCACACAATTGATATACAAAGTTTTTTCATGACTTATAGATGCAGTGAAATTTTATAATTCTGCGACAATAATGTAACTACCCTTGAGTGGTACATAGTCTCGAGCCTCGAGGTCATCCTTATGAAGATATATGTGATTAGGAAGTCCTTTTTGGCAAGTCCTAACTAGTTGTCTGAATGGTTATGTTTCCCAACTTTTGTTTTGCTTGTTTAAGGGGTTCTCTCATTTCAACCAACTGCCTACTACAACTCTAATTCTCAACTCAAACTTGGCTTGTATATAGAATTATTGTTAATTTTGGAGTGAGTTATCATCATGAATGGAAGCACATCATTGCATACGATGTTCCATGCCTCCATCTTTGTTGGTTGTGTTTTTATGAAAATATGACTATGCATAAAATAAGAGCTTCATCACATTTTCAATTTCTGGTTTTCATGCAGATGCTCGTTGTCAATGTTCTCTCTCCTATTTGATTTAAGTCATGAACACATTATTTATTTATAAAAATTTGTATCATTGTCATTATTGTAGACTAGGAAGTTGGGGTTGGATGCACATTAAACATTTGGGATCAATGTTGGATTTGGAGCCTTGTTTGGTTGGTTTTAACTTGGTCAAGGCAAAGTGTGCTAAATGTGAAGATGCATCTTTGGTATTTTTTTTTCTCATATGACCGGGAATTGGATAGAATTGGAAAAAAACCAGGACCAAAAAATCAATCAACAAAAAACATATAAAATATTCCAATTTTAAAGAAAAAACATATATATTCATGTGCATCAATATGAATCCAAACCGGTTCAAACCATTTTTTCCCTCCAATTGATTGGATCGGCTAGTTTTGACCACTCCGGTTTGGTTCTAGTAACATTTTTATAGAGTATCATTCAAATTGGCAACTCATGAGTCACAAAAGAGAGTTTTCTTAGTGTCTATGATTATTATATCCTAGTTTTTATTGTAAGTATACTACTTAAAATAAACATCTAATTACTTTGAAAAACATGAGGATTAGTGAAATACATGGAGGTTGTTAGCTTCCTATTGACCAACATTTGAAGGAAGAGAATTCTATTATTCGATGGCCATGCCATCTTTCACCTAATAGACTATCTCCTCCTCTTTTTAGATCTACATAAACAAAGCTAATTGAAGTCTATGTTTTGAGGTTGTGAAGTGTGAATAGTTATCGAGGTTGATAACCATGTTGTTAAGAACACTACACTTTGCTTCCAAAAAATACATTATCTTCCTTTGTTGGATAGAAAGATGCATAATTGTCACATTCTAGAAGGCACATTGATGTTCATTTTCGTGGCCTTATAGGTCACTAAGAAAAGAGAGGCTCTATTATATTGGATATTCTCTTCATGCCTTTGAATATTTCACTCACTCTCCTGAGCATCCTTGCAATTTGTGATTTCTTCACCAAAACAAAGATAGTAGATGGGTTCAAGTCTAGTTGAAGGGACTACAAGAGCTGTTCTAAATTTCATATTAGAACTACTAAATTGACCCACCTTGCCACTATGAAAACAAAAGGGAGAATTCAATAGAGAGGATAGTGGTTAATTCTCACATGTGAATGAGATGGGGTAACATCCTTGCATATCCGCACCCGCACTTTAAGAATAATATGAGAGAAGCTAACATGTGTTAATAAGTGGAAATTGGCTTGATTTCATAAACCATATTTTCTCAGGGGATTAAATGATGAAATCACCCCATCCTTTAGTCAAGATCCCTTTATTGAGAGTAGTGGCTTACCTAATGAGTTGGCTTGAGAGTTCTCAAAACTTGAAAGTAGGAGACCCAGTTTATACTATTAACCTCGTTGTTTCAAGAAATGATAAATGTGATCTTATTATATGGTAGAGTTGATTTCATAAGTTGCAAGTGACCCAAAAAAATTTGTCTTGCTATATTATTTGATTTTAGGAAGTTATTTATTTTTTAAGTACTTAGAGTTGCATTTGAAATGGAAAGCTTGTATTTTCCAGGATGATTTCAGATGCTCCCCTAACATGGATTATTGATGTTCATAGCCTTGTTGTTGACAAGGTTTCAAATGCATTTCTTCTTATGAATAGTTAATTTAAATAACATATACTCTAGTAAGGATGCAAATATTTTCATCTTGAACATGAAGATAGTGTACAAGATTTGTCAAACCATAACTAAAAGTTTTTCTTGAACATAAATTGTATGACCCAAGTTTTGCATCTGTATCTTGCATTTGATATGAGTCTTGTCTCTTATCTGCTATGTGCATGTGGAAGTGCAACATTCCAGTATACATTTTGGCTGGATGGGAAATATGGATGTTGTCGAACATAGCCTTTTAGATGAAAATGTATTTTCTTGTTTAATCAGTAATATATTGATGATTAGTTTGTCTTAGAATTTTCTGTGTTTGTGCTTAGAATCTTTGCTAAAACTCTACAATTTTTAGCTAGTCTTCCTAGATTGTACTTCTTGTAAATTGGATCTTAATTTCATTGAAGGTATGAATTGAGACAATAAATGTTAGAGTATTTTATGTAGATCTCATCTAACTTAGTAGACATCATATTCCTACAAATAACATAAACTGTCATGCATTTTGGCCACACTACATTGTTATGCAGTGCTTAAGACATTGTTTCTTTGTTTTGGAGTTGATTTTTTAGAAAAATAAAGGTTTATATTTGAAAATCTGTGACTATAAGAAGCTCCACACGTGATATATGGAGCATATGATGTCATTTTTAGTGGAGATATGATAGCAAGTGCATTGTAGATATATCACTATACAGATGAAAACATCTACACCAGAGATTATGACACATCCACACATGGGATTATAACTCATATGTTCTTATATAGATGTATTTCAGGAAGAGCTTGATGATATTTTCACTACTGTTAGGTGTGCCTGAATTCCCCTCTACATGAAAATAGGAAACCATGAAGCCTCTTTTGGAGCATACATTTTATATTCAGGGCCATAATGGGGGAGCATTCCTAGCTACTGAAACATATCTCAAGATGACATCGACTATACAAGGGAAAAATATTTGTTTGATATGTTATGTATATGGCATATGCAGATAATGAGAGGTAGAAAAACCACTTGTTCTGCATATTGGTGCATTTGAGCAGGGTCATATATGAGAGTGAGGTGTGTTCAACCTTCTTAATTTAACTGTAAGTTTTCCTGGAGCCTGGAATTGAGATGAAAATAGTTTAAGTTGGGTTTTATTTTGACACTAAGTGTGATCCGTTAAGGCCATTTCTATTAAATGACAATACACACGTTTATTTTTTCTATTTAAGAATAAAAATTGAAAAAATAAGTTTAAATATATGATTGATGTAGAATCATGGTTTAAAGATAGAGTGGGAGGGTTTTCATAGATTAATAGGGTGAAGTGGGGTGTGCCAGATTTCGAATATTCCCTTCCCTCAACTCTTTGTTTAGGTACACAGGATCAATTTCAAAGCTTCGATCTTTAAGTGTATTTAGAATGGTTTCTTGCTCGAGTTTGAGGCATTTTCCAAATGACTTTGGATTATTGAATTGTCCATGAGAAATCCCTTTCGGCTCTTGTGAAAGTCTAATTGTGCTCCCTAGTACTTTTGAAAAGTTGACATCATTGCAAGAAATTTCCATATGTTTAAATTCGATGTAAATTTACATGGGCCAGACTACAATTCGTTCAAATGTCATGGGTTGCTAGTGCATGCACAATACCTAATATTTTACTCACAAATGACCCTCGATAATTCATATGGATTTTTTTTATTATATTGTTACACAAATCATTCATTATCGCAGGTTGTTCTCAAGACATTCAAGCTTTGAAAATCCTGAAAAATGCTTCACAAATGAAATTTTCCTCACTAACTAGCTGGAAACAAACTCCTCCTTATGCATGGATGGGTATACAGTGTATACAGGGAAGGGTTTTATCCCTGGATTTACCCTTCATAGCTCTACAAGGAATCTTATCCCCAACAATAGGAAACTTGATAGTTTTTTAGAGTCTAAATTTGAGCAATACTGCACTGACAGGGAAACCACCTTCACAGCTCTGGGGTCTTCCAAAACTAGAATATATCTAGACTTAAGTAGAAATGTGCACTTCCCCCTGAGATTTCTAATATTGTTAGTTTATTTTAAATTTAAATTATTCTCCAGTAGCCTTCCTACCGAGCTTGACAATCTTGAAAATTTGAAGTATCTTGATCTCAGTTCCAATATATTTTCTGGTAGAATTACCCCAAGATGGGGAATTTGTCAAAATTGTTATATCTAGATGCCAGTGAAAATCCCTTCTATGGAGTTTTCCGTGCTGAATTCGGCTATCTTACTAATTTAGTCACTTTGGATCTTAGTTATAATGCACTATCTAGATTGCTGCCAAAGGAAATTGAGGCATGGAAAATTTGGTCTGTCTATGGATAGGATCAAACTCATTTACTGATGAAATACTAGCTAAAATTGGAAAACTTGTTAATATTAATATCTTAAATTTTCGAGGTTGTAAGTTAAATGGGAAAATTCCCTTAGAAATTGGAAACCTTAAATGTCTGACGAAGCTTGACCTCTTAGAGAATAACCTTGAAGGATCATTACCAGAAAACATTAAAACTTTTCACAACCTTCTGTATCTAATGAATATGATTAATGGACTAAGTGGGTGGATTCCAAACACAATTTCCAATTGTAGGAATTGCAGGTACTATATTTGTCATTCAACGATATGACTGGGCCACTCCTCGATGATGTTTCAAATCTAGAGTCAATTCAAAGTTTTATGTTTGAGGCAAATATTCTGACAAGGCCACTTCTATCCTGGCTTCGTGGATGGAGAATATAAACTTCAATAACGTTATCCAAAAACCAGTTTGAAGGTCATTTACCTCGGGAACTAGGTAACTGTTCATCTCTCAGAACATTAGGAATTGATGCTAGCAGGCTCTATGGATCAATAACATTAGAGATTTGTCATGCCAAGAGCCTAACCTCTCTCTCTTTGTTACTGAATCAATTTACAGGTAGCATAGAGGACACTTTCCGAGAGTGCATTAATTTGAAACACTTGTTATTATATGGGAACAATTTTTTTGGTGGAATCCTTAGCTATCTTTCATGTTTGTCTTTGGTCACCTTAGAAATGGCACACAATAATTTCTATGGAAAATTACTGGATGAGCTTTGTAGTTCACAAAATTTTCTTGGAATGTCACTCAACAATAACTTCCTTGTGGGTGGGTTGTCTTGTGGTGGCAGATATTCAAGAGATTTGAAGGAGCAAAGGGATATGGTTGAATGAACTTCACTCTCATTTATCAATACCTACGTCTAAACTATACTTAATGTATAGTTAGCTAAGAGTTCTTAGACTTGGAGCCTGACATGAGGTGCATGGCCAATGTAAGAAAATATTTGAAAATTTGATTTTCTTTTCAAGAAAAAATTTATCATCTCCCTTTAAATGTGTCAAAGTTCAAGAAGTTGAGACATTTATGTTAAAAACCAGAGCATTTAACAATTGGTCACTTCAAATAGTAATCCTTAATTTTTTTTTTCCATCTCAATTTACTTGGAATAACTAGAAATATATCTCATGTGTAGTGTTATTAATTTTCAAACAATCACCACATATAATTAATTGCATAATTTGCAGATGCTTTCAAGTGTTAGACATATCGAGTTTGAATTTGACAAAAAGTGTATAAATCCATAACTTTGGAATCTCTTCCAATTGTCTTGGACAAACCAAAAATTTGCGAGTAGTGAGATTTAGGTTTTCACAATTAAAAAAATTGCCTCAAGAGCTAGGTGATCTGGTAAATAGTTTGAAGGAACTAGACCTTTCAAGTTGCCAATAACTAGAGGAGTTACCAGGATCAATTTCAAAGCTTCAATCTTTAAGAGTACTGAGAATGGAATCCTACTCTAGCTTGAGGCATCTTTCAAATGATTTTGGATCATTGAATTGTATCCAAGAACTCCATTTGGGCTCTTGTGAAACTCTAATTGCACTTCCTAGCAGTCTGTAAAAGCTTACATCATTGCAAGAACTCTCCATTTATTTAAGGTCAGTGTATATTTACATAGGTTAGAATACAATTACGTTCAAATGGCATGGGCCGCTAGTGCATGCACAATGCCTAATATTTTCCTCACAACTTCCCCTTGAGAATTCGTATGGATTTTGTTTATTATATTGATATGAAGATCGTTCATTAGCATAGATTATTCTCAAGACATTCAAGCTTTGAAAAGCCTAAAAAAATTCTTCACAAACGAAATTGTCCTCACTAGCTGGATGGAAAAAAATTACTCATATCCTTGTGCATGGATGGGTATATAGTTTGTACAGGGAGGGGTTTTCTCCCTGGATTTATCCTTCATAGCTCTGCAGGGAACCATATCCCCTGTAATAGGAAACCTAATATTTTTTCAGGGTCTGAATTTGAGAAATACATCACTGACAGAGAAAGCACCTTCATAGCTCTGGGGTCTTCCAAAAATAGAATATCTAGAACCCATGGAAATATTTAAGCACTTTGGCCAGTCAAGGACCTCAACAACATTTGCATGATTACACAACCACAGATCAAGACTTCCATTCTCCACATAATTGTAAATCAGAACTCGTCCTCCACCAAAATGCAGTAACCAAGTGAAGATACCAGTTTCCTATGCTTCACATTTCCAATAGTTTCCATCTCCACTAGGAACTCATGGTTACCCTGTCCAAGCCCATGGCTTAGCATTTTGACAACTACAATCCTACCTTCTGGAAGAACAACTTTATAGATAGTGTCAAACCCGCCAACTCCAATCATATTGGTTTTGTTGAAGTTATGAGTTGTTTTTAGATAATTATTTGGGCCAATGCAATATAGAGGTCTTTCAAATATTGCTACATTGATTTAGATGATATTGCTAACACATAAAACAAATAGTACTGATTAAGGAGTCCCCTTGGACATCGTTTTCGGTAAAATCAATGAACTATTTTTTAATTTATACATATGTTTATTGTTGTTTCCATCTAAAAGTTGCAGTGTAAATTAATGCTACCCCTAATTTTTTCAACGTCATGTGCAATATTTAAGTTAAACATAATTCACACAAAGGGATATTAAAAGGTAGTTTTGTTAAATAAACATGCACTTGATCTTATAAAAAGGGTACCAGATTCTTATCGAAGATACCTCCACAGGGGTAGAAGTAAGCCCCAGATGATCATCCACTTTAGGAAGGAACTCAAATTTCGCTTCTGGCATGATGCCAATAGTTGATAAATGAGAAACAAAGATCGACGACCTCTAAGAGAGCTAGGCTAGGATGCAGAACAACTGAGACAGTTGTCTTGCATCCTAGCTCGCTTGGGAGGTCATACATCTTCCTTTCTCCTTTATCAACTACTGCTATCATGACATAAGACAAATGTGACTTCCTTCTTAAAGTAGATGATCATCTCAGGGTTAGTTCTTCCCCCCCCCAAAAAAAAGTTTAGGAGTCGCGTTGCAATTCCAACGGTTGGTTCTGTCGCAATTCTGACGATTGTTTCCGTTGAAATTTCAACGGTTGTTTCGTGTTGCAATTTCAAAGGTTGTTTCCATTACTGGAAATATAATAGAGCCGACGACAGGCCGTCAATATTGCAAGACATTCTGGGAAGGCATCGATGTCTTAACACCGACGTATCCACATGATGTCAGAATAGCGACAATAAACAAGGCGATTCAAAGATTGACTAAATGAAGACACGTGTCGTGTCAAGTGTCACTATTCCGACAGTTATTAGGAGTGTCATAGATGTGACGGTATAGGAAATGACATTTTTCCCAACCTCAAAATGTTGCTCTTGGGATGCCTACGTGTCACAATAACAAGATTTTGGCTGTCGGAAATTGGGCCAAGTATGCTAGTGATATGATAGAATCATTAGGACATACATGATATGATATGTACTCAACACCCAAAATTTTCAATAACTTCTTTGCCTCTTCACATCAACCCGACAAGACATTATCACTCATAAGAAACTTATCTTTGAATATCTTGCAGTCAATAGGGAATATAATTATACAATGTTAATATTTAACATTTGTTATAGGTCAATTGGGAACCATTCCCAATGACCTAGTTAACTTGGCATCATCTCTAGGACCAATGAATAGGGTCTATCATTCCCTATCATTTTAGTTGTTATATGCCCTAAGAAAAAGAACAAGACAAAGAATTCAAGAATTTCATCTGCAAGTTTATAATATATCATATGAGAGCTCATCAACGCTGCCTCTAAAGGGACTAAGTGCATTTCATATGTAGGTAGCCCCATGCAAGGCTGCTCTACAAAGCACTTCCCTACATCCAAGGGTGCATTGGTCACATTGGGAGAGAAATTCTCATTGTTCCGGAATCTCCACTTGGCCAGTGCCTTCTAGAAGAATTCACATGTGTAAAACTTCAAATCCATGTGTCCATTTGAAATCTACGATATTGGGAACATGTCTTTCCTATTATTGGAAAGTCATTGATTGTAAAACTACCTTCAACACCTCTATACATTGAGCATAGATATTAGTGTTTGATAAGGAAGAATTTGAGTAGAGAAATGCTGGTGGAATTTAAATTGAGTAGTTGATTTGAGTAACATATTGTTGGAGATATCTGCATTGTGATGAGGCTGGGATGCTGTTGGATATGGTGACACTAAATCAATCACTGGGTTGTAACCTCTCCTTCTATCATTAGTAAAGATTACTGCTTATTTTTCCCTATATTCATCTATATAAGCTTTTATTTTCCATATCATGATTTCTTATTTGATGTATATGGTTTAAGCTTTATTGATTTAGCTAAATAACTTGAATAGACATCTGTATTATTGTTATCTCTTGTTGTTTAGTGTTCATTCTTGCAGGAAATATTTTGCATAGCCGGCTAGAATTTGAAGCTACAACAAAAGTGACAAAAAGAGACTTTGGAAGCGCTTGGACTCCAAGTAATATTTTTATTTCATTTTGTGTGTCTATTTACAGTTAGGAAAGATAGTCGTAAAGTCTTTAACCTATTGTTCTAGATTAGCACCTATCTAGGGAAGAATGATTTATCCGTAATTCATAATTCCACATAAAAAATTGGCGACTCCACTGAGGAAAGGTTACTTTTTATCCTAGGTGTTTTAGCCTCTGTTTTCTCTGTTTATTCACCCAGTAGTTGTTACTCACAAAGATTAGGCTTTTTAAAATCCAAATTTGCATTAGAAGTGTGTTAGCTAGCTGTGTTTTTCTTTATACACTACGCTCAATGCACTCTTGGACAGGAAAAAGTGCTTTGCATAGCACTGTATCCCTTTTAGGACTGCATTGGAAAGCACTGTCTCTCTTTAGAGACTGCATTGCCTCCTGAACCCATCCAAATTCCTTAGAATTTGTCATTGAAAATTGCTTCAGTTTTTTTTTTTTTGTGTTTTGAAAAGCCTAATCCTCATATTGACCAGTGATCTTATCTACCTCTTCCTCCTTTGAAAGAAAATTTGTTCAATGTTTGTTTAAAGCATTTTTCTTTATCATTGATGAATTGATTTCAAAGTATTTTCATTGTCGCATTAGATCCATTTGCTTTTGAAAAAGGAAATGTCGTAAATTCTTCGTTTCTTGATAGGAGAAATTGTTTTTTAATTCCTCATTTTTCCTTCAAAAGAGAAATTTTTGTTTGTATTCCTCATTTCTCAACGGTAAAAGGAATTTTGTTTTTATTGATTTAGTGCACTTAGTTTCTTTTCTGCATTTATAACATTAAAGGAATTGAAAAGAAAAACTTGCATTTGCATGTAGTGGTTTGTGTGATTTGTAAAAGGAACAATTAGGAAATCTGCATTTAGTTTGTGCTCATTGATTTTTTTGCTCTCAAATTGATTTCTCTTTCACTCTAGTAGCTAGGATTTTCATTGAAAAAATAAAAGTGAATGATTTCTTATCAGTCTTAGTTTGCATTTTAGGAATTTCCAATACATCATCACGATGAACCTTTGAAAGGAAAATTTTTAAACAAGATCAACATAAAATTTATCTCAATTTACCTAACAAAGCATTGGAACCATAAAGATAACATTTAGAAGGTCTAGGCTAGAGACGTGTTCCGACGTCTTAAAATATAGCAGCTGTCATTAACTTTTCTGCGATAGATTCCAAGTGTCATACCTCACTCCACATACATAATAATATCGTAGCTCGTCCACATACTTTCGGGTATATCGGGCAGTGTTACGGTACGATAAGTATAAAGGGGTGCTATCACTATGCAGTTTCGCATCAGACAACGCTAATACAGACTTGGTCCTCCATGTACCTTCGAGTATATTTGGGAGGATAAATTTTAGGTGCTATCCATCCATAGTGAACTGAGTCGGCTGCCTTGTAAATTGTGATACACTGAACACATCATTCGGGGAGATTGCCTACCTGTACTTCTTGCTTCGCTAGGAGGTATTCTACAGTTCCCAGTTTCTTGGTAAACCCTTTTGCCTAGCATTACCCTTTTATTTTTTTTATTTGTTTTTGGTTAAAATAAATCAGTAATTGTGGAAGAAAAAAATCGTTTCCCCCGTCGTTCGCGTAGACTAGCATTAAAACCACCTTTACCACCAGAAGTTACTTCTGGTAGGTGAAGGCGATCACGATCTGCCGAGTCAAGTACAATTTGTATCTCTGGTGAAACATCATCTTCCCATAAACCAGAGTTAGCTAAAGTTGTTTCTACACATCCCGGTTCATCTACTATTGTTGAAACAGAGTCTTCATAGCTACCCATGGTCATGATCCATCCAATCTGTGAGACCATACCTCTTGGACCTGACGTTGTTCAACTAGAAATTGATCCAGATCCTGTCTCTTCTTTGCAAGAACATCTGAATCCTAAAGTCGAACAATCGGAAGTTGTTCCTACCTTGGTCATCCCATAAATTTCTGTAGCCATTGAGTCTCCTATATCAAACAATCAACCACCTGAAATATACTTTGGGCTTGACGGTGAAATACTTCCATCTGGTTTAATTGTGATTGAAGAAATCCAAGAAGACAAGACACCTTTAACTCCAACCTATTTTGGATAGGACCTTTACCTGTACAAGTCTTTTCCTCAATCGACAACATCTGCTTTTGTTGATCTTGTTCCCATTCAAAATCCCGTCGATTCAAAAGGGTATACATTTGGTCAAGTAACCATGCCTAAACCAACATATTCAGTTGGGCCATCTGTTCCAATTATGTCAGGTCCTGCCCTCGCTACCATGTCAATGTTCACAACTTCACCAAAGTCATATTTTCATGGTGGCCCTATGGTCCCATCAGGTTACAAATCATTATCTGAAATTTTCTTTGGTGCATCTTCAAATCCGTGGAATTTACCACTGTCATATTCTAGTATTTTAACTGGTAACACTATAGTGAGTACTGAATGATTTGATTCTTTATACACATCTTTAGGGCAATATCAAGTCAGTCTTTCTGGGTCTATTCCTTCAAGTACCATATCAAATAGACTCCCAACATTTTGAGAACAATATTTTCCGTCCTCCTCATGCTGGGGGGAACCTTTGGTCACCCAATATGATAGTAATCCGTCATTTTTTTGCCAACCTAATGTTGAAATGAATGTTTTTCAATGGTAGCCCACTCTGCCTATCCAACCACAAACAGTTATACACTCGTATCAACTAGTTCAACTTGTTACACCCACATCATTACTACTTGTTAATACATATTTACCCCTGTTACAGAATCAAAATGTTGTACAAAAACCTTATCAAGCGGGTCCTTCAACTTAGTACCATCAAATGCTGGGTCCACAGACTCCAAATCCTTCGGTTAATTTACAAACCTGTATCTGAAATTATTTATTCATAAGTTGGTTTACCATTTTATGGGATGTCAGAACCACAACATGGTTATACCTATCAACCGAATCCAAGTTATCCTAATTTGGGTTATAACATTGGTGGATAGACCCCTTGGAAGCCTCAGGTGCAAATGCCTCAAACCTCATTTCAGCAAGTGTCATATCCAGGTTTTGGTCAATAGAAACCTCAAGAATTTTCTTTTCAAAACAACCCCTATTTGGGTTACCAATAGTATATTCCTTATGCTGGCACTCAAAGGCTTATTTCTCAAGCAATTCCATCTTACCCTGGCTATGCTCAACCTAAACTTAATAGACAGTTTCTCTTTGTTGCAACTTTAGAGTTACCAGATTTAAATCGGCTTACTAATGATACAATTAACTATGCTCCTTGGTGGCCGGTGATACCTCACAAATTACCCTCAAATATTCCTAAGTTCAATGGAAACCCTAGAGAAGATCCATCAAATCATGTTATGACTTATCATTTATGGTGTTCATCAAACTCCCTGAATGAATATTTTGTTCGACTACGTCTTTTCCAGTGTACTCTCACAGGTCCGACTGCAAAATGGTAAATTGAATTACCTAGAGCTTCTTTTGATAATTTCAATGCCCTAGCTACTGTATTTTTGACTCATTTCCAGTTACCCATCAGATATGAAACTGGAATGGAACTCTTGACCAATTTCAAATAGAATAATGCTACTCACATTTCTGATCATATTCATGAGTGGCGTCGTCATCGTAGAATGGTTAAGACATTTGTTTTGGATCAGCTCCTTGTTGAATGGTTCATTAAGTCCCTGTTACCATCTATAACTGAGGATGTGGCTAAGGGTGGCGTCATCACAGAAGAGCAAGTTATTTCTCGTGCCCAATATTTAGACTTTATTTACACACAGTTTGGCACGCTCTATGAAAAAATTCCTAATGCGCCGAGATCTAATTTTACTGTTCCTCCTTAATTAAAGGACTCTCATGCCAGAGACGAATTGATTGGCACTTGCACCTTCTTTTGAAATTAATGTTGTGTCATTTGGAAAGGGAAAAAGTGACAAGCAACCCGGAAGTAAGAAAAAGAAAACTTCTAACCCGCAGGAAATATCATCTGATCAATCGTCTAGACCTAGGAGACCTCCTTATCCATGCATAACCTGTAATGATGATCACTTTGTTAGGGATTGTCCTCACCATGCTGAAGTCTCAAAAATCATCAAGACTTCCCCTGTGTTAGTTGTGTTGACAGACCCATTTCCAAATCCGAACAAAAACGTGGTTGCTACGGATCCAGCTCCTAGCTCCCAGGTGTTAATTTTATCTGTCACAAACCCTTCAATAGATATTTTGGCTTCAATGCGTAGTAAATATTATGGTAGTCAGGCCATTGATCAACTTACTACCTTGACAATGAATCCGTCTACGGAATCAGTATTGCCTACTGGCATTATTGAATTGACAATCAAGCCACCAAAGGTAGTAACTCACAAATCGGCATATAATCCTTGAGCAAGAGCTACACAAAATTATAATATAGTTGAAGATTTTGCTCAATCCCCTTCATCTATGTCTCCTCTTGAAGTATTACAAAATTTTCCCTCCCAAAAATAGGCTTTATTTTCGGCTATTGGTGGAATTGATCCGACTGATTCTAATCTTGTCGTATTTAATCATACAGGCTATGTGCCACAACTACCAGAAGAATTGGCATTCTCCATATATGTAAATGTTCTCAATCACCTTGTTCATCACACTATTATTGATGAGGGAGCATCTAAATGCATTATGTCTCTAAATTGTTGGAAGTCACTTGGCTCGCCACACTTATCACAATCATCAACGACGTTGATGGCTTTTGAGGGACGTACATATAAACCTTGTGGTATTATTAATAACTTGCATGTTGAACTAGGGGGAAAAATAGTGAGTGTTGATGTTGAGGTTGTTGACAGAACCCTTGACTATAATATTCTACTTGGAAGGCCATGGGTATATGCAATGATTGCAATTGTTTGTACATATTTTAGAATGATTGCCTTTCCACATAAAGGTACTATCACAGTCATTAATCAACTATCCTTCTTTTCCTCCACTTTGAAAGTAACTGGAAGCGTTCCATTCGTTCACATACCCCAACTAGAACTTCAGAAAATTGGTGTAGGACTCTTAAAGGATTCCACTCTGATGGGAACCTTTGCATTACCGTTGCCCGCGACGTCGGCAGAAATTGCAAGTATAGAGACCTGATACATGATCTCTTCCACTTTATCTGGCTTAAGGGAGAGTACGGGTGATTATGAGCTTACTAAGTTGGAGGAGTTTCTACCGCCCAACCCTATTGAGCTGGCATAGAAATCAATCTATCTGGCTTGGGTGGCGAATCTGAAATCAAAGTCGCTGAGTGTTTGGGTTTATCATTCCTTAGAATTTGGTACTCCCTCTGATCCTTTTTCCTCAATGTTCTTGATAGATGAGAATATTTTGGAAGCCATGATGTCACAAGGAGAACCATGGGAAGATCATCATCATCGTTCGCATCTTCCTGCTTATGAAGAAAACTATCTTAGTGAACTATATCACCCATCAATCAAAAATTTCTTTTCTAATTCTTTACTTATTAATGCAATTGATTTCGAGCGAAAACTGTCAAATATTGAAGAAACCATTTCTATCGATATTTCGACCAAACTTTGTGTTGTAGAAAATATTCTTGTAGGTGTATCTTGTTCTCCATCAGAACTCGAATCATATCGCTCTCTATTTCATGAATTCCATGATGTATTTTCTTGGTCTTATGAGGAAATGCTGAGCATAGATACTAGTATTGTTGAACACACTATTAATATGTATCCTGATGTCAAACCGGTGCATCAACGACTTCGTCTTGTTCATCTGAAGAAAGTCACTCCCATCAAAGCAAAAGTTGAAAACCTTTTGCGTGCTGGTTTCATGTACCCTATTCCACTGATTAGGTGGGTTTCTAATATCGTTCCTGTCATGAGAAAGCAAGGAACTATTAGAGTGTGCATCGATTATAGGGATGTCAATCTTGCTTGTCCAAAAGACAACTATCCCACTCCCTTTATCAACCAGATTATTGAAGATTGTGCTGGATGAGAAATATTTTCATTCATGGATGGATTTTCTGGCTACAATCAAATCAATATCCGCCCAGAGGATCAACATAAGACAACATTCGTCTGTCCCTGGGGCACATTCACTTATAGGAAACTACCATTTGGTTTAAAGAACGCTGGGGAAAATTTTTATAGAGCAATGGACTATGCTTTCAATGACATCAAGCACATTGTTCAATCTTATCTAGATGATTTACTAGTGCATTCACGAAATTAGACTGATCACCCGATGCACTTGAAAGCCATTTTCTTACGCTTCCGACACTACAAAATATGCGTAAATCCACATAAATGTGTGTTTTGTGTTGGTTCTAGTCATTTGCTTGGATTCATAGTCTCCAAAGAAGGAATTCGAATAGACCCATTGAAGGTTCAGGCCATTCTTGATTTTCCTACGCCATAAAATTTACTTCAGTTATAGAAACTTCAAGGAAAGGCTAACTTCCTAAGAAGGTTCATTCCAAACTACGCCAAAATGGCTAAAGGATTTACTCGACCCTTGAAAAAGGGGGTTCCCTTCAATTGGGACCAAGTTGCGCAAGCTTCTTTTGATGCTGTCAAGGATAGTCTTGTCTGAGCATCATTCATGTACCCCTCTAATTATCAAAATGATTATTTCCTATATATCGTCGAGGCTGACATGACCATTGCTATGGTTTTGGTACAAGTAGAAGATGGAATTGAACATCCGATCAATTATTTGAGTCGTAATCTCAATGATACAGAAGTTAAGTACTCATACGTAGAAAGGCTTGCCTTGGCAACTGTTCAAGCTGTCCAAATATTTCACCACTACATCCTGATCTGAAAAACCACTATTATTTCGGATTGGAACCCCATGAATTATATCTTATCATGTCAATTTCTGGGGGAAAATATTTAAAATGGATTGTCATTTTGCAGGAATTTGATTTGGAATTCATCAAATCCAAGTCAAAGAAGTCTTTAGTTTTGGCTAAGCTTCTCTGTGACCTTCCCTCTAATAGTAATACAACTACATCGGAACCATCAATTCCCAACGAGTCTCTGTTTTTTATCGGATCATCTGATCCTTGGTATGGGGATTTCATCATTTATCTCCAAACTCAAACTTTTTGACATGATACCTCTTGCTCTCAACATCGGCGTATTCAATACCAAGCCAAAGATTATCTGATCATTGGCGATACACTTTATCGTCATGGTGTTGATACCATTTTAAGGAGGTGCCTCACTCATGAGGAGGATGAAAGAGTGTTAAGTGATTGTCATGCTGGGGCTTGTGGTGGAAATTTGTCTTAATATGCTACCACATAGAAGATACTTCGCACTGGTTACTTTTGGCCTACAATTTTTCGAGACTGTATACTCGTGGTCAGAATTTTTCATGCGTGCTAGATTTTGATCTTAAAATCCACAAACCACCAACGCCAATGCATCTTGTTGTCTCTGTGGGACAATTTTTGAAATGGGGTATTGACTTAATGACCTGTAACCCTCGTTCGTTCGGGGGGCATGGTTATATTATTGTTGCAGTTGACTAATTTACCAAATGGGCTGAAGTGATGCCTACATTCAACAAGACAAGAGAGACAACTGCATTGTTTTTCTTTAATCATGTTATTGCATGGTTTGGGGTCCCACAGGCTATAGTTACAGATCATGGGAAGAATTTTCACAATCACACGATGACTGAATTGACTGCTAAGTTAGGATTGTCGCATGATAATTCTACTCCTCATTATCCATAATAAAATGGATAAGTTGAAGCAATAGATTCTTAAATGTATGCTTCAACTAATGATATGAGTTCGTAAAATAAATTGGCATTTGATCCTGTACTCCGCCTTGTGGGCGTATTGAACCTCGGTGAGAAACGCAACTGGCTTTACTCCTTTTCAATTAGTGTATGGTTTGGAAGCTATCTTACCAATTCAATGTGAAATATCATCGTTAAAACTCACAATCGGCTTGTTACCTGACACCTAAGAAGAAGAAGAGTGTCTCCTTAATCTCATCCATCTTGATGAAACACGTCGTGAAGCCCAATTGGCCAATGAAGTGCATAAGAGACATATAAAGGTGTAATACGACAAAAATTTCCAGCCTCACATTTTCTCAGAGGGCGACTTGGTCCTTCTTTATGATCAAGAAGCTGATGTAATAGGTACAGAAAAATTTGAGCCATGATGGCGTGGCCCCTATATTGTCAAAAGAGTTCTTGCTAAGGGTGCCTATGAGTTGGTTGATTACGATGGAATTCTATTGGCACAACCTAGAAATGGGTTGTATTTGAATCGTTACTATGCTTAATCATAAGCATAGTAATTTTTTGTATTATATTTTATATATATGCTATTGATTTGCATTCACTATCTTAATTTGTTTTTATAGTTTTCTTGATGTTAGTAATCCACTTTACATTTCATTACAGATGTCTGAATCTTTGGAACCCTTTGTTAGATATGTTGATGGTGCTAGTCATAGTACGCAGAATCTAACCTCTGCAGCATGGGCCATTTTTGCTCTGAACAACATGTTAGTGAGTTTTTAAGGGATTTGTATTGGTAGATCGATGAACAATATTGTTGAGTATAGCACATTGATCGAAATTCTCTCTGATTCCATTTCATTTGGTATTAACCGTATCATCATAAGGTTAGACTCACAACTTGTGGTATTACAGCTGACTAGTATTTATATTGTTAGAAATCCATCATTGCATAGATTGTTCCTAAGAATTCTACTTTTAGAAAGACACTTTGATTTTATTCAATATCAAGACATTTCCAGAAATTTGAACACATTGACTGATTCTTTAGCTAGTCAAGTTTTAGATAGACTTTTGCAACATATGTAAAGAAAACATTCACATCATTGAATAGAATTGCACAATAAACATAGGAAAACACTAAAATCATATAAATAGATAGTTATAGGTTTTTCAAAAATTTGTGCCCAAGACACATTGGTCATTTGACGTCAAAATGTAAGAAAAATGTCACAAGTAAACTAGTGGTGCTTGTGGCAACATGTTATAGATCTAGCTATCCTACGTAGTAACCGCATCCAATGGTTAGGAACCCTAATAGTGTGTTGTTGTAGTTGCATGAGTAGCTCTTCGATCCGGCAATCTGGAATCCCGAAGGCCAAACCCTCTATGTGCTACCGAAGCTTAGCCAAAGTCTCAGCCATATCAAGATCCTAAAGGATTGCTCTCCCGATAGACCTCTCTGCTGGCACATTTGCTTCATGCTCTGGTTCCTCTACTAGTTGAACATGACCAACATCTTCATTACATCAAACATTTAGTTTAGTCTTGGGAAAACATCAAAAAAAAAAAATTGTATAAAACTTAGGAAAATAAAAAAACATGATCAAAACATTCTTACCAATTGCACCCCACTGAGCGCCTTATGGTAATGCTAAATCTGGATATCCTCGGAATTCAATGCCTGCGTATGTATAGTCATCAATGGCAACAATATGTCATCGGAAACAAGCAAAGTATGCCGTTGAGAACACAATGGTATATTTTCCTGCATGCCTACCCATGAGTTCTACCCATCTCTGCATCCATAGATCTCTATGATTAGACAAATCTAGTGTCACATGTTGTGGCTGTATCAGTGGAATCCATTTTAAAGAAAAGGATATAAGGATAGAACCATAACTAAAATTCTTCTTCCTTCCTCCCTTTGCTTGTTCAGTTGTTCCTTTATCTGAGAAAGAAAAAATTTAGACCAGTTGAAGACTGTTGGCTCCATACACTCTAGTGCGTACTGCATATACGATCTACTTGCTACATGTAGTGTAATGGTGCCGACAAGTTTTGCGATTGTGAAAAGGATAGTTCTCAAAGGAAAATATCTAACATCTCAGATGTTTATCTTTCCATATTTTCTTGGCTCTGCCCTTGGATAAAAATGTTGCAAAACATAATCTCTCACTGTCTCTCCTCCAACAATAGACCCTGAGAGTGAAATAGGCAAGCCTCTCCTTGACAAACTTGAAAGAAAGTGGATATCCTCGACTATTATGGGAACGACTTGGTTCTTAATATGAAATTCCTCGATAGTTGGATCCCATGCTCAAACTAAGAACTCCAATAGTTATATTTGTTGCCTCATCCCTGACAACCTGAAGTACTTATCAGTCCACACTCTCTTAGGGATCTTACTGTACCTGGATCATTTAGGGAAATCATATCCCGTTCTTCATGTTCTCTTTCCCTCCATGTAATTGTCATTGTAATCCGATGGAAACTTGAAATAAAACCATAAGAAATATTAGATTCCATTCATTGCAAAAAATTAGACAGATTTTGGGTATAATTCAAAAAACAAAAATCTAGATTGTGCCCAACGCACTCCCTAACAAGAGACAGTGCATTGTGTATGCAATTAGCCTTCAATTTACTTCCTATGCAATGTAGGTTTCGACATCCAAGGGTGCGTTGCCCTCTTTTTGGGTAGAATTTACCCTAAGGACCTCAAAACGTTGAAAATTTGTAGAAATTTGAAATGAAACGATTACTGAAGGAAAGAGGAGGTTCATATCACTAACCTGGACCAAATGACAATGAAATACGTCCACATAAACGATCAAAATCAATAACTGATGTTCAGGGGAAAAATTAGGTTCAGAGCTTCAAAATACAAATGGTAACTATGGAATGGTAAAAATGAATAGTAAAACTATTTTTAATAGTCATTTAATTTTTTGCAAATTACATTTATTGCTATGACTATAGTTTTATTATGTTTTTATCATGAAATAGTTATTTTTAATCCATTTGATGTTGTTCTGAACAGGTCTTACAACTGATGAACAGATTAGTCGTGCAGATTCATTTCAAGAATGATTGACCACAAAGCATACTTTTTATCCTTATTTTTCGAGCTTTTTTAAAAATGAAAAAGGATTTGAAGCACACTTTTATCCCTTTTTCAAGCTTCGATAACAGCAAAAAATGAACCCCTAGAGTTTTCTTTCAGCTCTTTTTAGACTTCGACAATGTGAAAATATTGCCGAGCACTTGTATTTTCGAACTCGTAAAAGTAAATGAATTGATATCTACTCAGTATAATTTTAACCCTTTTCCGAACTGAGATAGATTATTTATGAAAAAGGAATACCTTGGTCGAACATGACTAAAAAGGTTCTCTCAGATATTATTTTACACCTTTTCGGATCTGGGCAAAAAATTTATGAAAAAGTACTAATGGAGTTTTCTTTATCCCTCTTTTTCAAACTCTCTAAATATGAAAAAGGGTTGGGCTATCACTATCGTTAAGCTCGTTAAAACATAAAATAGCGATGGGCTTGTCGATCATGGCATGAATCAAGTTTCATTCATTACTAGACTCATTAAATTATTAAATAGCGATACTTTATTCGCCTGAAGGGTTGAATTATAGATCAAGCAAATTTTATCCTCCTCAAGCTTGTTAAAAAATAAAGAGGTACTGGTCGAAAAATGACCAGGGAAAATTTGGGAAAATTGAGCAAAATTCTTTATGGTAGCAAGTCGCTCTTGAACATGACACTTCACTCCATGTCCATGACTGTTTGGGTTGGGTAATCCTCTTGAAGGTTCATTCATACCTATGGTTCATCATACCTTCACTTCGGTTTTGGGTCAATGTTGCCAACTCATCTCAGTGTCACTGATATGTTCAAGAGAAGTCATCCAGTGAATAAATCATCCTTCTGTAATATTCATAAACCTTCATTCTCAGTACTGTCATCCCTGAATATTTCCATATCAAGTCATACCTTTGTCTTCGAAATCAGTAACTCCCGTTTCACAATAAGGTGACTTCCTGTCGACGACAAATCATTATCCAGGAAGTTCACTTAGAAACATTATATTCTAGTACCATGAGGCTTGTTATAGCATCAACAAGATCCTCGCTTTTGAATTTTTGACTGAAAGATTTTGTTTGGCGTTCGACATCAAGTCATCTATTCACGCCTTACGAAATGTAATGCAGCACCTTGAGGACCATTGACATCAATGGTGGTTCTCTTGCATTTGTTAACATCTCACATCATTGGCTAGTAATCAAATGATGTCTTTCCATGTTTGACTACAAATCATATATTCACATGGCTATACTTGTACTCGAATGATCAAGTGAACGAGATCAGAAGACCCTGGATCTAGTTTCAGCCATCCAGGCTGCGATTTCAGGATTGTTGTCCACATGATCTATATGGTGACCTTACATACAGATCGTCATCCAAACATGGGCCTATATATGTAGGCATGTTTGTATTGGGCAACATTCCAATGTAGATGACTTTATGAATTATGTACATGTTATTAGATTGTTTATGCGTTGAACATGGGAATGCCTACCCTCAGCAATTATGATCAAGAGGATATATCATGATGTAATGTATTTCAAGATTGATGCAGGTCACCACTCCGCTTCATATATAGCCCATCACAGTGTAAAGCATCTCAATCAAAATATTGTTATTAGTATTCTGACTTCATGCTTTACAGGGAAATTTTTATAGGTCAATTTGGGCACCATTCCCAATGACCTGGTTAACTGGGAATCATCTCTAGGACCAATGAATAGGGTGTATCATCCCCTATCATTTCAGTTGTTATATTCCCTAAGACAAAGAACAAGACAAATCATTCAAGACTTTCATCTACAAGTTTATAATATATCATATGAGAGCTCATCAAGACTGCCTCTAAAGGGACTAAGTACATAATTGCATATGTAGGTAGCCCCATGCAAGCTGCTCTGTAAAGCACTTCTCGACATCTAAGGGTGCTTTGGTCACATTGGGAGCAAAACTATCATTGTTATGGAATCTTGACTTGGCCAGTGCCTTCTAGAAGAGTTCACATGTGCCAAACTTTGAATCCATGTGTCCATTTGAAATCTACAATATTGGGAACATGCCTTGCCTATTTTTGGAAAGTCATTGATTGTAAAAATACCTTCAGCTCCTCTATAAATTGAGCACAAATCTTAGTGTTTGATAAGGAATAATTTGAGTAGAGAAATGCTGGTGGAATTTCAATTGAGGAGTTTATTTGACTGAAAAATTGTTGGAGATATCTGCATTGTGATGAGGCTGGGATGCTGTTGGAGATGGTGACACTAAATCAATCATTGGGTTATAACCTCTCCTTCTATCATTAATAAATATTACTGCTTATTTTTCCCTATATGCATCTGTATAAGCTTTGATTTTCCATATCATGATTTCTTAGTTGATGTATATGGTTTATGCTTTATTGATTTAGCTAAATAACTTGAATATACATCTGTATTATTGCTATCTCTTGCTATTTAGTGTTCATTCTTGCAGGAAATATTTTGCACAGCCGGCTGGAATTTGAAGCTACAACAAAAGCGACCGAAGGATACTTTGGAAGCGCTTGGAATCCAAGTAAGCTTCTTATTTCATTCTGTGTGTCTGTTTACAATTAGGAAAGATAGTCGTAAAGTCTTTGAGCTATTGTTCTAGATTAGCACCTATCTAGGGAAGAATGATTTATCCGTAATTCATAATTTCACATAACAACATTCATAACATCGACCATTTTTAATTTTGATTGTGTGAAAAAATATAAGGAACTTGATCGATCATGTAGGTCAATTACCTCAATATTGTCGAGAAACATTCATTCGACAAGCCAAACTTTTATTTCACGTTGTAAAGCAAGACTGTTGTCCCCATTTGGGTAGACTTTGACTTGGTGCAACTACCATACAGAGGGGTGGTGGAAGTAGATTTCATGCTTTTAAATAAGGTATGAGTGCTATGAGCATAATGCCCTAGCTCATCATTCTATAATGCATCTAACAACATTTCCTCCATGGACGTCGTATCTTGTAAGTGATCATCCATACCAACCTCTATTTGATTTCCTCCATTGCCAACTTATGATGAAGAACTACTATTGTTGTAGTCATTCCTAATTGGTGAATATTGATGTAGCGGGAAATGAATAGGTGGTTGATTCAACCATTCTTTGTATGCTTCCTCTTCAAGTCTTTCTCTTAATGCAACCTTCTCTTGAGTTGGCATTGTAATGGGGTGATGTGGAAGATGGTAGGTGGGTCTCTCATCATCACTAGAATCCTAATTTTAATTGAATGTCATTAGTACAATATCAATGATATTAGTAAGAACGTCAATGCAATTGGTTTGTTATAATTACATTATACCAAACAATTATTACCATCGTCGATCCTCGATTGCGGCTCTAAGATGGCATGTTCCAATTGGTAGGGTGAACATGTTATGCATTTTCATCTACTATCTTCTTGCGATATGATACTCCTGATAAGAGCTTCCGACGTTTTTGAAATGAAGGAACATTTTCTATGTCTAAACTCAATTTTGATTAGGATATTGAAAATTTGGATACATTTTTATTCAAATTGACATGGATTACAAAAAACAAATCAATTAGATAATCGAAATATAAATAAATACGAACTTATTGGAGATGGAAAGGGAGAAATGCATGAAGGACTTTGATCAAAAATATGGAACAAGTTGGAATTGGAAGAATTGGCCATTTTATATTATTGATATTTTGTCCTTGCATTGAGAAAAATCAGAAATAAATTTTTTTGTGCATATCTTAAATTAATCTCGAGAACCATATAACCATAATCTGAATTTCAATATAGTTTTCAAACCATTTTTCAAGAATAAGGCAACTTTAAGTGGAAAATGTATACTATGAACTACTGTAATTTATGTGGATGCATCCTAAATGATAATTTGAGATTAATATGCCATTTTATGTGAAATTAAAATTTTATATATATTTTAAACCCAACCGGTTCGCTTATCAAAATAAAGCACACCGATGCGTTTAAAAAAATAAAAACATTGGGGCATTCAAATAATATCCGCACCAGTTTCTAGCATTCAAGAGAAAAAAAAGTATGTTATCATATCAATGATCTTCTAAAAAAATGCACCGATGCATTTAAAAAAAACTACACTGCTACACGCCTATTTTTGAATTTAAATATATAAAAATGAATTCAACCAACTCAATTCTCTTATAACAATTAGTGCACATACGCTTTTAAATAGAAACCACACCATTGCATTAAACAAATTAATCGCACTATTTCAGGATTTATTAAATAAATAAAAAATGTATCATGTCGGTGCGTTAAAAATTTTTGGCACCCTGATATTGTTGGTGCATTTTTTTAATAAATGCATTGTTGTGCTTGATTATCGAATGCACTAATGTGCACAGAAATTGAAAAAAAGTGTGATTTTTTTTCTTTTTTCTAAATTTAAAAAACGAGCGAAAATTGGATTTTAGAAATCTAATTTCAAAAAGTCTTTTAAATAGTAAAAATTTATTCACCATTTCATTATTTTACCCAAAATTTCAAGTGAGTGATTTTCAAGAGAGATATACTAGGAACACTTTGCAACAACAAAATACTTTGGAGCAACAAAATTATTCAAAAGATTAGAACCTGAAAGGTATGGTGATTCACTGAAAATCCTCCGTAGTAAAATTTGTAAATTGTGTTGTTTATTTAACTAATAAAACAATTTACAATTTCTGTTAGGGTTTAATTAAAGAGAGATCATTTGCAAGAGAGACATATTGGGAGCACTCTAGAGCTGCAAAATATTTAGGATCTGCCAAAAGATCAGAAGTTGAAAGGTATGGTGATTCATTCAAAACCCTAGATAGCATACATATTAATTTTTACTATTAATTTTTTTACAATTTTTGTTAGATTTATTCACAATTTAGAAAAAAAAATTGAAAACCCTGTATAATAAAAAAATTACTATAGATTTTACTAGTAATTTTTTTTTACAGTATTATTTCCAATTTAAATTTAATTAAAATTCAGGAAAAAAATAAAAAAATCAATAGTTACCTTTGACCCTTACTTCTTCTTGCAAAATTTCACCTTAAGGTTTAACTTTCTCTACCACTTCACAATTAGAGTTTTTTAATTTATGGATTTTATATTTAATGGATTTGTGTATTTACTATATATAGGGAATTTGACATATAAAGTAGGGGAATCACCTACTGAATTAGATCCAAACCTTGTCGACCCTATCCATTCTATTTAAAAATGACTATATGTTCCATGGTTCACCCTCTATAATATAATGCATCAGTTCTCCTTGTGTAATACAATGCACCAATATATTATAACACTTTTGATTATGTCCAATCTATTAATTTTTGCTCTTGGTGTAATATAATGCACTGGCGTGCCTCTTCCAAATAAGACTGTTAAATCCTTGCGATGTGTTTATCCTTACAAATTTCATCATAATAATTTAAAATTATTTAAAAAAATTAATTTTGGTACTGAACAATTAAACTTCTGGTGTGTTTAATGTTCTAAACACACCGTTGTGTTGATTCAGATAAATGCATTGGTCACCAGAGCTTTTTTGGTTGAAAATCACTTCATTTGTTTGTAAAATATATTTAATGGCTTCTGTATTGAATTATACAGGTTGTATAGTGATAAAAAATGTCTTAGAATATATCAAGTAATAAAATATTGATTGACATAATGATAACACATCAAATAAATTAGAGAAGACAAGTTCTTTGTAAATTATTTACAAAATTAATATGATTGAACTATATGTAAGTTTAATTAATATGTATTTATTGGTGTGTGTCATGCAAATCCATAAAATGAATAAGGTCGATAAGATTATTTCTAATCTAAGTGCAGAAGAGGGTAAAAGCCTGATAGAAACATTGTAGTATGATGAATTAGGTAAATGAAAAGATACTATTCAATATGAGTTTTTTTTTAAATTTTCAATAATAATATACTTAATAATATTAATTAACATGTTTCAAACAATCTAATAATTAATATATGTTTAATGTTCTATAGGGAGAAACAATGAAGTAAAATATCAATGTCATTCTAAGAAAAGAAAAATTACAAAGCATGTAAATGACGATGAATAGGTTCTTAGCTCATATGGAGTGGTGTTGTAAGTTAACGAAAGGGGATTATTTTTTTTACAAAACTATGAGGGATCTAGTGGAATGGGCGTATAGATGTACTTTCCACTTACAGTACAAAAATCAATTCAATGTTTCTAAGAAAACAATTATGTCTAAACTACAGGAAACATTTCCAGAGAAATGGTCAATGATACATGTCAGACTTGCAATAGCAAAAAAATACAACAAAAAAAAATAATCATTCAAAAGATAATATTCCTAATTATAGAAAATGATTTTCTAAAATTATATGTACATATTAGTGCAAACCGTTCATTTATTAATATCGATTTTGTTATATTTAGTTTTCATACATCATTATAAAATTGGTTTATTACTTTTTTTTTCCAGGAAGATTATGAAAATCTCAAATGATCAACGTATTGATATGCGAAACATGCTAGTAGGAATTTCCGAAAACGTGTATAAGGAGACGTCCAAATAAATGGACATAATTGCATCATAGGAGGAGCCATCTCAATAACAACGTGCTTTAAATGTATGTAATTATGATTTACTTCGTATATATGAAAACATAATTTAGCATTAAATATTAATTTTCAAGTATTTTCTTGTAGAAAATAAAACAAGATGGAAGTCATTCAGCACGTAAAACAGTACGACAAGGAAGAAAATGGTTGATTTCAAAGTTTGCGAGTAATTGTTAATATTTCCTTATAACAACTCGAGGTTTCATTTATGTATATTTTAAGTTTTTTTACATAAACCATCCTTGAATGTATTCAAATAGGTGTTAACATACAAAGAAGATCCATAAGAAGAATTGATTGACAATGGGTTAATAAAGGTTGTGAGTATATGTTGGCATATCAAAAATTAACAATGAAATTTTTAAGTATTTATTTTGTTTTAATTCTTTGAGTTTATAATGAATAGAACAATTTTTTTTATATTAAATCTATGATTTATAATGGGGTTTAAAACATGCAGGAAACTAAGTGTGGAACTACGCCAGCAGAAGACTTGTTGCAACAAGGAATGTGACTTGGTTTTGAAACCATGTGCATAGTTTATGAGTCACTTCTTGCAATGGTACATTGATATTCTATTTACATTGATGTATATAATTTATTTCAATTTTCATTATTCTCACCAATATAGATACACTCATTACACTTTATTTTTATGTTTGCAGATAGAATAAGATCAAGAAGATGAAAACAATCGATGCAGTAAAAAAAAATTCCTCCAAATAACCCAAGTCATGGAAGTAGCTTAAGCACTCAAAACAATTCCAGTGAATAATGGTGATCTATTTGGATATCAATGCAACATGTTGTATTTTTTGAAATAACTGTGTTTGAAAACAAGACATTTTATTTAATGTAATGGACATAGTGTCCCAATTGAAAGACAAGGGGCTACCAATAAAAATCCCATTTTTTATGGAAATAACATCTTATTAATATATAATAAAATGAATTTTAATTATTCTATTGTGTTATCCAATGTCGTTGTAAAATGTTACACTGCTCATAAATATATGGATAATTAAATATTATAATGAAGAGATGCAAAATTTGATAATATAAAGAATTAATGCAAACATCATATACAAATGCACTTATCAAATTTTAGTTCATGTGAATATAGTTATAATCCATATGTTGATTTTTCGATAAATAACAAATTTAAAAAATTACAATAATTACACTATCACAGGTTGATGTTTTCAAAAAAGAGAAAAACTCATTCAAAAAACAAGTGTGTCTATAACATAAAAATGCACCAGTGTGTTATTTTATATAAAATCACTGTGACGACATCTTTTTGCATTACCGGAACTAGGGATTTTATTTCTTTAAGCACCGATATTGTTTGAGATTAATTCCCTGGTGCATTGTAATTCTTAACGCTCCAGTGGTTTCATAGAACTAACACCTCGATGCTACAAAATATTATTTCCAGTCTTGTGAATTATAAAAACTAACAACACCGTTAATTTTGTATAACGAATGTACCAGGGAATTTGTACAAACGATACACATGACCTCTGCAAGTTTAAGAAAAAGCACCTGTACACCAATTATTTTTTGCCTTCCCTGGTGTCATTCCTTACAAGAACGACCAGGGGTTTTTATATATATTCGTTTCGGTGTAGTACATATTACGCTTTGATATTATTTTCATTCAATTCCTCAGTGCATATAGTTATGTATGCCACTAGGTGATTTTATATATGCAACACACTTGTAGTACTTATTCCATGAAGTGCACTGGAAAAAAAACATTCACTAAAAACTTTGGCAATCCAAACTTTTTTAGTTGTGATGAATTTCCATTAAAAACTATACTAAAACATCCTTTATCACAAATTGATGTTTTAGCGAATGCTTTTTTGAATTTTTTTTTCCAATTTTATAACACTAGAACCTTCTTTATAACCTCCTCTAGAAGGTATTTTCCTTGTAGTGTGTTGTCCTCTTCCTTTTCAACAATGTTAATGTGTTGCTAGGGTCCTGTCACAAATTTATTCACCTAATATATTTTAATGCTCCTTCTCCCTCTGTCATAACTTTACTATTGTAATGGTTGCAACTTGAACAATAATTAATTGTAAAAAAAAAACACAAGGCCAATAACCTGTTAGATATCAATAGATCCACTCTTCCATCCTCTACATAACGATCTTTTATGTGTTATGTTCTTGCAAAAAATATTCTCACTCAGATCTATGTTTCCAAAAGAGAATATCCTTCTCTGATACCACTTTGATGTAGGAAAAATATGACTTTCCCTACAAGCTCCACTTGTATATCATAAATAATTTTACATAATTTGGAATCTCTATGGATTCTACCAAAATTAAAGCTTGATCTAGCTGGAATTCCAAATGGAATTCTACCTAACTCTGCTATTTAATTGTATTTAAACAACATAGACATTTATAGACTCAATTTCATATAAATTATATATTTCACACAAAAACTAGAATTTTTCAAGCGCTCATGAATGTAAACAATTCATACATAAAACATATGAAACTCTATTTCATTAATTAAAATATGTACATACACAAATACTCAAAAACTCTCTTTCTCTCTTAGGTCATTTCTACATTTATTTGGCGATTCTCTCTTTTCCTCACACTTACTCTTTTATCTTATTTCCCATAGGCTTACAATAGATAGGATTTATAAATATTATAATATTTTCTAATCCTAAAATCACTCTATAAATCAACCATAATGCACTCCATAAATCAGATTTTCCTAAATCCTAAAATCACTCCATAAATCATATTTTTCTAAATTCTAAAATCACTCAATCTATCCCTTGCTTATGATTTATCAGAATATTTTCTTTTTCCTTATGGATAATATCTTTCCTATCCATAGCTTTTCTAAAACTATGGCTCGTCTAGTTTTAAAAATCATAAAATATCTCACCTAGAAAAAACAATTTATTTACATAGAAGAATATAAATTCTTCTAAAAAATAAAGACCCCCTTTTGAAGTTTTTTTACATATTACAAGAAAAAAATTATCATATATTTCATTGATTTTCTTATTGAATAATGTTGAATTTCTTGTTTAAGCTGAGATTGTCAAAGATTTTTATTCAGGGTTTGGTTGTGTCAGTGTCCTATAATAATAGGATTCATAATTTTGAATTGAATTTATTAGTCTTGTAACATGTACATACTTTTCTTTCTGCAAATTGTTTTCCCATATTAGAAAATAAAAAAATGTAACAAGGGTAAAAGTCCTAAAAGAAAAATCAAAGGACATGAAAGAAAAAATATCAAAGGAATATAAAAATGGACCCAAAAAAAAGAGAGCTAAAAATCCAAATGCCACTACTATTTACTTTTACTACAAAATAAATATTGTGTGCAGCTTGCTAAAATACCACAATCCATGAAGGTCAAACTGCTTAATCTTGACCCTTCATGCTTTAAATTTCATGTTTTTAGATAGAGAATAAAGATCTAGCAAAATAGTCTAATCTTGGTAGATCAATAGTTATGTAGAGAATAATAAGGAGCTCAATAGTTTAATTTGAGCCCTTGGAAGAAATAATGATAGAATTAGTTAGTTTTTTGTTTAAAAGAAAAATGAATAAGGGTTTGCAACCTCAAATGCACCCATGTAAATGAAAAAAAAATGTTAGGGTAGCAGATGGGTAGGTAGAAGCAGTTTTCATAAGCTTGGAGATCAGAAAATTAGTTATTTCATTTACTAAATTCTGTACAAAATCATAATTCCCCTTGTAAAAAATACCCCCTCCCCTTCATTTTCCCCCTTTTCCCCATTATCACTCATTTTTCCTCACAAATGCCCCTTTTCCTAAGTTAAAACACATTTTTTCCTTTGGAAAAGTAAAAAATACTTTTACTAATTCCCCTTTATTCAAAAAAACCCAAAAAAACCCAAAAATACCTTTATACTAATTATTTCTTTAAAATGTTATTTCGGGTCCCACAGTGAAAAGGAATCTATTCCTGATAGCAGTTTTAAAGTTAAAACTTAGTGTATTATACGTATTCCGCAAATGCATTTTTTTTATTGACATATAACATAATGTATTAAATCTGTTTATAAACCTTTACCTCTTATTTTATTTAATTCTTGTATATATTATTCCCCACCCATACATTTTTGCACATGTATTTTAGTTTAATATTTCGCACATGTTATTTATCCCGGACCCACTATGTATTATCCTTGCTTGTTATAAATATTCCTTTCTCCCTAACCCCATTGGTTATATTATAAACCCCGACCATATTACATATAACCAAAAGCATAATAAGACCCTAATATATGTATTAAAACTTATTTTTAATACATATAAACCTACCGCATAATTTAAACCCTAGGCCCCATGCCATCAATCCCCAATACCCCGTCGTATCATCTTACCCGTCAGATATTCACCCACTAGATCTGACTACCATTATAGCCTATCACACATCTGATAGCGTGATATTTAACACACCCCACACCTTGCAAAAAACACAGTTTTTAGAATCTCCCTCCCCGCTTCGTGTTGGATTTCAATTCGAATGCACCAATCAAAATTATACCGCCAACCACCTCTGGAGCTTGCGAAAACCACTGAGTGGTTTTCTCATCGACGCACAAACCACCTGCTCATTTGAAATGACCGCCCGTTAATGCAAACACTGTTGGTTTAAAATGCATATAACCGCCCTTTGTTAAGCCTTTTTTACCTTTCTGTTACATTTCACGCTAAAGAAGTACGACCAACCTATTTTTGAGCAACCAGATCACTGAACCAACCATATTTCAAGCCCTTTCACCTTAATTCAAGACCTCTGCTGCTACAATACATCACAAAAACCAATTGAGGCATTTTAAAGACATCTGAAGCGTCATAGAGCCCTCTGCTACTTCAGACACCCTATGCAAAGAAAATCTTCAGTTTTCCCAGGTATTCTTCAAAGAAAAGGCCTAGTCTTGATCTAAAAAGAAAAGTAATCAGTAATTGAATCAAATTAATATTACTAGTAGACCAAGAAATCCCTCTTGCATTCCAAAATATTTTTGCATACCCTAAGCATATTTCACAGATTATGAGCCCTAAGATTGTTTAGAATCATCGAGATTGAATAAATTGAAGAAGTTTAAGCCTCTATAAACTTGAAAAAAGCCTCCTATGCCTTTCAATCCATTTTCTGCAGACTCTATGTGTCTTTTTACAAAATTACAAGGTCTTGAGATTGTTTTTTGTCACAAATATTGCACTATAGACCCTAGACATTTTTTGCAGAAACTCTAAAGCCCTGTAGTTGCTATTTTGATATAGAGATTACAGTTTGGTTAATTAAATAATTTTAAAATCTTTTTGCAGACAAAAGGTAAGCCCCTGCTCTATCCAAATCCTTCTGCAAACTATTACAAACTTTTAAAGGTGCTCCTACAGGCCTAAATCAGTGTTCTTGAATAATAAAATTGATAAATCGGGTAAAGAAATTGTTGGAACACCTAATCCTACATGGGTAGGTGTGGAATGCGAAAAGTCACAATGGAGTCCAAGTGACCTTGGAATATGAAACCAAGAGTCACACCATTGTACTATAAATGTACATCTTTGTATAATGGAAAATAAGAAAGCCTCACGCTTATCCTTCATTGTGTGTTGAGTCTCGTGTGTGTGTGTTCATCTTTCTCATACACCATGTGTGTGTTTAACATGGTTTTTAACATGGTATCAGAGCGGGCGATTGCTGGCCCTGCTCCAAATTGAGTGAGCCATTTGTGTTTATGGCCTGTACATATCTGCAAAAATTCTTGGCATTTTTGCAGCACTCTGAGTTTTTGTAGCAGTGATTTTGCAACATTCAGAAATTTTATCTTGGAGAAGAGCAGCATTCAAAATCCGTGGCAGCACTCAGAAATTGGTTTTGAAGAGAAGCAGCATTGTGCATCTGAAGGTTTTCTCACTGCTTATTTTTCCTGCAATTTCTGACTTTTAAATTCTGCATTATTAAGCTGTTGGAAAATAGTTTAAAGAGGGTTTTTGAAGAAATTTCTGAGATTTTTGAGTTCTCTAACTCCACAAATTCTCCAATTTTCTGTTGCTATATCACCCTATGTAATATTCTGAAAATTCTGGGGTTTTTGGTGAAAATTTCCAAGCTTCTGGACTGCATTTTTCTGCTGCTGAAAGAAAAAAATTATTTTCCTGCTACTTCTAAGTCTACGGTTCTGCATTTACCCTCAATTGCAATTTTACTGCTTAAAATTCTCCACATTTCTGAAATCATTCTACTCCTCTCTGTTGTTTAACATTAAAAAAAAATTAAAAAAAATAAAATTTTGAACAGAGCTCAGCCCTCACGGCCTCACTCCACGGCTCTCACACATAGAACCCCCTCACAGCATATCCGCCCTCACACCCGAGCTCTGACCCTTCTACCCGCGGCCTATCCCTTTGCCACAGCGCCGCTCCCTACTTGCTACCCCGACCCCGCTACGCCTACCCTTTCTACGCATGTCCCACCCTCGCTGCAACCTCACTAAACTCCCTATGCACTACTCTACCTCCCTGCCGCCGCACCCCTTTCTTTCTCCCGCGCTCACTCCGCCATTCACCTTTCAACACACAGCACTGCCCCTTCATACGCATCAAACCACTCAACACCGCCGCTTCAAAACTCACCTCTGCAATACACACTCGCCCTAACCCACTCGCGTCCACATCCCTTGCCACACTCCCTCCCCTTTCCCACGGCCTTTCGGCCTCCCCTACCATAACTACTCTACGCACCCCCTCCCCCTTACATGTTAAGCTCACCTCACCACCACCATTTTAACCCCCTGCACCCATCTCCCTATCCACACTTACGCCTCACTCCCCTTTCCCCATACACACACACTCTCCCCTCCTTGGCCGCTCGGCCTTACACCCCCCCTTCCCTCTGTGTTTTTTAAATTTGTTTTTTATTATTAAAATTTTTATATAAATTCCCTCCCATACAATTTCCCTCCTTTCCTTATTTAAATTTATTAAAATTCCCCCCTCCCCTCTTTTAATTAATTCCTCCCCTCCCCCCTCTTTAATTAATCCCTTTTCCTTTTATTCCCTCTCTTTACATTTTTTAATTACTTCCCCATCATATCCATTTTCAATTAATCACTTTTTTAAATTAATTTAAAAAAAAAAAAAAAAACAGCAGAGAGAGAGGGGAGAGAGAGAGGAAGAAGACATGAACAGCAGAAAGGAAGAAGAAATGGCATAATGAGAAAATGAGAAAATGACAGAGAAAATTGCAGATTTTACATTGTGATTTGTGGCATTGACATAAGGGTGATTTTTTGAAGAAATTGACATTTGAAGACAAGTTTGGCATCATTGAAAACAACGCTTTGAAGAAGAAAATTCAGCTGCCTTAAAGGCTTCTTGCATAGTTGTTTTTTGCTACACATTCATACAAATATTTTGCAGTGAGGTTGTATTGAATTGAAATTGTATTTGCCTCTTCATTCATAGTTCGAATCAGTACTTGAGTTGTTGAAAAATGGTTGATTGCTCTCCATCATTCGAGGAGCACACTTTGTACTTTGAGATTTCCATAGTTGGAAATTATTTGGAGTCATTTGTATTTGTTTTTGAATCACATTGTAAATGGGTGCATTTTCGGTTGAAGCCGACACCCTTTCATTTTTTAGCCTAAGTTGTTGAAAATGGCTAAAATCAATGAGGCATTAGTGTTGTTGAATAACCTCATTCATTCCAGTGTTGATGACATGATAAAAATGAGCAAGGATGCTCTTTGTAAAATTCACAGTTGTTTGTGTTATGCCTAAATCCACCTCAGGCTGAAGGAAGGCGAGATTCAGGGTAACACCAAACCACGCTCAGTCTGGTAGCTAGCCCTCCCAGAACAGGAGAGGGCTCTCTCCGGGTCAATCTCATGAAAAAAGTATCAATAGGCCTTGAGATGACTGAAATGAGTGCTAATTTTAGGCTAGGTATATTAATCAAGGAGTTTGAAATGATTTTTAAGGGTTTTTGTTGGAAAAATGGAAAGGCAATTTTGGGCTTGGGGATGAGGCCAATTTCTTGCAGAGTTCAAGTTGGGGCAGTGAAGGCAATGGATTTGATGTATTAGATTCAATGAATGGATGGAAAAGACTGCTGAGGAGCTGAAGAGTGAGGCAAGATCCTTCTTCAACCGAATAAAACATATAAAACTAAACAAAGTTTAAGGTAGCATCAGCGCAAACTAATGAATTCTACCTTAGTTACTCATTTGTTTAATTCAGAAACAAAGAGAAGGGAAATGGAATACATATAAAATTAATGAAACTTACAGATACATGGAGAAAAAAATCATCAAAACTCAAAGCCACAAGGATCCCAACAAGTGCTGCAAAACTCTGGTCTTTCCTTCGCCAAAAATGCTGAAATGAATATACAATGAGGTGCCAAACTATTCCCAAGAGTCCAACCCTGAAAATGTCTCAGAAAATACATGATATAGACCATCCTAACCCCTTCCCATGCCTCTAGGGGTCGAGCTCATCCTTCTAGTAGCTGTTTCAACCAATTCTAAACTAGGAACTGAAATCTAGGCAATCAAACAACTTGCCTCTATATGGAAGAAAATTGATTCGTTCATTTAATTTTCAATTTTTAGTGAATGAATCCTCTAGAACAAGTAAATATGTGCCAAAATTACATCATAGTCATCAAATTACATCAAGATAGATCAATATTTACATCAAAATGTAAAACTAGTCAAAACTAGGTGAATTTCTGAGTTGAAGAGTGAAAATGGGGCTAAATTTCTCTATGCGCCGCGCCAGAAAACTCAATGCATCGCGCCACTTTGGAGGTGAGTTTGAGGCACTTCATGAAGTCCAAAGTGAGCTCATGATAGCTAGTTGGAAAGCGCTTCCTGTCTACTTTCCACCCCAAGTGGAATTTCTGGATTTTGATGTCATTTTACCCTCCAAAACTTCAATATCCCAAGACTGCTTCCCGTGTGTGTAAAAGGTGGTAGAAAGGCCATTTTCAAGGTGTTTTTGACCCTTTAGGCCACCCAGAACTTGATGAAATTTCTTAGCCATTCCTGAGCATGCACAATTTATCATAAAAAACCCAAAAATATCAAGTTTTCCTCCAGAAGATGTCCCAATCATAAGCGCGCGCCAAGTGGCGCTACGCGTCGGGGAAGAAAATCTGTTTTGTGACCAAAAATTCAAAAATGAAAAAATTTTCTCCAAATCCCTTGAAATTTGGAATGAAGGTCCCTCATCAAGTATCATGCTCAGCCAAAGAAGCTTCGGCCAAGATTCGGAGTCTATCCTCCCTTTTTCGACGTTTAGTGTCCTCCTGGTGCATGCAGTTTCAGTTGTAAAGTCACTGTCTCGTTCATAGGATGAATCTGTGTCCGTCATGGTGTTTGCAATGTGTATGAAAAGTGTATGTTTGGTTGGTTGAAAATGATAAATGAGGACTTGGTTTCTTTGTCTTAGTTCGCTAAATGTGTCAAAGTCAAATGAGGGACTGTGGGAAGAATGGGTAGTGAGAATGATGGAGTTTTGTCGAGTGAATTTAAAGTGTAATACAGTCACTTGATTTCTTGGGGACTTGAGGATTTTATAAGTGAAATGAGAGAAGGAGAGTGATAGGGAATGAAGTAGCTTTAGGGATAGGAAAATGTGATTTAAGAATAAGTCACTTTGAATATGAAAGGGATAAGAGATAAAACAAGTCTTGAGTGACTTCAGGGATATAGGGAAATAAGGGAATAGACTGCAATAATGAGATAATGGGAAATGGGGAAAACAAGGTGGGGAGTGGCACAA
This sequence comes from Pinus albicaulis, assembly GCA_034641835.2. Lineage (NCBI taxonomy): Eukaryota > Viridiplantae > Streptophyta > Pinopsida > Pinales > Pinaceae > Pinus > Pinus albicaulis. Next base: position 1,299,487,501 of record CM076582.1, on the reverse strand, counting down.
GAAACTGTTTTAAAACTTCAACACAAAATCCTTAAGAGAGCACTTCTTAACACAACGATAGGGTTTAAGCCTTTGGCATACAAACTCTTATATCCCTTCTCTCAAACAACACCAAACATGAGTTTATGAACTTACTTGAGCAGAAAAACCAAGTCAATACAAGAATTTGGAAGCAAATGACAGAAAATTATGATTTCAGGCCTGTGCACCACGCACAAAACCCAACGCGCTGCACACACCATGTGCGCCGCGCCTGTGTAATTTTACACAGCGGAAAATGGCCCTATGTGCCGCGCGCGCCCAGTGTGTCACGCCACTTAGCCAACGCGCCGCGCACCAAAATTTACACACAGTTTGCCTTCAATTTGATTGCATTGCTCCTCCAAATTTTCACTTTGGCTCTTTGATGTATTTGGCGTGCAAATGAAATGTTGGAACACAAAAATCATATTTGTTCCCATGACTTTGATTTTTATTTGAAAAAAAACCCACTTTCTAAAATCTGAAAACTTTGGCACTTTATAAATAAACTCTGTTTTGTCTCCTTTTGATTTTTTGGCTAAATGATGAATCTTTTGGCTACTTTTTGTAGGGATAGCTGGCATGGAAATTCGGGAAAGGAGACCAGGGCTGCGCCGAAGAATTTCACAGCTGAAAAAACTTGGAAAATATACATGGCATTTATTACAAAGGACAAAATGACGATTTTCTTCAAAACAGAGTTTTGAAGAAAAGTCACGATCAAGCAATATAATAATGAAATTTTGCGATGAAAACTTATTTTGAACCTCCCTCATGCGCCTGCTGGCATTATTGGACACTTTGAAGAAAAAATTTGCAAAACCCTAAACTTAAAGAGACCTAAAACCCTAATAAGACTCTTGCTCACCAAAAGACCAAAATTTGACTGTCAATGACTGAAAATGATTTTGATGAACTTCGATGAACAGACCTGAGCCAGCAGGTACAAGGCACGAGGGGTATGAGTGACAAAACCCTTCCGTCAAAAGACTGATGCTCCTAATGGAATGCAAATGACTGAAGTGAATGAGACGCCTAAAAAATGAAATGCAACGAAAGAGAATTTTGATCTCTGACGAAGGGATGAACAAACCGACTCTAACATTGGCTCCAATGGGGATGGTAGCTCCTTGGAGGTGGCAAGAACGATAGATCTTTGGAAGAGCAAACAGTGCCTTCATCCATTGGATAATGGAGTCAAAATATGAAAACTGACATTATGCAGACTGAATCTAGGCTAAAACTGAAAACCATAAATAAAACCAAACATGACTAAAACCTAACTATCCAACTGGAAAGATACTCATAATTGAGCTTATTCATCAAACCTATTCTAATTGTTCTTTTCACCACCCGATCAAGTGAAATGGAACAGCCAATGCAACCATTTAAGCATCCTGGCTGCTATTTGATTTCTTCCCAAATGCTTTCTGATGCGTAGGAAAAGGGAAGAATCAAAAGGCAACTCCCATGGAAACTTGGAATCAATTTGATTGCTGATAAACTTGCAAAGCATGAATTGACTGGATGACTTCAAGAATACTGTGAAAGGATCTTCATAAACATAGCTATTGATTCCCATTAACACATTACTATTCTAGTCCAAGTGATCTTCATAGCTGGAAATTAAGATTTTCCTCACATCTGTACTATCTTTCTTTGGTGACAGCAGCAAGCTGTCAAAAGGATCCTGTAATTCGTGGATAACCAAACTTTGTAGCTGATTCCAAACAGAAAAAAAGTTTCCTTTATCAATCTCCTCATATGACTGCAAATCTTGATATAGGCTTTGTAATGAAAAATCTGTTAAACAAGACAATGAAGGCGACTTTTGAATAAGATTATTATCAACATTCTTTCCTGGCACATGGTTAGCTAATGGAGAAGAACTTTTACGGCAAACATCATCCAACACACGAGAAATAGGATCGTCAAAAACTTGAGAAGACTGTTGCGATGTATCCATTGAAACTGTATGACATCCTACTGGCCGTTCATCTTTTTCTTGAGAGATATTACGAAGATTCTGCTTTATGAACTGAAATGCTTCGAAACAAAAGGGTACATAATCCCCTTGCATCATTAAATCATGTATCTCAACTTCCACGCCTTCATCTGTAATCTGACCTTCAATTGCGTTTGGTGGCTGCAAATCTGGTGCTAGGGAGGGTTTTGCATCCGAAATGATTTCATTAGTCGTCTCAGGAGAAGATTTCTCATAAACAACTTGCTCAAGAATTTCACTATCTATCCCATCCTCAACATTAAAACTGAGATATTGTTGATTTCTTACAGGCTGCTCAGTTGAAGATTTACTATGCAATTTACCCTTCAACAACTGGAATGATTCAAAACAAAATGGAATGGAGTCACCTTGTAGCATTTGATCATATGTGCCAGTTTCGATGTTTCCATCTGCAACTTGACAATCAATGGGTTTTGAGGGCTGCAAATCTGAATATGAGAAATCTTGAACAACGTTTTCATTGCCCTCAGGAAGGTCCAAATCAAGACTTTTCGACAGCTGATTTCTGATTGTATGGAAATTATCTCTGATGAACTGAAACGAATCAAAACAAAAAGGCAAAAATCCTTCACTTAATTCAAAATTTGCTGCACTTTCCTCATCATTGTCATAGCTGATATGCATCGGTTGATCACTATACTCGAGCTGCTGAAAGTGAACTTCCTCCTCGCACAAACTAGCTGTTGATTTGTCTGCAAGATTAGCTTCTGTTTGCAGAACGTAATCATCATCATACCAATCAAACTGAGGCAAATCATCAGTATAAAACACATCATCAAGCATACATGTCATATCAACAGCTCTCTCTTCTTCAAGATGATCTATAAATAAATTACTATGACAACTGGGATAAGAAACAAAATGTTTTGGATCAGCAACTTGTTCTTCTTTAATCAGCGAGCCATGGGTTTGAACATTATACTCATTCTTTGTGGTGTTCTTTTGCATCATCTCTTCTACTGCACTTACCAACATGTCAAGCTTTACCGCTAGAGATATCTATTTCTTCGGATCTACGTTTTTCATCTCTTCTTCCTTCAACCTTGCCCTTCGGATCAGCAAATGAGCCTCTACATTCACTGCAATGTTCTGCATCTCTTGAAGTGTTGCAAGATTCCTTTCTCTCAACTGAAACTCCATTTCCAGATCAAAAGCACCTGGGTAGTGCAAGAGAGCAGATCTAGGAGAAGGTCTTATATCAGCTGGCATTGAATAATAAACTTGGTTAAATCTGGCAGAAAACTGTTGTACTGACTCCCCTGGCAGTCTTTTCAACCGGTTATACTCTTCTATAATCAATTAAAGGTTCTGTCTGACCACCCACCTGTCGAGGAAAACTTCAACGAACTGCTGGAAATCTGAGATGCTCGCATAAGGCAGGGCTTTGACCCAATTCTTGACTTTGGCTTGCAAAGAAAGAGCAAAAAGCCTAATACTAACATCTTAGTCATCAACTTCAAAAAGGTCTAGAAAAGTCTCAATATTCTGCACATGTTGCTCAGCATTGACATTGTTACACTCACCGCCAAATCTCGGTAGATATAGGTCATAATTTGCAGGGAAAGCATGGAGAACAGAAGGTAAAACAAGAGGTTTATACCTATCTGGGACTACAAATGGTGTAGGAGTATATACAAGAGCTATGGGATCAGTTTTGTTTTCTTTAGGCTCATCACTCTGAAGAGAGTCAACATAAGATGTGGGAAAAGTAAGGAGGCCAGGATCAAAGGGAAACTCAGTATTTACACTTTTTGAATAGGTCGAGTGAAGATTTTGATCACCTTTATCATACAACAAATTCTGAAAAACTTTCAGGACAACTTCAAGAACAACAAAGAAGTAATTTACAAGAAATCAAACTAGATCATGAATACCATTCCACTTTGGATACCTGAACTTTGTGTAAGATCCTTCCATTTTCTCAAAGAAAGAGTCAGTCCTCCAGTGGAGTCTCTACATGAGTTGGAGTCACCAGGTGAATGATTTCAGCCTTCTTATGTCTGATCATTGTCCACCATCAACCATCAGATCTGAACTTGATGCATGTACTGGGGCAATACAATCCACAAGTCAAGTGTCACGTTCACAAGCTAGACTGGAGATTGACTGAAGCAGCGTTTATCTACTTCCGCTAATGCAAATCAAAAGCGTTTCGAAGGCTATCTGGCATAACTTCAGGCTCTGTCTGTAGCTTATAAAACAAATAACACCAACAAGAAAACCATTTTCTTCCCCAGTATGGTCGTCACTATGTTATGCCTAAATCCACCTCAGGCTGAAGGAAGGCAGGATTCAGGGTAACACCAAACCACGCTCAATCTGGTAGCTAGCCCTACCAGAATAGGAGAGGGCTCTCTCTGGGTCAATCTCAGGAAAAATGTATCAATAGGCCTTGAGATGACTGAAATGAGTGCTAATTTTAGGCTAGGTATATTAATCAAGGAGTTTGAAATGATTTTTAAGGGTTTTTGTTGGAAAAAGGGAAAGGCAATTTTGGGCTTGGGGATGAGGCCAATTTCTTGCAGAGTTCGAGTTGGGGCAGGGAAGGAAATGGCTTTGATGTCTTAGATTCAATGAATGGATGGAAAAGACTACTGAGGAGCTGAAGAGGGCAAGAGGGTGCAAGGATCCTCATCAAACTAACAAAAACATATAAAACTAAACAAAAGTTTAAGGCAGAGCACCAACAAACTAATGAACTCTACCTTAGTTACTCATTTGTTTAATTCAGAAGCAAAGAGAAGGGAAATGGCATACATATAACATTAATGAAACTTATAGATACATGGAGAAAAACATCATCAAAACTCAGAGCCACAAGGATCCCAACAAGTGCTGCAAAACTCTAGTCTTTCCTTCGCCAAAAATGCTGAAATGAATATACAATGAGGTGCCAAACTATTCCCAATAGTCCAACCCTAAAAATTTCTCAGAAAATAGATGATATAGACCATCCTAACCCCTTCCCATGCATCTAGGGGTCGAGCTCATCCTTCTAGGAGCTGTTTCAACCAATTCTAAACTAGGAATTGAAATCTAGGCAATCAAACAACTTGCCTCTATATGGAAGGAAACTGATTCATTCATTTAATTTTCACTTTTTAGTGAATGAATCCTCAGAAGGCAAATTAGAAATACACGAGAACAATTCATGATAGGATCATAGTTACAGGTAGTGGAACAAACTAACAAACCCAGAATTTCAGTTACATAAAATTAAATAATTTTCCATACTGTGTTAAATCAATGCATCACTTAGAGGGAGCTGAGGCAGCCCAAAGTCCAACATAAATAATATTCGTTGGAATCCTACCTACTATTTCTCACTGCGGAATTTTCCTGGATTTAATGCTGTTTTCCCCTCCAAAACTTCAATCTCCCAAGATTGGTTCCTGTGTGTGTAAAAGGTGGCAGAAAGGCCATTTTCAAGGTGCTTTTGACCCTTTAGGCCACCCAGAACTTGATGAAATCTCTTAGCCATTCCTGAGCATGCACAATTTATCATAAAAAACCCAAAAATACCAAGTTTTCCTCCAGAAGATGTCCCAATCATAAGCGCGCGCCAAGTGGCGCTACGCGTCGGGGAGGAAAATCTGTTTTGTGACCAAAAATTCAAAAATGAAAAAAATTTCTCCAAATTCCTTGAAATTTGGAATGAAGGTCCCTCATCAAGTATCATGCTCAGCCAAAGAAGCTTCGGCCAAGATTCGGAGTCTATCCTCCCTTTTTCGACGTTTAGTGTCCTCTTGGTGCATGCAGTTTCAGTTGTAAAGTCACTGTCTCGTTCATAGGATGAATCTGTGTCCGTCATGGTGTTTGCAATGTGTATGAAAAGTGTATGTTTGGTTGGTTGAAAATGATAAATGAGGACTTGGTGTCTTTGTCTTAGTTCGCCAAATGTGTCAAAGTCAAATGAGGGACTATGGGAAGAATGGGCAGTGAGAATGATGGAGTTTTGTCGAGTGAATTTAAAGTGTAATACAATCACTTGATTGCTTGGGGACTTGAGGATTTTGTAAGTGAAATGAGAGAAGGAGAGTGATAGGGAATGAAGTAGCTTTAGGGATAGGAAAATGTGATTTAATAATAAGTCACTTTGAATATGAAAGGGATAAGAGATAAAACAAGTCTTGAGTGACTTTAGGGATATAGGGAAATAAGGGAATAGACTGTAATAATGAGATAATGGGAGATGGGGAAAACAAGGTGGGGAGTGGCACAAGAAACTGTTTTAAAACTTCAACACAAAATCCTTAAGAGAGCACTTCTTAACACAACGATAGGGTTTAAGCCTTTGGCATACAAACTATTATATCCCTTCTCTTAAACAACACCAAACATGAGTTTATGAACTTACTTGAGTAAAAAAACCAAGTCAATACAAGAATTTGGAAGTAAATGACAAAAAATTATGATTTTAGGCCTGTGCGCCACACACAAAACCCAACGCGCCGCGCACGCCATGTGTGTCGCGCCTGTGTAATTTTACACAGACGAAAATGGCCCTATGCACCGTGCGCGCCCAGTGCATCGTGCCACTTAGCCAACGCGCCGCGCACCAAAATTTACACACAGTTTGCCTTCAATTTGATTGCGTTGCTCCTCCACATTTTCACTTTGGCTCTTTGATGTATTTGGTGTGAAAATGAAATGTTGGAACACAAAAATCATATTTGTTCCCATGACTTTGATTTTTATTTGAAAAAAAACCCACTTTCTAAAATCTGAAAACTTTGGCACTTTATAAATAAACTCTGTTTTGTCTCCTTTTGATTTTTTGGCTGAATGATGAATCTTTTGGCTACTTTTTGCAGGGATAGCTGGCATGGAAATTTGGCAAAGGCGACCAGGGCTGCGCCGAAGAATTTCACAGCTGAAAAAACTTGGAAAATATACATGGCATTTATTACAAAGGACAAAATGACGATTTTCTTCAAAACAGAGTTTTGAAGAAAAGTCACGATCAAGCAATATAATAATGAAATTTTGCGATGAAAACTTATTTTGAACCTCCCTCATGTACCTGCTAGCATTATTGGACACTTTGAAGACAAAATTTGCAAAACCCTAAAATTAAAGAGACCTAAAACCCTAATAAGACTCTTGCTCACCAAAAGACCAAACTTTGACTGTCAATGACTGAAAATGATTTTGATGAACTTCGATGAATAGACCTGAGCCAGCAGGTACAAGGCATGAGGGGTATGAGTGACAAAACCCTTCCGTTAGAAGACCAATTCTCCTAATGCAATGAAAATGACTGAAGTGAATGAGACGCCTAAAAAATGAAATGCAACGAAAGAGAATTTTGATCTCTGACGGAGGGATGAACAGACCGACTCTAAAAGTTTGCAAGATGCACATGAAAAGATTGAGTTTTTGTAGTTGGAATCTCAGCTCCAACAAGATGAAATTCAGAAAAAGAGTCACCATTCTGAACCTGTTTCTGTTCAGAATATTGTGAAGGACTCTCATCAGAAGAAAGAAGATAAAGTTGCAGTTGATTCCCATTCAGTTCCTTGTTCAAGAGCAGATGTACATGCATATGCAGTAGCTCATCTTGCACTTCCTAAGCCCATCATCAGACCTTGGGAAGAGCTTGTCCACAACAAGCATAGAACTGGTCTTGGATATGACAAGGATGTGACCTTTCATATTCCAGACTACACCAAGCCCATCATATTTCAGAGTGCCGGATTCATATATGACAATTCACCTGCAGCTGCTCCAGATCCTACTCCACTTCCACAACAACAACATCAGATTGTAAAATGCCAACACTGTGATCGAGTTGGCCATATGAAAGATCACTGTTTTGATCTTCATCCATGCAAGCACTGCGGTCTGCACACCCATTCTTCACACAGATGCTTCAGACAAAAGCCTCCTGCAAGAACCAAGATTCATATTGGATGGATCGCTTCTTAGAAATGGGCATCAACAGCCAAGAAGATGTTTAAGTCGCATGTTAGAACTTGTTCACGGATATTGAGCAAACTTGCAGTTGAGTTTTCGCCATCATCTCACCTTGTCCCTGACAGGGGGGAAAATGGTGGTCATGTACAAGCTTCGACATTAGATCAAGCGAGCCTGAGCCACAATATCTCATTCCATGTTCAGAGTTGTAGCCAGAGACACAGCCGTTCAAGCGAGCCTGAGCCACAATTCGTCATTCCAGATTCAGAGATGTAGCCAGAGACACGGATGCCCATGAGCATGCCTTCGGTTGGTGGATAACCTTAAACCATCATCTTTGGTTGGTGGATAACCTAAAACCATCACAGGTAGTAGACTTCCCTTCTTTTAGGTCGAAGGTCTCCCTTTCATATATGAGGAACACTTCCTCTAGCAGAAGCCTTCAGCTTCTTGCCAGCTTTGGTTGAGTTCCAGGAAATGCTTCAAAGCATTCTAGAGTTGTTGGTAATCCTAAAACAATCACAGGTAGTAGACCTCCCTTATTTTAGGTCGAAGGTCTCCCTTTTTTATGAGGGACAATTCCTCTAGCAGAAGCTTTCAGCTTCTTGCTAGTTTTGGAAGAGTTCCAGGAACTGCAACAAGTATTGCGTTCCAGTGTTTGTGGTCATCCTAAAACCACCTCTTTTTTCCAACATTTCAGAGAGTTGATTCAGCCCAAGTGCTGCCATGTATACTTTGCAGATTTGTATTACAACTCTTTTTTTGGACTCACACATACCCCTTCGGATTAAGGGGGGATGTTGGAACACCTAATCCTACATGGGTAGGTGTGGAATGTGAAAAGTCACAATGGAGTCCAAGTGACCTTGGAATATGAAACCAAGAGTCACACCATTGTACTATAAATGTACATCTTTGTATAATGGAAAATAAGTAAGCCTCACGCTTATCCTTCATTGTGTGTTGAGTCTCTGGTGTGTGTGTTATTCTTCCTCATACACCATGTGTGTGTTTAACATGGTGTTTAACAGAAATGGCTTCCAAAAAAATTGTAGCTGTCAATCCTCTGCAACCCCCTGTTGTAGATGTAGAGCACATTCCCCTAGCTGACACAGACTTCAATATTACCGACACAGTCACAAAATTTAACCTTCTTGAGCTCCACTACTGGAGCCAAGAAAAATCCATAGCTCAGGTTAATGAAGTTTTCATTTGGGAATATAATTTAATAAAATATGTTGTCCCACATACCTTCCAATGCCCAGAAGTGATTAGACTCTGTCAATTGCTATGTCCTTGATCACAGAGCCATAATAAACCTTGGAAAATAAATCCTATTTACCATTACTGCTGAGTCAATTAATCAGATGCTGCAAATATGACCCAGCCTTGATGAAATCCATTTATCCATTGAGGCCCTCACTCAGCTATACTTGGTTCTAGACTTCCCCAAGTGGTTCCAGATATTTCAAAATTTCACGCTTTCTATAGAAATTCCCAAGATAAATCCTCCATACCAGTATGAAAAATTCTCTGAAAGGACTAGCCATATCATCTCCATGCTGTATTTTATTCTTAGATATTTCACAAATGAACATACTGATGTTGCAGTGATAGGTTTTTTATCTAGTTTCACGCTTGGTTAACCTCTTGCTACCATTTTTAAATTTTCCCAATATATCGCTGACAATATTCATGAACAGTTCGTAAAAATTCCTTTTGAAGGTGTTTTCAAGTATTCTTCATTCTTATTCAATATGTTTTGATACTTCGAGTCTGAGAAATTTTCTATAAACCTTAAGAAGCTTGAAGTGTAAGGAAACCCACAATCAGTCATCTTTTGGACTTCCTTGATGAGGAAAGAATCCAATGATTTCACTTATACATATTTTACTGATTCTTTCATTCATCCTATGGTCAATTTGCTGAACAACAGCATGCAACCCATAATTAATGTAGATATTAAGAAGATCCTATAGTTTTCAGAGCATAATAGGACAGGTAATTGGTACTTATATCAAAATCATACTGAGATAAGAGTATATGGATCAAGTCTTGTTCCATATAAACTGCCCAAATACCTACCTATGAGGTTAAGGCAGATTATTAATTCAGATGCAATTAATTTTTTGGCAGGAAATAAGAAGACACAATTTAAATTGAAAAATTGGGTTGGCCCTTTTATTTGTAACAATAGAGATGCAGGTGCTAAGGCTAAAAAATGTTTATAGGAGTTCAAATTTAGTAAAAGTTTTCTGTGGTATTATGATCCCCTTAGAGTTATAAGTAAGATGAAGGTTAAATGAAAATTGACTCCCTATGTACATGAAAAGAAACCAGATATAGAGAAATTCTCCAACCAATCTGAATGGTTAGAGAACACCTTGGTAGTTTATAAAATAATGCATAAGAATGAAGAACAAAGAGAAAATAGATTAAATGAGCAGTTGAAGAAGCTAGAAAAAGATCTGACATTGAAAGAAACCATGGATCAAATTAGACAACAACTATGGGCCCATATCATTGAAGCATTCAATGATATTTGGCCATCAATCCAGGTTATATATGAGCAGAAAGTCTTAGTCAAATCAGCAAAAGAAGCCATTCAAAAGATAAAATAAGAGCTAGGTAAGAAACCTGAAGAAGCTCTTGAAATCATCAAATTTCTAAATTCTAATAGTAGGCAAGAGCTATAAGATTTTGGTATGAATGACAGAATAGAAACCATCCTAGAAGTTGGGAAGGTAACTTCCAAAAATAATTTCATGATACAACTAGAGGAGAAATGCTAAGACATGGAGGTTTCTATCACAAGTTTTATGATGAAATTTGATGCCCTAAGATAGAAAGGCCTTCCAAATCTATTAGTTATTCATGAAAAACTAATGAAGCAGGATGACTATGACAAGAAAATGAGAGAAGTTGCCAAGGATCAAGCCAATATGCCTTCCTCACAAGGTATTCCAACAAGGAAGGTAATCTACAAGAATTTGGAGAATTTCTTTTACCTACAACATGAGGTGAAACACACATTTATCAACAAGCCCACATTCCCAAAGTATACTGAAGTTGATGATATTTTCAGAAGGATGATGAAGATAAAATTTCCAGAGATAAAATTCTGGGAAAATATGACTGATTTACTGTGAAAGCAAGTTACAGTGAGCACAGAGCAATAAAAATGAAAACAGAGCATGTTGTTTTTACATTTACAGTTACAGTTTTGTAGTTAAAGACATGACAATAAATAGTGAAAGAGTATCAAGTGAAAGAATATTAGTTCAAAGTCAAAGTTTAAAGTTAAATAAAAAATTACAAAGAAGAGATAAAGTTGCCAATGTAGAGGACACTTCACTGTCTAGCTATGGCGTTCGTTGAATAGAAAAGAGATAAAACCTCAACAAATTGAAGACAGCAAACTGTAATTTAATAAAAACAAGGACAACTAGCATTAGTTAGAAAGCTGTCACTATCTTCTTGCATGAAGATATTTATTTTCCACGAATAATTCCTAAGTTTGTTTTAGGATATTTTGTAAAGAGTTTTTGTATAAATACTTATCATTTAGAAGTATTGAGTGTGGATGAATTGTTGAACATTTCCATATTTGTACTATTTTGAACCTAAGGGTGATTGTACCAATTTCAAGTCAACAGACTGGATTAAAGCAATAAAGCATCATATTACAGGATTCATGTGTTGGGCCACTACAGTGAAGTATTTTCACTTGTTTCTTTGTCAATTTCTTATGTTTTTCATCAATACTTGTATGTTTTTCTAAATCTAAATGATAAATCAAGAATTGTTATTTTAGAATATGTTAAAAGCACTCTGTCTTGAACTGTTTATCATTTACATGTTTTCCACTGATATCTAGACTAAGGAACCCTTAATTTATCCTTAGTTTCGATTGACCTCTGCCTTTTCACTCATTATCTGGATTTGAGAACCCTTAATTTCTTTGTTACCCTGATTGAAACCATTTTCACCATCAACCTTGAAGATATGAAGTAACTCAGCTATCATGCCCTGTAAAGATTTCCCTTTAGAACGTGATCCCAATCTAACTACTTGACACATTGAATCCATTAGACCAATGGAATACAGACGTACATCTATCCATCTAAGTAATTTATTTCATGACCAAATCAAATAAAAATCCAAAACCAATTTACCCTACATAACTAGCCTAAAATCAATTAAAATAAACCAAGGTAAATCATATGGAGAGAGCCCTCTCTGAGCATTAGGAAGGCTAGATCCTAAGGCTTAAAAGTAGGTTTGTGGTGACCTCTAATATTATTTAAACTAAAATAAAAAATCTAACAACTCTTGAGAATTATTGGAGTGATAACTGTTAGCCACCTATAAAATTTGTTATACCAAAAGGTGGCTAAATATTTTTTGAGCCTTCAAGGAACAAATTTTATTGCAAAAAAGTGTTGGCTCTTGAAGAATCTTGAAGGCCTCATGCATCTGTCAAAAATCTTCCCTACTATGCCCATTTTACACTCTGGAATTATGTTGATTTCATGAGGAAAAACTGCTGCAAAATCATCCATTTCCCTTCCTTCCACTTCCAAAACTAACCTCATTTTTACCCCTTTATTCTCCATAAAAAATCCTTCATTTTCATATTTTCCCCCCTTTCCCCTCCCTCAAAGCCCGTTTTATAAGGTTTAAGACTCTTTCTTTTCCTTATCGAAACCCTCACAACCATTGAAAAACTTGAAATTTTTTGATAAAAAACACATTTTTGTATTGCAGACTTAAGCCCCCTTGGGCTAAGTTTTAAGTCACTTCCCCTCCACGTGCCCACATCCTAGAACCAGGTGCTGGACCCACAAAGCGCTTATCACATCGCAAAATATGAGCGCATAAGTCTATTTTCCATGTTTAAAACTCTGATGCCTATTAGCCCTGTATATTACAGCCCCCGATCATATTGCTCTCCATATGGACCAAGGCCCTGCAGTCGGGCGCCTATCCACTTCGTATATATAAAACCATCCCGACACATGAAACCTTGGTTTATATTATTTTTTTGTGTTTTTTGTAGGGTTTGAAAAGGTTTCCGCTAGTGCAGAGTTTAATTCGCTCCCCACCGTTGATCTGATCTGCAGATCGAAAGCTCTCAAATCAGTCACCCTGATGGTCCCCATGGTCAATCACTGTACCAAAACCGGAGTAGTTTTGATCGCACCGCTTTTGTGGGGTAAGTGGTATTTTTGATTCAAGAGCGATCAATGCCATAGGCTGACATGTGGCCATGGGCGGTTTGGAGAGACCACCCTCCCCGGGCATTAAAGGTCGACTGTGGGCTCGGTGCGATATTGGCGTATGCCATCCGATCTGAGGCTGGCTCATTGGGCGGCGATCACACTCAAAAGGATCTCAGAGGATGAAATAAGGTACGACACATTCATTAAAACATCTTCGCCGTCGATCTGATCTGCAGATCGATGGCCCAAAATCAGTCGCTTTGGTCCCCACAGCCACGGGAGCAATCAACAGTCCCACAGAACTGGTGTTCCCCGAAGCCTAGTCAACATACACATCAGCGCACATGTGGCAGCAGCGGATTGGAGCGGGCCTTGTTTGTTTGCTCGTATGGTCATGAAATCCGGACCCAAGGAGCTTTATAAAGCGGATTTGAAAGAAATTTCAAGTCACACTCACCCTGACATCAGCAGGCCCCAAATTGGACACGGGGAACTTTATAGGGCAGATTTCATAAGGATTTCGGATCACAAATGCCCTTACGTCAGTAAACACCTTTTGTGACCCGAAATGGTTATAAATCTTGGTTTTATCAAAATTTTGAAGTCCGGGTAGATCATTTCATAAAAGGGTGGTTATATGGTTTTCCCATTATATGCTGAAGAAAGGCCGAAAGCCAGGGTTTAATTCTTGCGCCTTTGATTTATTGAAGAGAATCCATCTATGGTTCAAATTTCCACACCTCATCAATGCTCCAAAGGCATTGATGCCTCATGAGCCCTACGTAGCACTGTACACCAACATAACACAGCAAATGAATAAAAAAATCAAAGAGTATCGGTGTCAAAGACAGAGTGCACCAGAATGGAAGATTGAAGGAAAATCTGTGAGGGATTACGGCTAAGATTGATTATCAAAAGCCTAATCCTCCCAGTTAAGACACAGTTAAAAGGAAATCAAAGTGTTTTATCTAACATAAGGCCTCCACCGCCACATCTAAGGCAAATTGATTCCTCCCAGCTACCATAGTGCCACCTGTACCTCAAAGCATTCAAATGCAGGCCGGAGTTATTGATCAAGATCAGATATTTTCCTCAGCGCAGCCAAAGAGTGAATTCTGTAAATAAACTTAATGACAAATATCAGCAGAGTTACTTCAACATAACAAAGAGCCTCAAAAGTCAAAAAGAGCTCCCACCGAGCTTAAATCTTAATGTAAATTATTTAATACAGAGGACACCTATGTAAGCTTCTTCATCAAGCCCCCCAAAGGCCGAGAAGCCATTAAGTCTGTATTAATTATCTTTGGAGATCTTTTATCAGATCTCACCTCATCATTCTTCTATAAATACTACTGGAGAAGATGAGAGAGGGGTTGGTTGAGTTAGTTGTTGAACTTTGAAATGTAATTGAGCTTGAGACTTCTACCTATAAATAGTGTTCACTGGCTCTTGGAGCTCTGCATGTAATAGATAAGTTAGTCTAGGAAGTGTAGATGATTGCTAAACTAAAGCATTGGACTTGAAGCTGTAACTGGTTTGGAGCACCAATACAAGCTGATTTATTGGATCCTGGTCTATGTTGATGGTGATGTTTTTCTCATTGTAACTTGTTATTTTGTTTCTGTTTTCACTGTGTTCATCTTCTCTTATAAAGAACAACATGCATAGAGTTAGGACCTGCTGTATATCAGTACCCTTCTCCGACTGAAAATCTTTATCTACATGTTTTCTTCCAATTTGTGTTATTTAGGAATGATTTAATTCAGTTTAAGCATAGGAATACTGGCATTCCCTCGTCCTTTTGCCTTAGCTAATTGTTATTCTTAAATGTTATTTTCAGTACATGTTAAGTAGAGATCAACTAAGGAAGATATGGTGTTCCCTGGTCCTAGTTTTATCCCCAAAGACTGTCTGAATGTTTCCCTTGGAATGTGTTGAAAGCTGGCTAGTGTTGAAATAGTTACCAGATCTTAGGCCATTCTTCGTTATCTTTGTGGTTGTCTTGAAAGTTACCAAGTAGAGCAGAGCTAGGAGAGGATTTGTGGTGAGCCCGACCCACTAGTTTCTACTCCAACACTTGCCTTCAAGTTTCCCTTTGTTTTGAAGTGTTTTTCTATTGAAAGTGCAACAAAATTAGGCTAGTTTAGAAGTACTTACCTTATCTTAGATTAATTTTAAGTTTTTCTTAAGTGTATGTCAAAAGCAGGCTAGTTTAGAAGTACTTACCTGATCTTAGGCTGTTCTTTGTTCTTCCTCTGTTTAATTCCCCTTCTTTTCTCTCATTTCATTCCATAAATAAAACTTTAAAGAGATCCTTAGACATAGATGACTTGCCCCATGGACCACTCTTGAAC
This sequence comes from Pinus albicaulis, assembly GCA_034641835.2. Classification (NCBI taxonomy): domain Eukaryota; kingdom Viridiplantae; phylum Streptophyta; class Pinopsida; order Pinales; family Pinaceae; genus Pinus; species Pinus albicaulis. Next base: position 1,299,471,962 of record CM076582.1, on the reverse strand, counting down.
CTGATTGTTTTAATTAAGCCCTATTATGACTCCATAGCCCAATGGAATAAAACCTAAAATTATCTATCTTCTTGGACAAAGCTTGTCCTATTTGCTTGCAACTTCACACCTTTGAAACTCTTTGCATTCAGAACTCTCCACCTCAAACAGTAATCATGCTCAACCATCTAAAAACAAACAAAACCCTCAGCCTTCATAACTAGCCTAATATCATTACCCAAGACTTCAAAGACAAATCCATCTTTGCACTTATTGGAGAGATCCCTCTCCGGATTCAGGAGGGCTAGATCCTAGAATCGCAAAGTGGTTGAAACGATGTTATCCCTACAGTTGGACTTTTCCCAATCTTGCTAATTACAAGGTGCTAACATTTCTGGTGACTCCATTGGGGAAATTTCTGAGCAATTTACATTTTAAGATATTCATAGGATATCAAAAATTTGTTTCAAAGAACATTTGCTATATTAACCAGCTGAGCCACCAACAACTAACATTTCTGGCGACTCCGCTGGGGAATCAAACCCAATTGTAATCTCTGGTTCCCCTTAAAATTTCACACAAACATCGTGAGTTAAAAGCATCCTTTCCAAGCACTACCACGAAATGGTAATCAATGATGAAACGTGTTTGAATTAGTGACAAACTAGGCAAACCCTAGGATTCTCATAAGGCTTTATCTAACCTTGAGAAATCAGCTGGCTTAGCCATAAGAGCAGACTGTATTTGTCTCGTAACCATAGCTAAGTTTTGAAACAGAGTTAGGACATTATTAGAAACCACACAACTGAAAAATAACTCAGAAAACCCAAAAATATTTCAGATTGGTATCCAATAAACATGGTGGTGGACCATAAAACCTTTTACCTCCTTAGGAGCTAAAAACTTCTACTTGGCGACTCCACAATCCTCAACAGACATTAAGACTCCACTGGGAAGAACCCTTATCATTATAATATCATTCAAACTCAGTTAGAGGACTGTAGGATTAAAATTTGTGTAAACAGATTAGTTGACCTTTTAAAGACTATCATACCTGGTTGAACTTTTCTTGTTTATTTGGGTTTGAAAAACACATCATAGTGGCTCCTAGAAAGATTCACACTAGAGCCTATCCTGACCCTGATCCACCTGAGATAGTTGATAACCCAGAGAGTATCCTTAGGAAGTCTCCTAGGATTAAATTATCAACTGTTTCCAGATCACCCTTGATAGCTAATTCAGTTCCTGAAAATCTTTTAGCTCTACAACAATCACAACTTGACTTAGTAAATCCCTTTAGAACTAGGACATTTGATGATATAACTCAGCTAGATTCTGAGTCTTCACTTTCATCTCCTGAAACAAGTGAACATCCTGGTAGCAGGGAAACAACACCTCCTGATTTACATTTCCTTCACAATTTAGGTGTCTCTCATCCAAGATCAGCTCAGCAATCTACTCCTGGTCCGTCCACTTCTGCTTACCCTACATCCACTGTTCAAACTGCTCCACTTCAGCCCACTTTTCCTTCTGTTAATCCACCCCTTGTGAATCCACCCCCACCACATATCATGGTAGCATGGTACGCTCCCTTAGTCCTTCCTGTACCATTAGTCAATCTCCCACAGGACTACCAGTCCAAAATTCCATTATATGATGCTAGCAATGCTACAACTACATCACAACATGTGGATAAGATGAATGACTACTTTGACAGAAATGAAATTGATGACGATTATGTCAAGCTTAGATTATTTGCTCAGAGTTTGGGGGGAGAAGTAAGAAAATGGTTCAAAGGCTTAACTCCCCATAGTATCAATAATCTCCAAGCCTTCCATCAGACATTCTTAAACAAATGGGAAGTAAAGAAGGATCCTCTTCAAGTCCTTTTTTATTACAAGAACCTCCATAGGAACATGGGGGAAAGTGTGCAAGCTTATTGTACCAGATTTAACAGTGTATATAATGCACTTTCCCCAGATCTAAAGCCTCCACAAGGCTCAGCATTAAACAAGTTTCCTAAGGGGTTTGACCTGTTAGCCACCTATAATATTTGTTATACCAAAAGGTGGCTAAGACTTTTTTGAGCCTGCAAGGAACAAAGTTTATCACTAAAATTGTTGGCTCTTGAAGGCTCCTTGAAGGCCTCATGCCTGTTTCCAGAATCTTCATTTCTGTTCCCACTTTTATACTTAGGAAATCTGCTGATTCCAAGAGAAAATGCTGCAAAAACCATCATTTTCCCCTTCTCCCACTCATTACTTACCTTCATTTGCTCCCCTTTTTTCTCCACAAAAACTCCCTTGTTTTCATAAATCATTTTCTTCCATTTATGAATATCACTTTTACATAGGTAAAAACCCATTTTTTAACTATTCCGAACCCATCAAATTCTATTAAAAACTCTGAAAAATTCATAAAAAATACAAGTTTTATTTACTATGGACCTAAGCCCCCTTGGGCTAAGTCCTAACCACTTCCCCGCACATGCCCATGCGTTAAAACCAAATGCCAAAACCTTTCGGCGCTTAAAAACTCTATGAATATTTCATTCCTGATCATTATTTTTCTTTGTAAAAACCCAAAACCCACTTATCCAAAGTTTTAACTTAAAAACTTAAGTCACGTGTTGAAAATTTCAATGGGTATATTAAAAGACCGATCGCGTAATCGCAATCGGAGATTACAAATGGGTTGATTAAAAATACCACATCAAAAAGTTCCAATTACGATTGAATTTTTATATATATAAAGCCCCGCCTCTCCAATCGCATCAGAAATCTTTGGAGGGCTCCTCCGATTATGTTCGATTGACACTTCCGATTGCGATGTTCCAATTGCCTCATCGCATCGGAGGTTTTAAAATCGCATCGGCCTATCTCTCGATCATCGCAATCGCATCGGCCCTTTCTCCGATTGCGCAATCGCATCGTCTCATTCTCGACCTCTGATTGCGACTTCCCCAATTTTTTCTCTACCGTTGATCTATTTATCAGATCGATGGTCTGCGCTCCATCGCATCGCAAATCTCCATCGCGTATGTTCATTTGTTCCGCCGATTGGCCATACCCTGATTCAATTCCCACCATTGATCTGAGTTTTTAGATCAACGGTCTGTGCGTAATCGCATCGCATGATTCAATCACTCCATTCACTCGCCACTCCCAATTTCCATCCCCCGATTGAGATCCTCCGATTCAATCAGGACCGTCCACATGTCCAGATCAGACGGTCCAAACTCAATCTGCCTTATTCTTTTCCCGCTCTCCTTTTTGCCTATTCTGAAATAGATCTCCACTATTGGATGCTTTCATCCAATGGCTACGCTCCTTCCCCGCCATATGAAGCAGTTTAAACCTAAAAACACAGGATTTCTTAATTATTTTTTGTGTTTTGCAGGTGTTTTTAATGGTTTTCCGTTGTATTGAAGAGAGAGGCCGAAGGCCGAGAAAGACGTTTCCTGCGCTTTTAGGCTTTTAAAGAGAACCATTCACGGGCTCTATTCCATTGTTTTCTCAATGATTCATAAGCATTGATAACATAAAAATCCCAGCGCGGCTCTGCACATTGACAAGACACTATTTTAATTCAAAAGGATAGTCGAAGAGTATAAGTTTGAAAACAGAGCATAGCAGATGAAGATTAAAGATAGATCTGGGGAATTACGGCTAGGTATGATTATCAAAAGCCTAATTCCCTGGATTAAAGCACAATAAATAGAAAATCATAAGTGATTCACTGACAGAAAAGGCTTCCACTGCCTTATTTGAGGCGAATTGATTCCTCAGCTACCTCAGAGCCACCTGTTGCCTCAAAACTTTTAAAATAAAGGCCGAAGTTATTTAAGAATCAGATATTTTGCCTCAGCGTAGCCTGGGAGTTACTTCTGCAAAGGAATAAATGCATAAATATCTGCAGAAGTTACTCCAAAAATTACGCAGATCCCTCAAAGTCAAATAAAGCTCCCACCGAGCTTTGATATTAATTGTAAAACAGTTACTACAGTGTAACACCTGTACATTTCTCCCTCGATCCCCTCAAAAGGCTGAGAAGTCTTGAACCTGTATTAATTGTCCTATGAGATCTTTTCTCAGATCTTTTCTCCTCATTCTTCTATAAATACCTTTGTAGAAAAAGAGCAATTGTTGGTTGAGTTGGTTGCAGAACTTTGAAATACATTTGAGCTCAAACTTCTGAGTGTAAATAGTGTTCACTGGCCCTTGGAGCTCTACTTGTGATAGATTTGTTAGGCTGAGTAGTGAAGATGATTTCTAAACTGAAACATTGGACTTTAAGATTGTAACTGGTTTGACATCAATAACCAGCTGTTTCTTGGGATCCTGGTCTATATTACTGGTGAAGTGCTCCTTTCTTTGTTATTGTTTTTCCTTCTTTGTATGTCATATTGTTCACTTTTCTCTTATAAAGAACATCACGCATGGAGTTAGGACCTATTGTATATCAGTAACCTTCTCTGACTGAAAAATCTTTATCTTAATGTTTTCCTCAAAATTGTTTATTTAAGAATGATTCAATACAACTTAAACAATTAGGAATGTTGGCGTTCCCTCATCCTGCTGTTTGTTTTAAACATTTTTATTGAAAGATATTTTCATCATTTGCTTATTAAAGATGATTATGGAAGATATGGTGTGCCCTGGTCCTAGTTTTTCTCCAAAAATCAGATTCTGAAAGTTCCCCTTGGTGTTGACTAAAAGCAGACTAGGTTTAAAAGTACTTTATCTGATCTTAAGTTACACTTTGTTTCTTTTATATGTTTTCATACTTTCTGAAGGTAATTATGTGGATTAATGGATTGTTTGTCAATTAAGCTGCTTTAATACAAACTTGCCCAAGAAGTCAATGGTTAGCCCTGCACTTGGTTGGTTTTAAACAGTTACTTAAGAGGATTTTCTTGTTTGGACTGACTATAAATCCTATGAGAAATTATTATCAGTTTCCACCCCTGCAACACTTTATTGTTTCCATTCCATCAGTTTAATCTCAATAATCTTGTGGTATAGATGACTTGCCCCTTGGATCACTCTTGATGTTGTTATTCAATTAAAGCCCTGTTATGACTCCATAGCCCAATGGACTAAAAACCAACGTTATATCTATCTTTTAGCCAAACTTCTCTATTTTCTTGCAACTTCTCACTTTTGAAAATTTTTTGCACTTATAACTTTCCCCTCGAGTAACATTTCTTGCTCAACCATCCAAAACAAAACAAAATCCTCAGCCTTCATAACTAGCCTAATATCATTACCCCAAACTTTAAAGACAAATCCATCTTTGCACTTATTGGAGAGATCCCTCTCCAGATTCAGGAGGGCTAGATCCTAGAATCCCAAAGTTGGTTGAAATGATGTTGTTTCTGTAATTGGATTCTACCAATCTTGCTAATAAATTACAGATTCCTAACATTTCTGGCGACTCCACTGGGGAACTTTCCCCTTAAAACTAAATAAATCCGTGAGAGTAAAAAGAAGCCTTTTCAAGCACTACCAAAGGAGTGTTAATCATGATAAACCTTATTTGAATCAGTGACAAGCTAGGCAAACCCTAGGATTCTCATAAGACTTTATTTACCCTTGAAAAATCAGCTAGCTTAGCCATAAGAGTAGACTGTCCTTGTCTCACAACTGTAGCTAAGTTTTGAAACAGAGTCAGGATATTCTTAGAAACCACAACTGAAAAATAACTTAGAAAACCTAAAAATATTTCAGATTGGTATCCAATAAACATGGTGGTGGACCATAAAACCTTTTACCTCATTGTGAGCTAAAACTTTACACTTGGCGACTCCACAATCCTTAACAGACCTTAAGACTCCACTGGGAAGAACCCTTATCATTATAATATCATTCAAAACTCAGTCAGAGGACTGTAGGATTAAAATATGTGCAAATAAATTAGTTAACCTCTTAGATATTGTCATATTTGGTTGAACTTTTCTTGTTTATTTGGGTCTAAAAAACACAGCATAGTGGCTTCTAAAAAGATTCACACTAGAGCCCATCTTGACCCTAATCCACCTGAGATAGTTGATGACCCAAAAATTATCCTTTGGAATTCTCCTAGGATTAAATTATCAACTATTTTCAGATCACCCTTGAGAGCTAATTCAGTCCCAGAAAATCTTTCAGCTCTACAACAATCACAAGCTGACTTAGTAAACCCCTTTAGAACTAGGTCATTTGATGATATAATTCAGATAGAATCGGAGTCTTCACTTTCATCCCCAGAAACGAGTGAACATCTCAGCAGTAGAGAAACAACACCACCTGATTTACATTTCCTTCACAATTTAGGTGTCTCTCATCCAAAATCAGCTCAGCCATCCACTGCCGTTCCATCCACATCCTTTCATCCTTCATCCACTGTTCAAACCACTACACCTCAGCCCACTTTTCCTGTTGTTAATCCACCTCTCGTAAATCTACCTCCACCTCCTGCCATGGCTGCATGGTATGCTCCTCTAGTCCTTCCTGCACCATTAGTCAATCTTCCACAGGACTATCAGTCCAAAATTCCATTATATGATGCTAGCAATGCGACAACTGCATCAAAACATGTGGATAAGATGAATGACTACTTTGACAGAAATGAAATTGATGATGATTCTGTCAAGCTTAGATTATTTGCTCAGAGCTTAGGGGGAGAAGTAAGAAAATGGTTTAAAGGTTTATCCCCCCATAGTATTAATGATCTTCAAGGCTTCCATCAAACATTATTAAACAAATGGGAAGTGAAGAAGAATCCTCTTCAAGTCCTCTGTGATTACAAAAATCTCCATAGAAACCCAAGGGAAAGTGTGCAAGCTTACTGCACTAGATTCAATAGTGTATATAATGCACTCTCCCCAGAACTAAAACCTCCACAGGGCTCAGCTTTAAACACGTTTCCTGAAGGGTTCGATGTTGACATGACCTATTCGCTAAGAGAGAGAGATTTTTCAACTCTTGAAGATATGGAAAGAGGTGCTCTTTCCATGGAAGTCAACTTAATGGAGAAGAGAGCAAGAATGAAAAATGAGAAGAAAGTATCTTTTAGAGAGGAATCCACACCTTCTACTTCCAACTCAAAAATGGAAAGAATGATGGAAGAAATGATGAAAGAGATGAGCATAATTAAGAGAGCACAAGCAAGCCAAAACCAAACTGCTCCTCAAAATAGAAACCAGAACCAGAATCAGAATCTTAGAAGGAACCAACCTCCAAACAGGCCTAGGGAAGATGATCAGCAGATCACTCCTCCCTTTAATCAAAATTATGTAAGTGAGGTTGAAGAAACAGATGAAATAACAGAGGAAGAGGATATCAACATGCTGGGGGTAGATAATGATGACTTCGAGATTCATTATGATAGAAAACAAGGTCTATACACACCTTATGATGACAAAAGAGATGATGATGAATTTTTTTATCAAAACATGGAAAATGTCATCATAGAATCTCAAAGAGAATATGACCTTAGAAGCAAAACCAATCAACAAAATCCCAACACTAAAACCTCTGACAAATATTCACAAAACAACACTACAACCAAGCCTAAAATTGTCAAACAAAAGGACAAAATAGTGGCTGTAAATTCTGATAAAAGTAAAGAGAAAGGCACTCAAAACAATGAAAAAACGAGTGCAGACATTAGTAGTACTAGCACTTCAGCTAGTACTCCTGATAAAACATTTTTGTCAAAAGTAAATAGGACAAATCAGCAAGCTGATGTTGCTAATAGACCGACAGCTAATAAGGCTGATACCAGCACTTTAAAGAGTCAAATTCTTTTCATCTTGGAGCAGGAAATTTCCAAAATTAAAATCCCAGTTCCCTTTATTGAGTTAGCTGCCCATCATGTGTATAGGACCCAAATTTTAAAGGCTTTAAATATAGAGGAAAATGGAGATACAGTCAATCTTAGCGATGACCAGCCAGAGCTTATTTTCGGTCCAAAGATTGAAGGTAGATACCAAGAGGGACCTGTTCCTCCTTTCTACGTGAGTTTAAACGTTCATGACAAAATTTTGCACAACGCTATGCATGATTCCAGGGATTCTCATAATTTAATGCCTAAATCTGTGATGGAGAGCCTCGGTCTAGAAATCACCAGACCTTACAAAGACCTATACTCCTTTGATTCCAGCAGAGTAAAGTGTTTAGGATTAATTAAAGACCTGTGTGTTAACTTAGCCCAGATTCCAGCCAAATGCTTGCTCATGGACATTGTCGTGGCTGATATGCCCCCAAAGTATGGAATGTTACTATACAGGTCTTAGGGGGCTAAGTTACAGGGGACTATGCAAATGGACATGACTTATGTGACTATCCCTATTTTCAATCAGACTAGAAGACTTTAGAGGGAGTCTCATATGCAATACACAGTTACAAGTCAAGACAGACCACAAAACTCTCCCCTCTGTTCTATAAATACGAGCCTTGATTCATTTATCCTTTTTAATGGAGAAGCATTAGATGAAAAATTAACTTTAACAGAGTTAATGGCCGATAGAGAGGAGGAGGTAAATACCACAAAACTGTCAAAACAATTTGCTGGACCTTTAAAAAACAGCAAACCAAATATAGGTCTTGAACTACAGATCGCACGTCCTTTGCTTTTTAACCTCGACACCCAAGAAAACATACCTCCAATTAACGAAAAAAATGAAGAGTCAAAGCAAATTCAATTGAGCGATGTTACTCGAGAACAATTTCAAAGCACGTTAGTTGGAGAGGACATTCCCCAAATAGACGAAACTGAAAACAATCCTCTATGGAGTATGCATTTCGACGGGTCATGCACTAGAAATAACGCTGGTGCAGGTGTCTAGATTCATAACACTGTAAAAAACCACACCGAATTTATTTCTTGTAAATTGAACTTCTAGTGTTCCACCAACGTCGCGGAATACGAATCCCTTCTCTTAGGATTACATTTGTTGAAAAAACTAGGAGCCAGAAGAATCAACGTGTATGGGGATTCCGAATTAATCATTAGGCAAGTCAAAGGAGAGTATAACGCTCATCACCACAGACTTAGAGCCTATCGAAATGATGTCGTGGACCTTTTAGAAACTTTCGATGAGTTCCAATTAATTTTCGTCCCAAGAAAGGAAAACATTGCAGCCCACAATTTAGCCTTTGCAGCTAGAACATGTCTGACGCCATATGAAACCGGAGACAGCACAACTCCGATAAAATTTAGACCATTCATGCCTGATAACGAAAAATATTTGTAGGTGTTTGAAAACGACAAACAAATAGAAGAATTCATGTATTTCAGAAATGAATTCGAACTTCACAGTTCGGACTTAGACTATGAAACAGTCTGCAAGGAAGAAAATTTTCTTGATAAAGAAGAACCATCTCCCGAACTTGCTAATATAAATATGTTTTCAAGAAAACTTGAAAGTGAAACATAACTGAATGCAGAGTTAGAAACTCTGCACTCTAAAGATGAAATTTTGCCCAAGGGTCTGGCTCCTTTAGAAGAGTTGTTCGATTTTAACGATGTGGCGAATAAACCAAAACTGGAACCTGTAGAGATTGAAGTGGAAGAGTGCAATATAGGCAGTAAACTTAAACCCATGATGATTAAACTGTCTAGAACTTTACCAGCTCACATTAAACTCAAATACATAGAGCTGTTCAAAGAGTTTTCTGATGTTTTTGCGTGGAGTTACGAATATCTTAAATCCTACGACACTGAAATAATACAACACAAAATCCCTCTCAAAGAAAACCAAAAACCATTCAAACAGAAGCTGCACAGAATAAACCCTGTCCAGTTTCCATCAGTTAAGAAGGAAATCATGAAAATGTATGATGCTGGTATTATTTTCCCTATTAGATATTCTGAATGGATATCTAATCTGGTGTCTGTTAGGAAGAAAAATGGAGAAATAAGGCTTTGTATAGACTTTAGAGACTTAAACAAAGTTTCACTAAAAGACAAATACCCTTTACCCAAGATGGATCATATTTTACAAAGGGTGGTAGGGTCTAAAAGAATTTCTTTGCTAGATGGCTATTCAGGGTACAATCAGATTTTAGTTCACCCTGTTGATCAATTAAAGGCAGCCTTTACTACACCATGGGGCACTTTCATGCATGTGAAAATGCCTTTCGGTCTAATGAATGCTGGAGCAACTTTTCAAAGAGCCATGGACATAGCATTCTCAGAAGAACTGGGCTATTTCATCATTATATACCTTGATGATGTCACTGTGTTTTCAAAATTAGATGAAGAGCACTTAGAACATTTAAGAAAAGTTTTTGAGAAATGCAGAAAGTTTGGGATATCTTTAAACCCTAAGAAAACATTATTTGGTCTCCAAGAAGGTAAACTTCTTGGGCACATTATTTCAAAAGAGGGTATTAAGATTGATCCTAAAAGGATTGAGGCCATATTGCAAATCTCTCATCCTCGAAACATCAAGGAGTTGCAGTCTTTCGTAGGGAAGATCAACTTTTTGAGAAGGTTCATCCCCAACTTGGCTGAGCTCCTTAGGAATATTACAAACATGTTAAAGAAGGAGCAAGGGGTAAAATGGACCTTGGAAGCAAGGAAGTCCTTTGAACTGGTGAAACAAGCATTAACCAAAACACCAGTTCTAATAAGTCCTGATTTTTCAAAGGATTTTTATATTTTCTCTTTTGCGTCAGAACATACCATAGCTGCTGTCCTTTTACAGAAAAATCCACAAGGAAAAGAGCAGCCTATTGCATTTTTTAGTAAGGCATTGAGGGATGCCCCTTTGAAGTATAACATTATGGAGAAGCAAGCTTTTTCTTTGGTTAAAGCGTTGAAAGACTTCAGAGTGTACATCCTTCACTCACACACGATTTCCTTTGTCCCAAATTCAGCTGTCAAAGACATTCTAACACAAGAACCAGATGGTAAGAGAGGTAAGTGGATTGTTGTTATCCTTGAGTATGATTTAGAGATAAAACCCACTAAACTCATTAAAGGCCAAGGTCTAGCTAGATTAATGGCTAAATCCAATTTTGAAGTTCTTGATATTAATATGATTGATGCTTTGGATGACCAAGAAGAATTCTCAACTCCCGTGGTTGAAGATTATTTTATGATTTCTCCTTGGTATGTTGATATTATTTATGTTTTGCTTAATTTAAATACACCTCCTGGTTTGACAAAGACAAAGGCAAGATTCCTAAAGTTAAAAGCTGTAAACTATTGCATTATAGATAAATGTCTTTATTGGAAAAATGCAAGTGGTCTATTGCTTAAATGTTTTCCTGAGTTTGATGCAGAGAAGGTTAAGAACGAGTTTCATGAAGGGGAATGTGGAGGTCATTTGTACTGGAAGACAACAGCCAACAAAATTTTGAGGGCTGGTTTCTATTGGCCTTCTCTTTTTCCTGATATACATAAGATGATTATTGTCTGTCATAAGTGTCAACTTTTTGAAGGAAAAATAAAATTTCTACCCCTCCCTCTGCACCCAATCACTGTTGAAGCCCCATTTCAACAGTGGGGACTTGATTTCATAGGAGAAATCCATCCACCATCTTCTGCCTAGCATAGATGCATTCTCACTGCCACAGACTACTTCACTAAGTGGATAGAAGCCATGCCTTGTAGGCAGGCCAATGATTCAGTTATCATAAAATTTATGGAGACTAACATTCTCTCCAGATTTGGTTGTCCTACCAAAATTATCACTGATAATGCAGCAGCATTTGGATCAAAGAAAATGGATGAGTTCTGTCATAGATATCAGATTACATTGGGGCATTCCATGGCCTATTACCCTCAAGGTAATGGACTTGTGGAATCCTCAAACAAAAGCTTAGTGAACATCATCAAAAAACTGTTGGAGGACAGCAAGAAGTCTTGGCACACAAAACTTGTTCATGCACTTTGGGCTGACAGTTTGACTTTGAAGAAATCTATTGGTATGTCACCTTTCCAGCTAGTGTATGGTACAGATGAAATTTTTCCAAACAACCTTGGTGTACCAGTGATGAAGTTGATTCAAGAGTTACAAACTGAAGATAATGACATGATCAGAAGAATAAATCAGACCATTCATCTTTAGCAAACCAGAGAGGAAGTGTATAACAAAGCATTGCAGAAATAGGAAAGCATTAAAAAACTTTTTGACGGAAGAACAAAGGCCAGCAATTTCAAGATTGGGGACAAAGTTTTAAAGTGGGACTCAAGGAAGAGAGACAATGGCAAGCACGGAAAATTTGACAACTTGTGGCTTGGCCCTTATGCTATCCATTCAGCTGCTGGTAACAACACATTTTTCTTGCAGGAGTTGGATGGAGCAGAATTGTTTGGAGGTTCTGTCAATGGCAAGATGCTTAAACATTATTTTTCTTGATCCTTGACATATTCTAAAAAGCCTTCTTTTTCTTTTTCCATTATAAATATCTCATCCACCATTGCATTCAAAGTTAGAAAAATTAAAAAATACAAAAACAGTGAAAGAAAGAAAAGAGGGCAGAGTGACAAAGAAATAAAGGTACGACCCCATACCAAAAAAGAGAAACAAATTCTGAAAGTGTGCAAGCTTAAATGCCACTCCTATAAAACACACTTCTAGTTAGTCAAACTATTTAATCTTGACTAATTAGCTTTAAAATTTTCTGTTGATAAGATAGTGAAATCGATTTTCCAAACTATTTAATCTTGGCTTATCAGTAGGTAGATTAAGATAGAAATTAAAGGTTCAAACATGATCAAAATCTGAACCTAAGTTTCCAAAAAATATGACTCAAAACTGTTTTATTTTTTCTGAGTCAAGAAGATGTAAAAAATCTGGTTCTAATTAACTCAAAATATGAACCAGAGGAAAAGAAAGAACAACTCGAACAAAGTCAAAACAGAGCTGTGAAAAGAGATGAAGGGAGTGCTTCAAATTTTCAGATCTTAAGCCTTATATTTTGATTTAACTTTCTGCAAAATAAATGTCTGTGTGCAGCTTGTTTTATGTCATAGACTAGCTTCAAGTTAGACTGTTTAATCCTAACTTGAATGTTTTTAAATTTTCTGTTGTAGAAATTAGAGAATAAAAATCTGTTGGACAGTGTAATCCCAACAGATAATAGATTAGGTAGAGAAGCATCTGAACTCAACTGTTTAGTCTGAGTTTAGGTGTTAGGTCCCTATATCACTAGTATAGTCCCTTATTATTGTTAGTGTACCCCCCTTATTGTTATTATTGTACCCTTGTAACCCCCATTTTGTTATTATTGTGCCCTTAAATTATTATTGTTAGGTCGGCTAGGATTACATTGTGGCCCACTAGGATTACATTATGGCCCCATCGACTCCTATATATAGAAAGGAGGTTTTGTAAATTGTATCACCCAAGAATTGTTCATTTATGTAATGTATTGGAGGTTTCCCCCTCAAAGTGGCTCATTTCTAAGGCATTTATATCTCTTTTCTTCTCTTTTTGGAGCCGGTTACACAACATTTGGTGTCAAAGCTTTGGATTCTAGGGTTTTGCTGCTCCAAACAGGTCATCGTGGAATTTTCGCTATAACTTTTTTTCTACGAAGTTTCAGAAGCTGAAATTTTTAGGGTGCGAAGCCAACATCCTGAGGAAGATTGTCTAAAAATGTCAGAACTTGGTTCGAAATATTTTCGGAGATATGATCTGTGGAAGTTAGGTCTTGTTTCAGGCTCCTAAACATGTCATCGTGGAATTTGCGCTATAATTTTTTTTCTACGAAGGTTCAGAATCTGAAATTCGTATGGTACGAAGCTGAAATCTTGAGGAAAGTTTTGAAAAAATTTCAGATCTTGGTTCACAACATTTTTGGAGATATGATTGGTGGAAGGTAGTGCTTTTTCAGGCTCCTGAATTTCATCTCAAAGAGGTGATCGTGGAAAAATTTCAATAACTCTCTCTCTGGGCATCGGATTGGAGTGCCGTCAAAATTGGTCACAAGTACACAGACTTTAGTTTCTTGGCTATCAATTTCAGAAACAAAGGACAAAACAGTGACACGTGGAAAGTCATACAAGTTCGCTCTACTGAACTAGTCCATAATTAGGTCATTGTGGGAGATTGGACACAACTTTGTCTTGGAGAATCCAAATCAGGTCAGACCTATGGCATTCAAAAGAAAATTTAGAGGGCTACTTCAGTGCTGAATTTCAAATATAGAAGAGCCACAATCACAGAGATAATACAATTTCAATATCGAGCTTCTCAAAAGCAAGTAAAAGGTGTGTATTTTGTTTCCAAATTGAATAAGTATTGTTTGAAGAATCAAGTTGAATTGATTGCAAGGGCATATTGTAGAATAGATATCATTATTGGATTATAAAATGGCCCCAAAAAATAATTCAACACCCATTAAGCCTTTGGAAAGCTTTACTATGACTCATGAAGACGAAGAATTGAAACATGATCTATCAAAATTACAAGAGCAAGTGCAAAAAAATTCACTCTCGCAAAGAGAAACAAAAAATGAAATGGAAGTTTTGAAGAAAGGCATGGAAGCTAAGATGGATGGTGTGCAAGATAAGATGGATGGCATGGAAGCTAAGATGGATAGCATGGAGGCTGGCATGGAATCTAAGATGGATGACATGGAAGCTAAGATCGATGAGAAAATGGAAAACATGAAGAATTTTCTAAAAGCAGACATGGAAGGTTTGACAAAGTTGATACAAGAAAGGTTTCCTAATGGTGAAAAGATAGTAAAAGAACCTCATGATGAGAACAAAATAAATGTTAATTGTGATTTCATAAACTCTAATGTTGGCGGGAAGAACCACCATATTCCAAAGATGGATATGAGGAAGTTTTATGGAAAGGATCATGTAACATGGATACTACAGATGGAGCAATATTTTGATCTACATAACGTGCAAAACACACAAAAGGTACGCATTGCAACTTTACATTTAGAACAAAATACATTTGTATGGTATCGATGGCTTTGCTCCCGTAAAAAAATTGTCACTTGGTCGATTTTTATGGAGGAAATGATAGCACATTATGAGGATACAAAGAGCAACACCTTCTTTAGCCAATTGATAAATCTCAAACAAAAGGGTTTAGTGGGGTAGCACATTGAGGACATCCAAAAATTGAATATAAGGGTAACTGATATTCTGGAGGAACACAAGATTGATCTCTTCATAGGTACTTTAAAGGATAACATCCAAAATGAAGTTCGCGTTTTGGAACCTGATTCATTGGAGAAGGCATTCAGGTTGGCAAGAAAAATTGAATGTAAAATTATGGCGACAAGGAAGCCTACCACTCACTTCTATAAAGAAGGAAGTATTGCTACGCCTAGATTTCCACAACCTACAAGGTTGACACCACAACAATTGGAAGAAAAAAGAGCAAAAGGGCTTTGCTACAGTTGTGATAGAAAATACACTAAAGGTCATAAGTGTGCTTAGAAGAAATTATTTTACATAGATTGTGAAGAGGAAGAAGAAAATGAACAAGAAGAGGATATACACCAGGAACCAGCCCTAGAAGAGGAAGAAATGAGTCTGGCCATATCATGTAATGCATTGGCAGGAATTACCACTCCTCAAACTCTCAAGATAGAAGGACATATCAAGAAGAAAAAGGTAATAGTGTTGATTGATTCGGGTAGCACCCATAATTTTATTCATTGTAAGGTAGCCAAGGAATTGAATTGTTTCCTATACCCAGCACCAGAATGTCAAGTGATGGTTGCAAATGGAGGAACTATAAATTGCTATAGAAAATGCCATAATATCAAGCTAACCATGGGGGAATATGTATTGAATAGTCCAATGCTTTCCATTCCTATGGGAGGTGTTGATGTTGTACTAGGAGTACAATGGTTACAATCTTTAGGGACGGTAGCTTTTAATTTTCAAGAACTTTTCTTGAAATTTTTTTCAGAAGGAAAGGAAGTCGAATTACGGGGTATTGCGGGGAAGCCAGGAAGGATAATAAGCTCTAATGTCATGACAAAGCTTCTAAAGAAGGAATAGCGAGGCGTAATTGCACAATTATGCTCACTAGAAGTTCCAACATCAAAATCATCTATTTCTGCAGATCTCCAACAAGGCTTGGACAATCATTCCAAGGTGTTTGAAACTCCCAAAGGACTCCCACCTATTCGTGATCATGATCATGCTATTCATTTGATTCCAGGAAGTGTTCCTCCAAACATCAGGCCTTATAGATATCCTTACTTCCCAAAGAGCGAAATTGAACGTATGATTGCAGAAATGTTAGAGGCGGGTATAATTCAACCTAGTCAAAGTTCTTTCTCTGCTCCTGTAGTATTGGTACACAAGAAGGATGGATCAGAGCGAATGTGTCCGGATTATAGGGAGCTCAATAAGCTCACCATTAAAGACAAATTTCCCATTCATGTGATTGATGAATTATTGGATGAATTACATGGAGCAATTTATTTTACCAAGTTGGATCTTCATTCAGGATATCATCAAATTAGAATGAAGACCGAAGATATTCCAAAAACAACATTTCGAACTCATGAAGGTCATTATGAATTTTTGGTCATGCCTTTTGGCCTTACCAATGCACCTTCTACATTTCAAGGGTTGATGAATTCCATTTTCAAACCCTTCCTTAAGAAAATTGTGCTAGTATTTTTTGATGATATACTAATCTACAGCAGGTCTTGGAAGGATCATGTTCAACATGTTGACAGGGTGCTCAAACTATTGCAGGAGAAATAATTATATGCAAAAAATCCAAATGTTTCTTTGGAGTACAAGAGGTGGAATATCTGGGTCATATTGTATCTCACGAGGGTGTTAAAGTAGACCCTAACAAAATTAAAGCCATTAAGGAATGGAAAGTCCCCACAACCATAAAGCAGTTGCGAGGATTTCTCGGGTTAACATGGTATTATCGCAAGTTTGTTAAGAATTATGGGAGAATATCAACACCTCTAACAACATTATTGAAGAAAGATGCATTTTCATGGACTCCTGAAGCAACTAAGGCCTTTGAACATCTTAAAGAGGCAATGTGCCTAGCACCGGTCTTAGCTATGCCAGACTTCACAAAAACCTTTATTGTAGAATGTGATGCCTCAGGAAATGGAATTGGTGCAGTTTTAATGCAGGAAGGAAGACCCATTGCTTTTGAAAGTCGTCCAATCAAAGGAAAGTATTTACAGAAACCTATTTATGAGAAGGAAATGCTAGCAATACTGCATGCACTAAAGAAATGGCGAACTTACCTAATGGGGAGACACTTCAAGGTAAAAACTGATCATGATAGTCTTAAACACTTTTTGGAACAAAGACTATCTTCAGAAGAGCAACAAAAATGGGTCACAAAGATGTTGGGTTATGACTTTGAAATAATCTGCAAAAAAGGAAAGCTTAATGTTGTTGCAGATGCACTCTCAAGAAAGAATGAAGAGGTGGAAGCATTGCTTTGTGCCATTTCTATTATCCAACCAGATTGGATAACCAAAGCAAGAGATGAATGGAAGAAGGACAAAGATGTATGGACACTCATTCAAAATTTGCAGCAAGATCCTAGTACATCTTATACATTTAGTTGGAAAAATGATTCCTTATGGTACAAAGATCGCTTATATATTTGTAAGAATTCCCAACTAAAACAAAAGATTCTTCTGGAATTGCACACTTCTCCTTTAGGAGGACACTCAGGATTTTTAAAAACTTACCATAGGGTGAAGAAAGAAATTTTTTGGGATGGCCTTAAATCTGATATTCAAAATTTTGTGGCGGAATGTTTGGTTTTCCAGTAGAATAAAGTTGAGACAATTAAGACCCCGGGACTTCTACAACCTTTATCCATTCCAAGTCAACATTGGGAGGAGATTTCAATGGATTTTATCACAGGTTTACCTAAGTCTGAAGGAAAGAGTGTCATCATGGTGGTAGTTGATAGACTTACAAAGTATGCACACTTTTGTGCATTATCTCATCCATTTAAAGCAAGTACAGTTGCTACTACATTTGTGGACAGAATTCAAAAGCTACATGGAAGCCCAAGGGTTATTGTGAGCGACAGAGATCCCATTTTTATTGGAAATTTTTTGACGGAGTTATTTTCTTGTTTGGGTACTCAATTAGCTCATAGCTCATCTTATCATCCTCAATCTGATGGTCAAACTGAGATAGTAAATAAATGTTTGGAAGGATATCTTCGTTGTTTTGTATCTGATAAACAAACACAATGGGTCAAGTGGTTACCTCTCTTTGAATGGTGGTATAACACTTCCTTCCATACTGCAGCAAAAATGACCCCATTTATGGCACTTTATGGATATCATCCACCATCCATCACATCATCTTTAAGGGAAAATTCGAAGGTTCAAGCATTGGAAGATCACATCGAGCATCAGCAAGAAGTTCTCCAACTCTTAAAGGATAACCTGAATTTGGCACAAAATCGAATGAAACAACAGGCAGATCAACATCGCAGCGAGAGAAGTTTTGATGTAGGAGATTGGTATTTTTACGGCTACAACCATACAAACAAATGTCCCTCAAGCAAGCAAAGAAGGATAATAAATTATCACCAAAGTACTATGGTCCTTACAAGGTGTTGCAAAAGATTGGTACTATGGCATACAAATTGGAGCTTCCTGCTTCTTCGCGAGTACATCCAGTTTTCCATGTTTCATGCTTAAAGAAGGTTATAGGTGAAAATATTCCGGTTCAAACAATATTGCCAGAACTTGATGCGGAAGGAAAAATCATATTGGAACCTGAAGCAGTCATGGAAACAAGAACTCGATAGCTACGGAATCGATCAATTTCAGAGTATCTCATCAAGTGGAAGAACTTACCCACTGAAGATTCTACATGGGAGGATGAGAATTTTATACAGAAGCACCCAGAGCTACTCAAGCATTGAGGACAACACTTTTTTGAAGGAGAGGGGCATATTAGGTCCCTATATGACTAGTATAGTCCCTTATTGTTGTTAGTGTAACCCCCTTATTGTTATTATTGTACCCTTGTAACCCCATTTTGTTATTATTGTGCCCTTAAATTATTATTGTTAGGTCGGCTAGGATTACATTGTGGCCCACTAGGATTACATTATGGCCCCATGGACTCCTATATATAGAAAGGAGGTTTTGTAAATTGTATCACCCAAGAATTGTTCATTTATGTAATGTATTGGAGGTTGCCCCCTCGAAGTGGCTCATTTCTAAGGCGTTTATATCTCTTTTCTTCTCTTTTTGGAGCTGGTTACACAACATCAGGGAGGAAAAAGGAGTAGAAATAGGTTAGATTTCCTGCTTTCAAAAGAATAAAATATTGTGAAAAGAGTTTGCCAATCCAAGTTCACTCTAAATGAAGAAAAAATGCTAGATCAGTAGGATTGGGTAGGAAGAAGTTTGTATTGATGAAGGTCCATTGTTTTCATAACTGCCAAATATGTTTTTAGAAAAGGGCAGCCCACTAGATTAGGCACAGGTCAGCCTCCCAAAGAATGCAAGTCTGAAGTTCTTGATGCCTTCAAAAAGGCACCATCCCCAAGTGGAGCCACTATTAGCCACCTATAATATTTTTTATACCAAAAGGTGGCTAAGACTTTTTTTAGCCTCCAAGGAACAAAGTTTATCACTAAAATTGTTGGCTCTTGAAGGCCTCATGCCTCTGTCCAGAATCTTCATTTCTATTCCCACTTTTATACTTAGGAAATCTGCTGATTCCAAGAGAAACTGCTGCAAAAACCATCATTTTCCCCTTCTCCCACTCACAACTTACCTTCATTTTCTCCCCTTTCTTATCCACAAAACTCCCTTGTTTTCATAAATCCTTTTCTTCCATTTATGAATATCACTTTTTCATAGTTAAAAACCCATTTTTTAACTATTCCGAACCCATCAAATTCTATTAAAAACTCTGAAAAATTCATAAAAAATACAAGTTTTATTTACTATGGACCTAAGCCCCCTTGGGCTAAGTCCTAACCACTTCCCCCCACATGCCCATGCGTTAAAACCAAACGCCAAAACCTTTCGGCGCTTAAAAACTCTATGAATATTTCATTCCCGATCGTTCTTTTTCTTTGTAAAAACCCAAAACCCACTTATCCAAAGTTTTAACTTAAAAACTTAAGTCACGTGTTGAAAATTTCAATGGGTAGATTAAAAGACCGATCATGCAATCGCAATCGGAGATTACAAATGGGCTGATTAAAAAGACCACATCAAAAAGTTCTGATTGTGATTGGATTTTTATATATATAAAGCCCTGCCTCTCCAATCGCATCGGAAATATTTGAAGGGCTCCTCCGATTATGTTCGGTTGACACTTCCGATTGAGATGTTCCAATTGCCTCATCACATCGGAGGTTTTAAAATCGCATCGGCCTATCTCCCGATCATCGCAATCGCATCGGCCCTTTCTCTGATTGCGCAATCACATCGCCTCATTCTCGACCTCCGAACGCGACTTCCCTGATTTGTTCTCCACCGTTGATCTATTTATCAAATCGATGGTCTGCGCTCCATCGCATTGCAAATATCCATTGTGTACGTTCGTTTGTTCCATCGATTAGCCATACCCCGATTCAATTCCCACCGTTGATCTAATTTTTTAGATCAACGGTCCGCGCGTAATCATATCGCATGATTCAATCGCTCCATTCACTCGCCACTCCCGATTTCCATCCACCGATTGAGATCCTCTGATTCAATAAGGACCATCCACATGTCCAGATCAGACGGTCCAAACTCACTCTGCCTTATTCTTTTCCCGCTCTCCTTTTTTCCTATTCTAAAATAGATCTCCACCATTGGATGCTTTCATCCAACGGCTACACTCCTTCCCCACCATCTGAAGCAGTTTAAACCTAAAAACACAGGATTTCTTAATTATTTTTTGTGTTTTGCAAGTGTTTTTAATGGTTTTCCTTTGTATTGAAGAGAGAGGCTGAAGGCCAGGAAAGACGTTTCCTGCGCTTTTAGGATTTTAAAGAGAACCATTCACGGGCTCTATTCCATTTTTTTCTCAATGATTCATAAGCATTGATAACATAAAAAGCCCAGCGCGGCTCTGCACATCGACAAGACACTATTTTAATTGAAAAGGACAGTCGAAGAGTATAAGTTTGAAAACAGAGCATAGCAGATGAAGATTAAAGATAGATCTGGGGAATTACGGCTAAGGATGATTATCAAAAGCCTAATTCCCTAGATTAAAGCATAATCAATAGAAAATCATAAGTGATTCACTAACAGAAAAGGCTTCCACAACCTTATTTGAGGCGAATTGATTCCTCAGCTACCTCAGAGCCACCTGTTGCCTCAAAATTTTTAAAATAAAGGCCGAAGTTATTTAAGAATCAGATATTTTGCCTCAGTGTAGCCTGGGAGTTACTTTTGCAAAGGAATAAATGTAGAAATATCTGCAGAAGTTACTCCAAACATTACGCATATGCCTCAAAGTCAAATAAAGCTCCCACCGAGCTTTGATATTAATTGTAAAAAAGTTAATACAGTGTAACACCTGTAAATTTCTCCCTTGAGCCCCTCAAAAGGCCGAGAAGTCTTGAACCTGTATTAATTGTCCTGTGAGATCTTTTCTCAAATATTTTCTCCTCAGTCTTCTATAAATACCTCTGTAGAAAAAGAGAAATTGTTGGTTGAGTTGGTTGTAGAACTTTGAAATACATTTGAGCTCAAACTTCTGAGTGTAAATAGTGTTCACTAGCCCTTGGAGCTCTGCTTGTGATAGATTTGTTAGGCTGAGTAGTGAAGATGATTGCTGAACTGAAACATTGGACTTGAAGATTGTAACTAGTTTGACATCAATAACCAGTTGTTTCTTGGGATCCTGGTCTATATTACTGGTGAAGTGCTCCTTTCTTTGTTATTGTTTTTCCTTCTTTATATGTCATATTGTTCACTTTTCTCTTATAAAGAACAACACGAATGGAGTTAGGACCTATTGTATATCAGTAACCTTCTCTGACTGAAAAATATTTATCTTAATGTTTTCCTCAAAACTGTTTATTTAAGAATGATTCAATACAGCTTAAACAGTTAGGAATGTTGGTGTTCCCTCGTCCTGCTATTTGTTTTAAACATTGTTCTTGAAAGTTATTTTCATCATTTGCTTATTAAATATGACTATGGAAGATATGGTGTGCCCTGGTCCTAGTTTTTCTCCAAAAATCAGATTCTGAAAGTTCCCCTTGGTGTTGACTGAAAGCAGACTAGGCTTAAAAGTACTTTATCTGATCTTAAGTTACACTTTGTTTCTTTTATATGTTTTCATACTTTCTGAAGGTAATTATGTGGATTACTGGATTTTTTGTCAATTAAGCTGCTTTAATACAAACTTGCCCAAGAATTCAATGGTTAGCCCTGCACTTGGTTGGTTTTAAATAGTTACTTAAGAGGCTTTTCTTGTTTGGACTGACTATAAATCCTCTGAGAAATTATTATCAGTTTCCACCCCTCCAACACTTTATTATTTCCATTCCATCATTTTGTTGGCAATATGATGCAGAGTGTTGTCCTTGATGGCAACCCACTTGATAGAGTGTTGTCCTTGAATGGCAACCCACTTGATGAAGATGATGGCAACCTACTTGATGAAGTTGTCCTTGATGGAATATTTCTTGATGAACCTGTTAAATGATGTAAATCTGATGTATATACAATGAGTATAGAAGGTAATGATGGAAGGAATGTCAGTATGTGCTAGAACATGATGAAAAGAGTATGTCTCAAGGCATACGCGGATTTGTCTAGATAAAGTAGCGTATGCATGCGGGAAACAACGTACCAAGTCGTGTATGGGCAAAAGCGCTCTAAATATGCAAAACCAGGGGTAACCACCATGGTATTGACCCATTGTATTGAGTAATGATTCGTCTATGTGACCCCATCCAGGAATACCATCGGAAGTAATGTGGTTTTGGCTGATGGTATTGAAAAAGGGTAAACCTATATAAGGAGAAGAAATTCATTGTGCAAAGTATGAGCATGAGTGCAAGATGTCTGAGCTTGAATGAATACTTCTCTCTGAAGTATATCTGAATGGAAAGGGTTACAGTTGAATGATATATCTGAATGCATGATGCACCAATGAAGAAAATGATGAAGAAGGGTATCTAGATCTGAAATATATTTGTATTTGCTAGATCTGTTTATGGAATGCTTAGATCTAAGATGAGGAAAACATCTGTCTGAAGTAAAGGGTAAAATCTATGTGATGTATATGTTCTGAAGAATTTCAATGACCTAAATGTCTAAAGAACCATACGCTAGTTTGCCACAGAGGAAGCGCATATATACGCGGGTTTGCTGAAGAGAAAGCGCGTATGGGCAGAGAAATTAGTTCTGTAATATGTACAGAAGTATACACGGATTTCTATGGTCAAAGGCGAGTATATACGCAGGATCAGTGAGAGGAAAGCGCGTATGCAAAACTAGGTTTTGCTGAAGTCTATGGTAAGAAATGTCTGATCTGTTATGATGGTTTAATGATATCTGTAAGTGAGTTATATGTATCAGTTTGATGTATGATTGAGCTTAAATGTATGGAGTGGGTCCAGTCTGAAAATATGATGAAACGTGGCCTGCAAGTTGTGCTCTATTGAAGTTGTTGGATCCAGTGTGAAAATTGATGAAACGTGGTCCATAGAGGTGCTGAGGGTTGTAGCCTTCAGTCAGGGGGTTGTAGCTCCCTTCCAGGTGAGGCTGGTAAATGAGATGAGGGGGTCGTAGCTCCCTTCCAGGAGAGGCTGGTAAACGAGTCAGGGGGTTGGAGCTCCCTTCCAGGAGAGGCTGGTAAACGAGCGCAGGTGGGTGCCTGCGTGCTGGTAGGAGTCTGCACCAGCACATATGTTGTAAGATATTTTCTCTATAATAAAATATTGAAGGCTGAGCAACTGCAGCGGTGGTTTTCTCCCGACTTGGGTTTCCACCTAAAATCCTGGTGTTCATGTGTGATGCTTATGTGTGATGGTTTATTCTGTTTTTACTGCACATGTTTACTGTTTATAGAACATCTAATGAATGAATGATGGAATGATATAAGTGAAGAATTAATGGCATAATTAGATCTCTGTGTATACGCAAGTTTTATGAAGGATATCCGCGTATATACGCTAGTTGGCTTCAACAAAGTAGCGTATGGGTTTTAGAGCATGAAAAAGTAAAAAGTTTTGAGTATGCAGTAAATACTGATTCACCCCCCCCTCTCAGTATTTTTCCCAACAATTGGTATCAGAGCAGGTCCTTCTGCAGAAGCTTGATCGCTTGAAGGAGATCCGTCGCAATGGGAAGTCAAGAAGGATTAATGTCTATAAAACCACCTCTATTCAATGGAAGCAATCTGATATTCTGGAAGGTACGAACAAAAGCATATCTGCAAAGTCTTGGTGCAGATGTATGGGCAATCGTGGAAGAAGGTTATCAATACCCGGCAAGTATTCCTACTGATGCAGCAGAAAGGAAGAAGTATGAAATCAATACCAAAGCAGTAAATGTCTTATTAGGAAGCATGTCTGAACCAGAATTTGCTAAATTGATGCAGCTACATTCAGCAAAAGAAATATGGGACAAAATCATTCTAAGCTATGAAGGAGACACAAAGGTAAAAAGTGCAAAACTCCAAACTCTTAGAATTGAATATGAAAATTTGAAGATGCATAGTGATGAAAGTATTGCCCATTTCTTCTTACGTCTGGACGATATTGTAAATCGAATGAGAAATTTGGGTGAAACCATAACTGATACTACTCTGGTGGAAAAAGTCTTAAGATCCTTGACTTCAAAATTTGACTCTAAATTTTCAGCTATTGAAGAAAGGCAAGATCTGCAAACTCTTACTATTGTTCAATTACATGGTATTATGACTGCTTTTGAAATGAGACAAGGAGGTCCTCCTCAAATCAAAGAAGCTGCTTTTAAGACATCTGCAAAAGGAAAATAAAAGGAAGTTGTCAAAGAATCCAGCTATATATCCGAAGAAGAAGAAGCGAATTTTGTGAGAAAACTCCAACTAGGTACTGGAAGATTCAAAGGTAAGCTTCCCTTCAAATGTTTTGATTGTGGAAGAGTTGGTCACTATGCTACTAAATGTCCTTATAGAGAAAAACATGGTAAAGGGAAACAATTTGAAAAGAGGAAGAGTTATTATTCAAATGAAGATGATGATGAAGTGTCCAGTGAAGATGAAGAAGATTCTAACCAAGCTCTACAAGTGCTCATGGCAAAGAAGCAAAAGAAGAAGGTTACTCAAGGAAAGGAGATACCTCAGAAATCATGTATAGCAGAAATTGAAGAAGATGAAACAAGTATTGATCACTGTTCTTGTATTTTACTCTCTTGTGCATGCAAATGTAAAGATAGTGAAAGTAACAGTATGGATCTAGAAGAAGCTGTCAATATTAAAGTTGAAGATCAGCAAAAATCATCTAAGGAGAGTGAATCTATAGACAAGTATCAAAGGTTTCATGCTTATGCATCCAATCGAATGAAAAGACTAGAAGCAGAAATCAATGATCTAAATGCAGATCTCGAAATATCAAAAAGGAAGAATGAAGGTCTTGAAGCTGGAATCATCTCTCTACAAGATGATCTTGAAGCATCAAATAAGAAGAATGAGGAACCTCTACAATCATTTGAAAAGGAAGGTCTTGAAGCAGAAATCATTTCCCTCAAAGAAGACCTGGATAAATCAAATAAGAAGAATGCAGGACTTGAAGCAGAAAACATATCTTTGAAAGTAAATCTCGAAGCATCGAAGAAGAAGAATGAAGAACTCTTACAAACTTTTGGAGAGAAAGAAAATGGGTTGAAAGAAGAGATTCTAAATCTGAATAACCAAGTAGAAGACGGAAGAAGGAAAGAAGAAAGTGTGAAGAAGCAATGCCAAGCCTTGGAGGTGGAGGTAAACATTCTCAAAGGTAAATTAGAAGAAAAGGTTAAACTTTTGAGGTTTCAAGATAGTACTAAGATTTTGGACAATATTCTTAGTAGTCAAAGGTCTCCTTCTATCAAACTTGGTCTGGGTTTTCATGAAACAGTCAAAGGAGAATCTAGTTCACAAGGAAGTGATAAAGTGTTGAAAGAAACTAAAAGTCAACCTACAATCATGAATTCTCAAAGGAAATCATTCAATAATGTTGAATGCTTTAATTGTCATGATTATGGGCATGTTGCAGCAAATTGTAGGAGCAGATTGTTTTAGCCACAAGGGATATTGTTTTTCATGTAACAAGTATGGACATAAAGTTGCTAATTGCAATAGAAGGAAGAATAGAAAAGCTCATTATGATTCTTATACTTATTTCTCTAGCCACATGAGATGTTATGCTTGTAACAAGTATGGACATGTAGAAAAAGAATGCAGAATGAACAGATCTGAGAAAGTGGACAATTTCCAGCACACGATTAGAAAGTTCAAGAAAATTTGGAAAAAGAAGGAGGACCGGTCAGAAACGTAGGGAATACTAACCCTACTGCAGTCATCCGCTTCTAAAGCTTACTTCTCTTAATGGCTGTAGGAGTGATGTGAGATACATTATGAGATTTAGTAATGTATCATCACAAGGGGAGCGATGTATGGTGATTTCCATGATTGTTTTGGTAATTATGAATATGTTTATTTCTGACAGCGCATATGATGTGAAGAAGATAGGTACAGGAAGTACAAGTTCAGGGGGAGATGGAGGAATGTGAAATTTCCACATTTGACTTTCCATACGCGGGTTCTATGAACTAAATCCGCGTATACACGCGAGTTACAACAGACACAGTCGCGTATGCATTGATGATAAGAGAATTGATATGTCAGCTCAGGAACAGGAGCACTGGTTCAGGGGGAGCAGCAGTTTGAATAAAAATGATTTCATTTTTGGCACTGTGACTACTTATTCTTTGGTTACGGTGATACTTATGATGATGGCTTGATACATGGTTTATTATGATGAGATTTTGGATGAACCCTGTTTGCTGAAAAATGTTGTTCTGGGAAGCATTCAAATATCTCAGAAAGAAGCTGAACACTGTCTCTGCCTCACAGAGGATCAAATCTGGTTAAAATATAGAAGATGGTATTGGATACGTGGATTTCCTGAAACACAGTCGCGTATATACGCGAGTTCATGCACATAAAACCGCGTATGTCTGATTGCTGACAAATTTCTGTTTGGGGTTAGCTTTCTTCAGCACAGCTGCAGTGCTGTTTGGTATCTCTGGTATCTCTGGTGGTGTTCCAGTTCTTATAATACTGTTTCAATCTCTGATTTTTTGATAAATATGCCTTGATGATTGGTTGAAAGTGTTCAGGATGCATAAACTAAGGGGGAGCCTTAGTCATATGAAAAGGATACTTGGATGCACAGATTCAGGGGGAGCATTAGCCTTGCTGAGTATAATGCATTGTTGGCATTATGATGGTTCTGAAATATGTTCTCTTTCTTAAGGTCTTTCTGGTATTGGTCATAAAAATTCATACTTGTAATTTGATGAAAAGGTCTTGTTGAGACCCATGATGCAAAAAATGTAATATTTAGTCATGTAAGGTCTTGTCAAAATTTGTAAACCCACTTGGTTGGGTAGTTGAATTGAAATGTGTAAACCCACTTGGTTGGGTATTTGAGTCTCATATGTAAATCCACTTGGTTGGATCTTTGATGTAAGTATGATTCCTTGGTGATAGGAAGGTCATAGAGTCATGTACTTCATTGAAACATATGGATGAACTTTTAGCATGAACTCAGGAGGAGCATGGTAATTTTAGTGCACATCAGATCTACAGTGCCCTTATTCTACATGAGGAGAAAAGGGGGAGAGTGTGTTGGTTTTGATCCACCCTTTGCCCTTGATGTCAAAGGGGGAGAGTGACATGGTGTTTGAATGAAGAGAAAGAATGGTGTCAAAGAATGGGGAGAGTGACATGGTGTCATTGTATTCTTAATATATATATCTGTTGTGGTGATCAAACACCATCGTGGTTGCCATCAAGTCCAAAGGGGGAGATTGTTGGCAATATGATGCAGAGTGTTGTCCTTGATGGCAACCCACTTGATAGAGTGTTGTCCTTGAATGGCAACCCACTTGATGAAGATGATGGCAACATACTTGATGAAGTTGTCCTTGATGGAATATGTCTTGATGAACCTGTTAAATGATGTAAATCTGATGTATATACAATGAGTATAGAAGGTAATGATGGAAGGAATGTCAGTATGTGCTAGAACATGATGAAAAGAGTATGTCTCAAGGCATACGCGGATTTTTCTAGACAAAGTAGCGTATGCACGCGGGAAACAACGTACCAAGTCACGTATGGGAAAAAGCGCTCTAAATATGAAAAACCAGGGGTAACCACCATGGTATTGACCCATTGTATTGAGTAATGATTCATCTATGTGACCCCGTCCAGGAATACCATCGGAAGTAATGTGGTTTTGGCTCATGGTATTGAAAAAGGGTAAACCTATATAAGGAGAAGAAATTCATTGTGCAAAGTATGAGCATGAGTGCAAGATGTCTGAGCTTGAATGAATACTTCTTTATGAAGTATATCTGAATGGAAAGGGTTACAGTTGAATGATAGATCTAAATGCATGATGCACCAATGAAGAAAATGATGAAGAAGGGTATCTAGATCTGAAATATATTTGTATTTGCTAGATCTATTTATGGAATGCTTAGATCTGAGATGAGGCGAACATCTGTCTGAAGTAAAGGGTAAAATATGTGTGATGTATCTATTCTGAAGAATTGCAATGACCTAAATGTCTGAAGAACCATACGCTAGTTTTCCACAGAGGAAGCGTGTGTATACGCGGGTTTGCTGAAGAGAAAGCGCGTATGGGCAGAGAAATTAGTTCTGTAATATGTATAGAAGTATACGCGGATTTCTATGGTCAAAGGCGAGTATATACGCAGGATCAGTGAGAGGAAAGCGCGTATGCAAAACCAGGGTTTGCTGAAGTCTGTGGTAAGAAATGTCAGATCTGTTCTGATGGTTTACTGATATCTGTAAGTGAGTTATATGTATCAATTTGATGTATGATTGAGCTTAAATGTATGGAGTGGGTCCAGTCTGAAAATATGATGAAACGTGGCCTGCAAGTTGTGCTCTATTGAAGTTGTTGGATCCAGTGTGAAAATTGATGAAACGTGGTCCATGGTGGTGCTGAGGGTTGTAGCCTTCAGTCAGGGGGTTGTAGCTCCCTTCCAGGTGAGGCTGGTAAACGAGAGCAGGGGGTCGTAGATCCCTTCCAGGAGAGGCTGGAAAATGAGCGCAGGTGGGTGCCTGCATGCTGGTAGGAGTCTGCGCCAGCACATTGTTGTAAGATGTTTTCTCTATAATAAAATATTGAAGGCTCAGACAACGGCAGCGGTGGTTTTCTCCCGACTTGGGTTTCCACCTAAAATCTTGGTGTTCATGTGTGATGCTTATTTGTGATGATTTATTCTGTTGTTACTGCACATGTTTACTGTTAACTAAACATCAGAAGAATGAATGTTGCATAGATCTAAGTAAAGATTTAATTGCATAATAATATCTCTGTGTATACACGAGTTTAATGAAGGAGATCTGCGTGTATAAGCTAGTTGGCTTCAGCAAAGTAGCGTATGGGTTTTGAAGTAAGGAAAAGTAAAAAAATTTGAGTATGCCCTAAATACTGATTCACCCCGCCCATCTTGATTCACCCCCCCCCCCCCCCCCCCCCTCTGAGTATTTTTCCCAACACATTTTAATCTCAATAATCTTGTGGTATAGATGACTTGCCCCTCGGATCACTCTTGATGTTGTTGTTCAATTAAAGCCCTGTTATGACTCCATAGCCCAATGGACTAAAAACCAGCGTTATATCTATCTTTTAGCCAAACTTCTCTATTTGCTTGCAACTTCTCACTTTTGAAACTTTTTTGCACTTAGAACTTTCCCCTCGAGTAACATTTCTTGCTCAACCATCCAAAACAAAACAAAACCCTCGGGCTTCATAACTAGCATAATATCATTACCCCAAACTTTAAAGACAAATCCATCTTTGCACTTATTGGAGAGATCCCACTCCGGATTCAGGAGGGCTAGATCCTAGAATCCCAAAGTTGGTTGAAACGATGTTGTTTCTATGATTGGACTCTCCCAATCTTGCTAATAAGTTATAGAGTCCTAACATGACCCTAAGATGGCCTATCAGCTGAGAGAGAGAGATCCTGCAACTCTTGAAGAGATGCAAAAAGGAGCTCTTGCTGTGGAAGCCAACTTGATGGAGAAGAGAGGAAGAATGAAAAATGAGAAGAAAGTGTCTTTTAGAGAGGAAAATACACCCTCTACTTCCAACTCAAAGATGGAGAGAATGATGGAGGAGATGATGAAGAAAATGAGCA
Source organism: Pinus albicaulis (assembly GCA_034641835.2). Lineage (NCBI taxonomy): Eukaryota > Viridiplantae > Streptophyta > Pinopsida > Pinales > Pinaceae > Pinus > Pinus albicaulis. The sequence continues at coordinate 1,299,441,663 of CM076582.1, read as the reverse complement.
TCCTTGAGAGAGCACAAGCAAGTCAAAACCAAACTGTTCCTCAAAACAAAAACCAGAGCCAGAATCAGAATTTTAGAAGAAACCAGCCTCCAAATAGACCTAGGGAAGAGGATCAACAGATCACTCCTCCCTTTCATCAAAACTATGTAAGTGAGGTTGAGGAAACATATGACATAGCAGAGGAAGATGATATCAACATGCTGGGGGTAGATAATGATGACTTTGAAGTCCATTATAATAGAAAACAAGGTATTTATACACCTTATGATGAAAAAAGAGATGATGATGAAAATTATTATCAAAACATGGAAAATGTCATCATAGAGTCTCAAAGAGAATATGACCTTAGAAGCAAAACTAGTCAACAAACCCCCAACACCAAAACCTCTAACAAATCTTCACAAAACAACACTACAACCAAACCTAAAGTTGTCAAACAAAAGGAAAAAACAATGGTTGTGAATTCTGATAATGGTAAAGAGAAAGGCACTCAAAACAATGAAAAACAAAGTGCAGACCTCAACAGTACTAAAATTTTAGCTAGTACTCCTGTGAAAACAATTTTGTCAAATGTAAATAAAACAAATCAGCAAGCTGATATTGTTGATAAACTAGCAGCTAGTAAGACTGAGACAAGTTCTTCAAAGAACCAAATTCCTTTCAGCCTAGAGCAAGAAATTTCAAAGATCAAAATCTCTGTTCCCCTGACTGAGTTGACTACCCAGAATGTATATAGGACTGAAATTTTGAGAGCTTTAAATATAGAGTAAAATGAGGACACTGTCAATTTTAACGATGACCAACCAGAGCTGATTTTTGGTCCTAAGATTGAAGGTAGATATCAAGAGGGACATGTTCCTCCCCTTTATGTAAGTTTAAACATTCATGACAAAAATTTTCACAACGCTATGCATGACTCAGGGGCCTCTCACAATTTAATGCCAAAAGCTGTGATGGAAAGCCTAGGTCTGGAAATCACCAGACCTTATAAATATCTTTACTCCTTTGACTCAAGCAGAGTAAAATTTTTAGGATTAATCAAAGACCTCTGCATTAACTTAGCATAGATCCCAACCAAATGCTTAGTCATGGACATTATTGTGGCTGACTTGCCCCCCAAGTATGGAATGCTATTATCTAGATCTTGTGGGGCTAAGTTACAGGGGACTATGCAAATGGACATGACCTATGCGACTATCCCTGTTTTCAATCAGACTAGAAGATTTTACAGGGCGTCCCATATGCAATACATAGTTACAAGCCAAGATAGACCACAAAACTCTCCCCTTTATTCTGTAGACACAGGCCTAGATTCATTTATCCTTTTCAATGATGAAACTTTTAGTGTACAAGTGACCTTGTCTGATTTAATGACAGATAGAGAGGAGGAAGAAGATAACGTAGCAGCATCAGAATTGTTTGCTGAACTTGTAAACTCTAGCAAACAAAACACGGGTCTTGAGCTACAAGTCATCCGTCCATTGCTCTTAAAGCTTGACAGCCAAGAAAAAAACCCTCAACACAGCGAAAAACTTGAGGAGTTGAAACAAATAAAACTAAGTGCTGAGATTCCACAACAACTCGTAAGAACTTTAATTGAAGAGAACAATCACCAAACAGACGAAACCGAAAATATTCCTCTGTGGAGTATGTTTTTTGACAGATCCTGCACTAGGAACAATGCTGGTGTAGGGGTCTAGATTTGAAACACTAAAAACAACCACACAGAAAGAATTTCCTGCAAATTAAACTTTTAGTGTTCTAACAACATAGCGGAATATGAATCCCTTCTCTTAGGCTTACATCTATTGAAAAAGTTAGGAGCCAAGAGAATCAAAGTGCATGGGGATTCCAAGTTAGTCATTAGAAAAGTCAATGGGGAGTATAACGCAAATCATCCCAGACTTAGGGCCTACCAAAACAATGTCATGGACCTTTTAAAAACTTTCGAGGAGTCCAAACTGATTTTTGTCCCAAGAAAAAGAAATATTGTCGGCCACAATTTAGCCTTTGCAGCTAGAACATGCTTAATGCCATATGACACCAAAGACTACACAACTCAGATAAAATTCAGACCATCCATTCCCGACAACGAAAAATATTGGCAAGTGTTCGATGGGGACAAACAACTAGAAGACTTCATGCAATTCAGAAATGAATTCAAACTAAACAATTCAGACTCAGATTATGATACAGACTACAGTGAAGAAAATATTCTTGGTGAAGAAGAGTCGTCTCCTGAGCTTGTCAATATTAATCTTCTGACTAGCAAACTTAAAAACAAAACACAATTGAATGCATAGTTAGAAACCCTGCACTCTAAAGATGAAAGTTTTCCAAACGGTCTGATACCATTAGAAGAGTTGTTTGATTTTAACGATGTGGCCAGGAAACCAAAACTGGAACCTGTAGAGAATGAAGTGGAGGAGTGCAATATAGGCAGTGAACTTAAACCAAAAATGATTAAACTATCTAAAACTTTACCAGCTCACATTAAACTCAAATACATAGAGTTGTTTAAAGAATTTTATGATGTTTTTGCGTGGAGTTACGAAGATATGAAATCCTATGACACTAAATAATACAACACAAAATCCCTCTCAAGGAAGACCAAAACCATTCAAACAGAAACTGCGCAGAATAAACCCTGTTCAGCTGCCTTTGGTTGAGAAGGAAATCAGGAAAATGTATGAAGCTGGTATTATTGTCCCTATTAGATATTCTGAGTGGGTATTTAATCTGGTGTCGGTTAGGAAGAAAACAGGAGAAATGAGGCTTTGTATATACTTTAGAGACTTAAACAAAGCTTCATTAAAAGACAACTACCCTTTACCTAAGATGGATCATATTTTACAAAGGGTGGTAGGGTCTAGAAGAATTTCTTTGCTTGATGGCTACTCAGGCTACAATCAGATCTTAGTTCACCCTGATGATCAATTAAATATATCCTTTACTACACCATGGGGTACTTTCATGTATGTGAAAATTCCCTTTGGTCTAATGAATGATGGAGAAACCTTTCAGAGAGCCATGGACATAGCATTCTCCGAAGAGCTGGGCTACTTCATCATTATATACCTTGATGATGTCACTATGTTTTCAAAAACATATGAAGAGCACTTGGAACACTTAAGAAAAGTTTTTGAGAAATGCAGAAAGTTTGGGATATCTTTAAACCCTATGAAAACACTATTTGGGCTCCAAGAAGGTAAACTTCTTGGGCACATTATCTCAGAAGAGGGTATTAATATAGATCCCAAAAGGATTGAGGCCATATTGCAAATCTCTCATCCTAGAAACATCAAGGAGTTGCAATATTTCATTGGAAAGATTAACTTTTTGAGAAGGTTCATCCCCAACTTGGCTAAGCTTCTTAGAAATATCACAAACATGTTGAAAAGGGAGCAAGGGGTGAAATGGACCTTGGAAGGAAAGAAGTCCTTTGAATTGGTGAAACAAGCGTTAACCAAGACACCGGTTCTAATAAGTCCTGATTTCTCAAAATATTTTTATATTTTTTCATTTGCATCATAACATACCATAGCTGCTGTCCTTTTACAGAAAAATCCATAAGGACAAGAGCAGGCTATTGCATTCTTTAGCAAGGCATTGAGGGATGCCCCTTTGAAGTATAACATTATGGAGAAGCAAGATTTTTCTTTGGTTAAAGCTTTGAAAGACTTCAGAGTATACATCCTTCACTCACAAATCATTGCCTTTGTCCCAAACTCAGTTGTTAAAGACATTCTAACATAGGACCCAGATGGTAAGAGAGGTAAGTGGATTTCTGTTATTCTTGAATATGATTTAGAGATAAAACCCACCAAAATCATCAAAGGCCAAGGTCTAGCTAGATTAATGGCTGAATCCAATTTTTAGGTTCTTGATATTAATAGGATTAATGCTTTAGATGATCAAGAGGAAATCTGAACTCCCATTGTTGAAGACCATTTTACCAATTCCTCTTGGTATGCTGATATTATTTATGTTTTTATTAATTTGAATACACCTCCTGGTTTGACAAAAACAAAGGCAAGGTTCCTAAAGTTAAAAGTTGTAAACTATTGCATTATAGATAGATGTCTTTATTGGAGAAATGGAAGTGGTATATTGCTTAAATGTTTGCCTGAGTTTGATGTAGAGAAGGTTAAGCATGAGTTCCATGAAGGAGAGTGTGGAGGTCATTTGTACTGGAAGACAACAACCAAAAAAATTTTGAGGGATGGTTCTATTGGCCTAATCTTTTTCCTGATATACACAAGATGATCATTGCCTGTCATAAATGTCAACTTTTTGAAGGAAAAATAAAACTGCTACCCCTACCTCTGCATCCAATCATTGTTGAAGCTCCTTTTCAACAGTGGGGACTTGACTTCATAGGAGAAATCCATCCACCATCTCCTTCTCAGCATAGATGGATTCTCACTACCACAGACTATTTCACTAAGTGGATAGAAGCCATTCCTTGTAGGCGGACCAATGATTCTATTATTATAAAATTCATAGAGAATAATATTCTCTCTATATTTGGTTGTCCTACCAAGATCATCACTGATAATGCAGTAGCATTTGGATCAAAGAAGATGGTTGAATTCTGTCATAGATATCAGATTACATTGGGGCATTCCACGACCTATTACCCTCAAGGTAATGGACTTGTAGAATCCTCGAACAAGAGTTTAGTGAACATAATCAAGAAACTGTTGGAGGACAAAAAAAAGTCTTGGCACATAAGGCTAGTCCATGCACTTTGGGCTGACAGATTGACTTTGAAGAAATCTATTGGTATGTCACCTTTCCAGCTTGTGTATGGTACTGATGCAATTTTTCCAAACAACCTTGGTGTACCAGTGATGAAGTTGATTCAAGAGTTGCAAACTGAAGATAATGACATGTTCAGAAGAATAAATCAGACCATTCATCTTCAGCAAACCAGAGAGGAAGTTTATAACAAAGCATTACAAAAGTAGGACAACATTAAAAAGCTTTTTGACAGAAGAAAAAAGGCCAGCAATTTCAATATTGGGGACAAAGTGTTGAAGTGGGACTCAAGGAGGGAAGTCAAGGGAAAGCATGGAAAATTTGACAACTTATGGCTTGGCCCTTATCTCATTCATTCAGTTGCTGGTAACAATGCATTTTTATTACAAGAGTTGAATGGAGCAGAAGTGTTTGGGGGTCCTGTCAATGGCAGGATGCTTAAGAATTACTTCTCTTGATCCATGTTATGTTCTGAAATCCTTTTTATCTTTTTTCTCATTGTAAATACTTCACCCATCATTGCATTCAAAGTTATAAACATCAAAAATACAAAAACAAAGAAAGAAAGAAAAGAGGGTAGATTGTAAAAACAAGAAAGGTATAGCCCCTTACCAAAAAGAGAAACAAATCTGAAAGTGTGCAAGCTTAAATGCCACTCCTAAATAACACACTTCTAGTTAGTCAAATAGCCTAATCTTGACTAATTATTTTTAAATTTTCTGCTGATAGGATAGTGATTTTGATTTTCCAAACTGTTTAATCTTGGCTTATCAGTAGATAGTTTAGGATAGAAATTAAAGGTTCAAACATGCTCAAAATCTGAACCTAAGTTTCCAAGAGAATGACTCAAATATGTTTCAAATTCTGAGTCAAAAAAGATGTAATTCTGGTTCCAATTAGCTCAAAATTTGAACCAGTTGATTAAAGGAAAGAAAACTCAAAACAAAGGTGAAAACAGAGCTATAAAAGAGATGAAGGAAATTCTTGGAAATTTCACATCTTAAGCCTTCCATTTTGTTTTAGTTTTCTGCAAAATAAGATCTATGTGTAGCTTGTTTTTTATGCCATAGATCGGAAACAAGTCAGACTGTTCAATCCTGACTTGTATGCTTTTAAATTTCTGTTGTAGAATGTAGAGAATAAAATCTATTGGATAGTTTAATCCCAACAGATAGTAGATTAGGTAGAGAATCATATGGGGTCAACTGTTTAATCTGAGTCCATGGAGAAATAAGAAGTAGAAATAGATTAGATCTCCTACTTTCAAAAGAATAAAATGTTGTAAAAGAGTTTTCCAATCCAAGTGCACTCTAATGAAGAAAAAATGTTAGATCTGTAGGATTGGGTAGGTAGAAAACTTGTTGATGAAAGATCCATTGTTTTTATGACTGCTAACCTTGATTTCAGAACAAAAGAATATCATCCAAGGAAATAAAGGCAGCCCAATGGATGAGGCACTGATCAGCCTCCCAGAGAATGCAAGTCTGAAGTTCTTAATGCCTCCAAGAAGGCACCATCCCCAAGTGGAGCCACTGTTAGCCACCTATAAAATTTTTTATACCAAAAGGCGACTAAATCTTTTTTGAGCCTTCAAGGAACAAATTTTATTGCAAAAAATTGTTGGCTCTTGAAGACTCTTGAAGGCCTTATGCCTCTGTCCAAAATATTCCCTACTGTGCCCATTTTACACTCTGGAATTCTGCTGATTTCATGAGGAAAAACTGTTGCAAAATAATCCATTTCCCCTCGTTCCACTTCCAAAACTAACCTCATTTTTACCCCTTTATTCTCCATAAAAAATCCTTCATTTTCATATTTTCCCCCCTTTCCCCTCCCTCAAATCCCCTTTGATAAGGTTTAAGACTCTTTCTTTGCCTTATCGAAACCCTCAAAACCATTGAAAAACTTGAAAATTTTCATAAAAAACACATTTTTGTATTGCAGACTTAAGCCCCCTTGGGCTAAGTTTTAAGCCACATCCCCTCCACGTGCCCACATCCTAGAACCAGGTGCTAGACCCACAAAGCGCTTATCGCATCGCAAAATCTGAGCGCATAAGTTTGTTTGCTGTGTTTAAAACTTCGATGCCGATTAGCCCTGTATATTACAGCCCCCAATCATATTGCTCTCCATATGGATCAAGGCCCCGCAGTCAAGCGCCTATCCACTTCGTATATATAAAACCAACCCGACACATGAAACCTTGGTTTATATTAATTTTTTGTGTTTTTTGTAGGGTTTGAAAAGGTTTCCGCCAGTGCAGAGCTTAATACGCTCCCCACCGTTGATCTGATCTGTAGATTGACGGCCCTCAAATCAGTCATCTTGATGGTCCCCATGGTCAATCAATGTACCAAAACCGGAGAAGTTTTGATCGCACCGCTTTTGTGGGGTAAGTGATATTTCTGATTCAAGCGCGATCAATGCCACAGGTCGACACGTGGCCATGGGCAGTTTGGAGAGACCGCCCTCCCCGGGCGTTAAAGGTCGACTGTGGGCTCAACGCAATATTGGCACATGCCGTCCGATCTGAGGCCAGCTCATCAGATGGCGATCACACTCAAAAGGAGCTCGGAGGATGAAATAAGGTACGGCGCATTCATTAAAACATCTCCACCATCGATCTGATCTGCAGATCGATGGCCCAGAATCAGTCGCTCTGGTCCCCACAGCCACGGCAGCAATCAACGGTCCCACAGAACCCATGGTCCCCAACGCCTAGTCAACATACACATCAGCGCACACACGGCAGCAGTGGATTGGAGCAGGCCTTGTTTGTTTGCTCGTATGGTCATGAAATCTGGACCCGGGGAGCTTTATAAAGCGAATTTGAAAGAAATTTTGGGTCACACTCACCCTGATGTCAGCAGGCCCCAAATCGGACTCGGGGAACTTTATAGGGCGGATTTCATAAGGATTTCGAGTCACAAACGCCCTTACGTCAGCAAACACCTTTTGCGACCCGAAATGGTTATAAAGCTTGGTTTTATCAAAAATTTTAAGTCTGGGTATATCATTTGATAAAAGGTTGATTATATGGTTTTTCCATTATATGCTGAAGAAAGGCCGAAATTCGGGGTTTAATTCTCGCGCCTTTGATTTATTGAAGAGAAGCCATTTATGGTTCAAATTTCCATGCCTCATCAATGCTCCAAAGGCATTGATGCCTCAGGAGCCCTCCGCAACACTGTACACCAACAGAACACAACAAATGAATAAAAAAATCAAAGAGTATCGATGTCAAAGACACAGTGCGCTAGAATGGAAGATTGAAGGCAAATCTGTGGGGGATTACGGCTAAGATTGATTATCAAAAGCCTAATCCTCCCAGTTAAGACACAGTTAAAAGGAAATCAAAGTGTTTTATCTGACAGAAGGCCTCCACCGCCAAATCTGAGGCAAATTGATTCCTCACAGCTAACACAATGCCACTTGTACCTCAAAGCATTCAAATGCAGGCCGAAGTTATTGATAAAGATCAGATATTTTCTTCAGCGCAGCCAAAGAGTGAATTCTGCAAAAAAACTTAATGACAAATATCAGCAGAGTTACTTCAACATAAAAGAGAGCCTCAAAAGTCAAAAAGAGCTCCCACCAAGCTTAAATCTTAATGTAAATCATTTAATACAGAGGACACCTATGTAAGCTTCTTCATCGAGCCCCCAAAGGCCGAGAAGCCATTAAGTCTATATTAATTATCTTTGGAGATATTTTATCAGATCTCACCTCCTCATTCTTCTATAAATACTACTGGAGAAGATGAGAGAGGGGTTGGTTGAGTTAGTTGTTGAACTTTGAAATGTATTTGAGCTTGAGACTTCTACCTGTAAATAGTGTTCACTGGCCCTTAGAGCTCTGCTTGTAATAGATAAGTTAGTTTGGGAAGTGTAGATGATTGCTAAACTAAAGCATTGGACTTGAAGCTATAACTAGTTTGGAGCATCAATACAAGTTGATTTATGGGATCCTGGTCTATGTTGATGGTGATGTTTTTTTCATTGTAACTTGTTATTTTTTTTCTATTTTCACGGTGTTCATCTTCTCTTATAAAGAACAACATGCATAGAGTTAGGACCTACTGTATATCAGTACCCTTCTCCGATTGAAAATCTTTATCTACATGTTTTCTTCCAATTTGTGTTATTTAGGAATGATTTAATTCAGTTTAAGCATAGGAATGTTGGCGTTCCCTCATCCTGTTGCCTTAGCTAATTTTTATTCTTAAATGTTATTTTCACTACATGTTAAGTAGAGATGCACTAAGGAAGATATGGCGTGCCCTGGTCCTAGTTTTATCCCCAAAGATTGTCTGAATGTTTCCCTTGGAATGTGTTGAAAGCTGGCTAGTGTTGAAACACTTACCAGATTTTAGGCCATTCTTTGTTATCTTTGCGTTTGTATTGAAAGTTACCAAGTAGATCAGAGCTATGAGAGGATTTGTGGTGAGCCTGACCCGCTAGTTTCTACTCCAATAGTTGCCATCAATTTTCCCTTTGTTTTGAAGTGTTTTTCTATTGAAAGTGCAACAAAACCAGGCTAGTTTAGAAGTACTTACCTGATCTTAGATTAATTTTATGTTTTTCTTAAGTGTATGTCAAAAGCAGGCTAGCTTATAAGTACTTACTTGATATTAGGCTGCTCTTTGTTCTTCATCTTTTTAATTCCCCTTCTTTTGTCTCATTTCATTCCATAAATCAAAATTTAAAGAGATCCTTAGACATAGATGACTTGCCCCATGGAACACTCTTGACCTTGATTGTTTCAATTAAACCCTATTATGAATCCATAGCCCAATGGACTAAAACATGCAATTATTTATCTTCCTGGCCAAAGCTTGTCCTATTTTCTTTCAACTTCGCACCTTTGAAATTATTTGCATTCAAAACTCTCCAACTCAAACAGTAATCATGCTCAACCCTCCAAAAACAAACAAAAACCTCGGCCTTCATAACTAGCCTAATATCATTACCCAAGACTTCAAAGACAAATCCATCTTTGCACTTATTGGAGAGATCCCTCTCCGGATTTAGGAGGGCTAGATCCTAGAATCCCAAAGTGGTTGAAACGATGTTGTTTCTATGATTGGACTTTGCTAATATTTCTAATTACAAAATCCTAATAATAACATACTGGAGACCATACTGGGGAACTAATCAATCCTCAGTTTTAAAATAAATCTTAAAGGAAATATTTTTACTTACCTTTTCACCTTAAGATTTTTTTGAAGAGTTGTTAGTAAATTTTCATTAAAAACTGTAATTCTAGCTTCCAGAAGAGTCTACTATACCAGGTCTAATATAGATCCATAACCTGCTGTCATAGTAGATAATCTTGACAGAATTGTAAAGAAAAGAAAAAAATTAGAAAGTTTAGGTAATAAGATTTCATTGATCAAAGAAAATTGTCTTCCTAATAAATTATCAAGTTTACAAGGCATTGAATTCGATTTAAATTTTGATCAATATCTGTTTAGAACTAAATCAGAAAGTGACATACATAATAGTGTAATAGATCCTGATTTCATTTCATTGATTGAAATTAAGAAGGAAACTTCTCCACTAGATTCATATGGAAAAATCTTAGAAGTTTATGATAAAATTGATTCTATAACTGCAACTTTCATTATGGAAATTGATGAAGCTTATTTACAACATTCAGATGAATTGACTAATTTATCAGGCTATACCCCTAAGCCTTCTACTAGTCATTTAAATATCGGACTTTTAGAATTTGTAGGTTCATCCTTATTTACTATCACTTCATCCATTGTTTCCACCACACTTCATTCCACATATTCATTTTTTCCCAAGAAATATTTTCAACCTAGAGTTTTATTTCCATCCTTAAATAGTTCAAGTTCATCCCCTAGCATTTCTACTGCATTTTCCAATACTTCTTTCTCATTTCAAATATTTTCTTCTAACATCCCAACTACATATTCTAATATCCCAATCTCATCTGCAAGTGATTTTACTACATCTGCAAGTACTTCAAGTTCTTCACCAAGTACTTCAAACCTACCTCCTAGCCAAGCTAGAATCCAAGCCATGGCTGCCAAATATGCTCCATTGGTCCTACAAGCCTCTCAAAATTCCATGCCCCAAGATTATCAAAGAAAAATCCCTCAATTTGATGGAACCACTCACTACACTGCACAACAACATGTTAATAAAATGGAAAATTACTTTGAATTGCATGAATTAGATGATGCTGATGTTCAAATGAGATTTTTTTCTCAAACTTTAGCTAGTGATGTTAAGAAATGGTTTAAAAGTTTACCTGCTGGTAGTATAGCTGATTTAGCTATTTTTCACAGGATGTTTCTTAATAGATGGAAGAAGAAGAAGAATCCATTACAATTTTTTTCTGAATTTGAAAACATAAAAAGAGCACCAAATGAAACAGTTCAAGACTATTGTACAAGATATAACAGTATTTACAATGCAATCCCTTCTAATCTTAAACCTCCTCCAGACTCTGCCCTTATCAAATTCCCTGATGGATTTGATACAGATATGGCTTACCAACTAAGAGAGAGAAATCTAGAAACCTTAGAGAAAATGAAAATTAATGCTATAAGTGTAGAGGAAAAATTGTTAGTAAAGAAAGCTAGATTAAGAAATGAAAGGAGAGTGACAATAAAAGAGCAAACATCAACCTCATATTTTGAAAATATATAACTGAGGAAAAACATTAGAAAGAATGATGAATAGGTTAGATAACATGGAAATGAAGCCACAATAGGATCACCAACAACAAGGACCTCAAATTAGAAATCCGAATTTCAGGAAAAACACTAACACTGGTAAATCTAGAGAATCATCACCTGACCAAACAATAAGACCACCTTTCCAAGAGAACTATGATGAAAGTTATCACCAAAATGAAAATGATGAAGACACTCAGATAAATATAATGGGAATTAATGATGATAACACCATTTTTCTTACACAAGAAGAACAAGAGTTATATGAATTACAACTACTACAATTAGATTCTGGTGAGTATTTTGATTACAAGCAAGGTTATGAGTTTGAAATTAATGAAATTCATAAGCAATATAACCTTAAGAGCAAGAAAAATGTAGAGCCTTCTACTAAAAAATTTGCCCAAACTCAAACAAAGAAGGCAATAGAGGTTCCAACAACTAAATTTCTGCAAATTATTCCTAGGGAAACCCAACAAAACTCTAGTTCAACTCAAAAGAATTCAAGTCCTAATCAGAAAATTTCAAGTCCCAACATTTCATCCAGTTCTAAAATTATTGATATAATAGATATTGCTTTTCAAACATTAGTAGATACTCAAAAATCTGTTGCTGCCAAGACAACAACTTCTACTAAAACAACAATTTTAGATCCAAAAACATTTGTTGTTGATCCAAAATCTGCAGATCCTAAAACACCCACTGCCAAAACAACTGCTGAAACCTCAAAATCTGCTAAAACTTACACTACATCTCAAACTATCCCTGAAAAAAAAAATCAAAAGCAGTAAAACAGTGGAAATACAAACAGAAAATGAAAAACCAACTGTAGAAAAAGAAGATAAACCCACCCAAACTACAGTTACAAAAGAAGAAGTAATTCAGTTAGGAAAATCACAAGCACCATTCAACATCCAAGCTAAAATTGCCAAATTGAAGATACCAATTCCTTTAATAGAATTGTTTAAACATGATCTATACAAATCACATATCACTGAAACTTTAAATATGAATGATGGAGAAGACTTTGTAAATTTAAGTGATGATCAACCAGAACTAATCTTTGGTCCTGAAGTTAATGGAAAATGTTAGGGTCTCGTGATTTGGTATATTGGTAGACCAAATCCACAGGGTAACATGAAACCAGTCTTTGGAGTCCTAGGACCTAGCCTTCCTGGACTCAGAGAGGGCTCTCTCTATGGTGTGCAAAGGATGTGAACTTCTTTCTATTAGGATTTGATTTTAGGCTAGTTATTAAGTGTAGGGTTTGTTGTTTGTTTGGTTGGGTAAGATGGTCAAGTAGAATATGTGGAGTGAGAGGTCTACAAATCATTGGGCTATGGAGTCTATGAAATCCATGGATATCTCAACAGTGAAACAATTTTCATAATAGGGCAAATCTAGCTTGGTCAAATGGATCCTTAAGGTATGTGTGAAGTGGAATGAACAATAAGTTGGTGAACAAAGTAGGTGTCTAAGGGCAATAAAGAATCCTTAAAAAAATACCTTTTAAACAAGATGTATCAAATACATGATCAACATAAGAACATAATCATAAGGTAGGGCAAACCAATAGCTCTTAGATTATACTTTAAGCAAACAAGCATTCAAGATGAACAATTTAGTGAACCATAGAAAGCAAGAAACATATACAACTCTTAGTGATTTCACCTTCAAGATTTAGAAAAGCATTCAAGATAACAAATAACTTTAACCAATGAAGATGGAATGCCTAAACATAAATGATCAAGTTACAAAGAACTTTAAGGCAACTTCTTAAGCATGGAAAAAGGGCATGATCAAAACATGGCGTCTTTGGCTAAACCTAACAAGTAATACTTCAAAGAGAGATTCAAAAACAAAGTTTGAATAGCATCAAATAGGCAGGGCTAACCATAAAACATATTTGAAACTACTGTATTGAACCATTCATGGAATAAACAAGAATATGAGGTCTAAGGAGCAGCTAAGAATTCCTCAAACAAACCCAGCAGAGGAAAACACAAAGACAATAGAAACAGGAAGGACTAAGTTGCCTCAAAGAACATTTCTTAACCTATACTCTTATGTTATACTACAACAAATAAGGATGGAAACATAATGAAAACATGAGAAAACAATAACATAAGAGAGAAGCACTTCACCAATAACCAAGGCTAGGGATCCTGCAAGCTATCCTCCTTCATTATTCATCAAAACAAGGCATTCAACAACACCACAAAACCAATTTCTTCTTCAAGCTAAAAAAAAACCATGTATTTCTCTCAAAACTCATCAAATGCCAACATTTAAAATTGAGCCCTCATGCTCTATTTAACTCAGCAAAGGAGGGAGAAAACCCTAGATAGGGTTGCAAAATGTCAAAATCACTCATAAATGTCATAAATGCCCAAGAGACCATGCAAGGCCCAAGGCACAAGATATCCCATGGAATAAATGCCAAAATAAATTCTAGCACCTAATTCTAGAGTGATTTGCCTTAAAAACCACTAAAATACGATTTTACAATAAATGAGTTTGTTTTGTTGACTTTTGGCCAAAAACACAATACACAGTCCATTTGCGCCACATCAGGCAGAAAATAGGTACTTTTGCAACCAAGTTTTGGACCCCTTCCCGATGTCTACTTTCCAGAAATTCTTGTAGGGTCCTGATCCAGCTCATGTAGCCTATTAAAAATTCCAAAATACCAACAATACTATTAGCGCAGCGCCATGTCTGAAATAGAGGTAGAAAGGTGAAAAATGAGGGGTTTTTTGACCTTTTGAGGGGTCAAAACTACTCCAATTTCTCTGACACATGGTGAGAATAATTTTATAGCCATGATAAGTCAAAAAATTTCAAGTTTCCCCTCTTAGGATTCTCTAGGGATTAGCATAGCACTAGTGGCACTGCACTAATAGGCCTTCAAAATCACAAAAAACAAAAATTTGCCCAAATTCCATCAAAATTGGTGGAAGCCTCCTTCAAGGGGTTTGGGAGACCTTTTGAGAAGCTAAAGATAGAACTCCAATGTTTTCATGATCCTTTGCCTCTTTTAGGGTTTGGATTTCTATGAGGGCTTTCTTTAGTTTGGCAGAAGCAAGTTTGTTTTTCATTGCATAGTACTTGGTAATATTTTTCTGGAGAGCAAGGCCCCTCTTTATCATCTTAAAGTACTTGCATTCATTCTTTTAATACTGAATGATACGTTGTGCCATCTCAAAATCCATCTCCCACTCCTTGATTTGTGCATCTTTTCTTTGGAGCAGCAGTCTGGTGGCCACCTCCTCATCTTCATTATCACTATCTAGGTCAATGAATTGGGGCTTTTGAGTAGTTTGCTTTCTCCCCTTACCTTTCTTACCCTTGTCCATATTTTATTTGCCCTTGTCAAGCCTTTGAGCTAATGTAGGTGGCAAGGTCCCTTACCTTTTGGAGGCACCAAACACTTGCCTTGGCCCTCTTTGGTATGTGTATAAAAGAGGTGTGATGGTGATTTTGTTAGTATCTTTGCCATGGTTGTGATCATCAGTTAGAATATGAGGCTCTTCCCATTTTTCACTATCATCATGACTAGGGTTGTCTTCATCTTCATTTCCTGCACTGTCATCATGGTCATAATCACTGAAGGGTTGATTGTTGTCATGACAGTCATGAAAATTGTCATGACTGTCATGACTATTCTCCTCTTTGATGTCTTGTCCCTCACTATCTTCCTTATCATCTACCTCTTGGTCACTGTCTTTTACCTCTTCCTCATTGTGATCTGTCTCATTTTCCTCAATGTTGCCTTTAATTTTTGCGATGTCCTTATTTTCTTCCTCTTTATCCTTTGTTTTTTCATCCTCTGTTTTATTTTTGATATCTCCTCCATCAATGCTCATTTCATTTTGACTTTCAAACTCCTCATTTTCTTTAGCATATTCTTCCATAGTGGCACTTGTTTATTATATTGTTCACAGTTTTCACTGTCATGCTCACTATCCCTTTGACTGTCAACCCTTTTTTCTTCATCAACATCCTCTTGGTCAACACTCTATTCATCAACATTATTCCTTTCCTCACTATGGGTTGACTCACTTGCACCATTACTCTCACTGCCATTACTTTGTTCATCATTTCCACTATCATACTCTCCATTTGATGCATCAAGAGAAGGGGAAGAAGGGAGGTTTCCTTGAGGTGAGGGTACTTGTGCAGATGAGAAGGGAAAACTTGGTTGATGACAAGGCTGTGGGTTTGTGAAGAATTCATGTGCTATGAATACCTCCCAAGGTATGCCCTGCTACTCCAACTGATGTAATACTACCATCTTGATCAAGGAATGGTGAAATAAACTTTGCATTTGTTGGGAGTGATTCCTCCTCTGGACAACAGAAGGAATATTCTAAATGCTCCTATAGAGATAGTAGGGATTTTTGAGCATCTTAACCCTTGTGAAATGCATGAGGAGTCTGACATGGTAGGAGTATAACCTGGAGTATCTCCCCTGACAGGTGAAGTACTTCATGATAACCATCATCAAGGGTGCAAATATTTGTTTAAGGTGTGAGAAAGGGAAGATTGTCTTGCTGCCACCTCTATACCTAGTTTTGACAAATGGATCAAAAAATTCCTTGTCCAATTTGGCCTTCTTAATACACTTCTCACAAATAGCAGGGATACTTGTGTCATCAGAGATGGTATCTGCTGAGATCTCAAAATCTACTCCTGTAAGGCTTGAGTGTTTGTTGTGCAAGTTGAGAATTAGAAGCCTTGTAAGCTCTGAGTTTCTTTTCACTTATTTGACCTTCTCACAAAAATGGAAGCACCTTGCATTCTGGAAACATGATAGGATCCTGGGAGAGGAGGTGATGGCTATTGTGTTCTGGGGTTCAACTCTGTTCACTTTCCCTCCCTTATGATTTGGCCTTAAAGGCCTTTGACCTCTTTCACTGCTACTGCTGTTTTCTTCTCCTGATATGGTAATAGGAGATGATTTTTTGACAAACTAGGGTTTGGAGGAGCAAGATCAAGATGGTGGTGAATTCAACTTCTAGAATGAGTAATGTGGAGGCTAGTTCAAGGGTTGAGTTTCTTTGGAGCTTAAGGGGTCTTTTCTTAAAAGTGTATTGCAACCACACTAACTTACTTACCCTCAAATGACATTTAACTGGTTTAGGGAGGTTAAAAACATAGGCTCACTTTGCATGTAAGACCTAGGGTTTAATCACTTCATAGCCACAAAAAGACTAAAATTATTTGAAAATTGCTTCGGGGACAAGGAGGGAATGTCACATACCAGTGTTAGCTTTTTGTTGACCTTTGGAGACAAAATGGATGATGAAATTTTAGCCTTGGGGCAAGTTTTTCCTTTGTTGAAGGTCTTTTGCATTAGTGCAATGCTCTGCCCGAGAAGTCAAGTCGGCCTGTTAGTGCAATGCCGACAGTCCTGCCCGTGGGTTAGTACAGTGCCGGGTGTTCAGCAGAGTTGTGGGGTCGCTAGGCATGTCGGGCCCGTATTTGCGTGGTGCCCAATATTTGCATAGTGCCAACCAGATTAGTGTAGCGCCTTGTAATTTTGAATAGGGGGAAAGTGGATTAGCGCAGCACCAGTGGCGTTTTCCCGAAAAATGACCAAAAAACTCTGTTCTTCTCCTACAAGCTTTCTCTTCTTTTTGTGATAGAAAAATGAGATGGGGACAGATTGAAAAGGACTTTTATACCCCTTAGGAAATAAATCAAACTTTAAAAACCCACTTTTTCTATGTTTTCCTTTGGTTACTTTACAATTTTCAGTGATATCTCTTTAGCCTTTTTTTGCAGGTGATTTTGAACTTTTGTCAAAGTGATTTTTCTTAGGTGCGGGTATGGTGAAGGATGAAAAAGGTCCTTTTTTATCTTTGAAGGTCTAGGCACTGTCCAAACTATCGTTTATTTCATTAATAAACTAAAACCATTGTTCTTACCCTTTTTTTGCATTCCTAAGTGTAATTGACCTAAAAAATGTGTTTTCACCTTCTTGTTGATTGACAGTGATATGTCCTTTTTGGGTAAAAATGTGTACATCATGCTTACTATGTTTTCCCTTGGCCACTTCTGATTTGCTGCAGGAGCCATAATACAATGTTTTTGGTCTTCTTAAACTTTCTTTGGAGTTTGAAACCTTATTTACTCAACAATAGAATGCATGCTCAATTTGATTTCTCATTTGACACTTAAACTCTTGCTTTCCTTCTTTTGACCATTTTGAAGATATTTGACAGCACTTGAAGGCTTATACTTCCTCACACTGATACTCTCTAAAAATTTTCCCTTTGATGTAGTGAAAACCCTTTATCTTGACAAACCCTAGAAATCACCTTCAAAGGCTTTTAGAAAACCTCTTGCTGTCATGATGGAGGTCTATCATCCTCATTTCACCTGCTTTGCCTATCTTCCCAAAATTTACGTTTTAGGATTTTTAGAGACAAATAATTAGTGTTGTCTTCTAAGTTCTCTATAGCCTTTCAAGTTCATTCATTTATGTTCAGTTCAACTCAACTTTTTCCCTTCTTCATTTCTAATTTCTAAAAAATCTTCAATGTGTGCTTGGTTGTGTTGTGGTGCCTTTGTCCTTGTGGTCCTTGCACTATTTTCTTGCTTGGAAACACTATTTTTCCAATCAATCCTCGGAACCCTGATTCTCCTTGAACATAGGCCTGTTGCCTCTCATTATATGTGGTTTTCCTTAGTTATGACTTAGCCTCTTAACTTAACTCTTTTTCTACTAATGTCCATCTCATTCATTCCTGCAGAAATGTTTAAGATGGGTAGCTGTTTTTTACAGAAGTTGTGCTTTAACTAAGGAGGCCTTCCTTGAAGGATTTCCTGATCCATTTGGAAAATCATGTGTTGTCCTCCTTCTTCTTTGATTGCAGCCTCTTGGCACAGGAAAATAAAACAAAGATTTAGAACACCAAAACAATCCTATGACCTATGAAACCCTAGGAGACCTAGTGAGAGGCTCTTTGGACTTGGCCTTTGACTAAAAACCCGGTTATGGGTCTTCAAGTATTAAAAACAGAGTTTTTGATATTTTGATGGATTGAAGATCCAAAATCCAATGTACTTGATTTATCTAAAGAGCCTACAATGATAGTTTTGAGGCAAACAATGCTTGATGTATCCAGGAAACACAAGAGTGAGTAGGTTGGTTAGCGATCCTAAGTGTCAGGTGGAGGAAAATAGGCAAGCCAAAGCAGAATGCTAAGGTCAAGGGTGAAAAAACATAGACAAAATGGGTGGTATGAGCCCATTATGGGTCTTATGGGAGTGGTGAGCTGAGCATGACATGATGGGATAATGAAATAGTGAAAAATTTATCCTAAGGATAATGAAGGCAGTGAGATTTATAGAACTCACAATATTCATGAATTTTGTTTCTAGAAATCCAGGGTAAGTATTTAGTCATCTACCAAGGAAAAAATTACTGATGACTAACAGTGGCTCCACTTGGGGAGGGAAAATCCTTCTCAGGAGGTGTCTAGAACTTCAGATCTCTGGTTTTATGGATACCAGTGTCTCATCCATTGGGAAAATGTTCACTTCTCTCATTTGCTGATGCTTCTTTGAAGTTGTGATCTCAATAATCTGAAAAACATGATTAGCTCAACTTCATATTTACCTACCCAACCTATTTGCCTAACATTTTTTCTTCCTTGGGTGCACTTGAACTGGCAAACCCTTGACATTATTTTTATCTTGAAAGAAAAGGAAACTATCTACTTCTATCTTATTTCTTCCAAGAGTTCAGATTATGCTAATGAACTCTTTTTATTCTCTACTTGGACTAACTGACTGTCAAGATTAGGCTATATGATAGACTTCATTCTCTAAGCTATTAACATGAAATTGAAAGCATGATTTAAATCAGGATTAGGCAATCTGACTTACCATGGGTTGTGGCATAAGAACAAGCTGCACACAAACATTATTTTTGTACAAACAAAACTAAAAAACAAGGGCTTTGATTTATCGTTTGGTAAGCATCGCCATCTTTCTCTTTGGCTCAGTTTTAAGCATGTGGAAATATTATCTTTCATTCATAATCCATCCTTTTTGATAAGTCCAATTTGAATGATTAGACAAGCTGTCTTTCACTAACTTATCAACACAAAATTAAAAACCTGTTTCATCCATGACTAGGCTAGATGACTGAAACAAGACCTTATTTTTGAACTAGCAGTGGCATTTAAGCTTGCTCACTTTTAGTAGTAATATTTTTTGGGTATGGGGCTATACCTCTTTTCAAGCCTGCTCTCATTTTAATTTTTTCTATGTTTTTGTGTTTTTGTGACTTTTCTCATGCAATGTTTATGTACAATGAACAAAAATTTTAAACTAAGGGTTTTTACAGCAATGGTACTTGAGCATCCTGTCCTCAAAAGGATATCCTAACATTATTTGTCCGTTCATCTCTTGTAAACATAAATCATAGTTACCTCCATTTGAAAACATGGTATAAGGATTTTTCCAAAAATTTTCAAACAAGCCATGCTCTCATTGATATTTCCTCTTTGAGTCTTTCTTCCAAAACTTGTTTCTATCAAAGATCCTCCTTATATAGAAAAGGTGTTCTTTATCAGCTTCAAAAGAGATGATGATGTCATCAATGTATATCATAGTGAAGAAGTTGAAAACAGGGGCCATGACTCTTTGGAAGGTGTCTTCAGCATTCCTTAGCCTAGGAAGCATTTGATCGAACCTGTAGTTGCTCCAGGGAACTTTGAAAATAGCTTTATGCTGATTGATCAGAAGTGGTATCATCTAATGGTAACCTGAAACACTATCATAAAATGACATCTTGTTAGAAACTCCTACCCTTGGCATAGGATGATTTATCTTGGGAAAAGGGTATTTGTACTTCATGGAGGTTTTTCCTAGGTACCTAAAGTCTATACACAACTTGCATCCTTTGGCTTTCTTTTTTAGTGATAGAATTTTTCCAAGGGTTTCATGGTTTTTCTTGGAAGGAGACCTCTTTTGAATAATGTCTATATCACAAGGCTTTGAGCTTTCATTCCTATATACAAAAGCATCTTTAAACTTCTTGCATAGCCTTATGTATTTTAGTTTTGTGTGTAATGACAAGTTTCTGGATAATTTAGTCATTTTGGGCCTTCCCAGGTTGCCTACATTATACTCCTCTATATCAGTGTCAGTAGATACACTTGTAGGGTCCATAGAAACATTTGTGAGAGTCAAAAATTCTTTTGAAGAGGCACAACTATTTGATGATGAGGTATCTATGTAAGGTAAAAACATAAGGATATTTTGTTCTAGATTCCCAAAGATTTATGTTCTGTGAGGGTATTTTAGTATTTTTGGATTGGAAAAAGGGAACAACTGTGTTTTTCAGGTTTGTCCTTCATTTGAACAACCTGATTGATATATTAAACTAAATTTTGGTTTTGAAATTTCATTTTCAGTTTGTAGAAAATAAAGTTTAGTTTTATCATCATGTGGTTTTTCAAGGCTGCTATAGTTTTGACTGTTGAGTTCCTCATACAGAGACTGGTTTGACTATTGTAGTGTGTCTAGATGTATCTCAAACTTACTTATCTTCTCATTAATGTCCTCTTCATTACATAAGATGAAAGAATCAAGATCTGAATGAATAGAATAAAGAGGAGTGTTGTTGGGCATTTCCTGACTGCTAACCATATATTTCATGTGTGACTCTTGGTATAGTCTCCTTGTCTGGTTAAAAACAGGGATGGTAGCATAGGACATATCTAGCTGAAGTTTCCCCTAAAGTTTGGTTCCCCAAGATCTGGATAAATGCATGCCATACTTAGGGGGAATATCTGCCACTACTATGTCCATGACAAGACCTTTAGCATGTATTTGTGTCAGATTAACACAAAGATCCTTGATTAGGCCCAAACACTTGACTCTACTCAAATCAAATGAGTACAATTATTTATAAGGTTTAGTTATTTCTAAGCCTAATCTTTCCATCACAACTTTATGCATGAGGTTGTGTGAGGCACCGGAGTCTAGCATGGTATTGTGTAATATCTTTTCATGTATGCTTAGGCTGATATAGAAAGGAGGGACTGCCCCTTCTTGATACTTTCCCTCAACCTCAGGCCCAAGAAACAACTTAGGCTTGTCATCAGTTAAATTCAGAGTGTCAGCATCATTTCCTAAGTTCAATACCTTCAGCACTTGGGACCTATACACTTCTTGAGTTACCAGTTTAGTGAGAGGCATGGTTATCTTGATTTTGGCAATATCTCCCTAAAAGGTGAAAGGTATTTGTGTTTTGGACATATTTAAATAATTTTTATCAGCCATGAAATTTTCTACAATTTTAACTTGATGATTCTGATTTTGGGCTTTAGACGATAGAATTTTTTCAGGGCCACTAGTAGATGTGCTAGGGAAGCTTGGGTCATTATTTTTCTGGCTAATTTTGTCTTTGTTTGGATCTGTTTTCTCAACCATAGTGTTGCCACTATCTGCTATCTTCTTAGGAGTGTTTTCTAGAGCTTTCCTAACAGCAGTGTCTATTTGGTTTTTCTTGGAGGCTTCTTGGTTTCTTTTTCTCCTAAGGTCATATTGCCTATGGAATTCCATGATGGCATTTTCAAATCCCAATTGATAGTCTTCAGACTCCTCATAGCTTGTTTCAGATTGATAAAAGGCAAAGAGGCCTTGTTCTTCTTCAATGAGAAAGACATCACCTTCATTGTCAGAACCTATCCAGTTTACATGGCTTTCCTCAGGTTCTTCAGTCTCTCTGCCTTCTTCATCTACATAATTATCTTGGAAGGGTGGCCTAATTTGTTGATCATTCTCTCTTGGCTTGTTTTGGGGAGGGTCTCTTCTAAAGTTTGGATTTCTATTTCTGTTTTGGGAATTTGCTTGGCTTTCCCTAGGAGGCATTTTTTCATTCAGGCTTATCCTCTCCATCATTCTCTCCATAGTTCTAACTAGGTTGTAAATCTTGGAATCAAATGAGGAGGTTGAGGGCATGGTTTCATCCTTGTATTTTACTCTTCTTTCAGATCTCAGCCTAGCTCTCTTTTCAATCAAGTTGACCTCTACACTTATAGCTCCATTTTTCATGTCTTCTAAAGTTATGGGCTCTCTTTCTCTCAGGTGATAGGCCATGTCTGAGTCAAAACCTTCCGGAAATTTAGATAAGGCTAGGCCTAGTGGGGGTTTCATTGTAAACACTATTGAATCTAGTGCAGTAGTCTTGGACACTTTCCCCTACATTTCTCTTAAGGTTGCTATATTCTGAGAGGATTTGGATAGGGTTTTTCTTAATCTCCCTTTTTTTATGAAAGTTTGGTAAAGGGAAGGGAGATCATGCATGTTGTTGAGAGTTAAATTTTTGAAACATTTTTTAGCTTCCCCTCCTAAGCTTTGGGCAAACATCCTCATCTGCATGGTTTCATCTTCCAACTCCATAGAGTCAAAGGAATCATTCATTATGTTTACATGTTGTTGGGAAGTGGTAGATTCAACTCCTATGAAATGAGGAATCATGGAATGATAGTCATTTGGCAAAGGTACTAGTGGTTGTGGTAAAACTAGGGGAACATACCAAGCTACCATGATAGGAGCTAATGGTGGATTTACAAGAGGAGGGTTTGTGAGAGGAGGTAGAGGATGAGATGGAGTGGTTTTCACGGTGGTGGTATGGATGGGTGTGGTGGAAGTACTTAGGCCAAAAAAATAATTTTGAGAATACTTGGGATGGAAAGAGCCAAAGTGATGGAGAAGCTTAAAGTCAAGAGGAGTGGAAGGAGAGGCTTCTCTAATAGAACTCTACTACAAGTCTATGGGCTCAAGGTCAGCTCGATCAATTTCATTATGTGACTTGGTTCTTAAAAGGTTCTTTGTATGGTGCAAGTCAAACTGGGGATCTTGCAAAACTGTAAGATGTTCAGGTATAGAGCTTGCTCTATGAATGGTCCTAACAGTGGTTAAGTTTCCAGTTTTAGAAGATTGCCACAAAATATTTTTTGGGTCATCAACTATGGTTGGAGGATTTGGGTCCAGATGAGATCTGGTACTGATCCTATGTGAAGCCAGATTTCAAACTCAAAATTCAGAAAGGCTGAAAGTTTTAGGACTGTTTTCAGAAGGTTGACCTCTCTTAGTGCTTGGTAAAATCTCACAGTGTATAACTAGGTTATAAACTTCTCAAGGCTGATTTGACACAATCCCAGGGAGTCTAATGAGAACTAGTGAAGTAATAGGCCTACTAGAGGCTAGTGGAGTCGCCAGGTGGATATTTTTTGCTGTTTTAAGGATGTATGTTTATGTTCCACCACCAATAACTGACAAAAAACCAATCTAGGGATTTTTTGGGGTTTTCTGAGTTCCTTTATGTAGCCCTAGGGTTCGTAAGAGTGTCCTATAGTTGAGTCATCATTTTTCCAGGACGGTGGAACAACCATATTCTACTCTTTGGCTGACAGTTTAAGTCCTCTATGATTTGATAAGGGTTTCTAAAGTCCTAAGGGATAATTAGATTGTCACTAACTCAGAGGTCCTATCATGATCACCATTGTGTTAGTGATAGTGATGAGGTGGTTAAAAATCAAAAAGTATTGTTTGACGAGGGCTCCTGAATTCTCAAAGGATGTATCAGCTTGTTACTTACTCATAAGGTCCCACCGTGATCGCCAGAATGTTAAGGTCCTATGATTTGGCAGATTGGTAGACAAAATTCATAGGGTAACATGAAACCAGTATTTGGAGTCCTAGGACCTAGCCTTCCTAGACTCAGATAGGGCTCTCTCTATGGTGTGCAAAGGATGTGAAATTTTTACTATTAGGGTTTGATTTTAGGCTAGTTGTTAAGTGTAGGGTTTGTTGTTTGTTTGGTTGGGTAGGATGGTCAAGTAGAATGGGTGGAGTGAGAGGTCTACAAATCATTGGGCTATGGAGTCTATGAAAGTAATGGATATCTCAACAGTGAAAAAAGATGCATAACAGGGAAAATCTAGCTTGGTCAAATGGATCCTTAAGGTATGTGTGAATTGGAATGAACAATAAGTTGGTGAACAAAGTAGGTGTCTAAGGGTAGTAAAGAATCATTAAAAAAATACCTTTTAAATAATATGTCTCAAATACATGATCAACATAATAACATAATCATAAGGCAGGGAAAACCAATAGCTCTTAGATTATACTTTAAGCAAACAAGCATTCAAGATGAACAATTCAGTGAACCTTAGAAAGCAAGAAACATATCTAACTCTTAGTGATTTCACCTTCAAGATTTAGAAAAAAAATTCAAGATAAAAAATAACTTTAATCAATGAAGAGGGAATTCCTAAACATCAATGATAGAGCTACAAAGAACTTTAAGGAAACCATGGAAAAAGGGCATGATCAAAACATGGCCTCTTTGGATAAAACTAACAAGTAATACTTCAAAGAGAGATTCCAAATTAGAGTTTTAATAACATCAAATAGGCAGGGCTAACCATAAAACATATTTGAAACTACTATATTGAACCATTCATGGAATAAACAAGCATAGGAGGTCTAAGGAGCAACTAAGAATTCCTTAAACAAACCCAACAAAGGAAAACAAAAAGACAATAGAAATAGGAAGGACTAAGGTGCCTTAAAGAACACTTCTTAATCTATAATCTTCCATTTTACTGCATCATAGAAGGATGGAAACATAATGAAAACATGAGAAAAAAATAAGATAAGAAAGAAGAAGTTCACCAATAACCAAGCTAAGGGATCCTGCAAGCTATCCTCCTTAATTATTCATCAAAACAAGGCATTCAACAACTCCATAAAACCAATTTCTTCTTTAAGCTAAAAAAAACCATGTATTTATCTCAAAACTCATCAAATGCCAACATTTATAATGAATTCCTCATGCTCTATTTAACTCGGCAAAGGAGGGCCAAAACCTTAGATAGGGTTGGAAAATGTCAAAATCACTCATAAATGCCCAAGAGACCATGCAAAGCCCAAGGCACAAAATATCCCATGGAATAAATGCCAAAATAATTTATAGCACCTAATTATAGAGTGATTTTCCTTAGAAAAAACTAAAATATGATTTTACACAGTGCATTTGCGCAGGGGCCACCTCAGGCAGAAAATATGTACTTTTGTAACCAAGTTTGGGACCCCTTCCCGATGTCGGATTTTTCTCCGTGATGGCTCGTTGGAAAGCCTGATGAGTCTCATTTCTAGAAATTATTGTAGTTTCCTAATCCAGCTCCTATAGCCTATTAAAAATTCCAAAAGTCCCAACACTACTATTAGTGTAGCACTAGGTCTGAAATAGAGGCAGAAAGGTGAAAAATGGAGGGTCTTTTGACCTTTTGAGGGGTCAAAACTGCTCCAATTGCTCTGAAACTTGGTGAGCATAATGTGCTAACAATGATAATTCTAAAAATGCTAAGTTTCCCCTCTGGGGATGCTCCGTGGATTAGCGTAGTGCTAGTGGCACTGCGCAAATAGGCCTTCAAAATCACAAAAAACAAAAAGTTGCCCAAATTCCTTCAAAATTGGTGGAAGCCTCCTTCAAGGGGTTTGGGAGACCTGTTGAGAAGCTAAAGCCAGAAATCCGAGGTTTTCATGACCCTTTTCCTCTTTTATGGTTTGGAATTCTATGAGGGATTTCTTTAGTTTGGCACAGGCAAGTTTGTTTTTCATTGCATAGTACTTGGTCATCTTTTTCTGGAGAGCAAGGCCCGTCTTTATCTTCTTAAAGTAATTTTGTTCATTCTTGTAATACTGAATGATATGTTGTGCCATCTAAAAATCCCTCTCCCACTGCCTGATTTGTGCATATTTTCTTTGGAGCAGAAGTATAGTGGCCACCTCCTCATCTTCATTATCACTGTCTAGGTCAATGAATTGGGGCTTTTGAGTAGTTTCCTTGCCCCCCTTACCTTTCTTACCCCTGTCCATATTTTCTTTGCCCTTGTCAAGCCTTTGAGCTGATGCAGGTGGAAATATCCCTTGCCTTTTGGAGGCACCAAACACTTGCCTTGGCCCTCTTTGGTATGTGTATGCAAGAGGTGTGATGGTGATTTTGTTAGTTTCTTTTCCATGGCTGTGATCATCACTTATACTATAAGCCTCTTCCCCTTTTTCACTGTCATCCTGACTAGGGTTGTCTTCATCTTCATCTCTTGCACTGTCATCATGGTCATAATCACTAAAGGGCTGATTTTTGTCATGAAAGTCATGATAGCTATCATGACTGTCATTATTATTCTCCTCTTTGTTGTCTTGTCCCTCACTCTCTTCCTTATCATTTGCCTCTTGGTCACTATATTTTACCTCTTCCTCACTGTGATATGTCTCATTTTCCTCACTACTGCCTTTAATTTCTATGCTATCCTTATTTTCTTCCTCT
Organism: Pinus albicaulis; assembly: GCA_034641835.2. NCBI lineage: Eukaryota > Viridiplantae > Streptophyta > Pinopsida > Pinales > Pinaceae > Pinus > Pinus albicaulis. The sequence continues at coordinate 1,299,414,835 of CM076582.1, read as the reverse complement.
TTATCCTCAGCTTTATTGCTGATATCTCCTCCATCAATGCTCATTTCATTTTGACTTTCAAACTCCTCATTTCCTTCAGCATCTTCTTCCATAGTGGCATTGTTTTGTTTATTATCTTGTTCATTGTTTTCACTATCATGCTCACTATCCCTTTGACTGTCAACCCTTTTATCTTCATCAACATCCTCTTGGTCAACACTCTATTCATCAGCATCATTCCTTTCCTCACTTTGGGCTGACTCACTTGCACCATTACTCTCACTGCCATTACTTTGTTCTTCATTGCCACTATCATCCTCTCCATTTGATGCATCAAGAGAAGGGGAAGAAGGGAGGTTTCCTTGAGGTGAGGGTGCAGATGAGGAGGAAAATTTTGGTTGATGACGAGGTTGTGGGTTTTTGAAGACTTCATGTGCTATGAATACCTCCCAAGGTATGCCCTACTGCTCCAACTGATGTAATACTACCATCTTGATCAAGGAATGGTGAAATAAACTTTGGATTTTTTGGCAGTGATTCCTCCTTCAGACAACAAAAGACATCTTCTCAATTCTGCTATAGAGATAGTAGGGCAAGTTGAGCATCTTAACCCTTGTGAAGTGCATGAGGAGTCTGACATGGTAGGAGTATAACCTGGAGTATCTCCCCTCATAGGTGAAGTACTTCATGATAACCATCATCAAGGGTGCAAATATTTGTTTAAGGTGTGAGAAAGGGAAGACTGTCTTGCTGCCTCCTCTATACCTGGTTTTGACAAATGGCTCAAAAAATTCCATGTCCAATTTGGCCTTCTTAAACCACTTATCACCAACAGCAAGGATACTTGTGGCATCAGAGATGGTATCTACTGAGATCTCGAAATCTACTCCTACAAGGCTTGAGTGTTTGTTGTGCAAGTTGAGAATTATATGCCTTGTAAGCTCTGGGTGGCTTTTCACTTATTTGACCTTGTCACAAAAATGGAAGCACCCTGCATTCTAGAAACATGATAAGATCCTGGGAGAGGAGGTGATGGCCACTGTGCTCTGGGGTTCAACTCTATTCACTTTCCCTCCCTTATGATTTGGTCTCAAATGCCTTTGACCTCTTTCACTACTACTACTATTTTCTGCTCCTAACATGGTGATAGGAGATTCTTGCTTGACAAAATAGGGTTTGGAGGAGCAAGATGAAGATGGTGGTGAAGTCAATTTCTGGAATGAGTAATGTGGAGGCTAGTTCAAGGGTTGAGTTGCTTTGGAGATTAAGGGGGATTTTCTTAAAAGTGTATTACAACCACACTAACTTTCTTACCCTCAAATGACATTTAACTAGTTTAAGGAGGTTAAAAGCATAGGCTCACTTTGCATGTAAGACCTAGGGTTTACCCGCCTAGGGTTTAATTATTTCATAGCCACAAAAATACTAAAATTCTTTGAAAATTTCTTTGAGGACAAGGAGGGAATGTCACCTACCAGTGTTAGATTTTTTTTACCTTTGGAGACAAAATGGAGGACCGAATTTTAGCCTTGGGGCAAGTTTTTCCTTCATTGGAGGCCCTCTGCATTAACATAGCTCCCTGCCTGAGCAGTCGAGTTGGCGTGTTAGCGCAGTGCCGACAGTCCTTCCCATGGTTTAGCACAACTCTAGGCATTCAACAAAGTTGTCGGGTCCCTGGGCGTGTCGGGCCCGTATTTGCGCAACGCCCAGGATTTGCATAGCGCCAGCCCAGATTAGCACAATGCCTTGTAATTTTAAATGGGGGGGAAAGTGAATTAGCGCAACGCCAACCTGTATTTGCACAACGCCACTAATTTGCGTAGTGCTAGTAGCCTTTGCTCGAAAAATGATCAAAAAACTTTGTTCTTCTCCTGCAAGCTTTCTCTTCTTTTTGTGATAGCAAAATGAGATGGGGAAAGACTGAAAGGGCCTTTTATACCCTTTATAAAATAAATCAAACTTTAAAAACCCACTTTTTTAATGTTTGCCTTTGGTTAATTTATAATTTTCACTGATATCTCTTTAGCCTTTTTTGCAAGTGATTTTGAACTTTTTTCAAAGTGACTTTTCTTTGGTGAGAGTGTGGTGAAGGATGAAAAAGGTCATTTTTTCATCTTTGAAGGTCTGGGCACTGTCCAAACTGTCTTTTCTTACATTAATAAATTGAAACCATTGTTCTTACCCTTTTTTGGAATTCCTGAGTGTAATTAACCTAAAACATGTGTTTTCACCTTCTTACTAGGTTTTCCCTTGGCCACTCATTTGCTACAGGTGCCATAATACAATGTTTTTGGTCTTCTTAAATTTTATTTGGAGTTTGACACCTTATTTACTCAACAGTAGAACTCATGCTCAATTTGATTTCTCATTTGACACCTAACCTCATGCTTTCCTTCTTTTGACCATTTTGAAGACATTTGACTGCACTTGAAGGCTTAGACTTCCTCACACGGATACTCTTTACAATTTGTCCCTTTGATGTAGTGAAAACCCCTTATCTTGAAAAATCGTAGAAATCACCTTCAAAGGCTTTTGGAAAACCTCTTACGCTCATGATGGAGGTCTATCATTCTCATTTCACCTACTTTTCCTATCTTCCTAAACTTTAGGTTTTAGGGCTGTTAGAGACAAATAATTAGTGTTGTCTTCTAAGTTCTCTATAACCTTTCAAGTTCATTCATTTATGTTCAGTTCACCTCATCCTTTTCCCTTCTTCATTTCTAATTTCTAAAAAATCTTCAATGTGTGCTTGGTTGTGTTTTGATGCCTTTGGCCTTGTGGTCCTTGCACTGTTTTCTTGCTTGGAAACATTGTTTTGCCAATCAGTCCTCAGAACCTTGATTATTTTTGAATATAGGCTTGTTGCCTCTCATTTGTTGTGGTTGTCCTTAGTGATGACTTATCCTCTTACCTTACCTCTTTTTCTATTGATGGCCGTCTCATTCATTCCTGCAGAAATGTTTAAGATGGGCAGATGTTTTTTGCAGAAGTTTTGCTTTGACCAAGAAGGCCTTCCTTGAAGGATTTCTTGTTCCATTTTGAAAATCATGTGTTGTCCTCCTTATTCTTTGATTGCAGCCTCTTGGCACAAGAAAATAAAACAAAGATTTAGAGCATCAAAACAATCCTATGACCTATGAAACCCTAGGAGACCTAGTGAGAGGCTCTTTGGACTTGGCCTTTGACTGTGTTATCACTCAGATTTTCTTTGAAGTTTTTGGAAGAGGAAAGGGGTCCGAGGTAACCACAAACCAACCTTCAGGTACAGAATCTAGCCAATATGTACCCAGAGAGGGCTCTCTCTATAAAATTTAGCTTTGTTTTTGAAAATATTAGGCTAGTTATAAAGTCCAAGGGTTTTGATTTTGTTTGGGTTGATGGAATTCTTTAGCTGAGATTAAAATCAAGTAGTTTCAGTCCATTGGGCTAATGGAGTCAAAGGATTGGCTGCACTGGCTTAGCAAGATAATCAAACTAGAAACAATTATAGATCTAAAGTGAATGGAATGGAATTCCAACGGATGAAAGGCAACGAAGAATATTTCAACACATTCAAGAGAAGAGAAATAGATTTATTGTCAATAAATAGCAGTTAAGTATTCTTTACTAAATAACCAAAGATGTATGAACTAGACAAACATGAGCAATTGAGAATTCGTTGTTTAAACCAGTTTAGAGGAAAATTTTTAAAATAATAACGACTGAAATCAGATTACACCTAAGTACTTTCTGATTTAATCCTTTTCGTTAAATATCAAGATAATGAGACACAGATGATATTGTAAACAAATATTAAACTTCAAAACATGAGAGAGAGATGACTTATTGATCCTTCATTTGACACATGAATCCTGAGAAAAGTCTTCTGCCTCAATTCCTTGTCCAGTTTTGCCACAAAAAATTTCTCCAAAGCTCTTTATTCCAAAATATTCAATGTTACATCAAAGTCTAAGAATCCACCCCAAAATACTTCCAAGAGTGAAGTATTTATACAAATTCTAAACTAAAATATCTTGAAAAAATATCAAGATTGGTTCACAAATCTCTCCAACTATTTTACATAAATAGAACTTAAGTAAAGGACACTCAAACTAATGTATCTATTTGGAACTATTTTTTATTGATAGGTGATGACAAAGAGGAGAATTCGAATTTGATCCAACTCTTAGTTGATGATGAGGCATCCAAGTCACTAATTGCTTCCTTTCTTTGTGCATTCTGCTCCAACAATTCTGCAAAATTGGGGTCCAATGATATCTTTGGATTTATCAATCCGTAATAGATATGTAAAAATTGAAAGAGGTTATTGTGGATTAATATGTTTTTGAGATACATCTCTTTCAATTTCCCAAAATTCCGCTCCAGCTGTGCACAATAGTCTCTGTAAAAATATGTGTAAAACAACGTTTTACAGAGTCTGAAAAATAGCCTGTAAATATGTGCATGTATCTCTCAGTCTGAAATCACTGTGAAAAAAGTGAGATAGGTTTTTTTATATGGGTCTCTCAGTAACAAAAACCTCCTTCAGTTTTGCATTATGTACTTCTTATTTACCACAATATTCTCTGCAAAATGATGACTTAACTGGTATTTTAAGCAAAAAGTGCTTTCCAACATTGTTTAGTATTTCCAAAACCATAATAGTTGTTAGAAAATTGAGAGAGATTTTTGCAGATGGTACTCTTAAGAACATAAACCTCCTTCGGTTTTGCAAAATTCATCTTGGATTGATCACAATAGTTTCTGCAAAACAATGACTTAAACATGAAATTTCTGCAAAAATGTTCCTTCTTGTTGTTTTTTTCATCTTTTCACTTTTTTGTTCTTTTAACTGTTTCACTTTCACTTTGGATAAACTTAATTGTGGTTGGTGAAAGTGTTTTCATATTTGTTTAACCCTTAATATCTTCATGTTTACTTTCACTGTTTACTGTTTACTTTTTACTTTTTACTGCTCTATTTTTATCTGTCTTCACTTTGTCATAAACTTGTATGTTCTATTTTGTAACTGTCTTCCCTGCTGTTTATCTTCATGCTAGCTGATTTACTTGAATTGGTCTTCAATCTGATACTCTTTAATCCTGATACTCTTTAATTGTTCTTTACTGTGTCCTTTTACCTTCAATGTGTAGTTTAGGTTTTTACTGTCTGTTTCAACAGTAAATTGTTTAATATCCTGTTTCCTTTGTTTGTCTTTCAACTATATGTTTTATCTTCCATCTCTATTTGAATAGATTTGATAACACTCTTGGAGTAAACAAGTCTTATGACTAGTATTAAGACTGTTTATCCAAGGATGTGGTCTTTTGATCACCTGTAAAACAAAACAAATTGTTAAGAAAGCATTGGTTTGCAAGGGAGGTCGAATAGGTTTCATTTGATTTTGAGAGGTCTGTGGAGTGAATCTAGAATGATTTTTGCGAGGTAAACCATGCTTGAATTGGTTAGCAGAGGCTTCAGGTGGCGCAGCTGGGTTACAAAGGATTTTACTACACAATCAGGTGAAAATGAGCAACACTAGGGTGTTTGTTTTTAAACGGGTAAACGGTTGATATTGGCGGGTAAGCTTTGAATGAACAGTGGACAGATGGCGCTGACTTGACGATGTGAAGTTTTGTCGTTAGTGGGAGGCGGTAAGAGGTACGCAATCGCACCGCTTTTGGGGAAAGGTGGTTTTAAGTGAACGGGCAGCGATTCCATACGATGAACAACGCGTGGCTTTGTACAATCCAGAAAACCGCTTGGCCATCGCGCGTTATCGTTCGGACGCAGATGGATAGCGATATCGTTAATGGTCGTTGATCTTGGATCAGTTGATCGGACGGTGGTCGGAGTGTCGAGATGACAGGGACTTAACAGGTGGGCCTGACGCGATTATTTTTTAATTAATCTCATCGGGAGCATTTTCATTGGCGGGGGAGGTTATTAATTAATCGTGAGGATTAATTAATCCCTTTGTACAATGAGGGTCAGGGATGAAAAATGCGGGAGGGATGGGTTGTTTCGAAGTTTGGTTTGAATTAAACTTCGGGTTTATTTTTTGTTTTAAACATATAAATCATATGTTCAAAGGTTTTTGATATATTTTTATTATATGGTAATTTAAACCAATGCGATTCGCTTACCATAGGGGGCGGGGTAATTATATAAATATATATTTAGCCAAAGGGATTTATAAAGTGGGTATTTTATTTGAACATGTGGGATTTATTAACTTTGGCTAAAATTATAATACATGGGTTTTTGGGTATATTTAAAAAGGAGTTATATATAATAGGAGAAGGTTGTTTTTTGTAAGGAGTTAATACATAAAATTAATGTTAATATGACAAATGAACTAAAGCGCTAAGTATAAAACATTAAAATAATGTATTTAACTTATGCTTACATGAAAAGCATTTTTATGGAATATTGCATGATTTTCCTAAGTAAAATGGAATTTTACTTAGGAAATTTTTTTTTTAGAAGTGAATGAGTGTGATGATGAATAATTTTAAGTACATAGGTTTTTTCCAATTATTGGGCCGAGGGTCCGGTCCCTCCAAAGGTCAAGGAAATGCCTTGAGCCCCTTTAATCTTCAAATACCTTAGTACTTAGGGGAAATTAGTGAAATTTTTAGGGAAAATGAGAGGGGAAGTTAATAATTTTGCTTCGCCTTGCTTGCCATTCTTCCAATGTATTATCTGCCTTTGCACTTATGATGAAAGTTAAAATTTCAACCATCAAAAGCCATCATTCACCATAGGTAATTCAGCAACATCATCTACCTACCCTACCTACTTTACTCTACCATTTTTCTTCTTTATTAAGGTGCACTTAGACTGGAAAACCCTTATCACACTTTTCTTTTACATATGAAAATCTATCTATCTCTAACCTTATTACATCCAAGGGCTCAGATTAAACTGTTGAGCTCCTTTTATTTACTCTACCTATCTACTTATCTGCCAAGATTAAATAGTTTGGTCAGATTTTATTCTCTATCTCTAAAACAAGAAATTGAAAAATGAACTAGCCAAGCTTAAACTGTTTGACTGTTCATGAATTGTGGCATAAAATACAAGTTGCACACAATTTGATTATTACAAAAGAGCAAAAAGTAGTGGAATTTGGATTTGCACACTTTCCTTGGCCTTTATTTTGGTGGGGTTCATTTTCTTTTACTCTTTTGGCCATTTTATTTTTTCACCCTTTGATTTTTCTTTTAGGGTATACCCTCTTTACATTTTTTAAATTTTTTGATTTTTTGATTTTTTTCGAGAATATGGAACACCTTTGCAACAAGAAAAAGGTTTTAACATATTACATAATTTATCAAGACAATCATGAAATATGACTCCTATTGGTATAGGAGACTAACAGACTGAAAACCCGATTATGGGTCTTCAAGTATAAAAAATAGTGTTTTTGATATTTTGATGTATTGAAGATCCAAAATCCATTGTACTATATTTATCTAAAGAGCCTACAAAGATAGTTCTGAGGTCATCAATGCTTGATGTATCTAGGAAACACAAGAGTGAGTAGGTTGGTTAGTGATCCTAGGTGTCAGGTGGAGGAAAATAGGCAAGACAAAACATAATTCTAAGGTCAAGGGTGACAAAACATAGAAAAAATGGGTGGTATGAGCCCATGATGGGTCTTCTGGGAGTGGTGAGCTGAGCATGACATGATGGGATTATGAAATAGTGAAAATTTTATCCTAAGGATAATGAAGGCAGTGAGATTTCTAGAACTCACAATATTCATGAATTTTGTTTCTAGAAATCTAGGGTAATTATTTAGTCATCTACCAAGGTAAAAATTACTGATGACTAACAGAAAACACCAAGAAGGATGAGTTCCTCATTTCTACATTAGCTTAACTATTCATGATTAGGTTTTACATAATGCAATGCTAGATTCAGGTGCTTCGCACAATTTGATGCCAAAAGCAATAATGGAAACCTTGAATTTAGACATCACTAGACCTTATAAATATATCTTCTCATTTGATTCTAGTAAAGTGAAATTTCTAGGCTTAATCAAAGATTTATGTGTCACTTTAGTTTAATATCCTGGAAAAAGTCATGGATATTGTAGTAGCTGACATCCCTCCTAAGTATGGAATGATATTATCTTGCTCATGGGGAGCTAAAATGCAGGGATCTCTACAACTAGACATGTATTATGCAACGATATCATTTTTTGGCCAACCCAAGAAAATTTACAGAGAGACATTAATGAAGTACATGGTCAGTAGTGTAGAAAGACCTCGAAATTATCCTATTTATTCTACACCTACTAATATGGAATCCTTCATTTTATGTAATTCTGAAACTGGCATAGAAAACAACACTGTATTAAAACAGAAAAATAAAGCACCAGATAGTGACAACATTTTTCATGAATCAATGTGGCACCTAGATTTTGATGGATAAGTGAAAAAATTAGGAGAAGGAGCAGGAGTTTGGATACACAACATGGAAAACAATCATGCAGAAGGTCATGCCTTTAGATTAAATTTCAAATGTACAAACAACATGGCTGAATATGAAGCTTTGATTTTAGGACTGCAGATTGTTAGAAATTTAGGAGCCAAAAGAGTGTCAATCATGGGTGACTCTGAGTTAATTGTGAAACATACAAGAGGAGATTATTCTATATATAATCCTAGATTAAGCCAATATAGAGAAACAAATTTAGATCTAATTAGTGAACTTCTTGAATGTGAATTTTCTGCAATTCTTAAAAAATAGAACATGCAGGCACACAATTTAACAACTTTTTCTAGCACTCGCAATTTGTCTTTTCAACCAAATCATAAAAATACAGCAGAAGTTAAACAGAGGCTTACAATACTAGATAATCTAAATATTGGTAGATATTTTAACAGGATGAATAGATTTATCATTTCATGAATGCTGAAGGAGAATTTCAGAATTGTAACATAGACACAGATTGTACAGTGGATCAAACCATAGATAGTGAGATTGATATAAATTTTGTAGATGTAAATAATTTAGATTTCACTAAACCCACTAAATTTACTCAAGTAGAAATAGACAATTTAGAAAAGGTAGAGATTTAAGAATTAACAGATGATGATTCCGACATTTGAAACCTTAAGAACAACTTTTTCCCTAAGGGATTATCCCCTTTAGAGGATATTTTTTATTCAAATGATGTTGCAAGAAAACCAAAGATGGAACCTTTAAGATCTGACATAGAAGAATGCAATATAGGAACATAACTAAAGCCTAAGATGATTAAACTTTCAAAAGACTTACCTCAAGAAGAAAAATTGAAATACATAGCTCTGTTTAAGGAATTTCAAGATGTATTTGCATGGAGTTATGAGGACTTAAAATCTTATGAAACTAGCATAATACAACAAAATATACCTATAAAAGAAGATCAAAAACCTTTCAAACAGAAGCTTAGAAGAATCAATCTAGTTTTATTGCCTTTAATTCAAAAAGAGGTTAAGAGAATGTATGAAGCCCAGATAATTGCACCTATCAGATATTCTAATTGGGTTTCAAACCTAGTTCCCACTAGGAAGAAGAGAAGGGAGATCAGACTGTGTGTTGATTTCTAGAATTTAAATAAAGTTTCCTTAAAAGATAAGTACCCTCTCCCCAAGATGGATCACATTTTACAGAAGGTGGTTGGTTCTTCCAGGATTTCATTGGTTGATGGATTCTATGGATATAACGAGATTTTAGTTCAACCAGAAGACCAACCAAAGACTGCATTTACTACTCCTTGGGGTACTTTCATGTATGTGAAAATTCCTTTTGGATTAATGAATATAGGAGCCACTTTTAAAAGAGCTATGGATAAATTTTTTGCTAAAGAAATTCATGATTTCCTTGTGTTCTATCTAGATTATATAACTGTATTTTCAAGAACTAGTAATCAACATCTAGATCACCTAAGGCAAGTGTTTATCAAATGCAGGAAATTTGGTATTTCTTTAAATCCTAAAAATACTCTATTTGGACTTGAAGAAGGTAAATTTTTAGGAAATATCATATCTAAAGATGGAATTAGGATAGACCTAGCTAGAATAGATGCCATTCTAAACATAAGCCATCCTAGGAATATTAAATAATTGCAGGCTTTGTTAGGTAAAATCAATTTTCTCATAAGATTCATTTTAAACTTAGCAGAAATAATTAGAGAACTCAATAACATGTTGAATAAAGACTCAACACTTTAATGGATAGTGGAGGCTAAATGATCATTTGAATCAATCAAACAAGCCTTTACAAAAACACCACTCCTAATAAGTCCTGATTTAAAAAAAGATTTCATTATTTTTTCCTTTGCTTCAGAACATACTATTGTTGCAGTCTTACTGTAGAAAAATGATCAGGGCTATGAGCAACCCATTGTTTTTTTCAGAAAATCACTTAGAGATGCCACTTTAAAGTATAACATAATGGAAAAGAAGGCACTAGCTTTAGTGAAATCCATCAAAGACTTTAGAGTGTGCATCTTATATTCACATATCATAGCTTATGTTCCAAATTCAGTAGTTAAGGACATTCTAATTTAGAATGGGCCTGATGGTAAAAGAGGCTAATGGATTGCTACCATTTTGGAATATGAAATAGAAATTAAGCCCACCAAACTCATTAAAGGTCAAGGTTTAGCCAAACTCATGGTTGAATCAAATTGTCATGCTTTAGATATAAATTTTATTGCCCAATTAGATGATCAGGAAAAGATGGCGACTCCAGAGATCAGTGAAGCCTTTTCAGACTCACCATCGTATGCATATATCATATTTGTATTACTTAATTTAAAATCTCCACTTGAACTATCATGAACTAAATCTAGATTTTTAAAGTTAAACGCAATGAAGTTTTGTATCATAGATAACACATTGTTTTGTAAAGATCATGGTGGCATTTTATTGAATTGTTTTCTTAAAGATGAAGATGATAAAGTTGTGGAAGATTTTCATGTAGGTGACTGTGGAGGACACCTTTACTAGAAGACCACTGCAGATAAAATATTTATCTTTTTACTGGCCTACACTATTTCCAGATGTGAAAAAGTATGTGACCTCCAGTCATAAATCCCAAATCTTTGAAGGGAAGAAAAAGCTACTACCTTTACGCCTTAAACCCATCTCCACATAAATGCCTTTTCAACAATGGGGTCTTGAATTCATTGGTGAAAATCACCCTGCATCCTCAGCCCAACACAAATGGATTTTGACATCCACATACTATTTCACCAAGTGGATAGAAGTCATTCCTTCTAGGCAAGCCACTGATACTGTCATAATCTCTTTTTTAGAAAAAAAACATATTGTCAATATTTGGATGCCCCCAAAATCTCATTACTAATAATGTAGCTGATTTCAATTCCAAAAATATTATTGACTTATGTAATAAATACCACATTACCCTTGACCATTCCGCTACTTATTACCCTCGAGGTAATGGTCTTGCTGAATCCTCCAATAAAATCCTTCTGAATATCATCAAGAAACTACTAGAAGACAATAAGAAAACTTGGAACAAAAGGTTAGTAAATGCCTTATGGGTAGATAGACTTACTAGAAATAAATCTATTGGTACATCCCCTTATCAGCTTGTTTATGGGATGGATGTTGTTTTCCCATCTTCTTTAGGAGTACGAGTAATGAAAATAATCCAAGATATGCAGGTTGAAACCAATGATATCCAGATAAGGATAAATCAAATCATACACTTGCATCAAACCAAGGAATATGTCTATCTCAAGTCTCAAGTTGTTCAAGAAAATATTAAAAAGATATTTGACAAGAAGACTTAGGAAGTTTATTTTTATATAAGTGAAAAAGTTCTTAAGTGGGATTCTAGGAGAGAAGAGAAAGGTAAACATGGGAAATTTCATTTCTTTTGGAAAGGCCCTTATGTCATTTATGGTTAAAGAGGTAAAAATGTTCTTTTTGAAGGATTTGGATGGATCAGATCTGCCAGGTGCACTTACCAAGGGTAGAATGTTGAAGCATTACTATTCCCTAGAATAACATTAGTTCACTTTGTTTAATTTACTCATTGTATATAACATTGCAGATTTTAGATTGGATTGGAAGTTTTCCTAACAAATTTGAAGCCCAGAGAGAAGGCCCTAAGCTTTGAAAGATAAAATATCGTAAGTATGAATAACGAAGAGCTTAGAAAACAGTTTCAATGCCAGCAAAATCAAATTTAAAGGCTAGTAGTCTCAAAGTTCTTAACATTTCACGAGGAAATTCCATCTCCATGTGGAGCCACTATTAGGGTCCTATAATAATAGGATTCATAATTTTGAATTGACTTTGATTAGTATTGTAACATGTACATAATTTGATTTTTGTAAATTGTTTTCCCATATTATAAAATTAAAAAATGTAAAGAGGGTAAAAGTCCTAAAAGAAAAATAAAAGGACTTGAAAGAAAAAATATCAAAAGAATATAAAAATGGACCCCAAACAAAAAAGAGATAAAAATAAAACATGAAAGTGATGAAAATCCAAATGCCACTACTATTTACTTTTACTGCAAAATAAATATTGTGTGCAGATTGTTAAAATACCACAATCCATGAAGGTCAAATTTCTTAATCTTGACCCTTCATGCCTTAAATTTCATGTTGTTAGATAGAGAATAAAGATTTAGCCAAACATTCTAATCTTGGCAGATCAGTAGTTAGGTAGAGAATAATAAGGATTTCAATAGTTTAATCTGAGCCCTTGGAAGAAATAAGGATAAAATTATTTATTTTGTTGTTTAAAAGAAAAATGAATAAGGGTTTGTATGCTCAAATGCACCCATGTAAATGAAAAAAAATGTTAGGGTAGCAGATGGGTAGGTAGAAGAAGTTTTCATAAGCTTGGAGATCAGAAAATTGGTTATTTCATTTACTAACTTCCGTACAAAATCATTCCCCTTATAAAAAATACCCCCTCCCCTTCATTTTTCCTTTTTTTCCCATTATCACTCATTTTTCCTCACAAATGCCCCTTTTCCTAAGTTAAAACACATTTTTTCCTTTGGAAAAGTAAAAAATACTTTTACTAATTTCCCTTTATTCAAAAATACCCAAAAAACCCAAAAATAGCTTTATCCTACGTATTTATTTAAAATGTTATGTCGGGTCCCACAGTGAAAAGGAATCTATTCCCGATAGCAGTTTTAAAGTTAAAACCTAGTGTATTATACATATTCCGCAAATACATTTTTTTTAATAACATATAGAATAATGTATTAAATCCCTTTATAAACCTTTACCCCATATTTTATTTAATTACTGTATATATTATTCCCCACCCATACATTTTATTTATACATATGTTTAATATTTCACACATGTTATTTATCCTGGACCCACTATGTATTATCCCCGCTTGTTATAAATATTCCTTTCTCCCTAACCCCATTGGTTATATTATGAACTCTGACCATATTACATATAAAAAATAGCATAATAAGTCCTGACTATATGTATTAAAATTTTGTTTTAATACATATAAACCTACCACATATTTTAAAGCTAGGGCCCCATGCCATCAATCCCCAATACTCAGTCGCATCATCCTAGCCGTCAGATCTTCACCCGCCAGATCCAATTGCCATTATATCCTATCGTAAAATGAAGTTAACACGCCCCACACCTTTTGAAAAAAGAAGTTTTCGGAGTCTCCCTCCATGCTATGTGTTAGCTTTCTATTTGATCACACCAATCAAATTTATACTGCCAACCACCTCTGGAGCCTGTGAAAGCCACTGAGCAGTTTTCTCACCGGTGCACAAACCACATGATCATTTGAAATGAATACCCATTAATGCAAACACTATTGGTTTAAAATGCATATAACCGCCCCTTGTTAAGTCTTTTTTTACCTTTATGTTACATTTCGCGTTGAAGAAGCACGACCGACCTATTTTTGAGAAACTAGATCACTGAACCGACCATATTTGAAGCCTTTTCACCTAAATTCAAGACCTATGCTACTACAAGACATCACATAAACAAATTGAAGTGTTTTAAAGACCTCTAAATATTTAGAGAGCCCTTTGCTACTTTAGAAACCCTCTACAAATAAAATCTTCAGTTTTCCTAGGTATTCTTCAAATAAAAGGCCTTTTATTGATCTGAAAAAAAAGCATAATCAGTAATTGAATCAAATTAAGATTACTAGCAGACCAAGAAAGCCCTTTTGCATTCCAAAATATTTCTGCATACCCTAAGCATATTTCATAGATTATGAGCCCTAAGACTGTTTAGAATCACAAAGATTGAATAAACTGAAGAAGTTCAAACCTCTGTACACTTGAAGAAAGCCTCCTATGCCTTTCAATCTATTTTCTACAGACTGTAGGTGTCTTTTTACAAAATTCCAAGGTTTGGAGATTGTTTTTTGTCACAAAGATTGCACTATAGATCCTAGACATCTTTTGCAGAAACTCTAAAGTCCTACAGTTGCTCTTTTGTTACAGAGATTACAATTTGGTTAATTGAATAAGTTTAAAATATTTTTGCAGACAAAAGATAAGCCCCTGTTCTATCCCAATCCTCCTGCAAACTGTTATAAACTTTCAAAGGTGCTCGTACATGCCTAAATCAATGTTCCTAAAGTCAAAATAATAATAAAATTGATAAATCAAGTAAAGCAATGGCTTCCAAAAACATTGTAGTTGTCAATCCTCTACAACCCCTGTTGTAGATGTGGAGCACATTCTCCTAGCTAACATAGAATTCAAGATTACTGACACAGACACTGAATTTAACCTTCTTTATCTCCACTGCTGGAGCCAAGAGAAATCCATAGATCAAGTTGAAGAAGTTTTCATCCGGGAGTTTAATTTACCAAAATATGTTGTCCCACAGACCTTCCAATGCCCATAAGTGATTAGACCCTATCAATATTGCTATGTCCCTGATGAGAGAGCCATAATAAACTCTGAAAAAGAAATCCTATTTACCATTACTACTGAGTCAATTAATTAGATGTTGCAGATACAACCCAGGCCTAATGAAATCCCTTTATCCATTAAGGCCCTCACTCACATATACCTGAATCTGGACTTCCCAAATAGGTTCCATATATTTCAAACTTCCATGCCTTCTTCTGTAGAAATTCCCAAGATAAATTCTTTGAAAGGACTAGACATATCATCTCCATGCTGTCTTTTATTCTTGGATATTTCACAAATGAACATGCTGATGTTGTAGTGCAAGGTTTTTTATCTATTTTCACACCTGGTCAGCCTCCTGCTTCCATTTTTAATTTTTCCCAATATCTTGCTGATGATATTCACGAACAACTGGTCAAAATTCCTTCTGAAGGTGTTTTCAAGTATTCCTCATTCTTATTCCATATTTTCTTATACTTTCAGTCTGAGAAATTTTCTATAAAACTTCATAAGCTTGATGTGGAAGGAAACCAATAATCAGTCATCTTTTGGACTTCCTTGATAAGGAAAGACTCCAATGATTTCAATTATACAGATTTTACTGATTCTTTCATTCATCCTATGGTCAATTTGTTGAACAGAAGCAGACAACCCAGAATTAAAGAAGAGATTAAGAATATCCTACAGTTGTCAGAACATAATAGAATAGGTGATTGGTACTTATACCAAAATCATACTGAGATAAGAGTATATGGATCAAGTCTTGTTCCATATAAACTACCCAAATACCTTCCTATGAGGTTATTTTCCCTTGAGTACATAAGGCATATTATTAATTCAGATGCAATTAATTTCTTGGATGCAAATAAGAAGACACAATTCAAATTGAAAAATCAGGTTGGCCCTTTTATCTGTAAGAATAGAGATGCAGGTCCAGAGGCTGAAAAATGTTTACAAGAGTTCAAATTCAGTAAAAAAAATTTGTGGTATTATGATCCACTTGGAGTTATAAGTAAGATGAGAGTTAAATGCAAATTTACTCCCTATGTACATGAAAAGAAACCAGACATAGAGAAATTCTCCAATCAATCCGAATGGTTAGAGAACACCTTGGTAGTTGCTAAAATAATGCATAAGAATGAAGAACAAAGAGAAAATAGATTAAATGAGTAGTTGAAGAAGTTTGGAAAAGATCTTACATTGAAAGAACCCATGGCTCAAATCAAACAACAGCTATGGGCCAATATCATTGAAGCAGTCAACGACATTTGGCCATAAATCCAAGTTATATATGAGCAGAAAGAGTTAGTCAAATTAGAAAAAGAAGCCATTCAAAATATAAAAGAAGAGCTTGGTAAGAAACTTGAAGAAGCTCCTGAAATCATCAAATTTCTAAATTCTAATAACAAGAAAGATCTAGAAGAAGTTGGTATTAATGACAGAAAATAAACCATCCTAGAAGTTAGGAAGGTAACTTCTAAAAATAATTTGATTATACAACTAGAGGAGAAATGCCAAAAATGGAGATTTCTATCATAAGGTTTATGATGAAATTTGATGTCCTAATACAAAAAGGCCTTCCAAATCCATTAGTTATTCATGATAAACTAATGAAGCAGGATGAGTATGACAAGAAAATGAAAGAAGTTGCCAAGGATCAGGCCAATATTCCTTCCTCACAAGGTATTCAAACAGGGAAGGTAATCTACAAGAATTTGGGCAATTTGTTTTACCTACAGCATGAGGTGAAACACATATTTATCAACAAGCCCACATTCTCAAAGTATACTGAAGTTGATGAGATTTTCAGAAGGATGATGAAGATAAAATTGCTAGAGATAGAATTATGGGAAAAGATGACTGATTTACTGTGAAATCAAGTTACAGTAAGCACCGAGAAATAAAAACAAAAACAGAGCATGCTATTTTTACTTTTACAGTTACAGATTTGTATTTAAAGACAGGACGGTAAACAGTGAAAGAGTATCAAATTAAAAAGTATCAGGTGAAAGAATATCAGTTCAAAGTCAAATTTTAAAGTTAAATAAAAAATTACAAAGCAGAGATAAAGCTACCAGCGTAGAGGACACTTCATTGTCTAGCTGCAGCCTTCGTTGAACAACAAAGAGAGAAAACGACAACAAATTGAAGAAATCAAACAGTAATTTCAATAAAAACAGGCACAACTAGAATTAGTTAGAAAGCTGTCACTATCTTCTTGCATGAAGATATTTATTTTCCATGAATAATTCCTAAGTTTGTTTTAGGATATTTTGTAAAGAGTTTTTGTATAAATAATTTTAATTTAGAAGTATTGAGTGTGGATAAATTGCTGAACATTTCTATAGTTGTACTATTCTAAACCTAAGGGTGATTGTACCAATTTCAAGTCAGCAAACTAGATTAAAGCAATAAAGCATCATATTACAAGATTCATGTGTTGGGCCACTACAGTGAAGTATTTTCACTTGTTTCTTTGTCAATTTCTTATGTTTTTCATCAATATTTGTATGTTCTTCTAAATCTAAGTGATAAATTAGGAATTGTTATTTTAGAATATGTTAAAAGCACTCTGTCTTGAACTATTTATCATTTACATATTTTCCATTGATATCTAGACAAGGAACCCTTAATTTCTCCCGAGTTTCGATTGACCTCTGCCTTTTCACTCATTATCTGGATTTGAAAACCCTTAATTCCTCTCTTACCCCGATTGAAACCATTTTCACCATCATCCTTGAAGCTCTGAAGTAACTCAACTATCTTTCCCCGTAAACATTTCCCCTTAGAATTTGATCTTGATCTTACTGCTTGATACATTGACTCCATTAGCCCAATGGAATACAGACCTACATCTATCCATTTAAGTAAGTTATTTCACCACCAAATCAAATCAAAATCCAAAACCAATTTACTCTACATAACTAGCCAAAAATCAATTAAAATCAACCAAGATGAATCATATATACAGAGCCCTCTCTTAACATTAGCAATGCTAGATCTTAAGGCTTAAAATTACATTTGTGGTTACCTCTAATATTCTTTAAACTAAAACAAAAAATCTAACAACTCTTGAGAGTTATTGGAGTGATAACAGGTTGTATGAGTATTTAGGATGTATTGTCAGTGCTAGTGTGTCATTATGTTGCTAGATCAAACTATTATTCAAGGTTATTAATGTTTCCAATCACAAGGGTTTACTACTAAAGCTACTAATTTTTACAATGTTAAACATATTTGATTGTATAGTTGGCTGATGTGCCAGGGATTATATTGTTGATATGCATGAGCCAAGGTTTAATACTTGTTGTATTACAGTTAAAGAGTTGAGTGTTTATGGATTGTATAATTAGGGTTTGGCCAGATGTTTTTTGTTGAGTAGGACTAATTGTTGACTTATATTTGAGTGTCAATAAGGTTTAAGAAGAATATAGGGTTTTCATTTATATGCTAAATCGATAACAACATTTTTTGGATCTACCTTTTAGATTGTAAAATTTTCTGGGCTAGCTTTTAGATAGTAAACCTTTTTGACTAATAAGATTTTTGAATAGGAAAATAATGTTGCGGATATCATAAGTGATATTTTTTTAAGGTTTTAGTATTAATTTTTTTTTCTAACTTTTCTTTTAATGAAAATGTCTATTTCCCATTTTCTTCTCCATGATTGTATTTTTTTTAATTTCTTTTTAGATTATAATTTTTTTTCTTTGAAATTATATTTCTTAATACAAAATTCTCATTATTTTTTGAAAAATATATATGGATTCAATTGTCATGGTGAATCAAAGAAATTTCAAGAGAAAATTTGATCGAATTAGAGACATTGGGTTCGTAGAGAGTACTCGAGAAGCTATTACAGAAGAAAGAAGGAAGAATGTTTAAATATTGAAAGGGAAAATCAATCTCAACAAGAAGAAGTTGAACTAGGTATGTAAATGTATATATGGTAAATTATATTTAAAATTTAATAGTGTATTGTGAAATTTAATGTTTATTTGATGAACTAATTTAGAGAATATTTTGCAATGTAAATAGAGAGAGATTTGCCCCATAACATTGAGAATGGGATTGAAAATATTGAAAGAGAAAGTGAAGAAGAAAATGAACTAGTATTTGATAAAGTTGTTGAAGATGTTGAAAGAGATTCAAGTGAAGAATAATTTGAACCACCTATAGATATGTATATATGTGTCATCTATTAGTGAAATTATACATATTTACTAGTTTCAATTTCATTCTCTATTTTCTAATTTAATTATTTAATGTATATTTATACTCATTTACATTAAATTTTCATATGTATAGGTGAAATCAATATTGATGATGAGATGCTAGAAAATGTTGAAACTAGCACAAATGGAGATAAAAAATATGACCTGTTACATGATATCATGTTAAGCTAATTATTGATAAGTTTTTTAAAGATGATAATGTGATAGTTAAAGCTTAAATTTTGAGAGGTATATTAATGTCAAAGAAATTAAAAGAAGCTACGACACTATTGGGAATTCAAAAATCAACAAAAGATAAAAAGGTGAAAGAAGAATTGATTGAAAATATAAGTAGTGCTCTAAAATCAATTGGAAGAACTAGAAATAAAAGTGATCTAAATGCATGTAGAGCAATACAAAGAACAATGGTTTCATCAGCCACTCAAGAAAATTGTTTGATAAAGTTTATGGCAGAAGCATTAGGGATATCACAAGAAACATTGCACAAGAGTTCGATTGAAAATAGATGTAAATGATGAGCTTGGTTGCTGGATAGTCATTTGTAGGCAACATACAAAGATAGACTTGGATAAAATGTTAAAAATATGATATGTGAATATTGGATGAAAAATTAACATGTTTCACCAAAATAAAGGGATATGATGCGATAAAGAAAAAACAAAATAAGTATGAAGAACATCCAAAACATATCTTGGACACCACTCAGATAGAGTTGTTCAAGAAGTTCAAAGAAGAGAATCATGGAATTAATGTCTCAATCAGTACTTTTGTGCAACAAAAACCATGGTGTGTTAAGCCTATCATTGTGTTTTTGTTGTTATGATGTGGAATTTCAATTATATTATGACACCTTCCTTAATTTTGGTAAAACATTTTAGAGAAATTCACCTCCTCCTTCCACTATCCATGATTTCATATCCTAGATTCTATACGGAAGAGGAAAAGATGAACTATTTTACCAAAAGAAGTGCGTTGGTGGTAAAAAATGTGATCATCGTGGAAATTTGACTTTGTTTCAAAACAAATATCCTAATTTATATGAATGATCAATCATTTTCCAACTTAAAAGTGGAATGGAAGAGATATGAATATATCCATACATTGGTTGGTGCAAGTGGTAGTACAAGTGCTAGAAGGATTGATTTACAAGAAGATGATATTTTTGTGATAGATCTTTTGAAGAAGTTTCAAATAGAAATTTGTAAATACACCAAGAATTATCATAATGCTCGATGGAAGGACCTGAAATTCAAAAAATCACATACCTGCATGCCAAGCATACAAACTTATATGACGATCTTCTCTTACCCCAAAGTCCATTGTTGCAATTTCACTTTACTGATCAGCATATCTTACTCTATCTCAGCCAACACATTAGCATCATAACATATCAATATCATCATGATGACTTGATTTTATACAATGAACTTATGCACAACAACCTCAATGAAACCAATGTAAACTTGGCCATATGCACCCACTTGACATGTATAACCAATCAGGAACGACCAATCCATGTTTAAGATATGACATCACACAAGAAAGCATACACAGATAACATCGAAGCATGAACAATATGTAAACCTATCATAAGTAAGCAATGTATGTACAATATGTAACAATATGTAAGCAAGTGTGCATGAATAATACACAAGCACGAGCAACAAATAACCAGTCATACACTTGTGACAACATGTTGACAACAACACCATCAGCGCCTCCATCATGACACCACTTCGATAATGGCCAACACAACACATATGAAACAAGAACATATAGACCACAAGAATACTAAACACATAAGAAACCAACATAAATGCATGACCAACACATCCAAGGGGTTAACCATGATTTGATACCACTTTGTAACACCCTCTTCCCACATCTATCCAGGTAACTGTCCAACCAAGGTAAACATGAAATGAGAGGCTACTAATATGATATTAAACCTCCTAGACGACCTTAAGTAATTGGAATTGACATAAACAAGACAAACACACATTACACAACATCAAAATAATTCTAAGGAGGTAACCCAACATTCCAGGCCCCTGAACCATGAGGGAGACTGACCTTTTAACCAATTTGAGCCTTATCCATGAGCATGCCAAGGAAAGGTAGCTGTGGGCATGCCAAGGCAAGGTAGCGGCCATGACCCGATTTGGTCAGTTTTGTGCCTGCAACTTTGGGATTTGTGCCACCTTTTTAGCCCCAGAGCCTAGGTCACTGACCATAACTTCATGAAACTATAGGAGATGATAAATAAAATTCAAAAAACGGTATGGAAGCAATCACATCATCATGAAATCATCTAGACCCCTCCTATCCATGACAGTAATTTCATCAAACATGTCACAAACATTACATCTACAAGTTTAAACAACATATTTAAACACAGGGGACTCTTACTTATCTTAGAATCTATAAAAATCATTGCTCCCCTACATCATAAGCTGCAATACAATGTATTTGACCATAGATACATAGTGTATTCATTTATAGGTAAAAACATATATAGGGCCATACATCATCATTGATCAAATACATGCTTATAACCAAGATAATAACAACAAAAATAATATGGATAGAACAAAAATAAAATCCATAAATAAACAAGTACAATTGCATACCGAATTCCAAAGGAATGATCTCTTCTTTAATCAATGTAAAAACCAACTGGAGATGGGAGTTCCATGTTCCACCCGACCATATATTGGCTAAGCCAAGTATCACTTCAACCAATCACCCCTATGCCATATTCCAAGCATGAATATGCGATCTTGTCAAACACATCAATCACAATCAATCTAGTGATTCTAGATGTGAAACCACCTCAACCCTCAACTACTGAATCCACCTCACGACCGAATATCAAAACCATCACATATTGGTATTTATCCAAATTTTTCCAGAGCTCTAAAGTGTTTTTTCCACCCAGGGCTTCCAGGTTTAGTAACTCAACCCCAATTGTTACAAGGCTTCTAGAGAATTTGTCCAAGTAGGGATTCCAGGACTAGTAACTCAATTCTAAAGGGTAAAATGCTTGGGTTGTTGGTTATCAAATATCCCGCTCAGGGCTTTCCGGTGCCTGAGGAAGATAGTAATATTAGCTGTATAGTTCACAAAGATTACACATACATATTCATATTAACTTAAAACAACTTGATGGAATAAGATGGAAGATTACCTCTTTAATGATCTTGAATTCTTTTGGAGAGCACTGAACAACGAAGCAGGGATCCTTCTTCACCAGCTCCAAATCTCAACTCTGCAATTAGTCAAATCACCCTTGTAATCTCTACCATAACATAAATTTCCTATCAATTAAGTCAATATATTTAAACAATGCACATCTAAGCCATTCATCTCATGCTATGTAAATAATCAAATAATAATGACAATATCAACGCATAGAATGGACAAAACAGATACAATTCTATTGATTTATAAAAGGGAGGATTACAACCGATAGTTGTACAAAGCCCTCCTCAGCCTTCCAATCTCTCTATCTCTCAAAGTGGTGATGTCTTTACCAACAAGTTCTCAATGAACCTCTTTGACCTTTGACCTTCACACTACAAAAATGATCTCTACTTCACAAGTATTCAAAAACTTTGACAATCCTTCGACCTTGAACCAAGAGCCTTCAACTCCATTTTATAGGAGATGGAGAGAGCAATCATTGCCCTTCTCTTTCCACCAATTCTGAATAGAAAAAACCAAGATGTTTCCTCAAATTCCATGCTTTTTCCTTCTTTGAGAGTTCAGTTGTTTATGGCAAGGCCCAATAAGAGATTAGTGCTTTGTAGTTTCCTTTTTGTACTAACTCTCTTGTGAGAAAAAGCTGGAAATTCAAATCATTCTCCGCTGGTTTTCCCCATTCCAAACTCAAAACACGGGTAACGCTACCCTCTAGTGTAAACAGAGCGTTTCCCTAGTCACTAACGTGGCCTATTCATTGATCAGGTGTGTTATAACGCTCTTGTGTTGTTATAGTGAGGCGTTACCTTGGCAGAAATAGGTTTAGTTTAGGTCTTTGTATTCCTTCCATATTTATCTTCTCCTCTGAGCTGATGAGGAGGTATTTTGACCTGTAACAAATGCCCCCTAAAGTGTAAGGTCAAAGACGAAGACGATGGCCGAAATACTTTATAATATGTGTAGTAGAGATCAAGAGATTGAAAGACTGAGGAAAACCTGAAACAACAACATATGTTAGAAAATATAGTATCTGCCTTGAGTCAGGCATTCCCATGCTCAATAGCTTAAACAACATGATTTCTCTAGAATAGAGATATGAAGAATCTGTCCACCGATAAGCACAATGTGGAAGTGTTTTTCATAACAGGATCAAGCTAAAGAAGCTATCTCCATAAACAATATTGCAACTTGGGGAAGGGAACACAACTTTAATGATGTAACCTTTTCCCCAAGGTCTTGACCACCGATTCATTTAAACTGCATATTTCTCAACATGTGAATGAAGGCGCTGTCATCAAACATGTGAGAAATCATCTGATTACCAGTCGATAATGAAAACTGTTAACAGACATGAAGGTGGCCACCGATAATGATGATGGTCCCTAATATGCACAGTACAATCTAGCGAGTGTGAATAAAAAGAGTTGAAGTCGAACACTCGTAAAATCATTCGACCAAGAGCCAATGCTGAAGACTCTTTGATCAAACACAAGACTACCTGCCACTGATGTCTGCAAGTATCCGGGTACTGATGGGTTTCTGGATCATCTTCCTAGATAAGATGTTGAAGTTGATAGGAAGAGATTTGTTTAAAGGTAGGCACTGAGGCATCCTACATCAGTCAACATGAAACAAAAACCAACTGATTTTGTTTGTGATGGAGATAATGAAGAGTAAATGGGGATGTCGAACGACAAATAATTTATGGCATAATGAGCGGTTTGGTTGATAAGAGGAGCAGTAGATAGCGAGATCTGCTTGAACAATAGAAGGCACTGTAACAGGGTACTAGGCAGTTGAGACTTAATGAACACCAAAGAGTGTGTTAGGATTTTATCAGTGTAGGGACACTGGGAGATGAAGGCTAATACTCATAGATGGTAGGGTTCGGCTAACTACGAAAGAGTTTTCTAGGAAGTTCCATGTTCAAGATTTTTGATGCCAAATCAACCTTTCTGAAATGTAATAGAGGTAGTATCCATTTTGTCCAAATTTTTCCTCATCTGATTAAGTTTAACGAGTCCAGACGAGTAAAATCGGTGAATTTTTCATATTTAGAGAGTCTGAAAATATCATAAAAGACAACTCCGTGCCCCATCTGATTAGGTTTAACGAGTCCATACGAGTAAACTCGGTGAATTTTTCATGTTTAGAGAGTCTGAAAAATGTCATAAAATACAACTCCATTGGGGTACCTTTGTGATGTCTTGATAACTGGTCACGATAAAGGCAGAATAGTAAGCTTGAAATAGTTCATTTTCCATGAGTTAGTCCATCGAAGCCGGAAAAGTGAGAAATCTATGTTCGATGGATGTCTACCTCATTTTGTTATGAGTACGATGAGACAGAGTAAACTCAGTACTCTTTGTGAAATTTTAATGAGTCCAACAAAGAAAAACTCGGTGCCCTCCGCGAAATTTTAACGAGTCACACGGAGAAAACTCGGTCACTTTTTCAGTTTTAAAGAGATTTGAAAAAGAGGAAAAGAATGGCTCCTTACTTCTCTGTCGTGGTAGTTTAGCGAGCCCGACAAAGTCAACTCGGGGTTTTTTCAATTTTATGAGTGAGAAAAAGGTCCCTAAAAAGAAATCTCAGTGCTTCTTCATATCAGTGTTAACGAGTCGAAAAAAAGAATGCTCGATAT
Organism: Pinus albicaulis; assembly: GCA_034641835.2. Lineage (NCBI taxonomy): Eukaryota > Viridiplantae > Streptophyta > Pinopsida > Pinales > Pinaceae > Pinus > Pinus albicaulis. The sequence goes on along the minus strand of CM076582.1, from coordinate 1,299,389,896 downwards.
CAACTTCGTATAAGTTTAACGAGTCTGAAGAAGGGAACTAGAGGTTTTTCGGATTAACGAGCAAGAAAAATACCGTAAAAATAATGCTCGATATCAACTTCGTATAAGTTTAACGAGTCCGAAGAAGGGAACTCGAGGTTTTTCGGATTAACGAGCAAGAAAAATACCGTAAAAAGAATGCTCGACTAAACATGTGTATGTCTACATATGAATCTTGATCACTCATCAGAACATCAGTAACAAATCTCAATAGTTGTGACACATATGCAGCAAGAAATCATGACTTTTGCTGACTAGCTTAAGAGATTCATGCCATAGAATTGGCTATAAGAAGGTCAGAAGACCTTCATTTTCACTGTTTTGAGTGTTGTGAAGGAGCTCTGGGGTGAAAAGGGGTGAAATCTTCAGTTGACGATTGCGGTCAATCCGGGCAATGGTTTTCCTTCCCCCGAGATTCAGGTAAGTGCTAGAACCTCCTGCTATCATTTAATTTCCTTTTTGTTAAGTTTTGCCGGTTCAAAATGGGAAATTTGTGAGGCCCTAAAAATGTTTGCAGCTAACGCGGGCCAGTAGTGTTAGAGCTGCGTTAAGCGCACTTCCCATGAAGGGATGCCGCGGTAGTGTGCTATGTTTTACACTATGGCCGGCGTTAGGCGCACCAAGTTTTTTAGCAACTCATTTCTCAACGTTTTGAAGTGGTCCAGGCAATTTTTAATTGGTAAAAAATGTTGCAATTGCAGGTATTCAGTTGTTAATCATGAGTATCTAGCGAGAGAGATAACATGAATAGGAAGAACGAGAGATGATTATGGATGCTGCAAGCTTGATGGCTCTCCGCAAATGCAGTTTGCTAAAATATTCCCATTTAGAACTGATGAGGGGTCAAGAGGACCTCCTAAGGTGGCTAATCCAGCAATGGGACGAGCGTCACCATGTCTTTCAGATTGGGGGCAATGAGCTCTCAATTGAGAAAGATGATCTGTAATTTTTGACCGACCTATCATGTCGTGGACTGAGGCCCAACTTGACGGGGTCTAGAGTTGACCCACGTTCCATTGCTGATCTTATTCTTGAGCATTGCATACGTGACACACAGGTTGTGAGCAACCGGGTACCGATCGCATGGGTGACTTTGAGACCACTGAGGTCTATATTATGGATGATTGTTCGCTTGGTAGGTGCCAAGAGTCAGCATGTAGCCACCAAGGCCCAGATGCTACTAGCCTTGGACTGTATGCAGCCTCAGGTGTTTGACTGGTGTGACGGAGTTGTCCGTCGGGTCCGAGCAGAGCTTACCACATGTAAGACTCGTACCCAGAGAGAGTTTGGGTACAGTACACTGATTGTATCTTTCTTACTGGATCGGGTACCATTAATGAGGCCCAGGATAATTACAGCACCATTGGGCTCACACGAGCCAAGGCAGGCTCGATGGGCAGCTTTGCTTCCGCGGACTGGAGAGGGTCTCGTCCGCCACTATTTTGATGATGGATTTTTTGATTGGCTGAACTCCCAGATTATTATGATAGAGGATTATCCCTATGCAGGGATGAACTTAACAGGTGATCCGAAGTTAGTGCTGCCCCCTGGCACCCAGTGGGGACTCGATGGTAAGAATGAAATAATCAGTGTATTTCAAGGAAGTACTTTTTTTTGTCTTTTGATCAGTGTTTATGTACTTTTTTTGTCTTTTGAATGTTTATGCAATAGGGTGAAAATTATGTTTTGACATGAAGCGTTGTTTGCTTGACATAGATGTGGCACCTGTCCGCCTAGTTTGGGCCCCTCGCTATGCACGGCGAGGACTGTAGCTACCCGGAACTGGTCCACCAGCGGAGGATGCGGAAGCCGCTGAGGATGATGATGCCCAGGTTTTACATGAACTCTCCAGAAACCTAGAGGGTTTGAGTATGGGTATACCACCCCTTCCTATGCAGGAGGTTCCAGTTTGTTTGCAGTGGCATACCGTAGGTGTGCCAGAGAGATACCTGGTGCCTTTGAGGAGGATAGCCAAAGCAGTTTTATGTTACCATGATCATCAAGCCTAGTTGGCGGATCATATGTATTAGTGTCAGAGCGTGGCTTAGTATAGCCATTTTTTTGTAAAACACCCAAGTTTTGGAAGATTTTTTGATGTAACTATTGTACTGGACACGACATATATATATACATACTTTTTGGTGATTTTGTGTTTTTTGATTTTTTATGTATTTTTCAATGGGATGAAAATATATATACTCATGTATAAATCTTTTATAATAAATGTGATGAATGCCAATCTAACACATAGTTTGCTAAAGAATTGGCTAATGCATTAAATTATCTAGGAACGTGCTCAAATGTGATTGTTTGAAATTGACGTTCTAAAAGTCGCACCCTTAAAAAATAATGTAACAAGACTGGATGGTGGACACGGTAATGATTGTTTAACTACACAATGACGAGTTGGGAATCTAACCTGACCACTAAATTGGAGATGTCACGAGATGCCGCTTCCATGAGGATTTGGATCATTGACATGTACTCGGCAACATTATTGGTGGTGCTACCTAGGAAGATTCCCCCAGAACCAAGAAGGTCTGACTCAGGAGTGTAGAGAACCAAAGCAGCTAAAGCAATGTGTCTAGTGTGATGACTAGCACTGTCCGCATATCCGACACATGATAAGGAGGATGAAGACATCTATGTGAAAGAAAAATATTATACATGAGAAAAACACTTCAAAAACCAAAAAATATCCAGAAACATCAAAACAATAGGCAAAACTTATATACATAAAATTACAAAGCATATGCCTAGTGCGAAACTAGGCAAAATACTTCTTTAGATAGAGCTCATTGTGGGGCTCCGCAAGTGGAATTCCATTACAGTCCTGAAGTTCGTAAGCCCCTTTTGAGAGTACTTTAGTGACGATGTAAGGACCAAGCCATAATGGTTGGAGTGTTCCTGCCCCTAAGAGGTCATGTTTTTTATCATAGAGTAGAACAAGATCACCCTCTTGGAAAGAACGAGGCTTGACAGATTTGTCGTATTGAGCTTTGACTCGGCGCTGGTGAGCTTTGAGTGCTAGTGTAGCATCTCGATGAGTTTTGTCCAAATGATCGAGTGATAGAAAGCGCTCTTCTGTGGTGGTGGTGTCAGGTAGGAGTTCAACGGCGAGTTTGAGTGATGGAATTTCGCACTCGATTGGAAGTACTGCCTCTAGGCCGAATGCAAGTTGGAATGGCATGAAGCCTGTGGCAGTTTTGACTGATGTTCAGTATGCCCATAATGTAGAATAAAACTTCCGATGCCATCTGGTTTTATGATTTCTGACTAGTCGAAAAATCATGGTTTTGAGGATGCCATTTACGGCTTCGACTTGACCATTAGCTTGAGGATAATAAGACGAAGATTGATCTTGACGGAAACCTAGCATGGATGTTAATTTGGTCATCATATGATTCTGAAAGTGGGATCCATGATCTGTGACAATAGATAGGGGTAAGTCAAACCGATAGATTACCTGATTGAACAGGAAGAGAGCGGCGGTTTCGCCATCGGCCTTAAAAGTGGGAATGGCTTCCGCCCATTTTGTAAAATAGTCGACCGCAACCACGATGTAGTTGTGTCCATTTTCCAAAGTGGGATTCCAGGTGATGAAGTCAATTCCCCATTTAGCGAAAGGACCAATGGAGATAACTAGATGAAGGGGGGCAGGATGAGCATGCATTTTCTTTGTGAAAATTTGACATGGATGGCACTTCTGGACGGCTGCAATGCAGTCTTTAAACAAAGTGGGCCAATAGTAATCTGTGCACAGGATTTTTTGGGTAGTAGCTATGCCCGAAAGATGACCACCACATGCCCCGACGTGGCAGTCATTCAAAACGCATTCTGCTTTATCAAAAGTGAGACAACGTCGGAGAATAGTATCGACACCACAACGATATAATGTATCGTTTAGCACATGGTAGTGCTTTCCCTGGTGGCGGATATGACAATGGTCATCAGATGTGAGAGTTGGGTGGAAGCATTGGGCTTGTAGGTAGACCAAAATGTCTCCATACCATGGGTCCAAATAATCGACCAAGTATACAGATTCATCAGGAAATGGATCATGAGCTACTTCTCCTGGGTCGATTCTAGGAAGGTCCAATAATAATTCAGTGAAGACGAGGGATTTCTTTGCTTTGGCAGCTATGAAGACCAAATCAAATTTTTGGAGGATTATGATCCATTTGGAATATTTTCCTCCAATAATTTGTTGAGACAGGATGTGTCGCATGGGGTTCTCCAAAGCAATAACCGTAGTTTGTCGCAGCAATATATACTATCGGAGTCGGGTGATGGAAAAAACTACCGCCAGAGAAAGTTTCTCCACCTATGAATAACGTAATTCAGGTTTGATTAGACCTTTTGACAAGTAGTATATCACATGTTCACTATCGTCACTATGAACTTGAACCAGAACCATTCCAAGTGAGGATGGTGAGAATGGTTCGGCTGCCAGGTAGAGGAGAAAGTCGCGTGAGTAGTCGGGGGCACTAAGGAGTGGGGCTGAAACAAGTGCATGTTTTAAAGCATCAAATGACCATTGAGCTTGGTCATCCCACAAGTATATTGTTCCTTTCTTCAATAATCGCATAAATCCTTTCATCATCTCGGCATAGTTAACGATGAATCGACGTAAAAAGTTTGCCTTCCCTTGCAAACGTTGGAGTTGAAGGATGGATTGTGGTGCCATCAATTCAACAATCGCCTTAACCTTATTGGGATCAACCCTAATCTCGTGCTTGGAGACAATGAAACCTAACAGATGCCCGGACTTGACCATAAATATGCACTTATGAGGATTCAGATGTATATTGTAGAATCTACACCTAGAAAAAAATTCTTTCAAATGAGCGAGGTGATCAGGTCGTTTCTTGGAATGGGCCGGAAGGTCATCCAAGTAAGCCTGTACAATATGTCGAATGTCGTGAAAAGCGTAGTCCATAGCCTGCTGAAAAGTTTCTCTAGCATTCTTCAGACCAAATGGGAGTTTACGATATGCAAATGTGCCCCAAGGACAGATGAAGGCAGTTTTATGCTGGTCTTCTTTTTTAATTGCAATCTGGTTATAGCCTGAGAATCCATCCATGAAGGAAAAATATTCACATCCGGCACAATAGTCAAGATTCTGATCTACGAATGATGTAGGATATTTGTCTTTGGGACAAGCGACGTTCAGATCACGATAGTCAACAAAAACTCGAATGGTTCCTTGTTTTTTATCGATGGGGACATGATTGGAAACCCATTCCGTCAAAGGAACGGGATAGATGAAACCAGTGTTTAAAAGTTTTTCTACCTCAATTTTGATGGCGGCTGCTTTGCGCAGGTGAACAGGTCTGATTCACTGCTGAATTGGTTTGGAATTGTCATAAATATTGATTTCGTTCTTGACTATAGATGGATCTATGCCGGGCATTTCATCATAAGACTAAGAAAACACATCGCGTAATTCCTTGAAAAGGGATGTGAAGCATGCAATTTCCTCAGGATTTCAATCGGCTCTAATTTGAATATTTTCCACGATACCCGTTTTGACCGAGATATCAATGAGCATTGTTTTAGAAATATTACCCATGTTCCCTTCTGAATCGATAGTTTGAACAGTCATGTAAGTGGAGGGAACCATCTCAGGTGGATCAAAGGATGGGATTTCAGTTTTTATCACGTCCGAGTCGATCATCAAAGCGCGATGGTGAAACTCTCCCCAAGGTCGTTCTTCTAGAGACATGATCTCTCAAATATCTTTGTCTGTAGGCAAGACTTCATTGAGGGGATCCTTAGAGAGAATTGTGATGGGTGGGAGGTTTGTACCTTTGGTCTAAACCATAGGAGTGGAGGGTTCAGATGTAATTTGGATGGCTTGGTAGGCCAACTCGGGTGGTGAGAGCGGCATTTGATCTCCATAGGAATCAATGTCTGAAGGTGCCAGAAGGATCCATGGGTCGATAGAGCCATCCAAAGTGGTGGATATCATTGCAACCATGTTTGGTATCTGTGGTGGTGGGAGAGGAAAACAACCCAATAGGGAGAATACCTTCAGAAGACCGGTACTGATACTGACGTAAGAGTCAGGAAAGCCTCCTATTAGGGGTACAGTGCTACTTGGTAACGTGGTATAATCAGGGGTGTAGAAGGATAACTGATCCACTGTGATTATTTTCCCATCCAATGGAAATAGGATGAGTCGGAAGACTGAATAAACAATGGCGGTCATGGCATAAGACCAACTGTGACCAAGAAATAGATTATAGTTGAGATGGTGATCTACGACTTGAACATCCATGGTTACCGTTTTCCCACCCAGAGTGATGGGAAAGATAGCAAGGTATCCTTTTGGGAGGAATGTGTGGCCATCGAAAGCTTGGAGGGAATTCGATGGCGGTTTTAAGATAGGAGAACCTAAATTGAGCCAGCAAGCTTGTGACATAATGCAGGTCAAAGCACCTTCGTCTATGACAGTGCGATGGATTGATCTCCCTTTCGACATAGCCTGCACCTGGAATGCGAGTTGGTATGAGAGGCGAGGCTTAGTTTTTTCCATATCAAAGATAGCTAGCATGGAATCCTGGGGGTCTATTCCACCAATGGCCGAAAGCAAGGCTTTCCTTTTTGCTGGACAAGTTTGTAATACTTCGAGAGCAGACATAGCTGACGGTGCCTATGCCAAATCTTCTACAATGTTGTAGTTTTAGGCTGCACGTGCAGAGGTGTTATGAGTCATGCATCGAAGTGTCCCTTTGGGGGGTGAATCACAGAGTCAGTAGTAGGCCGTTCGATATGCAAATCGTTGGGCAGTGGTGGATTTGAACTAGTACCAGGTTCTTGAGCGTCTATGGTAGGATTTCCATAAAGCTTGGCTCGTGTATGAAGTTCAACACTCTCAATGCCATAAATGGTGGATGGTCCCTCACCGGAAGGATGCGAACCACAATTGCCCCGTTGTTGGGGTTGTGGTGGGTTGTCAACCATGTGTTGATGTTGCTGCTGTTGATGAGGGAAAGGATAATGAAGAACGATAGGTGTTTGCCCAGAATCCTTGTTTGCGATAAAATCGGTGCATTCCTGCAGCTGAGGAAATTTGTATGTCAAGTGGTCCTCCGCATAGATCTTGCAAGGAAATTTCATGGATTTATCCTTCCCTTTGTAATTTTTGGCAGCATTTTTCTAATTAGGGTTATTCTGATTGTCCGACTGCTCTTTCGAAGAAGATGTCTTTTTATTGTTCTTCTTATTCTTTCCACTAGGTTTTTGGGAAGTTTTCACAGAATTTACCTCAGCGGTAGGAAGAGTAGTCATTTGGTGAGGGGCGGTGGCAGCTGAGGATGGCTGGGAGGCTTGCCCCCGAGACTGTTTTGTGGCTACACTATAGATTGTGCCAACGAGACCATCGGCATAAGATCCAGTTTTCTGAGTAGCTGGAGGATTTGGGTTACCAAGGGCATTGGGGAGAAAATCATATAGCGTGCCAGATTGTGAATAGATTAAATATAAATTTTAGGCACGATGAATGCATTGATCTTCTGTAACCGCAACGAAAAGGCCAATGTCTTTAGAGATGTGGGGTAAGAGAGAATTACAAAACCAATTAGCTAAGAGATGATCCAAGATAAACGCTTTGACTAGCCTCCTCCTGCGTCTCCATTCATGAATGTGATCGGAGATGTGGGTGGCAGTGTCTTGGTGTAACAAGGTTAACAGTTCCGTTCCGGTTTCAAATTTGATTGGTAATTGGAAGTTCTTTAGAAACTCCATTGCTAAAGTGCGAAAAGTGTTTATGGAAACACGTGGAAATTCAATATGCCACTTGGCGGCATTTCCTGTAAGGGTGTGAGGAATCAGTCAAAGCCAAGCACTATCATCCTCCATGGAATTAGATATAGACCATAGATGAAAGGTAGTGATGTGTGCGGCTGGGTCGTCCCCTTGTTTCCCATCGAACTTTGGGATGTCAGAAGGAATATTGTGCGGTACTGGACGCCAGGGCAGATTGTGATTGATGGGATCATTAGTCAGTTTATGGATGTTGGGGATGTCCAAAGCTCCCAAAAATGGCAATTGTGGATTTTCCCCTGAATCTAACCAAGGAAGTATGGGCTGACTATTTATACCATAGGGTCTGCCCATCAATGTGTTACTAGGAGGATAAGTAGGGCTTTGATAAAAATTTCCTATAGATGGAGGGGTAGGGACATATGGTTGCTGTCCATAGGGCATATTGTATTGCGGGGTGAATGGTTGGTTGCCCCCAGTATAAAAGTTCCCTCCCATTCCAGATGGAGTTTGGGGTGGGTTAGTCCATATGGATGCAATAGAGTTTCCCGAAGACATGCTAATACTTACATAGTTCGGCAACGACATAGACCCCACACCTATATTTGAACCACTTAAGGGAATAGTATTAACAATAGGTTGTCCCATTTGTCCTAAGGATTGTAGGGGAAGTGAAATGTTCCATGCTACCTATGTGCTGGTGACACTGCCCCCTGGTATAGTGGCCAAGGGTTTTGAACTTAGCAAAGGGTTCCAACCGAAAGGGTTTCTAAAAGGAACCAAAGTAGTCACACTCGTGGGGGGAGCAACCATGGGTCCCAACGTGGCCACGGTAGGAGTAGATCCCGAAGGACTCGGCGAGATAATGACATTTGTGATGACCATAGGGTTGGGATTAGGTATATGTTGACTACTGGGGTTACCAAGTGATGGCATAGAACTGACAATCAGCGGGGAGGATGGTGGCGAACCTGGGGTAGTTGCCATTGGCATCGACCCTGTGGATGCCGGTTGTGAAATGGATGTTTGTGCGGCCGAAGACATGTCTTGGCATGGTGGAATCTGAACTATCACAGGCCCCAAAATATCAGTGAGTGGAGGATTGTAATGAGGTACGACACCTTCCATGAAAGGGTCCTCCGAAAATTCTGTATGATATGAGGCTATGTGTAAATCAGGGTTTGTCAATGGAGACTGCTCTTCTGTAGAAGGCACGAGTTCACCAAGGTTCATGTTCCTCAAGATTCAGAGGAGGTAGACCTTGCTGTCGTTGAGATAGACGACGTGGGTCAGATGACGTCACGGTGACCTGTTTGTTTTTAACAAATTTTAATAAATTTTGATGTATTATAAAGTCTCAATGACAGTAACCACACACCTAAAAAAGAAAAAATAAAAAAGGACTCTCTAAAATCAATCAGCAACTAGCTAGAATAGGGTTCCCTGTCTGAGTACTACTATTTTCTAGTGATGACATCTAGTATCACAATATTATACATAGAGGGTTGGTCGAAAGTACAGTTATGGTCACTCTGGAGCTTCGCCTGAACCTCAGACGATCAGTGTAAGCACTCTCATGAAGATGAGTACCCTCATAAAGACCGAAGACAGAGTGGGTCCGTCTATTTCAGGTACCAGGATAGCCTGTCCTAGTGACCTTGTGTAAGTCCCTAAAAAGTATGGCCACTAAAGATACCTCAAATCACAGACATCATCAGGGGGGTCCACGGTCAAGGACAACATGCTATATGGGCAGAATACCTAGATCCCTAATCTAGTTTTGACATCCCTGAAAGGAACCCCAATATATAACACACCCACTGGAAGTAGTCGAAGGCGGGCTACCTTCTTGTGCACCCAAGTGTTCTCTCGCACTGAGCTCCGGTAAAGGAACGGTCCCGATAATATGAGTGCAGTAGGATTTCGTTCGTTAATGACTCTAGTTTCAAGTTTTGAGATCTTGGGTGATTTTATCACTTTTCCTAACCCAATATCCTAGCCTGAACTACTATTGGTGTGAGCTCAAAAAGAGTAATGTGATTGATTTTATTATCGCTTGACTCTTAGTGTACTTGATTATTAGTCTTGTGGAGGGGGAGTGGACGTATGAAATGTAATTAGACTTTGACTCAAAAAACCATGCAAAAATATGCTCTAAATATTCAATTAGATGAAGAGTATTTCTACAAGGAGAGGTTTCTTTTCAACATCCATGCACTAACATTCAAATAGCACAGTTCAACTTCAAAGATTCAGACTTCTATCTACCTCTTCTTAACAGTCTATGAACTAAAATTTTCAGAATTAACTCAGCTAGATGCTATAAAACTAAAAAAAAAAAATTCTTCTTTAAAAAGTAAATGCTTTTGACACCAAATTTTCAAACAAGAGCAAACAAACATAAATTCCAGCTTAGTAAACAAGCACATGGATTCAGTCAAGGAGAGATACTGATGGTCAAAAAACTCTGCAACCAAAACACAATCACAGGGGTGAACAACAAATTTTGGCTGAGTAATGCACTGTCTCTGAGTAAAGACAACGTTAATCCAGATACTAACGCACTGTATTTAAGTAGAGCCAACATTATAATGCACTAGAAAACCAACAGAGGTAGCGTTAGCCAGGGTAAATTTCTTTAGATGGTCAAACAGAAACAAGATTGAACTCTGCAAGCTTTTTAAATGTCTACTGGGCATAAATACTGGTCAGAAGGGTCTGTGAACAGAGGAAAGAAGAAAGGAGGAAAAAAATAGTTCGGAAGCTATGGGGAAGTCCCCAGCGGAGTCGCCAATTCTGCTAAAGGGTAAAATTATTGGGTTGTTGGTTATCGAATATCCCGCTCAGGGCTTTTCGGTACCCGAGGCAGACAGTAAGATTAGTTGTATAGTTCACAAAGATGACACATACATATTCATATTAACTTAAAACAACTTGATAGAATAAGATGGAAGATTACCTCTTTAATGATCTTGAATTCTTTTGGAGAGCACTGAACAGCGAAGCAGGGATCCTTCTTCACCAGCTCCAAAACTCGACTCTGCAATCAGTCAAAGCACCCGTGTAATCTCTACCATAACATACATTTCCTATCAATTAATTCAATATATTTAAACAATTCACATCTAAGCCATTCATCTCATGCTATGTAAATAATCAAATAATAATGACAATATCAACACATAGAATGGAAAAAACAAATGCAATTCTATTGACTTATAAAAAGGAGGATTACAACCGCCAGTTGTACCAAGCCCTCCTCAGCCTTCCAATCTCTCTATCTCTCAAAGTGGTGATGTCTTGACCAACAAGTTCTCAATGAACCTCTTTGACCTTTGACCTTCACACTAAAACAATGATCTCTACTTCACAAGTATTCAAAAACTTTGACAATCCTTTGACCTTGAACCAAGAGCCTTCAACTCCATTTTATAGGAGATGGAGAGAGCAATCATTGCCCTTCTCTTTCCATCAGTTCTAAATAGAAAAAACCAAGATGTTTCCTCAACTTCCATGTTTTTTCCTTCTTTGAGAGTTCAGTTGTTTATGGCAAGGCCCAATAAGAGATTAGTGCTTTTCAATTTCCTTTTTGTACTGACTCTCTTGTGAGAAAAAGCTGGAAATTCAAATCATTCTCTGTGGGTTTTTCCTGTTCCAAACTCAAAACATGGGTAACGCTACCCTCTAGTGTAAACAAAGTGTTTCCCTAGTCACTAACGCGGCCTATTCACTGATCAGGTGCATTATAACGTTCTTGTGTTGTTATAGTGAGGCGTTACCTTGGCAGAAATAGGTTTAGTTTACGTATTTGTATTCCTTCCATATTTATCTTCTCCTCTGAGCTGATGAGGAGGTATTTTGACTTGTAACACTCAACCCTAATTGTTATAGGATTCTAGAGTGTTTTTCCAACCAAGGCTTCCAGGAATAGTAACTCAACCCACAGTTGTCCACCGGGATTCTAGAGCATTTGTATAACCTAGGCTTCCAGGAACTAACAACTCAATCCAACAGATAAAGGAATCATGAGAACCAACTAGAAAACAATCAATGGAAATAAACTGTTAAAATTGGAAACTAGGGCCAAACTCCACCTTGAAAAACTAACAGGATGGAGATTATATTTTTATTGGATTCCTCTTTCTTAGAGGTGAAATATTGATCTAAATATCATCTTGCTTGGATGAGAGGCAGTGAGATTTTGAATTTAATTCTCACATGTGAAAATTGTCAAGGTCGTCCAGAAGTCTAATGTAGGCTCATAAACCCCAACAGATGTGTCTCCACTCTCAATGAATTGTATAAATAAGAGTTACCACTTCCTCATTTTGGACATCATAACTAAACATGTTTTGTCTCCTCTCTTCATTTTTTTGTACAAGGAGAAACTTCTCTTCTTCTTCACATGTGTGGAAAGTGTGACTAGATATTTTAGAAATTGTAGAACTATTTTTGGGTAATTTTCAACATCATTGACAGAGAGTCAACACCACTATTTTGACTGCATTTTTTTCAGCAATTTTATTCACTCTCCTTAGGCCGCATATTCTGGCACAAATATCGAGGAAACTGGAGCAGGTTGACATGTGTTTACCACAACACCTTTAACCGCAATGTTGACTCTATGTTGACTATGTTTGATTGTGATTTTCAGATCTGTTTGGGGTTTACTTAGAGAGTTTCTGGAGGCCGCGTTGACTAGTTATGATTGAGCTAATTTTGAGGAGTATTCTTGCTGGTTTGACTAGTGCTCACTTTATGGTTAGTGCATATTGTTAACTATTGTTTGACTGGAATATTTTGATAGTGATTTGGCAAGTGTATTTTTGTATATTGTACTCTCTATCTGCTAAGTTTTTGAAGAATAATTAGAAGATTTGATCAATGGTTTTCCCCACATTGGGGTTTTTCCCTGGAATCCACCAAACATTATGTCCTATTGTCTTAGCTAATAAGGAATAATGAACTAAATTTCTCTAAATCATAGAACATACCATTGCAATAAAAAATTAATATGGTACCAGAACCCGGGTGAAGAAAAATCCCAAGCAAGAGTGAGAACAGAAATCACTGATATTTGTTGTACAAGGACAAGGTTCAATGATAAGAATGATTATCATGCATGGAAGATGTCTCTTAACTTGATTTTGGAAGAAAATGAAGTCATGGATTATGTGCGGGGAAAGATTGTTAAGCCTCCTTCGAATCCATTGGTTTCCACTAAGAAGAATTAAAAGAAAGGAGAGGTCAAATCCATGAAGACCATCAACGATTCTATTCAAAAGCATTTTGCTTCTTACATCTCTGAGTTGGGCACATCTAAGGAGATGTATGACAATTTGGTTAGAATTTTGAATGCTAGAAACACAAATCAAGTCCTCTTTATCAAGAACAAGATAAAGGAAATCAAGATGGATAGAGGGGCATATATCCAATCCTACTTCATGAGGATTACAAAAATAAAAAATGATCTTCTAGCTATTGGATAGGTCATTTCTGACCAGGAGCTCACTCTTATTTCCCTTGGAGGTCTTCCTCGGGCATGGGATGTTTTCAATACCACCACCCTCAACAACGACAAGATTCCAGGTTTTGATGAATTATTGACTAGATGCACTCAAGAGGAGACAAGGATGGTAGAGAGATACATGCCTTAAAATAGGAATGATCCTACTCCATACTCTGCTCATCCTAAAATAAAAAACAATGATGGTACAAGGAAACAAGGATAATGAAGACTGGGATTTAAATAAGGAAGAAATGGTAGATGTTTCAATTGTAATAGGTTTGAGAACTATGCCAAAGAGTGTCCAAATAAAAGGGATACACCATGAGATGATGATTACAACAAAAATTTCAAGGGAAACAAAAATCAAAGGAATAACATGTTCAATAACAAAGGAAAGAGAAATTCTCTCGCTGCACGATATGGGGATGGTCAACCTTCCAAGAGATCTAGAAACTCTGGGTATGATGAATCTAATGTTGAAGATAACAAGAAAAAATAATTTCTTCTTATATATTCCCTCTCTGTTGCCTCTCCTATGGCAACCTTGGATAATTGTTTGATTGATAGTGGCGCATCAAGGCACTTCGCTGGGTAAAAAGAGGCCCTCTCACATTTTATGAAAAGGAAACCAATTTGGAAATCATATTTCAAGACAATGCCACCTATATCATGAAAGGGACGAGGGTTGTTACTCTTCATTTAAATAAAGTCCAAATCCCTCATCTACAAGATGTATTATATGTACCTAACTTGAAGAAGAATTTAGTATCTATTTCAAGAATCAAAGAAAAATGTTTCAAGGTGGCATTCATTGATGGAAAGGTACGTGTTTGGAAAAGGAATTTAAAAGAAGCACTCACTATTGGATTAAGGGTTGATACTATTTATCAAGTTGGAGGAAGTTTGTTGGGATCCATGACATGAAACACTACTCTTAAATCCAAAATATGGCACTAGAGGTTTTCTCACCTTCATTATAAAGCTCTTCCTAAAGCTAGAAAGATGGTCACAGGTGTTATTGTGAATTCTAATTGCAAGCGTATGAAAAAATCTCACTTTAGCTGTGCATAAAAAACAACCCTAACATCAAAGATGGCTGCCAATTTCTTTAGATATATAGTTAGTTGACAAAGATAAATGCTACAAAATCTAGATCTATGCAGTCAAAGACATCAAGCAGTAAATAAAAGCAAGAGTTGCTCCATGCATCCAATAGACAAAACAAGAATATTTTTAAATAATTTTTGTATTAATGACACCTAGGAAGGGAACATTGAAATATGTTACCAGTCCCTCTCAATGGGATGGGTTCTTGTATGTCCTCAGGGCTTCAACTCTAAGATCCTTCTCTCTTGACGGTGTAGAAAACCCAGACAAAAATGGAACTCAAGGAGAGTTCACAAGCAAAAAGATAGAAAAATATGACAATGATGGAGGATCAAAGTCAGACCAAAAGTATAGATCCAGAGTGATCTTTAGGAACAAAAGGTAGTGAATGAATGGAAAAACCCTTCTATTTATAACAAAATATTGAATTAGTCTAGATATTGATGCATAATTAAAATATTATTAAGCAAATCTAGATCCAACTTTTATGAAATATTTTATTATATTTTTTGAAGGGAAAAGAATTTAAATTTGGTCAAATCCCTTTATTTGTAAATAATAAATAAATAAATTATTTTTTTATTATTTTTAAGAATGTGGTTGAGTAATAATTAAATAAATAGTGATTTATTCAATTATTTATAAACGATTTAGTCAACTTTAACAAGGAATACCATTTAAATAATTATTCCTAGAAAATAATAAGATAAATAGTGATTTATCTCATTAATTTTCCTATTTTGGGTTAAATATGACCAGGAATATTAATTAAATTTTGTTTAACTAATTATTCCTTGAGGAAAATCAAAGAAATATGGATTTATTCAATATTTCCTCACGAGGTTTCCTGTTTAGACCATAAACAACTTAATAAATTATGAATTACTAAGTAATTTTTCATAGTGAAAGCAATTTTACTTAGGTTAAAATTGGTCTTACATGGTGTACTTTGGTCCATCTAATAGTAACATGTTAGATGACCGAAAATTGGTGTAACAGATTGTCCCCCATTGTGCGAGCGTTAGGAGCTAATCGTATGACCGAAGTACGTTGTAAGAACTCAATCACTAGACACCGAAGGGGAAGTCAAAGAGAGATAAATATAAGGTAGACTAAAGCGCTAGAGGACAAGAACCTGAGGAGGCGAGACTTACAAGTGCAACAAGTCTCTTTTATGAGTGAGTACCTGTTCCACAAGATTTGGGGGAGGCATACCTATCCCCGCCGAGATAACAAAGTACAAAGAATAATGTGTCCAGTAAAAAAGGGACTGAACTATATAGTACATATTAGCATAAACATGGGCCAGATAAAAAAATGATAATGGATCCCACATACATACTATGCCTGGGATAACAACCAGGAATTATACAATAATATCTGAGTACATGAGATATAAGTACAACCAAAGAGGCCCTGTAAAACAGGAGAGGGCTCTGAAAATATGAATGATAGATGCAAACTTATAAAGAGGCGCTGCAAGCGATGAGGCTGGAACCATCAAGACTATGGAGTTGTATCGAAGGATATAATGAAGAGGTCATCCAAGCATGTGGGGGGCTACCTGAAGGGCCACCCCCTCATGAGGTCAGAAACATCTCACACACACCCGGGAATCACTAGTGCAATCTACTGCATCACTGAACCATCAAGTATATGGATCTCGACCATGGGGTAAGGGGTTGGAGCTGAGAAAAAATCAAGTTAAAAGGAAATAAGGAGTCTCGTTGCCTGATCCGAGACACCGAACAAGAGTGGAAGCTGGATCCAAGGTACACCGCCCTCTAGACCTGTCTTCTCGAATGAATGAGCTGAGGTCGATAGAAGGAGGTTCGCTATAGGTGAGGCAATAAGGGATCCTCAAATAAGGCACGAGAGATAATAGTAGAGTGACACACAGGCTAACACCAAGGATGATGATGGAATGGGGGGTACTGATTAGTAGGCTGACGACTTCCCTTGTTAGAGCATGAAAGTAATATTCCAAAAATTGCACACAGCAATTTGGAATATTAGAGTTTGTTGTTTTTACTTAGGAGAGGAATAAATGGGTAAGGTGGCCCATGAACAATAAAAATATCAATAAATTCCACCTTAATGAGGAAGATTATTACCTTAGGAGCTGGATTTTACACTTTCAAGTGTGAAAAAGGGGAAAATAGATGAGGACAGAGTCAAGTTTGACTAAGTCAACATGCATTCTTGAGGAGGAAGAGATCACCCAAGTAAACTAGCTCAATGTGAACAAGTATCAGCTAGACACTCATAAAAAGAGCTGGATTGAAGACCCCTCAGTGTGAAAGGAGGAAATACAGGTGAACTAGTTCCAGTTGACCAAGTCAACAACACTGCTAGAAGAGGAGGGAAGCCAACAAGGACAGCGCAGTTTTGAAGGAGGAATCTTCACTAGGAAGTCACCTCAACAATGTGTGGGGTCCAGGGTGATAAGGCTCACAAAGGATAAAAAGGAGGGCATAGCAGCAAGGAGATCATTCAGTATTCAGCTATCTTTGGTCTTTTGACTACTTGCATGCTTCAGCTATTTAGCTGTGGTTGCAGCACTACTTAGTGCAAAGAATTCTCATGTGGGAATTCCATCCTCTTCTCTGGATCAACTTGCTTAAGGGATCTAAAGGGAAGGGTTTGAGCTTCAATTCCATCATCTAGCTTAGGGCCAATCAGCCATCAACATCTACAGTGCAGTCATCTCTAGAAACTGTGTCCTTTATGCAGGTGCAATAGTTGCAGGGTTGCACCCCTGGATTTTGTGCTAGTGTTTGAGGAGGACGTGTTTATTTCCCTCTGGGAGTTCTAATAAGAAGGGCCAAGGGCCATTTTTCTGTATTTATCAGCTATCTTATGTCATATTCAGCCATGTTTAATACAGAGATGTAGTAACTATGTTATTTTCTACAGTGTTTCTTTTTATACATGTATAATGCCGGAAACCCTTGCTGGGTGTCTTATTCTTTGTGTAAAAGAGGTTAAACCTCCATTTCTCTACCATATGATTAATATAATCTCTAGATTATTCTTATTCCTTCATTTACTATAGAAACCCTCATGGGAATTACGCTCTCACAGTTTCAAAAATTCTGTTGTAGAGAAGTCATGGGATCGGGGTGTTTTTAAGCTATCTTGAGCACGGGAGATCTATTTAGTGTAGCTAGATTTGTTGAAGATTGCAACAAGAAACTGTGAAGGATGCATCCTGAAACATCATTCCTGATCCTATTTGGAAAGTAATCACCTAAACTAGGTGGGGCCCACACAGGTGATTTTTGTTGCAAAGTCTATTTTTAGACTATGTCTATTTTTAGACATGTCGATCATATTCTATGAGTCGTTATGATTAGCCTAGGATGAAGCGATTGTTGGAAAACATATGGATTCTATTTAGATGATATCGCTAACCTATTTTTACTCACTAAAATAGATATGTCGAATAATATTAGCTCTTAATAATATTTGGACTATAAAAATTATCTTATTTCGGAGTACTTCAGCTATGCACACATGTGGCACAGATGATAGATGAATTACGCTATTCCCAAGGGCCAAGTATTGGCTTCTGCCAAGGTTAGATTTTGCTAGGACTCGTTGAGTGGGTAGTTATGGAGTCGTGTTCAGCTTTTTAACCAATCTAAACACAGTCGTTTAACAATTCAGTCTAACCCGATTGACACTATGAGAGTGTAGTGAATTAATTATTAATTAATTCACTAATTATAAACTCATTAACTAACCAAGAATACACCTGCTAATCCCCGGCAGCATGGATGGGGCTTAGGTGGGATCGTTGAAGAGGTAGGTGAGAGCGTTATGTGACTATAGTGGATACAGTTTACATCCAACACTCGCATAAATGTCTTTAAACACTGCGTGAGCAAGGTCGGGATAACGGGAACCCATCAAGAGTCATTCTTCTGTTGAAGGATTGCACAAGAGAGGCAAAGCACGTGCGTAGATTGGAGCATGTCACAGATCTACCGATTAGTGTGTAGCAATTGGAGATTGTACCGAGAGCTTGTGAGGAGCTTTGTATGATGATTGTTACATGATCTCTATGACATATAATATACAGATAGTTGGGGGTTTTCAGCTTTAAGCTTTCCCATAAAATACTGTGTTCATATGTGTGAATGTTTATGGTTTTAATGTGTGCATGTAATTGATTTTATTTCCACAATTAATGATCAATGGTAGAAGAGATTCTGTATTGTGCAAGGAAGACAAAATAGTGTGTGACTGTGAGAATCTCATGAATAATTTATCGCTATTCAAATTTATACGTATACATGGTATCGCAGGGATATTGACTGCTGAGCAATCAGCAGCCATTGAAGTGGTTTAGTTTTAGATGTTCCGTGAAAATAAAAATGGAGAAGAATGACACTATTCGACATACTTGAAAGTTTGTCCACTCAGGATGAGCTTGGAGTGTAGGAGTTAGTTTGGTCGAGGAAGGACAATTCAAGTTAGTTTTGGATTCATGGTGTAGAATTTACAGACTCGAAGTAGATGGGAGCGTTCATGGAGCTTCCTTTGCATCGTTGGGAAGCAAAGAAAGACATGCAATTGATGCTTGAGAGGGAGCAAGTTTTGCATGCAGGTAAGAGTGAACCTCGGGATGTGGAGCAACCACAAGATGAGGATCATGGAGTGGGAGAAACCACTCATGTAGATAAATTTCGTGCCAGATGGGCAGAGGGAGTGCATGTAGCTATACCACCAGGTGAGAGGTGGGGCGACATGCATGATTAATCCCAAGAGGAGATTTATGGGCAGGATTCATTGAGATGGTGTGGATCTCATGAATTGAACCTGGCTACGAGGCACCCATAGAGTAGCAGGAGCGTGATCAGTTGGATTGATGCAGGCAGATCAAAGTGATATTGTCGGATACTGGAGCGCGGATCAGAGTTGACAGCAAGTGCAGAGTGCATGGGTGCAAGAGTTCAACAATGCAGTGGTTCCTGATGACATGTGCAGTTGGTACCAGCAGAAGTCGAAAACTTTGATGATAGATGCATCAGACTGATTGAGTTGTTTGGATCCTATTTAGTTTCGGAAGAGTTGCAGAGCAGATGCATGGAGTTTAATGGCTCTTGTGAAGGTTGCAGGGCGAATGCATGGAGTTGCATGTCGCATGCAAAGACATTCCTTTCTTGTTGAGAGGGAGTGTTGAAGACTGCAACAAGAAACAGTGAAGGAGGCATCCTGAAACATCATTCTTGATCCTATTTGGAAAGTAATCACCTAAACTAGGTGGGGCCCACACAGGTGATTTCTGTCGCAAAGTCTATTTTAGACTATGTCTATTTTTATACATGTCGATCATATTCTATGAGTTGCAGGATGCTATTTGTGGATGGTTGGTCAAGTTGGAAAAATAGATGGACTTCTATTTTTAGACATATTTGGCGGAATCTATTTTTATATTTCTAGTCTAAAAATAGATATATCGAATATTATTAGCTCTTAATAATATTTGGACTCTAAACATTATATTATTCTCTTGGAGCACTTTAGTTAAGTGCACAGATGTGGCACAGGAGCTGACAGAAGGAATTACGTTATTCCTAAGGGTTAAGTGGAGCTATTGCATGGATACTTCAGTTAGAACTCATGTTGAGGTAGTTAATGGAGTTGTGTTCAGTTTAACTAATCTAAACATAGTTGAGCTAGTTGTATCTAGTCTAACTAATTGATACACTAGTGAGAGTGGTGTGAATTAATTATTAATTAATTCACTAATTATAAACTCATTAATCAACTAAATAATACATCATTTAACTTCAGTGCATGGACAGTTTTAGTGGAGACCAATGAAGAGGTAGGTGAAAGAGCAGTGTGACTATAGTGATGCATGGTTTGCATCCAACACTCAGTAGAGATGAATTTAAATACTGCGTGAGCAAGGCTGGGGTAATCCGAACTCATCAAGAGCTATTCTTCAGCAGGGATTGCGCATTAGAGGCAGTGTATCAGGTGGCAAAGATTGGAGCATGTGTTTTGCTAGATCTAGCTTGATTAATGTGTAGCAATTCGAGATTGTACTGAGAGCTTGTGAGGAGCTTTGTATGATGATTGTTACATGATCTCTATGACATATATAATATACAGATAGTTTGAAGTTTTTATCTTTAAGCTTTCCCATGAAATATTGTGTTCATATGTGTGAATTTTTATGGTTTTAATGTGTGCATGCAATTGATTTTATTTCCGCATGTGATGATCAATGGTAGAAGAGATTTTGTATTGTGCATGAAGATAGAATAGTGTGTGATTAGGAGAATCTCAGTGAAAAATATATCAGTTATTCAAATTTCTACAAGATTCATTTTTTTCACCTCCAATTCTGTAAGTGGGTTTTATATTGTCTAAAATAAGGGATCCAAGTACCAGTATCCACTGTTATTGTGTTATTTGCTGAAGATAGCTGTTTTATGCCCTATATCACTACATTTCCCCACTTGGGAAGGAGGATATAGGCCATATTCTTGCTGAGGTTCTTACATCTGCTGGTGAGATGTTCTTTTACATCTAATGCGCTTCTCTACATTGCCATGCTCATGATTTGTTGAAGCTCCAACTTTGGAATATCATAAGATATTCCATTTTCTGTAGAAAATCCCTGTTTTGGGATATTACAGTGGTATCAGAGCTTCCATCTTGGCTCAGCCTGTGGATTTTAGATCCAATAAGAAAATAAAAAGAAGAGGATAACAAAATTATGGAGAGGATGAGATTACTCTCATCGATTTTTAGATCTAGTAAGGAAGAATAGAAATGCATTGAAACTCTAAGAGGGTTTCAAGGAGGAGCAAGCTACAGTGAGACCTCTAGAAGGTTTCGAGAGGAAGAAGTAGATCCATGCACTTCCTATTCTCATAGACAGAGTGAAGAGCAAGAAGACCACTTAGAGCATGAGATCCTGAATGAATATTTGGCAGAATACAAGTGCCAACCTAGGGTTGTCAAAGAGATCCTAGATCTTCCTCAATTTATCCAACTGAGAGAGGAAAGAAGGCCATGTAGCAGCAGGATGATAAGGGGCAATAGATTCCTATTTTCTACCTTTGATGGATCAACACTATGTACAACATAATCTTGGGTGATGAGGTTGAAGGCATTTTTCCTACTACATCCAGTGGTGGAAAAATAGGTTGTGGAGATTTGGGTGCTGCACTTGGAGGGAGAGGAAAAATCTTGGTGGTTAAGCCATGTAAATCATACAAGGGTGTCTACTCTTGCAAATTTTACTCAAGGAGTTGTTAGCCATCAGTAAATTTTTGATTGAGCAAATGATGGCTAAAAATAAGTCTTAAGCCTTCAAGAGATTGTTTTAATGAAAAACTACTCATTCTTGAAGTCTTCTTGTGCTGTTTGAACTTTGTTGGTAATCTTCATTGCTATATCATTATAAACAAACCAAAATTAAAACTGCTGCCCCCTGCAAGATTGTTCCCTAAATAACCTCCTTTTTCATCATTTCATTCACTCATCTTGACCCTTTTTATCCTCCATCTACCTCTGAAAAATCCCCTTTTACCCTTCATTTTTCCCTTCAAATCTAATAAATTTCCTTTATCAGTTTTGAAAACCCCCTTTCCCTCCTATCAAAACCCAAAAAAAGCCTGAAAACCCAACTTTTTAGGCCAAAAACACATTTCTTCAAACAAATAGGGCTTAAGCGCCTTTTGGCTTAGCCCTCAACCTCTAATCTCCATATAATCTCAGTGCTATAACCAAGCACTTTTAAAACTGAGCTCCTTCACCACCGCTCCTAGTCACTCATGTCTCCATATGCCCCAGTTTTGCGCTTGGCGCTAAGCCCTCTCCTTCGACTCAAATCCTGCTATTTATTCAACCTTGTGAGTGAATCCTATCCGTCGATCCATTTGATTTAACAATCCTCATCTAACCCGATGACCCAACTTCACCAGGGTCTACCATCCACCATATACAAACACCCACCCAATCTTACTCTGACACCTGGCCTCCACTCAAATGACTTATCATGCAACTTTTTCATCGCGCTCATTCCGCATCGTTGGATTTTGAGCCTCCGATCCAATGGTTGATGATGCATATCACAAAATTCTTGCACTCGAGGTTTAATGCTTCAAAATTTTGCGATATCAGCGGTATCGAAAATGCCACGTGGTGAGCAATCAATGGAATCGCATTGCCTTCGGGCAAAACCACTTACAGCCCGAAGGTTGTGTGATAGCCACCAGTGGTTTTCTAAAATCACTCCTCATCTTCGTGCCCATATTCAAAAATAACCCTGAATAATTTATTTCTGCCGTGATTTCTGCCTCTCTGCCACTGCAAAGGCCTTTTCCCCTCACTGCTCCTCACCCTCATCAACCTCTGTCGCAGTTATCCTCATTCCCGCAGGCTTATATGATATGGTTTATATTTTTTGTTGCAGGTTTAATGGCCGATAAGGTGCCAAAGCGACCCATAGTATGATGATAACACGAAGGCCATGGATGACGATCCCAAGCCCGTTCGTCGCAAAAGGGTTATCTAGAGGAGGGTTTTAATCTCCACATTTATCGATGGATCATGACCATCGGCCTTCACTAAGAACCCTCCAGTCAAGCAAAACCTCTACACACATGCCAACAAACGGAAACATAGTGAGCATCAATTAGCTGAAGAATCAAAGCATAATCAAAGGATTAAAGGTTTTAAATTCAGATGAAACAGATAGGCACAGTCAGCAAAATTCGAATATGATCTAAAGGGCCCAAAGCTAAACAGAGAGCCTAATCAGGCATAAACACAATATTAAAGTAAATCAGTGTTTTAAAAGGAAATGAAATAAGACAAAACAATGAAGGACACCTCAGTGCCACATCAGAGAGTCTAGTTACTTCCTCATCAACCTATTCTGCCACTTGCAGATTTATCTCCGCAAAAGAATACACAATGAATGCACAGTCACAGATCTTTTTCCAAAGACAGCTCAGAATTTATGATCAGCCTACCAAAGCCCCCAAAAGTCAACAATAGTAACTAAGGATGATGAAATTTAAAATAAAAACATTAAAATAGAGATGAGCACTTGAAATCTTCTCCCTTAGGCCTCCCAAAGGTCAATGCACCATTACTCTGTATTAATTGAACTAATAAACCATTCTTACACTCCACCTCCTCATTCTTCTATAAATACTGTTGTAGAAGACATTATAGAGGTTGGTCTCTAGATATCTGTTACATGTAAATAGCTTTTGAAGTTGTTGTAGCCCTGTTTGTAATTGAAGACACATAAGCTGAGATGAGAAGTTCAGAGTTGTAGAGGCCCACTGGACTTGGTGATTATAACTGGTTTGAACATCAAATATAAATAGCTGATTTATGGGATCCTGGTCTATGTCAATGGTGATGTGTTTCTCACTGTAAATTGTTATTTTATTTTTGTTCCCATTCTGTCCACTTTTCTTTGATAAAGAACATCAAATATAGATTAGGATTTACTTCTGAAGTACCCTAAATCTCACTGAAAATATTTATCCTTTATGTTTTCTGCTGATTGTTTATTTAAAGATAATTCAATAGAGTATAACCAGTGAAGGGTTGGTAAGCCCATATTTCCTGAGTACAACTTGAGATTTTATCTTTGAATGTTCTTGAGAATTTTGCTAATTAAATTTGAGCTAGAGAATTTTATGGCTAGCCCTGTCCTCTGGTTTATCTCCAACAGTTGCTTTGAAAAGTTCCCTTAAGAGTATGTTGAAAGCAAGATAGTTTCAAAGTACTTACTTGATCTTAGACTACCTTTGTGTTTATCATGAATGTTTCCCCTTTGAATATACTGAAAGCAGGCTAAGTTAAAAGTCTTTACTTGATCTTAAGCTATTTTGTGTGTTTTAATTTTTTTCTCTTGAAAGTACATCAAAAGCAGGCTAGTTTAAAAGTACTTACCTGATCTTAGATTACTTTTGTGTCTTTCCTTATGTGCATGCCAAAAGAAGGATAGTTTCAAAGTACTTACTTGATCTTAGGCTGTTCTTTGTTTCTTCATGTGTTTTATTTCTTTCACTTCATTTGTTATTGTTTCATTTATTGTTTCATTCCATAATATCAACTTAAAGATATCCTTTGACATAGATGAATTGCCCCATGGACCACTCTTGAACCTTGCTGTGCAATTAAATCCTCTTATGACTCCATAGCCCAATGGATTGATGTTGCTCCTTGCCTATCTTATCAGCTGAACCATTCCTTCACCTACTCACATCTTCACCCTTCATTAAGATTTCCTTAATATTCATTATATCCTTGCCCAACCAAACAAAAACAAACAAAGACTTTGTTCTTCATAACTAGCCTAAAATCACACTTCAAACTTTAAAGATCATATCTTTGAACTCATACATAAAGAGATCCCTCTCTGAATCTTGGATGGCTAGGTCCTCAGATTCCAAATTGGTTTTGATGTAGGCTCTGCAGCATTTTTACTTGCCAATATTGCAAACTACGGAGACCTAACATGTTGGCGACCATACTGGGGAACTTCTGAGAAAAATCCTTAAAACTAAACACTCAGTATTCAGTGCAGTATAAGTAGCTTTCTTCAAGCACTACCAAGAATAATGGTGATCATGATATGCCTTATCTGAATCAGTGACAATCTAAGTTTTCTTAGTATTCTAACAAATCCTTATCAAACCTTGAAGAAATCAGCCAAGTAAGCCATAGAGTAAGCCCTGTTTGTCTCATCACCGTAGCTAAGTGCTGAAATAGATTTAGGACACTCTCATAAACCACAGGACTGTAAAAACTCAGAAAACCCAAAAATATTTCAGATTGGTATTCAAACCTTTTAATGGTGGTGGACCATAAAACATTTTACCTGCTAAAATCTAAAAATTTCCACCTGGTGATTCCACACTCCTGAATAGACTTAAATACTCCACTGGGAAACCCATTTCTATTATAACATCATACAAACTCACTTAAGGAAATTGTGAGAGGTCAAGTTTCCTTGTTTGAAAGATTAGTTAGCCTATCAAATATTGTCATGTTTGGTTAAACTTTTCTTACTATTGGGTTTGAAAACATAGCATAGTGGCTTCTAGAAGAGTTCATACTAGAGCCCATCTCGACCCAAATCCTCCCGATATAGTTGATAATCCAAAAATTATACTTAGGAAATATCCTAAGTCTAAAACTTCAACTCTTGTTAGGCCAGTCTATAGCGCTATTTCTATTCCGGAAAAACTTATAGCTCTGCAAGATTCACAAGTTGACTTAAGAAACCCATTCAGAACTAGGTCACTTGATGATATAGATTAGATAGATTTTGAGTTTTCACACTCACCCCAACATAGTGGGGAAAACACTGTTAGCAGAGAAACCACCCCACTCGATTTACATTTCCTTCAAAATTTTGGTTTCTCTCATCCTAGATCTACTCAACAGTCTCTTGCTTATCCATCCAATTCTGTTATCCATACACCCACTATTCAAACTACCCCATTCCATCAACCCCCTCACTTCTTACATCCTCCACCTGTAAACCCCCCATTTTTCCCACAACCTCCTATCATGGTAACATGGTATGCACCCCTAGTCCTTCCTTTACCTTTAGTCAATCTGCCACAGGACTATCAGTCCAAGATACCATTATATGATTCTAGTGGTGCTACTACTGCTTCACAACATGTGGACAAGATGAATGACTATTTCGAAAGAAATGAGATTGATGATGAAACTGTCAAACTCAGATTATTTTCTCAAAGTCTAGGGGGAGGAGCAAGAAAATGGTTCAAAGGCTTAACCCCTCATATTATTAATGATCTCCAAGCTCTCCATCAGTCATTCCTAAATAAATGGGAAGTTAGAAAAAACCCTCTCCAAATACTTTCAGATTACAAAAACCTCAAAAGAAACACTGGGGAAAGTGTTCAAAATTATTGCACTAGATTCAATAGTGTTTATAATGACCTACCCCCAGAATTGAAACCTCCACAAGCCTCTGCTTTGGCCAAATTTCCTGAAGGATTTGATCCTAAAATGGCATACTAGCCAAGAGAGAGAAACCCCTTGACTCTGGAAGACATTCAAAAGGGAGCTCTAGCTGTGGAAGTGAATCTAATTGAGAAAAGAGCTAGGATGAGGAATGAAAAGAAAGTATCATTTAGGGAGGAAAGTGCACCCTCCACATATAGCTCAAAAATGGAAATAATGATGGAGGAAATGATGAAGAAAATTAGCATACTTGAGAGAGCACAATCTAGAGAAAATCAATCAGTTCCCCAAAACAGAAATCAATCTCAAAATCAAAATCAGAACTTTAGGATAAATCAACCTCAAAACGGACAAAGAGAGGATGATCAACAGATTAGACCTCCTTTCCAAGAAAATTATGTTGATGAGGATTAACAAACCAATGAACAAATAGAGGATGACAAGATGAATATGTTGGGAGTAATTAATGAGGATTATAATCTCATTTATGAAAGAAAACATTGTTTGGTCTCCAAGAAGGTAAACTTCTTGGACATATCATATCAGAAGAAGGTATAAGGATAGACCCAAAAAGGATTGATGGCATATTGCAAATCAGCCATCCCAGAAACATCAAGGAACTTCAATCCTTCATTGGAAGGATTAATTTCCTGAGAAGGTTCATACCCAATCTAGCTGAACTCCTTAGAAACATAAAAAACATGCTTAAAAAGGAAGGAGGAGTTAAATGGACCTTAGAAGCAAAGAAATCATTTGAATTGGTAAAACAAGCACTCACCAAAACACCAATTCTTATTAGTCCTGATTTTTGAAAGGATTTCTTCATTTTTTCATTTTCATCAGAACACACAGTAGCTGCTATCCTATTACAGAAAAAATTGAATGGACAAGAGCAGCCCATTGCATTTTTCAGCAAATCATTAAGAGATGCACCTCTGAAGTACAACATAATGGAAAAACAAGCCTTTGCCTTAGTCAAAGCCTTAAAATACTTCAGAGTTTACATTCTACATTCCCACATCATAGCATTTGTGCCTCATTCAGTGGTGAAAGACATATTGACCCAAAATATAGATGGCAAGAGAGGAAAGTGGATTGCTGTAATTTTAGAGTATGAATTAGAAATCAAGCCCACTAAGCTCATAAAAATTCAAGGACTAGCAAAACTGGTGGCTGAATCTAACTTCCAAGCTCTTGATATAAACATGTTTAATGCATTAGATGAACAGGAGGAGTGTTTAACTCGAATTATTGAAGACCATTTTCTAAATTCATCTTGGTATGCTGACATTTTGTATGTTTTGCTCAACCTCAGTGTTCCTCCTGGTTTTTCTAAAACAAAGGCAAGATTTTTAAAGCTGAAGGCTGTAAATTACTGCATTTTGAATAAATGTTTATATTGGAAAAATGCTAGTGGATTATTGCTTAAATGTTTGCCTGAGAATGATGCAGATAAGATCAAGCATGAGTTTCATGAAGGAGAATGTGGAGGCCACCTCTACTAGAAATAAACTACCAAAAAAATCCTTAGAGCTAGTTACTACTGGCCCACTCTCTTTCAAAATGTCCATAAGATGATTATTTCCCGTGACAAATGCCAAATATTTGAAGGCAAAAGGAAAGTGCTTCCCTTACCCCTGCAACCAATCACTGTTGAAGCTCCTTTTCAACAGTGGGGTCTAGACTTCATTGGGGAAATCCATCCTCCCTCATCTACCGAACATAGATGGATCCTCACAACAACAGACTATTTTACCAAGTGGATAGAAGCCATCCCTTCTAGGAATTCCATAGATTCAGTTCTCATTTCATTCCTTGAAAACCATATATTATCCAGATTTGGCTGTCCTAGAAAGATCATCACTAATAATGCTGCTACATTTGGTTCTAAGAAGATGGTAGAATTCTGTCATAAGTATCAGATCATATTGGGTCATTCCACATCTTATTACCCTCAAGGTAATGGGCTTGCAGAATCATCAAATAAAAGTCTGGTTAATATTATCAAGAAGTTGTTGGAAGATAACAAAAAATCATGGCACAATAAGCTAGTACACGCTTTATGGGAATACAGACTAACCATTAGAAAATCCATTGGAATGTCTCCCTACCAGCTAGTTTATGGAACTGATGCAATATTTCCAACCAGTTTAGGGGTGCCAGTCATGAAGCTGATCTAGGAAGTACAGTCTGAAGATGATGATGTAACAAGAAGAATAAACTAGACTATACATCTACAACAAACCAGAGAGGAAGTGTACATTAGAGCACAAAAATTACAAGAAAACATCAAGAAGATGTTTGACAAAAGAATTAAGGCAAGTGATTTCGAAATTGGTGATAAAGTTTTGAAATGGGATTTAAGAAGAGAAGATAAGGGAAAACATGGAAAATTTGATAACTTATGGCAGGGCCCTTATCTTATCCAATCTACTATTGGAAACAAAGCATTTTTCTGCAAAAATTGGATGGAGCTAAATAATTTGGAGGTCCTGTTAATGGCAGGGTTCTCAAACATTATTTCGGTTGACTGACATTTTACTTTCAAGGCTTTTTATCCATTGTATATAACATTTTTTTTCAATTTGAAAAAAGAGAAAAGACAAAAACGATATAAAAAGAAAAAGAGGGCAGAAATAAAACAATAAAGTTACAGCCCCATACCAAAAAAGAGAAATTCTGAAAGTGTGCAAGCTTAAATGCCACTACCAAAAAAACACTGCTATTTTAGTCATACAACCTAATCATGACTAAGATAGATTTCAATTTTTCTGCTGATAGGTTAGTGAAGATGTTAGGTCCCTATATCACTAGTATAGTCCCTTATTATTGTTAGTGTAACCCCCTTATTGTTATTATTGAACCCTTGTAACCCCCATTTTGTTATTATTGTGCCCTTAAATTAGTATTGTTAGGTCGGCTAGCATTACATTGTGGCCCACTAGGATTACATTTGGCCCCATGGACTCCTATATATAGAAAGGAGGTTTTGTAAATTGTATCATCCAAGAATTGTTCATTTATGTAATGTATTGGAGGTTTCCCCCTCAAAGTGGCTCATTTCTAAAGCGTTTATATCTCTTTTCTTCTCTTTTTGGAGCTGGTTACACAACATTTGGTATCAGAGCTTTGGATTCTAGGGTTTCGCTGCTCCAAAAAGGTCCTCGTGGAATTTTCGCTATAACTTGTTTTATACGAAGCTTCAGAAGCGGAAATATTTAGGGTGCGAAGCTGAAATCTTGAGGAAGTTTTTCTAAAAAGTTCAGAGCTTGGTTCGCAATATTTTCGGAGATATGATCTGTGGAAGTTAGGTCTTTTTTCAGGCTCCTAAACAGTTCATCATGGAATTTGCGCTATAAAAAATTTTCTACGAAGGTTCAGAATCTGAAATTCATATGGTGTGAAGCTTAAATCCTGAGGAAATTTGTCAAAAAATTTCAGATCTTGGTTCGCAATATTTTTGGAGATATGATCTGTGGAAGGTAGTGCTTTTTCAGGCTCCTGAATTTCATCTCAAAGAGGTGATCATGGGAAAAGTTCAATAACTCTCTCTCTGGGCATCGGATTGGAGTGCCGTAAAAAGTGGTCAAAAGTACACATATTTTAGTTTCTTGGCTATCAATTTCAGAGACAAAGGGCGAAACAGTGACACATGGAAATTCATACAAGTTCGCACTACTGAACCAGTCCATAATTAGGTCATTGTGGGAGATTGGACACAACTTTGTCTTGGAGAATCCAAATCAGGTCAAACCTGTGGCATTCGAAAGATAATTCAGAGAGCCACGTTGGTACAGAAATTTAGATATTGAAGTACTTCAATCACAGAGATCATCCAAATTCAATATCGAGCTCCTCAAAAGAAAGAAAAAGGTGTGAATTTTTTTTTCCAAATTGCATAAGTCTTGTTTGAATAATCAAGTTAAATTGATCCCAAGGGCATATTATAGAATCGATATCAGTATTGGATTCTAAAATGGACCCTAAAAAGAATTCAACACCCATTAAGCCTTTAGAAGGCTCTACTATGACTCATGAAGATGAAGAATGGCAACATGACATATCAAAATTACAAGAGCAAGTGCAACAAATTTCGCTCTCGCAAAGAACAACAAAAAATGAAATGAAAGTTTTGAAGAAAAGCATGGAAACTAAGGTGGATGGTTTGAAGAAAGGCATGGAAGCTAAGATGAATGGTTTGGAAGCTAAGATGGATGGCATGGAAGTGGGCATGGAAGCTAAGATGGATGACATGAAAGACAACATGGAAAACATGAAGAATGATCTAAAATCATACATGGAAGGCTTGATGACAAGATTAAAACCAGAAATGATTCCTAATGGCGAAAATATAGTAGAAGAACCTCATGATGAGAACAAAATAAATGTTAATCGTGATTTCATAAACTCTAATGTTGGCGGGAAGAACCACCATATTCCAAAAATGGATATGAGGAAGTTTGATGGAAATGATCCTGTAACATGGATACTACGGATGGAGCAATATTTTGATCTCCATAATGTGCAAAACACACAAAAGGTACGCATTGCAACTTTACATTTAGAACAAAATACATTTGTATGGTATCGATGGCTTTGCTCCCGTAAAAAAATTGTCACTTGGTCAATTTTACGGAGGAAATGATAGCACATTATGAGGATACAAAGAGAAACACCTTCTTTAGCCAATTGATAAATCTCAAACAAAAGGGTTTAGTGGGGCGGCACATTGAGGACTTCCAAAAATTGAATATAAGGGTAACTAATATTCCAGAGGAACACAGGATTGATCTCTTCTTAGGTACTCTAAAGGATAACATCCAACCTGAAGTTCGTGTTTTGGAACCTGATTCATTGGAGAAGGCATTCAGGTTGGCAAGAAAAGTTGAATGTAA
This sequence comes from Pinus albicaulis, assembly GCA_034641835.2. NCBI lineage: Eukaryota > Viridiplantae > Streptophyta > Pinopsida > Pinales > Pinaceae > Pinus > Pinus albicaulis. Next base: position 1,299,358,591 of record CM076582.1, on the reverse strand, counting down.
AATTATGGCGACAAGGAAGCCTGCCACTCAATTCTATAAAGAAGGAAGTGTTTCTACGCCTAGATTTCCGCAACCTACAAGGTTGACACCACAGCAATTGGAAGAAAAAAGAGCAAAAGGGCTTTGCTACAGTTGTGATAGCAAATACACTAAAGGTCATAAGTGTGCTGAGAAGAAATTATTTTACATAGATTGTGAAGAGGAAGAAGAAAATGAACAAGAAGAGGATATACAACAGGAACCAGCCCTAGAAGAGGAAGAAATGAATCCGACCATATCGTGTAATGCACTGGCAGGAATTACCACTCCTCAAACTCTCAAGATAGAAGGACAAATCAATAAGAAAAAGGTAATAGTGTTGATTGATTCAGGTAGCACCCATAATTTTATTCATTGTAAGGTAGCCAAGGAATTAAATTGTTTCCTATACCCAGCACCAGAATGTCAAGTGATGGTTGAAAATGGAGGAACTATAAATTTCTCTAGAAAATGCCATAATATTAAGCTAACCATGGGGGAATATGTATTGACTAGTCCAATGCTTTCCATTCCTATGGGAGGTGCTGATGTTGTACTAGGAGTACAATGGTTAAAATCTTTGGGGACGGTAGCTTTTAATTTTCAAGAACTTTTCTTGAAATTTTTTTCAGAAGGAAAGGAAGTCGAATTACGGGGTATTGAAGGGAAGCCAGGAAGGATAATAAGCTCTAATGTCATGACAAAGCTTCTAAAGAAAGAACAACGAGGCGTAATTGCACAATTATGCTCACTAGAAGTTCAGACATCAAAATCATCTATTTCTACAGATCTCCAACAAGTCTTGGACAATCATTCCAAGGTGTTTGAAACTCCCAAAGGACTCCCACCTATTTGTGATCATGATCATGCTATTCATTTGATTCCAGGAAGTGTTCCTCCAAACATCAGGCCTTATAGATATCCTTACTTCCAAAAGAGCGAAATTGAACGTATGATTGCAGAAATGTTATAGGCGGGTATAATTCAACCCAGTCAAAGTTCTTTCTCTGCTCCTGTAGTATTGGTACACAAGAAGGATGGATCATGGCGAATGTGTCCAGATTATAGGGAGCTCAATAAGCTCACCATTAAAGACAAATTTCCCATTCCGGTGATTGATGAATTATTGGATGAATTACATGGAGCAATTTATTTTACCAAGTTGGATCTTCGTTCAGGATATCATCAAATTAGAATGAAGACTGAAGATATTCCAAAAACGGCATTTCGAACTCATGAGGGTCATTATGAATTTTTGGTCATGCCTTTTGGCCTTACCAATGCACCTTCTACATTTCAAGGGTTGATGAATTCCATTTTCAAACCCTTCCTTAGAAAATTTGTGCTAGTATTTTTTGATGTTATACTAATCTACAGCAGGTCTTGGAAGGATCATGTTGAACATGTTGACAGGGTGCTCAAACTATTGCAGGAGAAACAATTATATGCAAAAAAATCCAAATGTTTCTTTGGAGTACAAGAGGTGGAATATCTGGGTCATATTGTATCTCACGAGGGTGTTAAAGTAGACCCTAACAAGATTAAAGCCATTAAGGAATGGAAAGTCCCCACAACCATAAAGAAGTTGCGAGGATTTCTCGGGTTAACAGGGTATTATCGCAAGTTTGTTAAGAATTATGGGAGAATAGCAGCACCTCTAACAACATTATTGAAGAAAGATGCATTTTCATGGACTCCTGAAGCAAGTAAGGCCTTTGAACGTCTTAAAGAGGCAATGTGCCTAGCACCGGTCTTAGCTACACCAGACTTCACAAAAACCTTTATTGTGGAATGTGATGCCTCAGGAAATGGAATTGGTGCAGTTTTAATGCAGGAAGGAAGACCCATTGCTTTTGAAAGTCCTCCGATCAAAGGAAAGTATTTACAGAAACCTATTTATGAGAAGGAAATGTTAGCAATACTGCATGCACTAAAGAAATGGCGAACTTACCTAATGGGAAGACACTTCGAGGTAAAAACTGATCATGATAGTCTTAAACACTTTTTGGAACAAAGACTATCTTCAGAAGAGCAGCAAAAATGGGTCACAAAGATGTTGGGTTATGACTTTGAAATAATCTACAAAAAAGGAAAACTTAATGTTGTTGCGGATGCACTCTCAAGAAAGAATGAAGAGGTGGAAGCATTGCTTTGTGCCATTTCTATTATCCAACCAGATTGGATAACCGAAGAAAGAGATGAATGGAAGAAGGAAAAAGATGTATGGACACTCATTCAAAAGTTGCAGCAAGATCCTAGTACATCCGATACATTTAGTTGGAAAAATGATTCCTTATGGTACAAAGATCGCTTATATCTTTGTAAGAATTCCCAACTAAAACAAAAGATTCTTCTGGAATTGCACACTTCTCCTTTAGGAGGACACTCAGGATTTTTAAAGACTTACCACAGGGTGAAGAAAGAATTTTTTTGGGATGGCCTTAAATCTGATATTCAAAAGTTTGTGGCGGAATGTTTGGTTTGCCGGCAGAATAAAGTGGAGACAATTAAGACCCCGGGACTTCTACAACCTTTATCCATTCCAAGTCAGCGTTGGGAGGAGATTTCAATGGATTTTATCACAGGTTTACCTAAGTCTGAAGGAAAGAATGTCATCATGGTGGTAGTTGATAGACTTACCAAATATGCACACTTTTGTGCATTATCTCATCCATTTAAAGCAAGTACAGTTGCTACTACATTTATGGACAGAATTCAAAAGCTACATGGAAGCCCAAGGGTTATTGTGAGCGACAAAGATCCCATTTTTACTGGAAATTTTTGGACGGAGTTATTTTCTTGTTTGGGTACTCAATTAGCTCATAGCTCATCTTATCATCCTCAATCTGATGGTCAAACTGAGATTGTAAATAAATGTTTGGAAGGATATCTTCGTTGTTTTGTATCTGATAAACAAACACAATGGGTCAAGTGGTTACCTCTCGCTGAATGGTGGTATAACACTTGCTTCCATACTACAGCAAAAATGACCCCATTTATGGCACTTTATGGATATCATCCACCATCCATCACATCATCTTTAAGGGAAAATTCGAAGGTTCAAGCGGTGGAAGATCACATCGAGCATCAGCAAGAAGTTCTCCAACTCTTAAAGGATAACCTGAATTTGGCACAAAATCGAATGAAACAACAGGCAGATCAACATCGCAGCGAGAGAAGTTTTGATGTAGGAGATTGGGTATTTTTACGGCTGCAACCATACAAACAAATGTCCCTCAAGCATGCTAAGAAGGATAATAAATTATCACCAAAGTACTATGGTCCTTACAAGGTGTTGCAAAATATTGGTTCTATGGCATACAAATTGGAGCTTCCTGCTTCTTCGCGAGTACATGCAGTTTTCCATGTTTCATGCTTAAAGAAGGTTATAGGTGAAAATCTTCCAGTTCAAACAATATTTCCAGAACTTGATGAGGAAGGAAAAATAATATTGGAACCTGAAGTGGTCATGGAAACAAGAACTCGACGGCTACGGAATCGATCAATTTCAGAGTATCTCATCAAGTGGAAGAACTTACCCACTGAAGATTCTACATGGGAGGATGAGAATTTTATACAGAAGCACCCGGAGCTACTCAAGCGTTGAGGACAACACATTTTTGAAGGAGAGGGGCATGTTAGGTCCCTATATCACTAGTATAGTCCCTTATTATTGTTAGTGTAACCCCCTTATTGTTATTATTGAACCCTTGTAACCCCCATTTTGTTATTATTGTGCCCTTAAATTAGTATTGTTAGGTTGGCTAGCATTATATTGTGGCCCACTAGGATTACATTATGGCCCCATGGACTCCTATATATAGGAAGGAGGTTTTGTAAATTGTATCATCCAAGAATTGTTCATTTATGTAATGTATTGGAGGTTGTCCCCTCAAAGTGGCTCATTTCTAAGGCGTTTATATCTCTTTTCTTCTCTTTTTGGAGCTGGTTACACAACAGAAGAAGATTTTCCAAACGTCTAAATCTTGGCTTATCAAATAGGATAGAAAAATAATGGTTCAAACAAACTCAAAATTTGAACCAAAACAAAAGAAACTTAGTTCTGAAAAGATCAAAACCAGAGCTGCAAAAAGATTGAAGGATGTTTTAGAATTTTCAGATCTTAAGCCTTCATAATTGTTTTAAATTTTTGAAAAACTTTAGTCTATGTGCAGCTTGTCTTTATGCCATAGACCCACAACAAATCAGATAGTCTAATCCTGGTTTGGCTGTGTTTAAATTTCTATTTTAGAAAATAGAGAATAAAATTTTCCAGACAGTCTAATCCTGGAAGATAGTAGCTGAGGTAGAGAATTTATGAGTTCAACAGTCTAATCTGGACTCATGGAAGAAATAAGGGTAGACTTAGATTATTTTTTCATGTTTTCAAAAAGAATAAAATGTTGATGTTCAAGGTCTGCAAGCACAAATGCACCTGCTGAAGAGAAAATGTTAGGAAGTAGGTTGTGTAGGTATTTGTTTGGGAAATAACATTGTTTGATATAAATACTGATCATTTTTCAAAGCTGCATGATTAAAGAAGAAAAAGGTTGTCAAATGGATAAAGGCACAGGTCTACATCGCAGAGATCAAATTCTGAAGATTCTTGACACCTCCAAGGAGTTGCCATCCCCAAGTGGAGCCACTGTTAGCCATCAGTAAATTTTTGATTGAGAAAATGATGGCTAAAAATAAGTCCTAAGCCTTCAAGAGATTGTTTTAATGAAAAACTGCTCATTCTTGAAGTATTATTGTGCTGTTTGAACTTTGCTAGTAATCTTCACTGCTATTTCATTATAAATAAACCAAAATTAAAATTGCTGCCCCTTGTAAGATTGTTCTGTGAATAACCTCCTCTTTCATCATTTCATTCACTCATTTTGACCCTTTTTATCCTCCATCTACCTCTGAAAAATCCCCTTTTACCCTTCATTTTTCCCTTCAAAGCTAATAAATTTCCTCTATCAGTATTGAAAACCCCCTTTCTCTCCTATCAGAACCCCTAAAAAGCCTGAAAACCTAACCTTTTAGGCCAACAACCAATTTCTTCAAACAAAAAGGGCTTAAGTGCCTTTTGGCTTAGCCCTCAACCCTTGATCTCCATATAATCTCAGTACTATAACAAAGCAATTTTAAAACTGAGCTCCTTCACCACCACTCCTGGTCACTCATCTCTCCATATGCCCCAGTTTTGCGCTCGGCGCTAAGCCCTCTCCTTCCGCCCAAATCCTGCTATTTATTCAACCTTGCGAGTGAATCCTATCCGTCGATCCATTTGATCTAACGATCCTTATCTAACCCGATGACCCAACTTCACCAGGGTCTACCATCCACCATATACAAACACCCGCCCAATCTTACTGTGACACCTGGCCTCCACTCAAATGACTTATCATGCAACATTTTGATCGCACTCATTCCGCATCGTTGGATATGGAGCCTCTGATCCAACAGTTGACGATGCATATCACAAAATTCTTTCGCTCAAGGTTTAATGCTTCAAAATTTTGTGATACCGCCAGTATCGAAAAAGCCGTGTGGCGAGAAATCAATGGAATCGCATTGCCTCTGGGCAAAACCACTTACAGCCTGAAGGTTGTGCGATAGACACCAGTGGTTTTCCAAAACCAATCCTCCTCATCTTCGCACCCATGTTCAAAATTAACCCTGAATAAGCTATTTCTGCCGTGATTTATGCCTCTCTGCCACTACAAAGGCCTTTTCCCCTCACTTCTCCTCACCCTCATCAACCTCTGTCACAGTTATCCTCATTCTCGCAGGCTTATATGATATGGTTTATATTTTTTTTTGCAGGTTTCATGGCCGATAAGGTGCCAAAGCGACCCACCGTATGATGATAACACGAAGGCCAGGGATGACGATCCCAAGCTTGTTCATCATAAAAGGGTTATCCAGAGGAGGGTTTTTATCTCCACATTTATCGATGGATCATGACCATTGGCCTTCGCTAAGAACCCTCCAGTCAAGAAAAAGCTCTACGCACCTGCCAATAAACGGAAACATAATGAGCATCAACTAATTGAAGAATCAAAGCACAATCAAAGGATTAAAGGTGTTAAACGTAGATAAAATAGATAGGCACAGTCAGCAAAATTCGAATATGATCTAAAGGGACCAAAGCTAAACATAGAACCTAATCAGGCATAAACACAATATTAAAGTAAATTAGTGTTTTAAAAGGAAATGAAAGAAGACAAAACAATGAAGGACACCTCAGTGCCACATCAGAGAGGCTAGTTACTTCTTCATCAACCTATTCTGCCACCTGCAGATTTATCTCCGCAAAATAATACACAATGAATACACAGTCAGAGATCTTTTGCCAAAGATAGCTCAGAATTTATGATCAGCCTACTAAAGCCCCCAAAATTAAACAATAGTAACTAAGGTCGATGAAATTTAAAGTAAAAACATTAAAACAGAGATGAGCACTTGAAATATTCTCCCTTAGGCCTCCCAAAGGTCAATGCACCATTACTCTGTATTAATTAAGCTAATAAGCCCTTCTTACACTCCACCTCCTCATTCTTCTATAAATACTGTTGTAGAAGACATTATAGATGTTGGTATCTAGATATCTGTTGCATGTAAATAGCTTTTGAAGCTATTGTAGCCCTGTTTGTAATTGAAGACACATAAGCTGAGATGAGAAGTTCGGAGCTGTAAAGGCCCATTGGATTTGGTGATTGTAACTGGTTTGAACATCAAATACAAATAGTTTATTTATCGGATCCGAGTCTATGTCAATGGTGATGTGTTTCTCACTGTAAATTGCTATTTTCTTTTTGTTCCCATTCTATCCACTTTTCTCTGATAAAGAACAGCAAATATAGATTAGGATTTACTTCTTAAATACCCTAAATCTCACTAAAAATCTTTATCCTTTATGTTTTTTGCTGATTGTTTATTTAAAGATAATTCAATAGAGTATAACCAGTGAAGTGTTGGTAAGCCCATATGTCCTGAGTACAACTTGAGATTTTATCTTTGAATGTTCTTGAGAAGTTTGCTAATTAAAGCTGAGCTAGAGAAGTTTATGGCTAGCCCTATCCTCTGGTTTATCTCCAACAATTCCTTTGAAAAGTTCCCTTAAGAGTATGTTGAAAGCAGGCTAGTTTGAAAGTACTTACCTGATCTTAGACTACCTTTGTGTTTATCATGAATGTTTCCCCTTTGAATATGCTGAAAGTAGGCTAAGTTAAAAGTCTTTACTTGCTCTTAAGCTATTTTGTGTGTTTTAAATGTTTTCTCTTTAAATTACATCAAAAGCAGGCTAGTTTAAAAGTACTTACTTGATCTTAGATTACTTTTATGTCTTTCCTTAAGTGCATGCAAAAAGCAGGATAGTTTCAAAGTACTTACTTGATCTTAGGCTATTCTTTGTTTCTTCATGTGTTTTATTTCTTTCACTTCATTTCTTATTATTTCATTCCATAATATCAACTTAAAGATATCCTTTGACATAGATGACTTGCCCCATGGACCACTCTTGAAACTTTCTATGAAATTAAATCCTCTTATGACTCCATAGCCCAATGGATTGATGCTGCTCCTTGCCTATCTTGTCAGCTGAACCATTCATTCACCTACTCACATCTTCACCCTTCATTAAGATTTCCTTCATCTTCATTATATCCTTGCCCAACCAAACAAAAACAAACAAAGACTTTTTTCTTCATAACTAGCCTAGAATCACACTTAAAACTTTAAAGATCATATCTTTGAACTCATACATAGAGAGATCCCTCTCTGAATCTTGGATGGCTAGGTCCTCAGATTCCAAAGCGGTTTTGATGTAGGCTCTGCAGCTTTTGTACTTGCCAATCTTGCAAACTATGGAGACCTAACAGGAGTAATCAGAAGGTTTAACAATCAGGGATCAAAGGAGGAGAAGTCCTCTTCTCCACTAGAGGAGCCTTGTACTAACACTGTCACACTCATGGAGGGGCAGCCACCTACACCAATAGTTAGGGAAGCCCTTACATTGGAGGGAGGAGCCCTTGCAGCCCTACAAGAGGTTTCCACATCTCATCAAGGTATGGGATAATTTCCACTTTTTGTTATTGCAGCAAATCCTTCTAAATATTATGAAAATTTGTTTTCATATGACCTAGGGTCAAACATTATTTTTGAGATAGAGCAGTAGGATTGCACTACGCTGTGCAGGCTTGAATGGTTCAAAGGGAAGATGAACCATCATCCTCATGTATCACTGTTCATTTTCACACAACCCTTGAGGTTGGAGTGTAATATTTTGGAGGATTTTGTGAACTATGTCTACCATACAAAATAACATAGATTAATCTTTGAGATGGAATATGAGGCAGAAACTATATCATTGGAGAGACTATCAGCGCTACCAAACAATAGTAGTGAGGAGGCTTTGCCTTTATCATATTGTGATCTTGATGGATCCAAGATGGTTATGGACACGATATCTTCACTAAGGGATCTCCAAGAAAATGCATTTCAGCACTTCATGACATGCAAAGAAGAGGACCTGGTTATGAAGCATAGTAGCCCACATTGGAAGAATGCCAAGATGAAGATTGATAGAAGGCATCCACATGGGATTGAGTGGATGTGGGTGGAGAGCAAGAGGCTGGTGAGCCACTTACAAATTTATGATACAGGGCAGCAAGAGGCAAAGCTGTGTTGGCTACTCTTGAGAGATTTTTTCCATCATGCGGCATATCCTTTTCTGAAGGGTATGCGGATGGAAGACACTTGGTAGGGCACTAACATCATATGGAAGCTTAGGGGTTGGATGTATCATGTTGATTTGATCCTCTTCACATCAATAAGCATATTTTCACCTCATGATTTGTATAATGGAGGTGTGAGAGGGAAGCAAGAGTCATTGTTTTTGTGGCTTCTCTTGGGAGTGTATGGGCAAAAATTTCCCCATACTTTTCATGATATTTCCAGAGAGGAGGAAGGCACATTCATGGTGCAAGGAGGCTACCCTTCAGCATTGAAGGATTATGAGGGGCTTCCATGTAGGAAGGAGATCTTCTCACATGGCAGCATGATGGTGGATGGATTTGGCATATGGAATGTCAAAAGGAGGAGTCATGGAGCCTTATTACTAAGGCCTATAGTGCTGTCACATGGGAGTCTTATTGATGGAGTGTTCCAAGGAGTCTATGTATCCCTTCTTCTTGCAGATTTTTATGAGGAGATCCTCATGGAGGAACTTATACATGGACCTCACTTTCATCCTACTCACCATGCATGGTAAGAAATACATTTATGTACTTGTTGATTGCTCTATTGAGTATTTTTATTTTCTCACCACATGTAAACAGTGCATTGCTCCACAAGAGAGCAAGATTATGCATGGGTTTCATGGTCACTTTAGGGCCAAATTTTGTAAGGTTGATAACCCATTTCCACATGAATTTGGGCAAGTGTATTGTTGCTTTGTTTATATACAACTGATATACAGTTTTGTTTTCTATCTTATAGTAGATGAGCAAACCTATACAGCTGGTAGCTCATTGGAAAACAACTTGCCACATGATGTTCTAAATCAGCAGTTGGAAAGACAGCGCTGTATCCACCAAGGAGGCCATGTGTATCATCCTCACTTGCACATAACCTTCACCAAATTTCTGATTTGGATGACATATGGTATTGATGTGCCATTCACTTTGAATGCAATGGTTTGGGCCAGCATGATCCATATTTTTGGAGAGGGGATCTTTAAAGATTCAATATTTCTATTGCCACTTGAGGGAAACTTGTTTGCAGCCCATGATCATCATGCACTCTACACTCATCATGAGTGGAGAGGAAGACAGCGTAGGGTAGGCTATCTTGTCTACCATGTTCATATTTTTAGCCCACCTATTCTACATGAGCCCAAGGTGGAAGAAATCCTTCATGATTTTCCATCCAGAAGGGTGACTCGTTTTTTTTGGTTGATAGGTTGGGGAGGGGAGATTAAAATGGGGATGGTGAATCCCAATCTACATCAGCCCTCATGCCTCAAGAGGACCTTCAAACAGCCCATTTTTTCCTCCATGGATGTTTCACTATCACATGATGTTAGCTATTTGGAATGTTCACCAGAGGACATCATATACACTTGGGAGAGGCAGATCAGAGATGTATTGATGGAACAACACCTTGATCTTTAGAGAATATTATCATATGAGGATGCTACAGGGGGAGAAGAGGAGGTTCTTAAATCCTATCTTTGCAGTTGCTTGAGGACAAGCAACATTTGAGAGGGGAGGACTGTAATATTCCCAAAATTGCACACATCAATTCAGAATATTAGAGTTTGATGTTTTCACTTAGGAGAGGAATAAATGGGTAAGGAGGCCCATGAACAATAAAAATATCAATAAATTCCACCTTAATGAGGAAGGAGATTACCTTACAAGTTGGATTTTACACTTTCAGGTGTGAACAAGGGAAAAATAGATGAGGACAAAGTCAAGTTTGACTAAGTCAACATGCATTCTTGAGGAGGAAGAGATCACCCCAGTAAACTAGCTCAATGTGAACAAGGATCAGCTAGACACTCATAAAAAGAGTTGGACTGAAGACCCCTCAGTGTGAAAGGAGGCAATACAGGTGAACTAGTTCTAGTTGACCAAGTCAACAACACTGCTAGAAGAGGAGGGAATCCAACAAGGACAACGCAGTTTTGAAGGAGGAATCTTCACTAGGAAGTCACGTCAACAATGTGTGGGGTCTGAGGTGAGAAGGATCACCAAGGATAAAAAAGAGGGAATAGAAACAAGGAGATCATTCAGTATTCAGCTATCTTTGGTCTTTTGACTACTTGCATGCTTCAGCTATTTAGCTATGGTTGCAGCACTGCTTAGTGTAAATAATTCTCATGCGGGAATTCCATCCTCTTCTCCGGATCAGCTTGCTTAAGGGATATAAAGGGAAGGGTTTTAGCTTCAATTCCATCATCTGGCTTAGGGCCAATCATCCACCAACATATACAGTGCAATCATCTCTAGAAACTGTGTCCTTTATGCAGGTGCAGCAGCAGTAGGGTTGCACCCCTAGATTTTGTGCTAGTGTTTGAGGAGGAGGTGTTTATTTCCCTCCAGGAGTTCTAATAAGAAGGGCCAAGGGCCATTTTTCTGTATTGATCAGCTATATTATGTCATATTCAGCCATTTTTAATACAGAGATGCATTAACTGCATTATTTTCTGCAGTGCTGCTTTTTATACATGTATAATGCCGGAAACCCTTGCCGGGTGTCTTATTCTTTGTGTAAAGAAGGTTAAACCTCAATTTCTCTTCTATATGATTAATATAATATCCAGATCAGTATTATTCCTTAATTTTCTATAGAAACCCTCATGGGAATTAGGCTCTCACAGTCTTCAAAAATTCTGTTGTAGAGAAGTCATGGGATCGAGGTGTTTTTAAGCTATCTTGAGTGGGGGAGATCTGTTTAGTGTAGCTAGATTCATTTGTTTCACCTCAAATTCTGTAAGTGGGTTTTATATTTTCCAAACTAAGGGGTACAAGTCCCATTATCCACTGTTATTGCATTATTTGCTGAAGACAGCTGTTTTATGCCCTATATCACTGCATTTCCCCACTTGGGAAGGAGGATATAGGCCATATTCTTGCTGAGGTTCTTACATCTATTGGTGAGATGTTATTTTACATCTAATGAGCTACTCTAAATTTCCATTCTCATGATTTTTTGAAGCTCCAACTTTGGAATATATTAAGATATTCCATTTGTTGTAGAAAATCCTTGTTTTGGGATATTACAATGAAGGGCATGGATGACATGGCAAAAACTAACATAATATCAAAGGGGATAGGGGACAATATGACTGGAGGCCACAATGTGTGACACGAGAGAGGAACCAAGCAATGAAGGATTGAGGACTATATAGGGATACAAAGGGACTCAGGATAGACTCCATGGATGCAGTGATGACTCAACTCGGATGCTCTAAACAAGGGTGACTCGATGATGCTTCCACATAGAAAAGTTTTGGTGGGGACCATAAAAACATGAGTACAAGATGGTTACTCATGATGAAAATCCACATGAGCATGGACAAGTATGGAGGCAAAGTGGTGCCCCAAGTACAAGTGTTGCAAGTGAAGAAATTGGATTTTGAGGAGTGGTGAAGTGACCCTTCTTGGAAAAAATGTGTCCAGGTGAAGTATCAAATCACAAAAAACTAAAGGATGCCCATTTGAGAGCTCAATGAGAGATTTCCAATGGTACAGGCAGTTTTTCAAACTGAGCTACGGTTTTGCCACAGCGAGTGAAAGAAAAATCTATGGTTTCTCTTTTAATAAGGCATTTTCCCTCCAAATTCATTCATTTGCAAGTGTAGCTGTGGTGAATGTAGAGAGGAGAGAAGGCCCTAAATCTTGCGGCAATTTCAGCAGGCAAACCAACTGTTGGAATCGATATTTGTCAGATGTAGGTAAGAGGCCTAACCCTACTCTTTCATTTTAGTGGATTGAAATTTCAGTTTAGGCACCTAGATCTCAGGAATAGACCCCTGCTCTTCTTCATGGCTGGGTTGCACTTTTTGGGGCAATATTTGCGACCTGGGAAGCAGGTTTTGGGCAGAAAACTGCGACCTATCCCAGGATTTTCCTGAAAAGTTTGACCTATCAGAGAGGGGGATTTTGATGTTGTTTCTTGGATGAGAGTTGGGTTTTCATGGTTGAATGTAGTCTTTCCTTTCTGTACACTAACAAATATAATGGTTTTGTGCAGATATGGTAGAACTGCAAATCAACTGGAGAGAGAGAGAGAGACCTAGACACATTACGGTCGGAGATTCGAGAGGATCATGGTGTCCACAGTGCATTGGCCAGGTTTGAGGTCCCAAAGTTTGTGGAGAACCCTTTGATGAGAGCTGGGGAGCCCTCATTGGCCCGGATTTTCAATTATTGGGATCCGGACCATGAGGTTTTTATAGTGCAGGGACACCAGATCGAGTTGATGGCCTAAGATATATATTTCCTGAATGGTCTCCCACCACTTGGGATGGTGGGGAATACACAGCCAGTGTTACTGCGAGGGCAGAACATCATGGAGTTTGTAGAGCTCCATTGCCGAATAGGTCTCAATGTCAAGGGGACACGGATACTGATCAGGGATCTAGAGAGGTTAGAGACCCATGCTATGGCCACTGCGGTGCTACGAATCCTGGGTGTTAGGGATATGTAATTTATTAGCAAGATTGGCAGAGTCCAATTACAGAAACAACATCGTTTCAACCAACTTTGGGATTCTAGGATCTAGCCCTCCTGAATCCGGAGAGGGATCTCTTCAATGAGTGCAAATATGGATTTGTCTTTGAAGTTTGGAATAATGGTATTAGGCTAGTTATGAAGTCCAAGGGTTTTGTTTGTTTTTGGATGGTTGAACATGATTGCTGTTAGAGGTGAAAAGTCCCAAAATTAAAGAGGTTCAAAGGTGAGAAGTTGCAAGCAAAAGAGTAAGTTTTGATCAAGAGGAAAGATGAAGGCAGGTTTGCAGTCCATTGGGCTATGGAGTCATAAGAGGATTTAATTGAAACAATCAGGTTCAAGAGTGGTCTATGGGGCAAGTCATCTATGCCTAAGGATCTCTTTAAGGTTTGATTTATGGAATGGAGTGATACATCAAGAAAGGGAAATAAACAGATGCAGAACAAAGAGAAACCCAGGATCTGGTAAGTACTTTGAAACTAGCCAGCCTTTGACCAGGCACTTAAGAAAGACATGAAAGAAAACTAGGATCTGGTAAGTACTTTGAAACTATCCAGCCTTTGATACACTTTCATTAGAAAACATATAAAAACTAAGGGAAACTTGACAGCAACTTTTGGAGTAGAAGCTAGCGGGCCGGGCTCACCACAAATCCTCTCCTAGCTCTTCTTTACTTGGCTACTTCCAAGAAAATCACAGAGATAACACAGAATGGCCTGACATCTGGTAAGTGCTTTGAAACTATCCAGATTTTAACACATTCTAAGGGAAACAATCAAACAGTTATGCAAACAATACTGGGACCAGGGCTCACCATATCTTCCTCAATTCATCTTCACACAACATATACTGAAAGTAACATTCAAAAATAACATTCAGCTAAGACAATAAGACGAGGGAACGCCAGCATTCCTATGCTTAAACAAAATTCAATCATTTTCAAATAATGCATTTGAAAGAAAACATTCAAATAAAGATTTCTCAGCCAGAGAAGGTTACTGGTATACGGTAGGCCCTAACACTGTTTAAACTATTATTTACAGAAGAAAATGAAACAAAATGAAAACAGGAATAAAATAACAAGTTACAATGAGAATAACATCACCGTCAACATAGACTAGGATCCCATAAATCAACTTATATTGATGCTCCAAACCAGTTACAATCTTCAAGTCCAGTGTTTTAATTCATATTTCTTTCATAACCTAACTTATCTGTTACAAGCAGAGCTCCAAGATCCAGTGAATCACTATTTACAATCAGGAGTCTTCAACTCAATTACATTTCAATGCTTCAGCAATTACATTAACAACCAACCCCTCACTCATCTTCTACTGAAGTATATATAGAAGGATGAGGAGGTGAGATATGATTAAAGATCTCAAATGCAATTAATACAGTGTTAATGTTTTCTTGGCCCTTGGGAGGCTCAATGAAGAAACTGTACAGGTGTTTCACTGTATTAATTGGTTTATACTTATGAATTAAGCTCGGTGGGAGCTTTTGTTGACCTTTGAGGCTCTGTGTGATGCTAGGGTTACTCTGCAGACATTATTTCATTAAATCCTTGGCAGAAGTAACTCTTCGGATGTGTCGAGGTAAAATATCTAATCCCGATCAATAATTTCTGCTCCTGATTGAATACTTTGAGGCACAGGTGGCACTTTGGTCGCTGGGAGGAATCAATTCACCTCCATCTGTGGTGGTGGAGAGTTTTCCTGATAAAACACTTTTAGGTTTTCCTTTAAACTGTGTTTTAGATTGGGGATTAAGCTATTGATAACTGTCTTTGGCTGTAATTCCCATTAATTTGTCCATCAATCCTCTGCTCTGGTTCATCCTGGTCTTCAACGCTGATACTCTTTTTCTGCACTTAATCCATGTTTTCTTTCTGTTGCGCAGGGCCGCACAAGGTCTGTAATGCATCAATGGTTCATGAAACATTGATGAATGTGAAATTTTAAAGCCGATGGTAAATTTCCTTTGGTAAATTGAGAGCAAGAGAGTCGTCACCCTCTTCTTTCGAATTTTCTTCATTCATAGGAAAACCTTCGAAAACCTGTAAAAATACAAACAAAACGTTATAAAATCCTGCTTTTATTGGTCAATCTGCATCGGAGGATGTGCGGAGGAAGCAGGGTCATTGGATGGCATCATCCAACGGTTAGGATTTAATCTCAGAATGGTCGAAAAGAGCATGGGGGAAGGAGGATCAGATCAGAGCCATTGATCGCACATGATCGACGGTCGGGAGTGGGCAATGGAAAGTCAGCGGCGGGGAAACGTTGACTCGGCAACAGAATCGGGTGACGTGATATGGGCCATCGATCTGTAGATTAGATCGACAGCGGAGATTTATTTGCAGCTGTACGAGGGCCTGGTTATCACGCGGGCGCTTTGGTTATCCATCGGACACTTTCGGCGACCGACAACCGTTGAATGAGTGGGCCCAGATCAGACGACGGAGATCCATTTCGCTGGGCATCCTGGTACGAAGTATAACATGCGATGGACGACGATTGCATGGCGGTTTTCAAATCATACAAGGGACACGCGTCACACAGTGTATGGAATCGCTGGCCAATGGACAAAAACAGCTTTTGGCCCAAAGGCAGTGCGAAGGATACCAGGCGGGTTTGGAAAACAACGCATGGAAGGGGGGGGGGGGGGGGTCCACAGGAATGGCGTGCCCCTTACCGTCCGATCTACGAAGCAGATCGACAGTCGAGATTGCTCCACCATTTACACGGCGGAAAACTTTGGAAAATAAATTAAAACCCAAAAAACACGAATAACAAAGGTTTTTGATGTTTTTGGGCGGAGAAATATTATTGGAGAGGATAAGCGCCCGACGGGTTTAGCATTTGGTTCTGGCGCTCGGGCGTATGGGCAAAAAGGGTTAGAGGCTTAGCCCGTGGGGGCTTCAGCCCAGAACATAGAAAAAATGGGTTTTCTATGATTTTTCAAAAGAAATGGAGGTTCCGGTAAGGTTAAAAAGTGGGTTTTTAACCTTATAAAATGAATTTTGATGAGGGGAAAATAGGAGAAACATGGAAATGAGGAATTTTCATGGGGAATGGAGGGATAGAAGAGGAGGTTAGTTTTGTGGAGAAAGAAGGGGAAAAGGGGGTCTGCAGTAGTATTTGACTTTGGATTTTTATAGGATTTCAGAATTTTTTAGGATGTAAAATAGCAGTGTGGGAAACTGGACAGAGGCATGAGGCCTTCAAGAGTCTTCAGGAGCCAACAGTTTTTAGTAAAGAAAAATTGTTCCTTGAAGGCTCAAAACAAATTTAGCCACCTTTGGTATAATCAAATTTTACAGGTGGCTAACACTGGGCAACCAAGCACTCCACCACATCACTAGGGGTCAGATGATGCTTGTTGAGAGTGTGTTGAGTGGGACCTACTATGGGTGGGCCCAAATGATGTTGTCGTCACTGAAATGACGGTTGTCACTATGCAAGCGGCAAGTGAACCATGACTGTGCATATGGTACAGTGTTGTACTCGCTCTTCTTTGATAATATCCTGACACTCTAGCCTCGAATACATATCCAGGATGGGGACCTGAGAGAGCCCAAGATGCGCTGCTGGGGGCAGCTCCTATGCAAAGGGGGAAGTGGGGTAGTTGGACAGGTGTTTTGACCCAAGTTTTTTTCTCATGGGGATCAGATGCCACTGTACATAGATGACTATCCCTATAGTGGTGTAATATTCCTAAAATTAGCATGCAGCTAATTGGAATATTAGATTTTGATTTTTTCACCTAATTAGATGAATAAATGGGAAAAGGACCCATATTTAACTTGTATCGACTTAAAATCCCTCTTGGTGTGAAAAGGGGATAACTTGGTGGCTGGATTTTTCACCTCCCATGTGTGAATAGGAAGAGGATCATGATGATTCATTCAAAGTTGACCAAGTCAACAACGCTGCCTAAGAAGGTGTGGCTTGCTTGAGAAGACAACGCAGTTTTGGAGGGAATGTATTCAAATGTTGTTGGAAACCCTAATAGGTGGGACCCAAGGTGAGGAGGCTCACAAAAATTATAAGGAGGAAGATGGAAGAATTTTTAGGTTAGTTCATGGATTACATTTTCATGTCTGCTTAGACACTTGAGCATTCTTCAGCTATTGAGCTGAGTATGCAGTGTTGTTCAGCACAAGGAAATCCTGCTTAGGGATTCCTTCTCCTTCATTGAGAGATCACTTGGAGGAGTTTTGTTCTTCATTCTACCATATCCAGGCTTGAGGCCTAGCACCTCCTACAACTACAATTTTATTCTTGTAGCAGGAAACACTGTGTTGCTAGGTGTGCGGTGGGATATTCACAACACCATCTCTTGAGCTCATCTTTCAGAGGAGGGAGCTCCCCTTCCTTTGTAAGGTCTGTACAGGAGGTCCTAGAGCTTATTTGACATCTTCACAAGTGGCCAACTCAGTTTCCATCCACTACAGTTCAGTTCACTAGGGAAATTGCGTCATTTTTTCTAGAGCAACAGTTGCAAGGTTTGATCCCTTGCTTGTGAGCTCATTCCTTGGAGAAAGGGCGAACCCTTCTCCCAAAAAGATCTGTATTTCATTCTTCTTCTGTCACTTGTATATTTTAGTCATATTTATTCATTTCTACAGTAAAATTTCATTTTTCAGATCCATATCTGCAGATTTGCATTTTTATACATTGTACTATCATGTAACCCTTGTTGGGTGATCTTATTTTGTATAAAAAGGAAGGAATCTGAATTTATTTGCCATTGGATGATTGTACACCTCTGATATCATATTTCCCATAATTTTCTACATAAACCCTCATTAAAATAATTCATTCCTTGCTTCAGTACTTTCTTCATGAGCTAGGCTATGGGGTTTCGGATTATTTGAGCTGCATTGACTTGGGGAGATCTGTTTATGTTGGCTAGAGTGATTTTTTTCACCTCTAATTCTGCATGTGAGTTTTATATCATGTATTATAAGGGATCCAAGTCCCATTTCTCACTTTTATAGTGTTATTTTTTGAAGACAGCTGTTTTATGCCCTATATTACTGCATTTCCCCACTTGGGAAGGAGGATAAAGGCCATACTCTTGCTGAGGTCCTTACATCTTCTGGTGAGATGTTATTTTAAATCTAATGAGATGATCTACAGTTCCATGCTAATGATTTTCTGAAGCTCCAACTTTGGAATATCTCAAAATATTCCATTTGTTGTAGCAATTCCAGATTTGGGATATTACAGTGGTATTAGAGCTCTACTCTTGGCTCAGACTGTGGATTTCAGATCCAATCAGAAGATAATAAGGAGAGGAGAAAAAATGATGGAGAGGATTAGATTACTCTCATCCATTTTCAGATCTAAGGAGAAAGAAGAGAAATGCATTGAAACTCCAAGAGGGTTTCAAGGAGGAGAGAGCTGTAGTGAGACCTATAGAAGGTTTCAGGAGGAAAAAGAAGATGCATGCACTTCCCGTTCTCATAGAGGAAGTGGAGGGCAAGGATACCACTTAGAACATGAGATCTTGAGTGGGTATTTGGTAGAATACAAGTGCCAACCTAGGGCTTTCCAAGAGACCCTAGATTTTCCTCAGTTTATTCAACTGAGAGAGGAAAGAAGACCCTGCAGTGAGAGAATTATGAGAGGAAATAGATTCCTATTGTATACATTTGATGGATCACTCAAGTGTGCAGCAAAGACTGGGGTGATGAAATTGGAGGCATTTTTCCTACTACACCCAGTAGTGGAAAGAGAAGCTGTGGAGATCTCAACACTGCACTTGGAGGGCAAGACAAGCTCTTGGTGGATCAAAAATGAAGGTCATGCAAGAGTATCTACTTTTGCTAATTTTATTTATCAAGTAACCAGGAGATTTGACAGTAAAATACTAGAGGAGGAGGAGTCCTCTTCTCCACTTAAGAAGCCTCGTACCAACGCTGTCACATTCATGGAGGGGCAGCCATCTGTATCAATAGTTGGATTAGCCAACACATTGAATGAAGGAACCCTTGCAGCCATACAAGAGGTTCCCAAGACTCACCAAGGTATGCCTGCATTTCCATTTCCGACCATTTCAGAAATTCTTATGGAAAACCTTGGGAATTTTTCCTCACAGGGTCAAGGATCAAAACTCATTACTTTGGTGGAACAACAAGATTGCACAGCGCTGTGCAATTTTGGATTGATCCAAGAGGGGATGAACATTCGTTCCTTTGCACCTTATTTAATTTGCATGCAGCATGAGGAGTTAGGGTGCAAGATGGTGGGAAGCATGATGAATGTTGTGCCATTTCCTGTTGATGATGAGGCATTTTTCACCATTGAAGAAAAGGCTAGGGGTGACAATGCAGTCATGACAGAGGCACCTCTAGCATTTCATGAAGAAAAAGAAGAAGTAGTTGCTCCAGGAAGAGAATATCTTGCATTATTGCAATGAGTCTCAAAGAGTCTCACATATAGAAACTTTGGCACAATCCACGAGCAGCATGTGCCATCAATATCACATGGTGAGATCTTGAATACCGCAGAAGATGAAGAGGAGGGAAAACTTGAACGGGAAAGAAACATTTACCCCTCTTTCTTTCAAAAGAGTGATGTACTAAGAAGGCATGATGATCTATGCCTTGATGTCTCCTTACTTGGGAGAAGCCCTCTAGGGAAACTCCTTGATGGAAAGAGAAAAGTGTTCTCTCAACCTTGTACAGTGATGATACATTTAGCCAAGGGAGGGACTATTACAACACTTGAGACTTTGGGTAAGAAGCATGCTTATGTCAATCACATTCTATTTTATGATTGCATGCATTCTTTTACTTTACATGTGCAGGCCATGACTCCTAAGAGGAGTGTCCTACCTTATAAACTTCATGGCCAACTATGGGCCAGAACTATTCTCAAGCATGGCCACTCCCTTGATAGGCTAAGGGAGGTCTTGCAGCATGATGGGTGCTTCCCCAAAGCACCAAACATACATTTCACCTTTAGCCATGGGGGAATGATAAGGGCAGAAAGTAAGTGGCATATAAACCACTTACCACATCTAGATCTAAAGCAGGGAGGAGATGACCTATGCTGATTCCATTGGGTGAGCATGGGTACCACCCAAAGTTTTTGATTTTCTTGTCTCATGCCTTGTATCTCAAGAAGGAATGCATAATAAGGAGGCATGGTTACTTTGGTTGACAAGAAGAGAGTATGGGCAGAAATTTTCCCATACTTTTTATGATATTTCCAGAGAGGAGGAAGGAACATTCATGGTGCAAGGAGGCTATCTTTTTGCATTGGAGGATTATGAGGGGCTTCCATGTAGGAAGGAGATCTTCTCACATAGCAGCATGATGGTGGATAGATTTGGCATATGGAATGTCAAAGGGAGAAGTCATGGAGTGGCAAGAGCCTTGTTACTAAGGCCTACAATGCTATCACATGAGAGCATTTTTTTATTGATGGAGTGTTCCAAAGGGAGTATGCACCCTCTCCTCTTGCAGACTTTTATGAAAATATTCTCATGGGAGGACTCAGTCATGGACCTCACCTTCAACTCACACATGATGCATGGACCTCACCTTTCTCACCATATGTAAACAATGCATTTCTCCACAAGAGAGCAAGATTCTTTTTGGGTTTCATGGTCACTTTAGGGCCACATTTTGTAATTTTGATAACCCATCTCTACATGACTTCGGGCAAGTGTTGTATTGCTTTGATTGTACATAGCTGGTTTATATTGCTGCTTAATACTCCATAGTAGATGAGCTAACATGCATAGCTGCAAATTCTTTGAAGAACAACTTTCCACTTGATGCTCTGAATCAATAGTTGGAAGGACTGCACTGTATCCACCAGAGAGACCATGTGTATAATAAAAAATTTCACATAAGCTTTAGCCATTTTCTGATTTGGATGCCATATAGTGATTATGTGCCATTCATCTTGTATGGAATGGTTTGGGTTGGCATGGCTCATGACTTTAGAGGAAGGGTCCTTGGAGGCTCAATCTTCTTCTTTCCATTGGAGGGAAATCATGTTGCAGCCCAAGATCAGCATGCCCTCTACACTTACCATAAGTGGAGAGGAGGATAGCATGGGATAGGCCCTCTTGCCTATCATGTTCATGTATCTAGCCCACCTACACTTCAGGAGCCAAAGGTGGAGGAGATTCTTCATGATTTACCATGCTGGAGGGTGACTCATTTCATATGGATGATAGCTTGGGGGTGGAGGTTTCACCTGGGAATGAGGATTTTGCATGCATTTCATACTCCATGCCTTGAGAGGACCTCTAGAAAACACATAGTTGTCTCCTTGAGTAGGTTACTTCTGCATGATGATCGCCATTTGGGGTGTCCACCAAATACTACTTTGTTTGCTTGGGAGAGGCACTATGAGGATTCATTGTTGAGACAACATCTCTTTACTTGGAAGAGATCATCATACCTGGATGCTACATGGGGAGGAGGAGACATAACTCAGTCTATCCTTGCACTTGATTGAGGACAAGAAGTATTTGAGAGGGGAGGATTGTAATATTCCTAAAATTATCATGCAGCTAATTGGAATATTATATTTTGATTTTTGCACCTAAGTAGATGAATAAATGGGAAAAGGACCCATATTTAACTTGTATCGACTTAAAATCCCTCTTGGTGTGAAAATGGGATAGCTTGGTGGCTTGATTTTGCACCTCCCATTTGTGAACAGGAAGAGGATCATGATGATTTAGTCAAAGTTGACCAAGTCAACAGTGTTGCCTAAGAAGGTGTGGCTTGCTTGAGAATAAAGCGCAGTTTTGGAGGGAATGTATTGACATGGTGTTGGAAACCATAATAGGTGGGACCCAAGGTGAGGAGGCTCACAAACGTTATAAGGAGGAAGATGGCAGAATTTTTAGGTTAGTTTATGGATTACATTTTCATGTCTGCTTAGACACTTGAGCATTCTTTAGCTGTTGAGCTAAGTATGCAGTGTTATTCATTACAAGGCATTCTTGCATAGGGATTCCTTCTCCTTCATTAAGAGATCACTTGAAGAAGTTATGTTCTTCATTATCCCATATCTGGGCTTGAGGCCTAGCACCTCCTACAGCTACAAAATTATGCTTGCAGAAGGAAAAAATGTGTTGCTGAGTGTGCAGTGGGAGATTCACAACACCAGCTCTTGAGCTTATCTTTCAAAGGAGGGAGCTCCCCTTCCTTTGCAAGGTCTGTATAGGAGGTCCCAGAGCTTATTTTACATCTTCTAAAGTGGCCAAATCAGTTCCCATCCAATACAACGTATTTTACTGGGGAATCTGTATCATTTTTTCCAGAGCAGCAGTTGCAGGGTTTGATCCCTTGCTTGTGAGCTCACTCCTTGGAGAAAGGGCTAACCCTTCTCCTGGAAAGCTCTGTATTTCATTGTTATTCTATCACTTGTATATTTTAGTCATATTTATTTAGTGCTATAGTAAAACTTCATTTTTCAGATCCATATCTGTAGATCTACATTTTTATACATTGTACTATCATGTAACCCTTATCGAGTGATCTTATTTTGTATAAAAAGGAAGGAATCTCCATTTTATCTACCATTGGATGATTGTACACCTTTGATCTCTTATTTCCCATCATTTTCTGCATAAACCCTCATTAAAATAACATATTCCTTGCTTTATTACTTTCTGCATGAGCTAGGCTATGGGGTTTGGGCTTATTTGAGCCACATTGACTTGGGGATGTCTATTTATGTTGGCTAGAGTGATTTGTTTCACCTCTAATTTTGCATGTGAGTTGTATATCATGTATTCTAAGGGATCCAAGTCCTATTTCTCACTTTTATAGTGTTATTTTCTGAAGAAAACTTTTTTATGCCCTATATTACTGCATTTCCCCACTTGGGAAGGAGGATATAGGCCATACTCTTGCTGATATTCTTACATATACTAGTGAGATGTTCTTTTACATCTAATGAGATCCTCTACAATGCCATTCTCATGATTTTTTGAAGCTCCAACTTTGGAATTGTTAGTCACCTATAATAATTTGTCAAAGCAAACAGGTGGCTAAATATGTTTCTGAGCCTTCAAGAGAAACATTTCCTTTGTAAATATATCATTATTGAAGCCTCCATGTGTTTTATATCCTCCAAAATTGACTTCACTACTGTTTCCATCAAAGATTCTTTAAAGCCCTGCTGTTTATAAAGGAAAACTGCTTTTCATAGCTCCATTTCCCTCAATTTACCCCTCCGTTTACATTTTCATTATTACCCTCATGTCACTCATTTTTCCCCTTATAACTCCTTCCTTCCCTTCATCGGATCCCTAAAAGTGTCAAAATCCTCCTTAAACATTGTAACTTCCCCTTATTCGGTTTTAAAACCCTTTCTTCCCTCTACCGAAACCCCTATTTTGGCCTCTAAAATCCCTTCATTTAGGCCTAAATCAGTCTTTTACACCATGAGGATATCAGCCCCAAGGGCTTAAAATCCCTTAGCCCCCTTCTACACATGACCCACGCTATGACCAAGTGCCAAATCCTCTTTGAAAATCTCTTTTTTCCCAAACCCTCTTCATCTTTCCCGACGCGGTCCCAGCCGTTCATTTATGTAGATCCAATGGTTCACACTCAACCCGCCATTCACCCCATGAGAAAGAAAATCACGTCACCTACCAGGCCCACCAGTTCTTCTGCCCACACACATTGCCACTATCGCATGCAACCCGCACCGTCCGATCAACACTGCACGATCTGACAGTTGAAACTCTGTTTCGCAAAATTTTTGTGCCCAAGAGTTAACGTTCCAAAATTTTGCGAAATGGGTGGTTTTGAGAATCCACGTGTCAGCCAATGTATGGAATCACATTCCATTCACTCAAAACCACCTCTCCCCATTTCATTTTGCGAAAACCATCCCTGGTTTTCCGCCATATCACTGCCCTCTGCAACATTGCTCTCGATTTGATCCTGGTCGTCAATCTCTAAGATTGCATGGTCCACGTTATATCGTGACGCCATTCACTTGCTTTCCTTTTTTCTCCCATAATGCTTCATCGGACGATCTACATCATAGATCACTTGGATCTAACGGTCCTCGTTCCTCGTCCCACCCAAACCCCGATTGGACCTGGTTAGCTGCTCTACCAAGGTTTTCTTCCCGTTTTTCCGCTGCAATCACTCTTCCTCCTCACTGCTCCTCCACCCTCACAAGCCTCTGTTGTATTCATACCCTGCGTGCAGGTTTTATTTAATTGGTTTATCTTGTGTTTATAGGTTTAATGGTGTTAGATCCATAATGCTTTCCCACAGTCATGAAGATGACACTTCGGTTCAGAGTGACGACTCTGTAACCTATCAATACAAATGGGAAGCCATGTAGGGTGAATTCTAAGATGGATTGATGCATCATGAACATCAATCGTACCTGTAAACCCTCCAGCTCAGTAGAAACCCCGGATACCTATACAGAAGAAGCATCAAAGTGTATAAAAAAGAGATTAAAGGATTAATGCATAATATTGAAGACTTAATGCTTATATCCAATGTTTAGAAGGATAAAGGACACAGATAAAGACCTGAAGATGATCAAGGAGACTTAATGAAGCCTGAAGCACAATCAGAGCCATATCAGTGAAGCATAAAGGACAGATCAACAAAGAAGCCTCGACACGCCAAATCAGAAAGGCTAGTTACTTTCCATCGACCCATACTGCCACCTGTAGTCCTATTTTCATCAACACAAGGAACAATTAAGGAATTCAGAGATATTATTGACATATATGCAGCTCAGAAGTAATTTGTAGCCTACCAGAGATTCCAAAGTCAACAAAAAATAGCCATAGTACTTCAAAGAACATACCTGAAGTTATTGTCAATCTGAAAAAGACTTCTAAATCGACTAAAGGGTACTGAAAGTTAATGTAAATATATTAAACAGAATGGGCTTCGAAGACATTTCTACCTCTATTTTAATGAAGCTTTTGAGTCCTATCTACCACTGCTATCACTCAGTCACCTATAAGAACGCCTGTAAATTACATTGAAAAGGTGGGTTGGTTGGTTAGGATTTTATTGACTTTTTGAACTGTTATTGAGGGGAAGTAGCTGAGTAGTTTGTAATATAGTAGGCTGGGAAGAGAAGCTTGGGCTGTAAAAAGCCACTGGACTCAAATTATGTGACTGGTTTTGCACATCAGTTAAACAAGTAGATTCACAGGATCCTGGTCTATATTATTGGTGATGTTTTCCTTACTGTAATTGTCTCCTTTCATGTTTTTTCATATTGTCCATTATTCTCTGATAAATAACATCAGGTATAGATTAGGACATACTATTGGAAGTACCCTAAATCTCACTGATAAGATTTATCTTTATGTTTTCCTCTGATTGTGTATTTCAAGGATAATTATATAGAGTATAACTAGTCAATAAATATTGGTGAGCCCATGTCTTGCTGAGTACAACTTGAAACATTGTTCTTGAAAAATATTCTCATTACGTGGTAAGTAAATATTGAACTAGGGAAGTCTATGGTTAGCCCTATCCTCTATTTTTTCTCCAATAGTTTTTCTTGAAAGTTTCCCTGTGAGTTGGTGTCAAAAGCAGAGAAGGTTAAAAGTATTTCTCTGATCTTAGGCCTTGCTCTATGTTAATCTTAAATTTTTTCTACCTTCTGAAAGCAGTTATGAGGAGTGCTAGATTATTTCCCTTGAGAGTATGCTGAAAGTAGGTCAGGTTAAAAGTCCTTACTTGATCTTAAGCTACCCTTTGTGTCTATATTAAGAGTTTCCTTTGAAAGTATGTCAAAAGAAGGATAGGCTAAAAGTCCTTACCTGATCTTAGGCTGCACTTTATTTTCTTTCTTTCACCTCACTTCTTAATGTTCCATCTCACCATCTATCTAAAACAGATCCTTTGGTATAGATGACTTGCCCTATGGAAACCCTTGGATAGTTTTTATGCAAGTAAACCCTTTTATGACTCCATAGCCCAATGGATTGGCACTTTCTTGACCTATCTTCCCATGCTAAAAAATCCTTCTACTTATGTCCTTCTTCACTTCACTTAACCTTCTCAGTTAATGATCTCCAACCAAACAAAAAAACCAAACTCCTGTGCTTTATAACTAGCCTAATACCTTAAATTGAGCTTTAAAGATACATTATTCTTTACCTTTATAGAGAGATCCCTCTTTGGATCCAGGAGGGCTAGATCCTAGGATCCCAAAGTGGTTTGATGTTGTCTTGTCTTTTGATTTTGCCAATCTGGCCAAAACACAGGAACCCCAACATAATGGCGACTTCACTGGGGATTTTTGAGTAGATTATACCTGATACACTCTTGGGACCTTAGAAATTCCCTTGATTCAAGAATATTTGGTGTGTTAGCTAGCTGAGTCCCCAACATAATGGTGACTCCACTGGGGAGGTTCTGATTAAAGTACTTCTTATACATCCTTTAGACCTCAAAAGACCCATAATCTCCTTAGATTGGTATTTAATTACTGATGTTGGACAATAGCTTGCTTCAAAACATTTGAATTCATCCAGCTGGTGACTCCACACTCCACAACTCCCAAAATACCAAATGACTCCACTGGTAGAGGACCTTGAACTGGTTGAAAAGATACAATGACCTCTTTTTATAGACATGGATCTAAGTATGGACAGAGAAGCAAAACTAAATGCTTTATTGGATAGAGTGACAAGAATGATGTACATACTTAGTGAAATATTAGATAGGCATGAGGCTGATACAAATATTGATTCTCCAGAACAACCCATGTTTTCTCCTAATCAAACACAAACTCAACCCCTACAAGCCCTAGACAATGAGCAAGACATGTATGATGATCAAGACTTTATAGAAGAGATGAAGAAGGTTGTCGAGAAATTCTTGATTGCCTACCTATATCTTGTACTATGCTATTAAGATAACTTCACAACCGAATTGAAAATACTTATAGTGAGCAGCGCTTTGAGGAAACAAGTAGCCACTTAGGAAACGTAGAATCTGATGTGGAAGGAGAACCAACACATATAGGAACTCTCCCTCTAGATTATAACCCATTTCAGATTACACAAGAAGAGTGGCATCCTGATAATGTAGAAAAAACAACTCATGAGCCTTGTATCCAAACTAAGTGTCATGATAATCATGAGGAGTTGTTTGAAACAGAAAAATATCAGGAAACAATAGAAAACCCTCAAAGTTTCCCTGCAAGCACAAATGAAGATCCCTTAGAAGAGGCTCAAGAAAACATCCAACCTCAAATTCAGTCTTCACAAAAAACAGAGAGCTACTGCACTTCTGGTCAAAGAAACACAAGAACACCTTCCCCTTTGATAGAAGGAGAAATAGATCAGATCATCAATAGTCAGCTAACCTCTAAAATTTTTTGCAGAACCAACACTCTTGCCCATTTATCCACTGAGCTTTGTTGTACAGATTTAGAAAGCTCCCCTGTAAATCAGAATGAAGAAATATTTGCTGACAATACAGTATTGTTGATCGGTAGCATTACTTTAATGATTTTCCTAATTTTGATCTATCTAATGATGTTGTTCTCCAAACTAAGGTTGATCTTGCAGGGCCATCATTGGGAGATTTGTGGAAGGAAGATCAGTTCCATCAACTTCAAGAAAGTAATAAACCCATGCAGGATATTTATGATACTGATGAGGAAAGTTATGAAAGTATAGTAGCAGGTGAAGATTCATTGAATCTTCACCCTGCTTTTTCTCAGATCATCAATAAAATTTTCCATGTGAATGGCAATCAACAGCCTTTTATCTCAAAGGTTGAGGAGGAAAATTATAAAGAAATTTTTAAGTAGGTTGAAACCAAGGAGCCTTCTCTTAAAAAGGAGGAAGCAATGGAACATACCCCTGGTCAAGAATACAGTGACCTTTTCACAGAGCTCAACCCAACAAATCAGAATATCTCAGAGCTACAAGAGGAAAACACTGCAGTATATGATGAGTCCTCCAGTTCAAAAAAGAATGAAGATGAGGAAGATTTTCTTCCTCAAAAGAATCTTTGCCTTGATCCAGTGGAAGAAGAAGTAATCCTGGTTTAAACCTACTTGTCAAATACTCACAGCCAGGTGTTATTTCAAGTTCCTTATGCTCATTTCCTACAGAAATTTGGAGAAGGATCAAAGGCCATCAAGAGCGGCTTGGTGTAGACAACAAGAAACATTTTAGAAGTTGTTGTTAAAAAACAAAGAGAATGGGAGTGGCCCTGCCTATCCAACATGCTCAAAGAGATGAGTAGAAACTAGTCATGGGATCATCTGATTGACTAAATTTATTGGAAAAGAGAGTTGGTCAGCTAGACATGTAAATATCTCAAGTTAGAATAGGGTAGGTAGGAATCTCAATAAAGCTCAGCCTGTGAGCATTTCGTTAGTTGTTGATTTTACTTTGAAAGAAAAATTCAAAAAATACAAAAAACATTAGAACAGAAAGGTTCAAACATGCTCAAATCTTGAACCTATAAAGCATTAAAAAGGAATGGCTCTAATCAGATCAAAATCCGAGCAAAAGGTACAAAAGGAATGGTTCTGATATGCTCAAAACTTGAACCATAAAAGAAGAAAAAATATAGCTCTAACAAGACCAAAACCAGAGCTAGAAGGAAGAAATATGATGACTCTAAAAAGCTCAAAATCTGAGTCACAAGAAGAAGGAAGGATGCTCTTATTTTTCAGAATTTCAAGCCTTCACAATTTTGTTTCAAATTCCTGCAAAGTTTAGTTCATGTGCAACTTGTCTTTATGCCATGGACCCACAGAAAATCAGACAGTCTAATACTGGTTTGTCTGTATTTACATTTCTATTTTAGAATGTAGAGAACAAAATTCGCCAGACAGTTTAATCCTAGCAGATACTAGTTTAGGTAGAGAAGCTATGAGTCCAACTGCTTAATCTGGTCTAATGGAGGAAAAAGGGTAGAATTAGATTATTTTTTGCTTTCAATAAGAAATGATGATGTGAAAGGTCTGCAAGTCTAAGTGCACCTTGAAGAAAAAAATTTAGGACAGTAGGATGGGTAGGTATATGTTTGGGAAAATGTTTTTTGCTGATATAATGTCCATCATGTTTGTAGTCGCTGATCAAAGAAGAAAAATATGGTCAAGGTCCCAGGCTCTGGCCTACTTCCAAAGATTATATCTGAGATTCTTGACACCTTAAAGAAGATGCCATCCCCATGTGGAGCCAATGTTAGCCACCTATAATAATTTGTCAAAGCAAACAGGTGGCTAAATATGTTTCTGATCCTTCAAGAGAAACATTTCCTTTGTAAATCTATCATTCTTGAAGCCTCCATGTGTTTTCTATCCTCCAAAATTGTCTTCACTGCTGTTTCCATCAAAGAGTCTTTAAAGCCCTACTCTTTATAAAGGAATACTACTTTTCATAGCTCCATTTCCCTCAGTTTACCCCTCCATTTACATTTTCATTATTACCCTCATGTCACTCCTTTTTACCCTTATAAATCCTTCCTTCCCTTCATCGTGTTGGGGTTCCAGTGTTTTGGCCAGATTGGCAAGACCAAAAGACTAGACAACATCATCACCACTTTGGGATCCTAGGATCTAGCCCTCCTAGATCCAGAGAGGGATCTCTCCATAAAGCAAAGAATGATATATCTTTGAAGCTCAAAATGAGTTATTAGGCTAGTTATGAAGCACAAGGGTTTTTTTAATGATTTGGTTGGTTTTTGGGTTGGAGATCATTAACTAAGAAGGTTATGGAATGAAAGGAGCAAAGCAGTAGGACGTTTCAGTAAAAAAGGATAGATCAAGATAGTATCATCCATTGGGCTATGGAGTCATGAAAGGGAATTACTTGCAAAACAACTAGCCAAGGCTTTCATAGGGCAAGTCATCTATACTAGAGGATATTTTAGATAGATGGTGGAATGGGACATTAAGAGTGAAAAGGAAAGACACAAAGGGCAACTTAAGATTAGGCCAGAGGTCATTTAACTCTAGGCCTACTTTCAGCATACTCTCAAAGGGAAAACACTTAATATTTAAACACAGAACTAGGCCTAAGATCAGAGAAGAGATTTTAACCTTCAATTCTTTGACACCAGCTCAAGGGATCTTAGAAAGGCCAATATTTTGGAAAAGGACCCCAATAGACAGGGCTCACACTAAATCCCCGGTATCCCAATTCTTCCAGCTTAAACCCAACAGGAACATCTAAGCAACAAACCCCAAATTCACATATCAGTAAGCATGGGCCAGACCAACATCTTTAACTGGTTAAATTACATGAATTTTCTCTCAGATACACAGTAATCAGAAAACATCAAAGACAAGAAGAGTAGTGGGCATTAGGGTACCATGCAGGGGTATATCCTAAGCCTGATTTACTGATTCTTATCAGAGAAATATGAACAACATGATTAAAATGAAATAAGACAGGACACATCACTCGTAATATAGACCAGGATCCTGTGAAATTGCTTGATTAATTGATGTGCAAAACTAGTCACATACATTGAGCTCAATGGATGTTATAGTCCAAACTTTCTCCTCCCAGCCTACTAAATTACAAACCACTCAGCCACTTTCCCCCAAAACTTGTTCTAACAGTCAAATGAATCCCTACAACTAATCAACAACAACAACCCCAAGAATTGTATTCTTCAGGGGTTCTTATAAGAGATTGAGTGATAGAAGGAGTAGATGAGATAGTTGGCTCAATTAAATGAAGAACTTAATGTTTCTTGGCCTCTGTGAGGCTTGATGGATAAGAAATGACATGCTCCATGCTTCATTTAATGGGCTTTGGCTTGTATTTATACTCTGGCTGTCTGTCGTTGACCTTTGGAACAAGTAAGGCATATAGATAATCTGCAGGTTGCCCATACTTTCATAACTGCTACTTCTGTTCTTTGAGGCTTAATGTACGAGAAAATTGGCCTTTGGGTTACTCCTTATCTTTAACATAACTCTGTTGGCAGCCAGAAATAACTGTTTAGCTGTCTTTAGGCAAATATCCTCTGCTCTATTAATAAATAGGCCTTCTTTTATTTTTGTGAGGCTATAGGTGTCCTTTGGTCACTGGAGAGGTTGGATTTTGGTGCTGGAGAGGGTTCAATTGGCCTCTACTATGGCAGTGGAGTCTTTCTCGGATTGACAGATGTCTTTGTCTTTTCCTAAAACACTTTAATTCACTTTTAGGTCTGTGTTCTAGGCTGAATTAGGCCTCGATCTTCTTTATGGTCTTCGCATTGTGTCTTTATCCTTTGAACATAGGATTATAATCATTAATATTCAATAATAGGCATTAATCCTCTGATCCGTCTCTACTGATACACTTTGTTGCTACAGGATGATCTCTCTGCACTCTCAGTCACAGTGACTGTGACTATGGAGACAGAGTGAAATTCTCACCCTGTAAACCCTGCACAATGCAAAAAATCATTATAAAATTTAGGGAGTGGTGGGAGATTTGTTGTGGAGGCTAGTGAAGGGTGGCGGAATGGTTAATGCAAGTGAAAACTGGTGGAAGAATTAACTGATGAATATTTGGTGTGATAAGGGTTGCAGACCGTCCGATCATATATGGATATGGCAATCAATGGTCAGGATTCACGAACGGTGGTGTTAACACGAAGTTAGGCAGAGAAAAATAACTTTAGCGTTGAAACACCAAATTTTTAACTTTGGGAAAATACAAAGAAAATCATGAAAAATGAATGAAAGCGGAGCCTATGATGTGGGACTCGGCAGGCAGAGGGCGATTCTCTATGGACCATTGGATCTCAAGAGGAGATCAATAGTGGGGATTGTCAAATGAAACTATGTAGAGGCTCCGATGAAAGAAATATGTAGATGGGGGTGCGATGCAATGCGAGCTGCAGATCTGATCAGATGGACGGCTGTGATTGATTATGGAGGTTGTGGGAGAAAAGCGGAGGAAAATGGTTTCTGAAGGAAAACCACTGGTGTCACGCTGCAAAAGAATGGTTTTAAACTTTTGCCCAAAAAAGGCGATATATGTCCCTGAGTGACACGTGGCAGAACAAAACTGCTTTCATCGTGTAACTCTGGAGCGTTAAAGCCCGGATGCCAAAATAACGCGATATGCATGTTGACCATCAGATGGAGGGGTGGGAGATTGGATGGCAGAGGAGGCAGTGTGAAAAGGAAAGATGTGCTGGCGGTAAGTGGTGGAAAGTCATAGGCAGGTTTGATCCTGGCCATCGAATCTAAATAATAGACAGTCAGGATTGAAAGAGGGAGCGGGGAAACAAAGGGGCATGTGAAAGGGTGGAGAGAATGAGGGCCGTTGGATCCAAAGGAATCAACGGCGAAGATCCAATCGCATCTGAGGGAGGCAGGGTCATAAACTCTAAGTTTTAAACTTGCGATTACATCAGGGCCATTGGATCAGCGGGGAATCGACGGCAGAGATTGATCGAAAGGGGAGAAAGATAGGGGCAATGAGTGGAGCTGCGATGAAATTTGTATCGTTGGATTCGGATGGATGAATGGCTCAGATGAAATCGGGGCTTGCAAATCGGGAGGGGTCGAATGCGACGGGATTGGGCACTGTGATGGTGCGATTGAGTGACCACCGTCCGATCTGGAGACAGATCAACGGATAGGGGTGATGGCAGGCTACAGGATTAGTGCTGACCATCCGATATTTAAAATATCAATGGCTTAGAACATGCCCGCGGTCTATAGAACAAAAGACCTTGCATCGGGAAAACTCAAGCTAACAAAGGAAATTATGCACAATGAAAGTCCTGATTGCGATTAGTGCCCGAGTCTTTAGCACTTGGTCCTGGGCGCGGGTCATATGTGGGGAAGTGATTAAGGGGGCTGGCCAAAAGGGGCTTAAGCCTCAAATAAATAAAGGGCATTTTGGCTTAATTTAAGTTCTTTTTAAGGCCAAAACGAGGGTTTCAGTAGAGGGGATAAGGGATTTTTAAGCCAAACAAAGGGTATTTGTAAGGTTTAAAGGGGAGTTAAGAAGATTTAGAGGGTTAATGAGGGAATTAGAGGGAAAAAAGGGTGATGAAAACAGAGGCTTTGAGGGAATGAAATAAGGGAAAAAGAAGGCCTTTTTGGGCATTCTTCTTCACAGAACAATAGGGATTTATAATGGAAACAGCAGTGAGGATTGTCTAAAGGGAAAAGGATAAAAGGAGGCTTCAAGAATGATATGTTTACAGAGGAAATGTATTTCTTTAAGGCTCAAAAATATTTTAGCCACCTGTTTGGTTGTCAAAAAATTTATAGATGGCTAACAGTGGCTCCACATGGGGATGGCATCTTCTTGAAGGTGTCAAGAATTCAGAAAATGATCTTTGGTGTAGGCCAGATGCTTGATACTTGACACATCTATTTTATTTCTTGGATCAGCTGCCACAAACATGAAGACATCATATCAGCAGTAATATTCTCCCAAACAACTACCTACCCATACTATTTTCCTAACATTTTTTCTTCTGGGTGCATTTGGACTTGCAGACCCTTTACATCATCAATTTTTTTACAAACAGGAAAAGTAAACCTATTCTACTGCTACCCTTATAACTCCATGAGACCAGATTAAACTGTTTATCTAATAGATTCTCTACCTAAACTAGTATCTGCTAGGATTAGACTGTCTAGCAGATTGCTTCTCTACATTCTAAGACAGAAATTGAAAAACAGTCGAGCTAGGATTAGACTGTTTGGCTTGCTGGACTTTGAAGAAATTAAAAACAACTGACTAAATGCTCATAGGCTGAGCTTTATTTATATTTCCTACCTACCCTACTTGCAAATCTCTGATGCTCTAGGTGATACAATAATGCCAGTGCAGCCAGTCAAGCAGTAACAAAAAAAGGTTAGAAACACTGATTGCTTATCAGAGATAACCATAGGGTACTCTGCACGTGGGTTTTCAAAACTGAGGCCACCACTGGTGGTGACCACTTCTGATGTATCTAGCTCTTGCAAAGGATCAACACTTGGGAACTTGACCCAATCAAGGCCTCCATATATTCTGCCACGGGATCAACAAAAACATGATTTAAACCTTTCTCTTCAAAGCCTTCCATGACTAGTAGGTTGTTTGCATCTTCAGTGTGGCCTCTATAATCACACACCTCTTTTTCCTGGTTAGGAGTATTTGGAAGGTAAGTGTCAACCAAGCATACCTCTTCTTCCACTGGATCAAGACAAAGATGTCTGTGGGAAAAAAGGTCTCCATCATCTTCACTGCAGCCTGAACTAGAGGGCCCATCATATATGGTAGGATTTTCCTCTTCTGACCCTGGCCGGTTCTGCTGGAGTGAACTGAACTCTGTGAAAAGATTAACATATTCTTGAGCAGGCGTTTCTTTGATTACCTCAACCCTTTTAGGAGAAGGCTCAGGATATTCATCTTTCTCAAGATTTTCTTCATTTCTTTCTTCCTTATCCTTTGCACTGAAGAGCTACTGGCTTCCATCTTCTTTGAAATTATCACTGATGATATGATATATAACAGAGTGAAAATTCAATGAATCCTCGTCTGCTATCAGGCTTTCAACACTTTCTTCATCAGTATCATAGATTGGCTCATCACTTTTTTGAAGTTGCTGGCCCCGATCTTCCTCCCATAGATCTTCTGATGATGGTCTATTATAGCATCATTTTTCACCTTCATATGATTCATGATTGCTTTTATGGCTTTGGGAACCCATTGCTATAGACTTGAACAAATTCACTAAAAAACAGTGTTAAAATTCCCATACACGGGTATGCCCAGACTTTTCCGCGTATGCCATTAAAACCATTAAAAAAATGTATAAATTCCCTATTTTCGGACTGGGTTGATGGTTACTCCATTAGTTCAACCACCCCAGTACGTGGCCAACTGTTTCCAACTGACTGAAACTACTTTGAGGGAGTATAAAAGCCCCTCATGTGCATGGCCTAAGGGAGAGAGAAATTTTATAGTCATTATACTCTGTTGGATTCCTAGTTCAAGTCTGATTCCCTGTTCCTCCTGCACTTTCCCAGATTTATACAGGAAACCCTTATTTCCTGGAGATGTTCATCCATTTATATGCCATCTCGAGTGCACAAGTCTGGAAATTTTCTTAGCGAGGCAAGGGCGGGACGAATCCGGACGACGGTCTGCTCGAAGATCGTGGAAGGATTCAGGTGATCTCTCCACTCTTTATTTCTGTACATGCTATTCATAATATTGAAGAACCGTCTTGTTCCTGAACTTCTATGTTAGTATCTATTTGTATATGTGGAAAGATTGATTATTAAGCAGTTATTATCGTTTATATCATATTTCACATTGATTACACTAACGTTTAGGAGAATTATATGCTGTACAACTAGGTTTTCGTGCACGTTCTTTCTTGTTTTGCAGGTTGAAGGAGAAAGGAAGGTTGTTGGGGGTTTGAAACCCGCAGGATCTACATCGAACGTAGGACTACGGGTGAGTTCTGCTATCGTTGTTATCTAGTTTTTTGCATTCAAGTATGGTTGTGTGTGAGTCCTTCTGAATGGAATGCCCTGCTCTATGGAAGTTTTGACCCAAGAAACCTCTAGGGTGATTTTCCCCGAAACAGAACTGGCGACTCCGCTGGGGATCACATTCTTGTGATTCCCATGTTGGGTGGTTTCAGCTGTTTGATAGGTTTCCAACAGTTTTAACTTTTATTTCCAGTCCATTTTACTCTTTCTCAGTCAGACTGAAGCCCTGGTTTCTTATCCAGGCTTGATCCTTTTTGTTTTTTATTATTTACCTTTATATACACGGTTTTTTCTATACACAGTCGCGTATACACGCATTTTTTGTTAAAGGGAGTCGCGTATACGCGGGTTTCCTTTAGCACAGTCGCGTATGCATGCTTGTTGATAAACTGTAAAGTTGCGTATACTTGGGTAGATTTTAAAATTTTGGATTTCTTGGCTATTTAGCCCTTTCTGTCTGTGGAGACCTGTTCCTGCAGTGTCTTTGTGTCCTCTGAATTGTGTAGAAAGTGGTCTTTGGTCTTTTCTCTCTCTTTTTTGATTGAAAACTAGCTTATCTGGCAAAGTCTTGTTTCTTGTGTTGGCATTTCTGGTTTGAGTACCAATGTTTCTTCCTGGGGATTCTTGGTTGTTCTGCTTTATCAGAACAGAGAGCTCCTGCTCATTTACTCTTTCCTACCTTCGTGTCTTGCTTTGCACTTCGAATTTTTCCCATTTCTTGGTTGGTTTTCTTGAAGTTCAGTCGACTAGGTCTTGTTGCAACTTTTGAAGAGTCTTTCATGGTTCTTTGAAGTTTTTGTTTGCTGCAAGGTTGTATTATTCTTCTAGGCTGAGTGGCTGAGTTTTCTTGTCTTCTTTTGCTCATATAAATCTTGCTACTAGTTAGCCCTATAAGATTTGGAGCATTTTTGAAGTTTGTGCTTGAAATTCAGTGTTGTTTGGCTTGGGATTTGATAGTTTTGCTTGGTCTTTTCGAACTCTTCTTTTATAAAACTCAAAAGCTCAAAAAACATTTTGCTTTGTTGTTTGCTTTTGTTTTTGCATTTTTGTTTTCGTTTCACTGTATCTTTTGAAGCTTTGTTGAGGTTTATTGCCTTTGGATTTTAGCTTGATTTTGGAAAGGAGTTTTCATTGATTTCTTCCTCTTGTTTTTAAGCGTTTTTTGGTGTCTTCATATTAAGAGTTTCTGATTTCAGGAACTAGATTTCTGGACAACCAAAAAGAGATAAAACTGAAGGATTTTTGGGAAATTTCACTCTGCTTTAGGAGATTTTGCATCTTAGAATTTGCATGCTTGTAGTGATTTGCATCAGGTGCACTTAAGCATTTAGTCATTTTCATAGTTTTTGTGAGTGTGAGTTTGTTATCTGAAAAGGAAAATACATTTTTTTAATCTCGTAGAACCTGTGTAGAATTTGCTTTTCATCGAAAGACAATAACTACATTTGCATGTAGTTTGGTTTTTATTAATTTATTTTCTGCGTCAAAACACCATAAGTTTCATCTCCGTATCCCTTTGACTTAACATAACAGCCGATTAAAATAAGCGATATAATTTAAAATCAACTAGCAATTTTTCTAAGTGTCATACACCAACTAGCTAGGTTGTATGGCCTTGGATTAGGTGAGTGGAGAGTTAACTCTCCAAGGCCGCTCAAACAAAACATAGAAGTTGATTAATTGAGCGAAATCCAACTCCGTTAGGTGGACCGGGAAAGCTCTCCTCCAGAGAGTCAAGTGCGAGGGGAAGTGAAGGCTGAGAAGAGAGATACCCCCTCTCTGATTAGCTGAATCTGACCTCAAGACCGTTCTGCCTGGCTTCTGACATGGATTGGTGCCCATAGTTGCCACTCCTAGGTTCCACATAGGTGACTGTGGGGGGGAATACCCGTCGTACATGAGGCAGATGTCGCATCACTTTCAGCAGTACTTCTGGGGGGTGCGCTTACGAAGCTTGGGTGCTTGAGCTAGCAAAGGTTGTCGTTAGGAGGTCGGCGTAACTGTTTCTGATACCTTCGCTAGTAGGCCTGGGCCGTAATTATCCCAAACTACTTTTGGGAGGTCCTATATTTCACTTTCTTGTATTTTGGTGTCCGGTCCTAATCACCCGGAGCGGAAATAACTGAAGGTTGTTTGCTTGATTGTATCTCAGGGATTATTTTTTTAGTGAGTGCTCTTTGCTCCTAGCTTGCCTAGCTTTATACTTTTTTGAGTCCAATTAAAATCTATAAAAGTGGCTGATCAAGCGCCTCGTCGATCGAGGAGAATTTGGGGGTTATCTCTTGAGAGTCCAGAGCCTTCTTCAAGAAGGCGTAGGAGTGATTTAGCAGGTGGTTACCACCCTATGGCGTCCAACGCAGTAGAGAGAGATCCTCCACAAGGGTCTGAAGGTTTCATAGCTGATTTTGGTGTTGGTTCCGAGAGGAGCGTTCCGCTCACCTCGCGAGTATTATTTCCGCAGGAAGAAGAAGTACATGTAGAGGAAGTGTCTGAACCATCAGATTCACTTCCATCTCCTCTTCCTCCTGATTATTTGTTCATTGTTCAATACATCGGACCCGAGTCAGAGAGACTGGAAGATCCTCCTTATTATACATACCTTTCGATGGCCACGACTGGGAACGCGGCTTCTGCTGTGAGTGCTGCAGGCATTCAGACTCCTGCTTCTGTTGAAGGAGGGGGCACTATTGCTATATCTTCGATTGCCTCTAGTGCTGCTGTGTTTGGCTCTGGTTTCACCCAAGCACATGCTTCTCAATCTGGTCCCTTTTTTTTTTGAATGCCCACTAGTGGGATTCCTTCTTTTT
Organism: Pinus albicaulis; assembly: GCA_034641835.2. Taxonomy (NCBI): domain Eukaryota; kingdom Viridiplantae; phylum Streptophyta; class Pinopsida; order Pinales; family Pinaceae; genus Pinus; species Pinus albicaulis. The sequence goes on along the minus strand of CM076582.1, from coordinate 1,299,320,077 downwards.
CCTTTTCCGCTGCTGCAGCTGGATCTACACCCATGTCTTCCATGGCTAGTGAATCAGCTTCTTTTCAAGGGTTCCCCTTCGGAACTGGACACATTCCTAGTTCGAATCCTTCTTTAGGGTCCTTTCCGTTTACTTCTCAGACCCAGAGTTTCAACCCTTGGTCTGGAGGTCAAAGTTTGACTACTTTCACAAGTTGGAACCCTGTATTCACTACAACGGGGGCAGGGAATCAGTTTTACGCTAGTCACCAAGGGAATGCTTCTTTCCCTTCGTCGAGTGCTTATCAGACTTTTTCCCCTCTATCTAATGCCTGGAACCCCTATCAGGGGCTTTCGTCTTCATTTAATACTTCAGGCGGGGGAACTGGTCCGGTCTTTGGTAACTCGGCGTGGGGAGGAGGTTCTTCTCCTTTTGCTACGAGTTCTTTCTAGCAACCTGGTGCCTCATCAAATCCAAGGTATTCTTTTCAGAATGTTGGGAATTCATCCTATCAAGGATGGAATCCTCAGGCTCCGCCTCGTTTACCTTTTCTGGCAATGTTAAACTTGCCAGAATTGTCGAAATTGACGAATGATCCGATTCAGTACAGTCCAGGGTGGCCTCCGGTCCCGACCAAACTACCTTTAGACATTCCAAAGTTTGAAGGGAAGAATGGAGAGGATCTGGCTGACCACATCACCACTTTCCATTTATGGTGTTCTTCTAACTCCCTGATCGATGATTCGATTAGTTTGAGATTGTTTCAATGCACCCTAACTGGAAATGCTGCCAAATGGTATATTGAGCTAACTGGGGGTAGTTTTGCTACATTTGGAGAACTGGTTGTTACATTTATAAACCATTTCCAGTTTCCTGTCCGATATGATGCTGGGACTGAACTCCTAGCTAATTTTAAGCAGGACGACGCAACCCACATTTCTGATCACATTCAGGAATGGAGGAGAAGGAAGAGGCTTATTAAAGCTAATATTCCAGGAGAATTCCTTCTGGAATGGTTTCTGAAATCTCTGTAGTCAGACATTTCTAAAGATGTATCCCTTTCTAGGGTATTTTCTGAGGAGCAGGCCATTTTTAGGGTCCAGCAGTTGGAACTGATCTATTCTCAGTCTGGGGTTCTCCATAAATATTTGCCCAATGCTCCTCGCTCCAAATTAGATTTATCCAAAACTAAGCCTGGTCCGCATGGTGATGGGCTTATCGGGTCGATAAATAGTGGTGCAGCCAGCCTGCTTACTCAACTGCAACAGTTGTCTTTGCAATCTGCTCCTTCTGGTCAGGCTGTGCCTACTGAGTCATCGCATTCCCAGTCTTTTTCCATAAATGTTGTCCAAGCTTCTGATCCCAAAGGAAATCAATAATCCAAAGGGAAGAAGAAGGGAAATAACGGGAAGGGTAATGCGAATAAAACCAACGAGCATGTTGGTGAGGGTCCAAAGGACAAAAATAAAGTGAATTTTCCATGCAAGTTATGTCACCAGAACCATCTCACACACCTTGCCCAAAATTCAGAATCTTATGGCCCTTATTAGCTCGGCGGGGTTCTTCTAGTTCCATTGTGTTAACAAACACTTTTTCAGGGAAACATAGGTTGTTGGCGCGAACCAAAATCACAGGGCTTCCTCTGGGGGCACCCAGGAAGGGGAAATACCATCGAACATATTCATGATGAGTGCTCACGTGGATGTCGCTACGAGATCCCGTGATTATGGCAGAGAAGAGTCTTCGAAAGCTAAGGATACTCCTGATGCTACTGAGCCACTTCACATTACGAAGCCTACTGTTGAGTCTATGCCTCGGATGTCCAAAGCATATTCTAAGCGATCGACGATTAATCCAAATTCTAGGGCTGCCCAGAACTACTCTATTGTGGAAGATCTGGCGCAGAGTCCTTGTGCTATGTCAGCTTTAGAGGTACTCTAGTCTTGTCTGGCTCAGCGCAGTGCTTTGCTCACTGCCATTGGGGATATTGATTCAAAAAATTCTCTTCTGATTACTTTTGATATGTCTAATTTTAAGAAGAGACTCCCCCATCATATGGCTTTTCATATTAAATCATCATACCGGAAGTGCAACATCTTTCGGACGGTTGTTGATGAGGGTGCTTCCACATGCGTGATGTCTCTCACATGCTGGAAGACAATTGGATCTCCCAAAGTTGTTCCATCTACCACTCTTCTGACTACGTTTGATGGTCGTTCTCACAGACCACATGGTATTGTCCCAGCTTTGCCTATCTGTGTTGGGGGAAAAACTGTCAATATAGAGGTTGAGGTAGTGGATGCAAGCTTGGACTACAACCTTCTGTTGGGGAGAAACTGGATTTATGAGATGGATGCCATTGCATCCTCATTATTTCGGATTATATGTTTCCCTCATGAAGGGAGGATCGTTACAGTGGATCAACTGGACTGTCCTCCTGTAGACCCGAATGCGTCTACTGACTCATCTGTTCCAAAGTTGGATAATACTAAGGCGCCTGTTGAGAATTTAGGGGTTGGAATGTATTCTTCCTTGATGGGTACTTTCGATATTCCTCCTCCTACGGTGCATATAAATGCAATTTCATCCTCCAAGGCTCCTCTTCGAAGAGAGTTCTTCAGAACTCATTATTTTTCGGACCCTTGGACCTTGCCTTCTCCTACTGCCACATTAGCGGAAGGTCAAGTGGGTGGAATGGCATTTCCGATGTCTGCAGTTGAGATTGCTTATCAGTCTATTGTTGACTTTGCAGATTCCAGTCCAACTCCTCTTTCACCGGAAGAGTTGGATGGAGATGTGGCTCCAGCTTAGACACTTAGTTCTTCTTCTGCCCAGGATTTCCTTGATACCACTCTTCCATCTGAAGAGCCCATCCTGGAAGCTATGACTGGTATAGATAGACCATGGGATGATTTGCATCATCGGTCTTACTTCTTACCTGATTTGAGCGAAGTTGAGACAAGTTTTCCAAGTCCTCAGTCTCCTGGTCCTGTTCGCCCAGTCCTGAACCCTTTAGCACCAACGCAGGTTTATGCTGAAGGGTATATGGCTGTGATTTCCCCTACTATCCCGGTGAACATTTCCAGGGATCCCAATATTATTGAGAATGTCTTCATCAGAGCTGAATGTTCCCGTGAAGAGATTCAAATTTACACCGAGCTCTTTAAAGAGTATAGGGATGTATTCACTTGGTCTTATGAGGAAATGCCTGGTATAGATCCATCTATTGTCCAGCATGAGATCAAGACTTACGAAAACGCTAAGCCTGTGAGGCAAAAACTTCATCCGGTCAATCCTAGGAAGGCAGCAGCTATCAAAGCTGAGGTGGAGAAGCTGCTTAAGGCGGGATTCATTTTCCATGTTCCTTTGACTGAATGGGTTTCAAACCCTGTTCCTGTAGATAAAAAACAAGGAACGATTAGCGTTTGCATTCATTTCAGCGACCTAAATAAAGCATGTCCTAAAGATAATTACCCCACACCATTTATCGATCATATCATTGACGAGTGTGCCGGTAATGAGATTTTCTCCTTCATGGACGGTTTCTCCGGATATAATCAGATTACTATCCGTCCTGAAGATCAGCATAAGACTGCCTTTATTTGTCCCTGGGGTACATTTGCATACAAGAAGATGCCTTTTGGTCTTAAAAATGCTAGGGCTACCTTTCAGCGGGCCATGTCATATGCCTTCCACGACATCAAAAAGATTATCGAGGCGTATTTGGATGATTTAGCTGCTCATTCTCGAAAGAGGATGGATCATCCTGCTCACCTCCGTCAAATATTTGAACGGTGTCGTTTCTATAAGATTAGGTTGAATCCGAACAAGTGCGTTTTCGCGGTTACATCCGGTCGGTTATTAGGATTCATTGTGTCTAGGGAAGGGATTAGGGTAGATCCCTTCAAGGTTGAGGCAATACTTCGGTTGCCTCCCCCGTCCTCTGTTCGTCAACTTCAAAGTCTACAAGGAAATTCTAATTTTCTTCGGAGATTTATCGTAAATTATGCTGAAGTTACCAAGGGATTTATGAGATTGTTGAAGAAGGGAGTTCCATTTCTTTGGGATGACTTCGCTCAACGCTCATTCGATGCTTTGAAAAAAGCATTGACCTCTGCTCCTTTATTGAGCCCACCTGATTATAGCAGGGATTTCCTTTTGTATTTGGCAGCAGTAGAATCTACCATTGGTATGGTTCTGGTTCAGGAGGATGATGCTCTTGCAAAGCATGTTATTTACTATCTTAGTCGAGGATTGGTAGGACCTGAACTCTAGTACACTCCGATAGAAAAGTTAGCTTTAGCAGTAGTTCATGCTGTGCAGCGACTCCGGCATTACATTATTCTACGAAAAACTTATGTTTTGGCAGCAGCCAATCCATTTCAGTTTGTCCTCAGTAGGCGAGTGATTGGGGGAAAATACAATAGATGGATTGTGATTTTGTAGGAATTTGATCTTGAGTTTATGTCTGCCAAGTCCAAGAAATCATTGGTTTTCGCGGAATTGATCTCCGAGTTTCCCTGTGGGGAAGAGATGATCTATGATGAATCCTTTCCGGATGAACATTTGTTTCTTATCTCTTCACAGGATCCTTGGTATGGAGATATCATTGTGTATCTTCAGACTGCGAAGTTTCCCTCTACTTTTTCGAAAGATGAGCGTCGTAAGTTGCATCACTTGGCTAAGAATTACTTGATTATTGGTGATGCTTTATACCGTCGAGGGGTTGATTCAATCTTGAGACGCTGCTTAACTCTCGAAGAAGCTGAGGCTGTGCTGAATGATTCCCACAGTGGAGCTTGTGGTGGTCATTTATCTGGGCTTGCTACAGCCCAAAATATCTTGCGTGCTGGGTACTTTTGGCCTTCGATTTTCAAATATTGTATGGAGTCGGTCAAAAAGTGTCATCCGTGTCAAGTTTATACTCGAAAAATGCGCGCTCATCCAGCTCCGCTTTTTCCAGTCATTACTGTCGGTCCCTTTACAAAGTGGGGTATTGATTATACTACTTGTAACCCGCCTTCGGCTAAAGGTCACAAGTACATTATTGTAGCAGTAGACTACTTTACAAAGTGGGTCGAGGCTATGCCTACTTTTGGGAACGATGGTGAGACTGCAGCTCTTTTTCTTTTCAACCAGGTTATTGCTCGTTTTGGTATTCCTAGAGAATTGTCACTGACCATGGCAGTCATTTTCAGAATAGTATGATGGCTGAGTTGGCTCTCAAATTGGGTTTCCGGCAGGAGCATTCATCGCAATATTATCCTCAAGCCAATGGGCAAGTGGAAGCCATGAATAAATCCTTGAAGACAATTCTTCAAAGGACAATTGATAAAGCTAGATCCAACTGGCATATTATGCTATATCCTGCACTTTGGGCATACAGGACGTCAGTGAAAACTGCAACTGGCTTTACTCCGTTTCAGCTAGTGCACGGGGCGGAATCCGTATTTCCTATTGAATGCGAGATTCCTTCTCTTAAGTTAGTTGTTGAACTTCTTCCTGACACTTCTAGTCTTGAAGAATGGCTCCTTCATCTGGAACATCTCGATGAGCAGCGTCGGGATGCCGCCACGATGAATGAAGCGCATAAAAACCGAGTTAAAGTTCAGTACGATAAGGTGGTCAAACCTAGGGTTTTTTCGGAAGGTGACATTGTTTTGGTCTATGCCCAAGAAAAAGATGCCCTGGGGGCAGGAAAGTTTAAATCTATGTGGTATGGCCCCTTCATCGTTAAAAAATTCCTTAAGAAAGGAGCATATACCTTGGTTGATTTCGAAGGAAACGAGTTTCTGGAGCCCCGAAATGGGCTTTATTTGAAGAAGTATTATGCCTAGGCTTCGGCCTGGCATGTTGCTTTTGTATATAATAGTTTTGCTTTGTACATATCTGGTTGATTTTCGATCTTTGATGGGTTGGTGATGTTTTTTATCTTCTTTGGTAGGTTGTGTTGGATGTCATGAGTCATTTTGGTTTTGCCGATGGTGCTAGTAGACACACCCGGAACTTAGCTTCCGCGGCTTGGGTGCTTCATTATCCATCCGGTCAGCTGTTAGTATCAAGAGGGGTCTGTATTGGTCCTGCTTCCAATAATATAGCAGAATACACTGCAGTTGTTTATCTAATCTCGGAGGCAATATCTTTGGGTGTTGATTCGTTGGTAGTTTTCTTGGACTCTCAGCTGGTGGTGTCGTAGTTTAACAATACTTATCGGGTTCGAGATCCATTTTTACTTCGGTTGTTTTTGAGGGTACGTTTTTTACAAATATCATTTCAATTTTTAACTTTCATTCATATTCCTCGAGCTGACAATTGGTTGGCAGACTCATTAGCTAATCAAGCACTGGATTGGCATATTAATCATTCCATACAATAAAATTTAATCATCAAAAACATCATATATTTTGATACATTTATCACATCACATCAAACATCGTTGTATATATATCATCAGAGTGTTCAAAAAATTTACAAAATTTGGATCCATAAAGTCATACAAAAATTGGGCTTATGCCCGATCATGTTCAGTCTAAAAAATATACAGTCTTTTGATACATCATATCTATCTACTCCTGAGGTCCCTGCCCAGAAGTCGTGTTCCTATAGAACATGATCGCGGTGGCAACTCGGCGGAATAACCGTACCCAGTCTCGGGGCACTCCTACCACCCGTCTCTGGATGGCTTCCGGCAGATCTTCCACTGCAGCCATAGGTACTTGGCGGGTTAATCCCTCCAAGTTCCTCTGTACAACCTAGAGGGTCCTATCTGAATCCACTGTATCCGCTTCGCCTCGGCGACGTTTGTGTCGCGGGAGACCCTCAGGTCGAGCTGGTCCAATATCTGTATCATGATCATTTTTAAATTGTAAGTCATTATGAATCCAATCAAAAACATGTTGGCTTTTCATTTTTTTACATATTTGAAAAAATCCAAAAAATTATATAAGTCAAAAAATTGCAAACTTACCGACTGCGCCCCATGCCGTGCCTGGTGGAAGGACAAGATCTGGATCTCCACGAAAGTCCATCCCGGCATAGGGATAGTCGTCCACAGCGATGATTTGTTCTCCCCACCAAAGGAAGAACTCATCATCCCAAGTGGTTCGGGGAACTTCACTTCCCCATAATCTCTTCATCATGTCTGCCCAGCAGGAAATTCTTGGGTCTCTTGGGTTGCTGATGGTAGAGATCACTCTGGGTCTCAATGCTGGTATCTTCTCAAAGAAGAATGTCATCAAAATTGTACCGTATCCAAAAAATTTTGTCTTTGCTTGGCGGATAGAGGTCAATTGTTGCTTCATGTTCAGCAATAGGGCTGTGCACCAATCATATACATGAGTTAAGCATTCCACTGCTATGATCATTTTCGTCCTAGACGCCTGGTGTAGAGAGGCAGATCCTGCCACTCTACCAATGGTGAAAAGGAGGATTTTCAGGTGCAAATCCCTTAAATCTTTGATTGCAATTTGAGTTCCCACTTTCATGGAACCCTCTACGTAGTACACGTGGAATAATCTTCCACGGTTAGCCTGCCCAAGGGCTTCCCATGCAAGTCTACTGGTTCCCCCCTCCGGGAGAGTCCAGTGATAAAATATATGTCTTCCAATTTGATGCGTACAGGCATCTAATCTATGATGAAGTAGTCTTCTTCCGGTTCCCAATAGTTCACAAGCATTTCGAGCAACCGGACATTACTCTTCATATTTGGCATTTTGAAAAACTTAAGCAAACCGCAATTCCGAAGAATATTTAGCAATGCTCGATCTCGCATGACTTCTTGATCAATTGCACTGTGTTCATGCTCTCTCCATGATATAGTCATCCTGTCAAAATTCAATAGATCCTTCATTAGCTACGCATTTTTCATTTGGGCCTGCGCATACGCGACTTTATTTGTGCACAGTTGCGTGTATACGTGACTTCATCATTACCAACCCGCGTATGCGCAAACCCGTGATTTTTTGCAAGAGATTCTATGGTGAAAATTGCTAAATTTTAATTTATGAACAGACAAAATGAATAGCAAGGATGATTGATGAGCTTACCTGACAAATTCGGTGCGATTTGATGGTCGGTTTCTCCTGATTTGACGAAAGAAGTTTTTTGCTCCAGAGCACTTTTTTCCAAATCAGCAATGTACCAATGAACCAAATATGAGGTAATTTGTCTATTTATGTCCAAAAAAGTTGAAAATTTTCGCAAAAATTTGTTATGCTTATTTTTTCAATCTATCTTAAGCTGCATAACCTGGATGCTTGGAAGTGCCCAGTTTGGTATGTTTTCAGGTACATTTTGACGAATTTGAGATTTTTCCCGGTTTTTTATCCATGATTACTGACTCGTCACAGCAGGTATATGATCTTCACTGGCATATAGGTTAGGGAAATCACTTTCCGCTGCATCTTGCATACTAGCCTCCATACTGATCACTTGCCATAGGGTCGATCCCATCAGGTCATGACTATTACACCCATTTCACTCGCCAATTATTTAATCATGACTTGATGGTTGAGCCTTCCTTTACATGGGCTTCGTAGTTAGTTCCTCGCTATCACTTGTTGCCCATGCTACGTTTTATGTAGGCTCAGGAGTCCTCTTTAGTCCCGCCATGACTTACGTGTTGAAGCTTCATTCTTCTTCTTCCTCACTATCATTTTTCTGGCTATTACCCTAGAGGCTCCCTGGTGTTGTTGAGTTGTATTACTGCATTGCGTATTGGCTACTTGTTTATCCTGGCCTTTAGCCGGCTTCATTTGGACTCGATGCTTAAGCCAACTTTTGACCTTGTCTATCTGTACAAGTTAACCATTGCATGCACTTAGCTATCATGACTTGACACCCTTTTACCTATGGATGGAACATTCCTCTGAGTATCGCTTACCAGTTTCCGCCACCTTGCATTGAGCATAGGATCGTTCCAATCCCAGGAACTAGTGCATTTGTTTCTTGATACTTGTTCTATCCATTGTACGATAGCATTATTTTATTCCTTTTCAGGCTTATTATATGAAAAAGACAAAAAAATCAAATATAACAAAAAGAGCGGGAACGGGATGTATCTTCGTTGTTTTGATGGCAGTACAAAGTCAGTTTGTCACCCTTGAACAAAGCACATATACTTATATATATTTCCTTCATTTGGGATGGTTTTAGTTTTGACCTAGGTTCAGCTTTTACCATGTTTCACTTGTCAGTCCTCCCCCGGTTGGTTATCTCTTCCAATCATATGGAGAGTTTGTTCTGCCTCCTACATAACAGACTTATACAGTGTCACTTTTTTACTGCCATGGTCATCACGAGTCGTGCTTTTGTTCAAGGGAAGTCTAACCAGAGTCGGCCATTCTACGGTGTCTCTTGACTCATTATTCAGTCGACCTTCCCGGTCTTGTCAGTATCTTGTTCTATCACATCAGATGTTTTGGTCTTCTGCTCGTGCTGGTTTGAGAAGGTCTCCATTGACTTCTTGCTGGCGAGTTTGTCTCTTATCGACTATGACACATTGCTCTGAGAGAAAACCTAGAGCTGCACCCTGGCCCTATTTCCATCATTGATAGGTGACCTTGTGCTCAGCATTTGATCATCATTATGGGTCTTTGACTGAGTGGTTTCCCATGTCTTCGACATCAACACACATTATCACACTTGGGATTCATGCAGTACCTTGATTTCCATTTGACCCTATCGGTGGATATCTCACCTCTGTGTCATCTTTCATTATTGGTTGGTTCAGAGGGTTTCTTCTGTGCACTAGCTTCATCTTGTGCATGTCGGAAACATACTTCGGTTTTGGTTCCATCACTCTACTTCATCCGATTCCTTCCAAATCTTGGCCTGCGGGTTACACTCACGCTGGACTGATGTGGGATGCCTTAATTCCTTCCTTCCAGTAGATATTTTCCCATCGACTCCGAATCATTGCTCTGGGAATAAGATCTAGAGTCTTTTTGTCAGCACCTTAGGGTTTGTAGTCATCAGTGGCAGACTCTTCTCTATCGACAATGGGGATTCATCATTGCCTCCTGATTGGTAGATTCTTTCAAGTGTTCGACTTCAACTCATTTATTCGCACTTGTTAGACTGTACTGGGGCACCTTGACGCTCATTTTCATTATTGGTGGGTTGTCTCACGTTGGTTAACGGTATACATCATTGACCGGTAATCCAACGATTTCTCACATGGTCGACTTCAGCTCATTTATTCCCATTGTGTAGAATTGTGCCATAGTGATCGGTGAAGACCTCGGGTTGCATCAACATTTCTCGGTTCACTTTTGACAGTCCATTCAATTTCTGCCAGTGATGCCGTTCACCCTTATATGTTGCAGTGTCAGTACAGTAGCATCCTATATGTTGGCTCCTGAGTTGCGTGATTGTACCGTTTGTTCCACCTCTTATGATTTGGTACTTGGAGATTCAGTTACTTATATGATCAGACATCCAGTTTCAGCATCATTGATCAGCTTTCTATATATGTGATACTTGGACATTGATTCAGACTTATACTTCCGGGCCATGCTCAGATGATTCATTGTGTACTTTCAGTTCAGCTATACTTGTATACATTTTGGATCTATTATGTACTTTCCATATGTATTTTTGACTAAGCATGGGTATGCCCGCCTTAGCATGAGTTGACTCTCTGTTTTCTTTCATTGGTTTTTCGCAGGCTGAAATATGGTGAAGTCCTCTCTTGTCCTTGCGAAGTTCTTTCTATGTGCATAATACATTTCGGCCATCATGTACCCCTTCTGACCTCATATATTAGGGGGCATCTGTTATAGCATCATTTTTCACCTTCATATGATTCATGATTGCTTTTATGGCTTTGGGCACCCATTCCTACAGACTTGAACAAATTCACTAAAAAACATTGTTAAAATTCCCATACGCGGGTATGCCCAGACTTTTCCGCGTGTATACGCGAGTCCACATGTACTTTTCCGCGTATGCCATTAAAACCATTAAAAATATATATAAATTCCCTATTTTCGGACTGGGTTTATGGTTACTCCAGTAGTTCAACCACCCCAGTACGTGGCCAACTGTTTCCAACTGACTGAAACTACTTTGAGGGAGTATAAAAGCCCCTCATGTGCATGGCCTAAGGGAGAGAGAAATTTTATAGTCATTATACTCTGTTGGATTCCTAGTTCAAGTCTGATTCCCTGTTCCTCCTGCACTTTCCCAGATTTATACAGGAAACCCTTATTTCCTGGAGATGTTCATCCATTTATATGCCATCTCGAGTGCACAAGTCTGGAAATTTTCTTAGCGAGGCAAGGGCGGGACGAATCCGGACGACGGTCTGCTCGAAGATCGTGGAAGGATTCAGGTGATCTCTCCACTCTTTATTTCTGTACATGCTATTCATAATATTGAAGAACCGTCTTGTTCCTGAACTTC